>CM031242.1:1006216148-1007416148 GCA_018340775.1 Taxus wallichiana var. yunnanensis
ATAATAAATTGATTATCTAAGGGATAAAGGCCCAAACTAAATGAATAAGATGATCATAGAACCATTTTAAAGTAAAATACTTAATGATTATAGGAAAGAGCTTGGTAAGTAATGTCTCATTATAATCATAATCCAAGAAACTAGAATTGAAATCATAAATGTTCTCTTCAAGATCACCTTTTCCATCATAAATAGGAATCTTAGTGGAAACAAACTCTGTAGGAAAAATTTAATAACCCACTTTATGTACAAGTGGGTGATGAATTAGTTGAGAAGATTCCATGACATGAGAATAAGTAGAGGTACTTTATTTATTATGTAATATTTTATCTTGTAAAATATGAACAATGGTTTTAAGAGTTCATGTTATATAAGAATAAGAAAGTGAACCAAGATGGGTATATATGTGATGTAAGAATATTGGTGGATATATGAATATTCACCGTGACATTGTGAGGTGTGGCCATGGGTATGATTATCATATTAACTATGGGATCCCTCTCCTTGAGAATGTTTATTAATAGTAGTAAAGATAACATGAGAGAAAATATCATCACTATAATACATGTGGTCATAAGTATTGGAATTCATATTATCATAAACCTCGTATTTTTCCTCATACTCATAGTGAGAAGAATATTTTTACAAAAGAAGGTCTTTATAATCAAAATATATAGTTACCTTAGTAAAGCACAAATTCGTTTTGAGAAAATATTCCACGTATGCTAAGGATGTGTTAGGATATATCGGGATGTGTCAAAATCCTCGGTTATAACATCGATATATGTAGGGTTATGGTGAATAAAATCAAGGAAATAAATGGGGAAACCATGATCACTAGCCATGGAAAACAAAAGACAATATTTTATATTATCTACAAGAGAATTATACACTAAAATAGAAGGATAAACCCTAAGGTATCTAGGGATAAAGTAATAATTTAAACATGGGTTGGGCCCATCAAATGTTTACAACATAAAAATATATGTATGAGATTATATGGAAGGATGTAAGATATGTTATAGGTAGAATATTCTGAATAAATTAATCCACTTTAACCATACAATCTAAAAGATATCTCTTAATGCAGAAACTATGTTATAACTATGAAATGCCAAATATAAAACACAAGAAGGGGTAAATATTTATCTATATATAGAGATACATAGGTGATATGGGTGTGCATATTGAATAGAATGGATTATCTAAAATTTAATATGCTCTGTTCTTGATATTGTCTAGAAAGTGCTCTTTTACGGAATCATATGGATCAAGCTAGGAAAGTATGGTCTAGTCCTATTTTGTATGGTTTTATCCTGAAAAATGAAATATCTATATAACTTCCCTTTACCATCATTGGTTTAGAAGTGGTTGTCATTTTTGTCTCTAGGGATCGAGTAGACACTCAAAATTGGTAACTTATCCTTTTGTTACAATTTTGGATTTGTTCTTATCTTTGATACTTATGTTCACATTATATGCTTAATCAACATATCCTTCCCTCTCACACATGATTTACTAATCTCTACACATTTCTTTTTCACTCATTCATGCAATATAAATTATCTAAAGTATCATTAAATCACTGGACATATTTCCCATATAGTTTTCATCATTAATTTCCTATTTCAAACCTATAAAACATTTCCATAACGTACTCATGGTATGGGCCAATCTATGTTGTATTTTCCCCCTCTTCTCTGAGAATATTCAAAGCTCTTAAGGAAAAAAGGAATAAGTTTTGGAATCTAAAGAACATCGCATCACACTACTACTATGTTGTTATATTTCTATTGTATCTACAATTATACCATGTATTATTTGTGTCAAGATACACGAGGGAAACATAGGGGGTCGTCTTATATTGCCTATGTTATTTACATCATCACTAGAAGAACTACATAAGGCTTTTTCCCACTCGAGGGATGTATTGAAACTCCTAGATTGGTTTAGTATGGGTTGACCACCGACTTCATTACGGTATCATCCACACATGGATTTTTCCTTTTGTTATCTAATCACTTCATGAATTTTTCTACAAGTATCTAGGGTTTCTATTTTTTTATATCATTTAATGTGGTGCTAAAGGTTTTGAACCCTAGTGACATATAGCAATAGTCATTTACTGAGACTAGAAATGGGTAAGATAAGTTACATATCTCCATCATTTTCCTAGACAAAATCGTAATAAGTAGGACCATACCATACTATGTGTTATTCAAATATGTATGGTTCAATACAAGAGCATTTTCTAAGTACAATATGAGGAACAAAGGATCTTCAATTTTACATCATCCATTCCAACTAGTCTCGCACACCTAGATTGCATATGTATCTCTCTATATAACTAATTCTTTATCCCTTCTTGTGTTTTATATTATCCTTTCATAATTATAGCATTGTGTACTTTATCGTAGTTATATTCTTGATTGTGTGATTAATATGGATTAATTTATTCAAAATATTCAACCTATAACATACCTTTCATCCTTCCATATTTAATAATCTCTCCTATAGAGGTTTTTATCATGTTAACAAAGAGGCATACTACACCAATAATTTAGGATGCTTCCTAGTTAATGAGAAACTAGAAACACTTCAAAAATATTTTTAGCATCGTATAAGCATAGAAATTAAGCACCACGTCATTTTTTCATTACTTATTACATCTCAAATCCTAGGAACAAGATGTTGTCACTTTCCTTACTTTTATTGGTTCCATCTAGATTGTGGGAATCTATCGCTCTATATTTCATGATTGTACTACTTATGATGAATCACAATAATTACAATGTGTTTGTTTTATCGGATAGGTTCTCAAATATGGCCATCATGGTTTCTTATATGAAAGGGGTTTAAACACAAGAAACCACACACTCCTTTATCCATGTTTGGGTATATTAGAATTCCAAGATGTAATATTTTTACTATACCATGTGTTTTGTAAGCTAATTTTATTGAGAATTTTTAACATGATGGATGCAAAACAAGATCATTCAATGACATTTCACCCAAAAATATATGGACAAATATTTTTTCAATTGCACACTTGTTCATCTACTTTGAGCTTATAACATTGAGCAATCACGTACATGGGATGACAATTTACTTACATAAAACTTACATATAACATATGTATTCATAGTTCTATGAGGCATGGTCCATTCCACACATATCTTGGGTTAGAACCAAAATTACCCCTATACGTATCCTACCACACACCATCTACCATGGAGTCACACAAACATTAGTAATCTTTGAACAAGGAATCAAATTTTCTACAACACATACAATTTACTCATCCATATGTTTAGTAGATAATCCACCAACAATAGAAATATAACTAGTACCATGATGTGTGTCTCACACATCATGAGTTTAAGCTTAATTATAATGTATAGTTTCATCTTCATAAGGAACACTATAAGGTTCCACACTAGAAGAACAATCCTATATATCATGGTCCTTAACCATTATGCAAGTAGTTGGTGATCTAAAAACATACTTCAAGGGTCTTCATCCAATATTTTATTTGGATCTCATTACATATTACTTATCACCATTACCTAACCTACAAATAAATCAACTTCCTTTAGATTTTGATATGTACTTGTATATAACACTAAAAGATAAAATTGTTGAAGTGACAACAAATTCCACCCACCATATCACATATTAGTTTTTTGAGTGGTCATGGAATGGCAATATGTTGATAAAGCAAAGTACTAAAACTTGTAACAAATTTAGGTTATGTTCTCACATCTAACCGAATATGCAATGGGAGCAATTATTCATTAAGAAAGAGAGAATGGTGTACTCAACTTTGCATGCAACCTCATAGTTGTACGAGCCTATGCACTTATATATCATATTTTTTTCTCCTCATAATTGTGACATGTCACACCACATGTCTTATATCGTAATACTTTGTATTCCTATAATATCCCCTCACAAAATATTAAAATACTCCATAGTGATTTATGGTACTGACCTTTAATTTTCATCATGTGAAACCCCTTACAGTACCTTATTGCACTACATCTCATGATCCCACACATATTGCGCCTCAATCTCACATTATTTATAATTTCTCAAAACACCATGGGGCATCTTGTAGTGCTTGTAGTACTACAATAGGGTTCATAACATTCTTGTATACTCATAGTGTCATGCAAACCTCACATATTTCTCTTCATTATTAAATTTTGGGGCATTGGGTGTTGTAATGTACCACACATTTCTAAAGTCATGTGCATAACCATCATATTATATAGCCACATTGAATCATCCCACTACTACGTGGCATGATAGGTGGCACCCTCCTTGTTCATTTCATGGAAAATCATCTATCAATATATTGCATGTTAGAATACCATCCATCACTCACCTAGATGAATCATTTTATGGTTGTTGCTTGTTTTAAATTGCATTTATTGTAACTACCTTATCGTAATCATATATATATATATATATATATATATATATATATATATGAACATTTTCCCATAGATATTTGAATAAAATGATTGATAGTAGTGGATACTCTCATCCCTTACATATCTTGTAATTCCCATACTCTTATAAATCTTATTCCAATCTAGGAAAATCAACTTCGAGTATCTTGTAATTCCAAACTCTTCTAAATCTCATTCCAATATAGGAAAATCAACTAAGTGTTTCCTCCTTGTTTATAACATAAATATTCATTCCTTTACTTACTAAAATTTCCACACCTATGTACTATATGTTAATTTTATCATAAATAAAAGTTGAATCATTCTATAAAAACATATTTTGGATCCGATTGTGTTTGGTTTTTATTTATGTTAACTATTCTTGTGCATTCTATAACCCGAAACATGTATCTAAGCACAAGTTTTTCCTTTGCACCTACATCATGGGCCCCATGGTATAAATTAATATTTATCATACCAAGCACATAGTGGCTATTTTCTTCATGTGTTAGAGTATCAATTACATGGGGTAACTCATTCCTATAATTAATTTTTTTACATAATTTCCATCAAGGGAATGTTTCTCTTATACTTCCATTTATATATTCCCGTCAAGGGATATTTTACCTATGATTAAATTAATTTCATATACCTACTTGGTGTATCTTACCTTTTTGTACATACACCAAATATATCTTGCCCAAAGGTGAAAACTTATTTTTATTAAAGGGTAAAGATAATGGTTTTGAGAGGGTATCCCTCCCTCATACATCACCAAAAAAATTTAAACAATGATCGAATCAAACCAAAAACCTTCAATAAAGATCGACCATCTGTTAGCAATAACTTCCAATACTAAGCACAAATGATTCCAACCACCATGATTCAATCCATGAAGTAGCTCTTTAGAATAATGAATATCTTCGATCAAGAGAAACCATCCATGGAGCATGAAACATATTAAAACCAATTCAATGTGATTTAGGCTCTCCTCAAAGATAATTCTCTCAACTAGCTTCACATAAAACACAATGTGAAACAAGCTCCTCTGATCCACTGTGGGACGATAAATATCATTAAAATGATTTAAGCTACAAGGGATGTAAACCATTTCCCCTAAGCACATACAAACACTAACTTCCCTATGCAAACCCCAAAATCAATACAAGGACCAAGAAAGGAACAAGAAGAAACCATCTAAATATCAATTTGGCTCGTTTGAGAAAAAATAATGTACACACTAAGTTGCACATGAGATTAAAAATAAACGAGATCCTATGATCCCTAGCGGAAAAAACATAATATAAGGTCTAAAAACATGAGCTATACCTAAATCTATCCCAAACGAGTTTGTTACAAATATGATCCCGGACAAAGAGCCACGTATAACAAGAATGAAGTTTGCCACAAGCTTCCCATTGGACATATCCTTAAATGATCTCCTCTTAGAATTCGTAAACAAAACAAGAGATAGGTTCCATGGGTAGGGAAATTCATCATAAGGAACCAATGTTTCCTCATGTGGGACTGAAACCCACAGACAACGAAACTGAAAAATAATCAGGTCATCCCAACAATAGTCGTCCAAATGGAGGCCTGAAATGTCCCTTAAAAAGAGCTAGATGTTTAATCAAACTTTGGGGGAGGGTGGGAGATCTCCATCATTTTTATTATGATTATGAGTGGAAACTTGTTGTTATGGTTATACTAATTATATTCACCCATTTGGGGCATAGCATCTTTGGGATTTCATTTCTTACACCATGCTGACATGTTACATTACTCTCATACGTTTATATTTTCTTATAACTTACCCCCAATGGGCATGCTATACTATTTCTTACATCAAATATATCACAGGCCCAATTTAGGGAATTTTATTCTTGTGCTTACATTAAATCCCACATTTTACAATATATCTTATACATGGTACATGCAATCAGTTTTTAATATGTGTGTTTCACAAATTCATTCCATGTGTCAAATAGTATCAAATATTTCACCTATATTATTTTCAAACCTCTAGAACACCCCCTTTCTCCCTAAATAGAAGCAGTTACATTGTGGTTTATCTAATATTTATACAATATACCCCATTTGGTATCTCAAAGACACACACAGACATACATACATATTGTTCTTTGTCTCACCACTATATATTCATATTTGATACAAAATTCAAGATTCAAGTTCCACATGGGAAGTTTTTCATATTTTAACATAATAATATGTATTCATTTATATATCTTGTTTCCTATATTTCAAACGTTCACTGACCTCATTTTATATAGTGATACTTATTCAATTTCACATGTTTTCCGTATGTTTACAAGAGCACATGTTTCCATATCCCAAATTCAAGAGTATTTATGTTAGTTGCATAATTTTATATGTATCAATATAATTAGATTTACTTTGACATGTCTTCACATACATATATAAAATTGGGGCATCATATGGACACCAAATTTTATAACAAGACTAGTTAATCTGCTATGGTGCTAGAAATTTTATGTGCTTATTGATTATTGTAATATATTATTCTCTTATTGGTGTGTGTTTTTTTGTGTTATGTTTGACTCTCAATTATTTATATTCTATCTGTCTATTCTCAAACCTTTATTCTTCCCTCTCTACTTTGCTTTATGTCTTTTCCTCTTATTTTATATCTTCCCTCCCTATTTACTAGTTTCTAAATAATTTTCCAGAACTATGGCATTACCATTCTAGCCTTACATAAACATATAACGACAATTTTTTCATCTTTTTGTTGGCTCTTTTAGCCCTTGTTTTGGTTTCCTTGAGGTTTTGTATCCTTCTTTGTCATCATTTATCATTGTGTATACGAATTCTTAAACCATATGACTTAAGTATTAGACACTTGATCCCAAATTCTAAACTCAAAACCATAAACCATATAAACAAATCATGGATGCTAATGTTGAATACTACAACTGAAATGCTAAACATGAACAGCACTAAATCATAAATAATAAACCATAAATCCTAAATACAAAACCTAAACATTATACATTCAATCCTTACCACGAATGTTAAATGTAAACATGACATTAGTTTTTTAAATACTAATTTCTCTCATTGAATAACAATGTAAACATTTATATGACATTGTAAACTATATATCGTAAACAATAAGAACAAAACCCTGCACACTATATCGTAAACCATAAAGACTCAACATAAACTCTCAGCATTAAACACTTAACAAAAACCTCACAACCTGCATAACACAATGAAGTAAATGTAAATGATAACACAATGCTTCAAATGATCTTAGTTTTGTGTTTATGAAGACCTCCCTTGTTCTCTTTGGTCATTTGTGGTGAGCAACTTTGAAATTTTTGGGTTGTTTTATTTCATTTGGTTGCATCTCTTTGTCTAAATATTAAAAGTGTCTCTCTTTATTTCTTCGAACGGAAAAAGAAAATGTTAATTACCTTGTAATATATATTTTCAAAAAAATTATTAGGCCGCATAGGACCATCATCTTCTTGCATTGGCCGATCTTCCCAAATATGACGGATTAGTGATCACGGGAAGCAAATATAACGCGCATGGAGATATGTGTTTATGATATGAATTCGTATTAAAAAATTATTTATGGTCATCAGGGTTTAATTTGATTGTCAGGCGTGAACACTTATGTGGCATCATGGACTATGAGATCTTAACACCAAACACATAACTCTATGTGAACGATGAGGACACTTCTAAGAAGAAATGCACCAACTTGAACACTCATTCAACACGCTAAGCACTCATGAGATCCCCTGACATAGAATTTTAGTTTTATTTGTTATTTTCTTAGGAGGTGGCGTATTTCTCATGAGCAATGAATCTGTTTGAGGTGGAGGAGTTTGTCCTTTATTGGGGCGTGGCAAAGTGATAAGAAAAGAATTGATTGCTGGTATTGTTCAGTTCTTGTTGTTCATTTCTGATCTGTTACAGAATTTACTAGTCAAGAAAAGGCTCCACTGCTATTGTAAAGCTATTGCTGGCCTGAGCGCTCCAAGGAGGACGCCAAAGAAGAAGGGATGCCATAAAACAAGGACTCAAACATTTTTCTGATCAAATAAGGCAAGCAAACTCAAACAATAATCCGATCTATATATTGTTTGAAGCGCCTGGTTGGAGGAGGAAAAAGACGCCATGAAAGCTCAAAGCCCTTTAGTCTCAAGCACTTTATAAATTATTTAGGGAAAAGTATTTCATGTTAATAGTTTATTCCGGGAACTGAGGAGAAGACCGAAGTGTAAAACTTTCTGGGTTTAGCGTTTGGATTTAAGTGCGAAAGGAATTTGGGAAAAAGTGTGTAAACTCAAAATGTTAATTTTTCCGTAATTTTATGGGAAATTGTAAAATTAAAATCTCTCAATCTGTCATGAATTTTGCGTTGAGAATTGGTCAATTTGTCCAGTTTTGTGGAAGAATCGGTGAGCAAAAGGGAATTTTTAAACACCTTTATAGTTTTTTCGATTCCATTGTTTTTTTTTAAACTAGGACAGATGGTTGGTTTACAACATTTGTTGCTAACATTTGTTGCGGTTGTTGTGAGATTCCCAAAAATTGAAAAGGCAAAAACTTTAGCATGCGAAGTCAAAAGATACTTATAATATGTGAATACTAGAATATTGACCAAATAGTACTTAGTAAAGAGTCTAGACCCGATAATGAACTTTCAGGTAATGAATCTGATAACTATGATAAGTGTCATAGAAAAATATTGATGTTGCTAAAATTTTCAGTTGTTGACAATTTGATTCAAGTTAGAAACGTTAATAGTGCGTCAGATTTATGTGAACAACTAAAAAATAAAATACCAAGTTTCTGAAGTTGGAAGGGTGCTATAATTGAAGAATTTGTTGTTTTCAACTAAGATGTGGGAAGGTGGTTTTATCTCTAATTCTTATTGTAGTTAAAGGACATTTGAGACCAGTTAAATGTAGTGGAAAACCCTATAGATGAGAAAGATTTGATTTCTTTGGTACTGTAGAACTTGCCAACATCATTTGACTCATTTGTTGAGTCATTGCATATAATCACAGAGACTTAGGATATGACTTTTGAGAAGTTATTAACACTTCTCATGTAGAAGGAAAGAAGGAAAGAACATTTATTTACCTCGACATCATAATCTACATAAAGTGATATATGGCGAAGACAAAAGGCAAGGGAAAATGGTCAGCAAACAAAGATTCTTCAAAGAACAATGTAAGTGATTCCAAGAAAACAAAATGGAAGTGTTTTTATTGCAAGCAACCAAGTCATTTTAAGAAAGATTGTAGAAAGAGAAAAGATGATATGGCTAATTCAAACAAGAAATCTAGACATGCTAATATTGCAGAAGAAGAGACATCTATTGAATTTTCCTTTGCAACATCACATGACCAATCCAGTGAGTCTCGCACTTGGTACTTTGACTCGAAGCTTCACGACACTACATGTGTCATCGAGATTGGTATGTAAACTTCATTGAGGATAATAGTAGTAATGAAATTGTTTCCTTAGGTGATGGATGGACACATGACATTAAGGGATGTGGGGATGTACAAATCATTTTGAACAATGAGTACAAATATACATTTACTAATGTCAAATATGTACCAGATATGAATAAAAACCTTTTGTCCATCAATGAAATTACCAAAAACAAACAACTAGTAGTTAAGTTTGAAGGAAACAAATGTAATGTCACTACACTCAATGATAAGCTTGTTGTATAAGGGAAAGGGGTCTGTATAAACTTGTAGATCCTAAATCAGTAGAACAATATGCTTTAGCAACAATTGAGCAGTTTAGTACTCTATGGCATGCAAGATATGGTCATTTGAGTTACCAATATTTAAACATCTTGAGTAAAAATAAAATGGTGCATGGACTCCCATCTATTTAAGAAAATCAAAATGTTTGTGAAGGGTGTCAATTGGGTAACAGGGGTGGCAACCCTTTCCTATTGGTAAAGCATGGAGGGCAGAATGTGTGTTAGATTTGGTACATGCAGATCTTCATGGTCCTATGAAAACTAACATTGTATCTGGTGCCCTTTATTTCTTGTTGATAGTTGATGATTTTCTCGAAAATGTGGGTGTATTTTCTTAAGAAGAAATCAGAGTGTTTTGCTAATTTTGTTGCATGGAAAACATTGGTTGAAAATCATACATGTAAAAAGGTCAAGGCCTTTAGGTCAGACAATGGTGGAGAGTTTGTCTCCAAGCAATTCAATGACTACTACACAAAGGAAGGTATACGCAAGTAGTATACCACTCCTTACACTCCACAACAGAATGGAGTAGTGGAAAGGAGGAATAGGACTATTATGGAGATGGCATGGTGTATGGTGCAAAGCATAAATGTAAATTTTTAGTATTGGCAGAAACTATAATTATTGCACCTTTGTACATCTGAATAGAAGTCCATGTAAAGTTATGCAAGATATCACTCTATAAGAAACATGATCATGTAGAAATCTGATGTAAGTGATTTCGCATTTTTGTTGTCTTGTTTTAGCATTAATTCCTACTAGAAAAAGGAGTGGTTTAGATACTAAAAGTAAAAATTACATATTTGTGGAATGTAGTGAGCAATCTAAAGCATATAGATTACTAGATATCTCTACAAATAAGGTTGTGATAAGTAGAGGTGTGCGGATAGATGATAAGGTTACATCTACCGATACTAGTAATATTTAGATTCCTATTGATGATTCGAATCAGTGCTAGTCTTAAAGAGGAACAAGACTTAAAAAGACCCACACCAAAAAATTCTAGCTCAATGGAAGAATCTAACAAAACAAACAATGATTTAGTTAATCAAAGCATAAAAAGGCCAAAGTGGTACTATAGCACACTGCAGGATGTTCGGCAAGATGAGCTTCCAAAATCATTGGAAGGTAGATCCACCAAATCTGGGAAACAAGTAGTACAAAATCTTGAGTAGGTAAACTTTGCTCTCAATTCAATTGTTTCACAAATTTTTGAGCCAACTACTTATGCAGATGCTAAAGGAAATCCTAAATGGAAATCTTCCATGAAGGTGGAGTATGATGCACTCATAAAGAATGGTCATTGGGTTTTGTTTGATCTCCCTTAAGGCAATAAATCTATTGGTTGCAAATGGATATATAAAGTAAAATGTAAATTAGATGGTTCCTTAGATAAGTATAAAGTTCGTCTTGTTGCAAAAGGCTATGCACAAGAAGAGGTGTTAGACTATAAAGAAACATTTTCTCCTACAACTAAAATGGTAACATTCATAATGGTTATATTTATTGTTGCTCAGTTTGGTTGGGTATTTCATATGGATGCGAAAAGTGTTTTTATGAACGATGACTTATAGGAAGAGGTGTACATGTTATAGCCACAAGGATTTTAGATTCCTAAAAAAGAACATCTGGTTTGCAAGTTAGTGAAGTCTTTGTATGGACTTAAGTAGGCTCCTAAAGGATGGTTTCAAATTTGATCAATATCTTTGGGAGTATGGTTTTAAAAGATGTGATGCAGAATCTACTCTCTATGTTAAATTGGTTGGTGATGACATAGTGGTTTTAGTTGTCTATGTTGATGATCTTGACATCACAAAAGTAGTAATGACTTGAGTAAATAGGTAAAAGTTGACATCTGTTATGTGTTTGAAATGACTGATCTATGACTGCTTCAATATTGTCTAGGTGTAGAGTTTTGGCAATGCTACAATTTTGGTTATACAATTTTTGTATCCCAAACAAAATATGCCAAATCCTTGTTAGAAAAATTCAGAATGTATGATTGTAATCCAACAACTACACCTATGGAAGTCAAGACAAAACTCTCAACTGACATTGATTCACCACTAGTCAATGAAACAATGTATCGACAATTAGTAGGTAGTTTGATTTATCTTACTACTAGTAAACCATATTTATGTTTTACAGTAAGTTATCTTTTTCACTTCATGACCCAATCGCATGAAGAACATTGACAAGCTACAAAATGAGTTCTCAGATATGTCAAAAGGCCTCTTGACTTTGACATTCTATATAAACAAATTGATAATTGTTAGTTGACATGGTGTATTGATTCAGATTGAATACGTTCAATTGATTTTAGAAAGTCTACAATAGGATATGTTTTCACTCTTGTTCAAGAATATTTTTATGGTAGAATAAGCTTTAGAATACAATAACATTGTCTTCTACTGAAGTAGAGTATAAAGCAGTTATTGCAGGTAGAGAATTGATGTGGATTCAGTTAGTATTGGAGGATCTTTAACTTAATTTATCAGCGCCCACACCTATCTTCTGACAACCAAAGTGTATTATAGTTGGTGAAGAATCCAATTTTTCATGCACGGACTAAACACATTTAGGCTCATAACCATTACATCCAACATTTGGTTAATAATGAAGATGTGTCTTTATTATTGTCATACCTCTACCAACCAGATTATATAATGTCTATACCTCTCGGTAAAGATAAATTTGTAAAATTTTGAGATAAGCTTGGAGTTGTTTCTGGTTCAGTCATTAAGGGAGGGTATTAGAATAAAATATTTTGTTTTAATACACTATATAATTTGTTAGGTTGTTTGGGTTGTTGGATTCTATTGCTAAATAGATGGATATGGGTCAAGCCTATTTGAGCTTCCCGTATCATTTGGTTTTACCTACTTTTCTACATTGTAGGATTTATAATAGGCTCTCAATAATTGTTGACGGCTTGTACTTACATTTTGGAGTATGACATTTTCTACCCGTTTTTATATGATTAACATTGTACTATTGGTGTTTATTATTAAAAGTGCACATTTCAATCAAATATATATAATTTATTTCTCTACTAAAAATTGCATATAACATTGACAAAACCCTCCCCCTCCAATATGTTCCCTCATGAACATCCACAATTGTGTTTTAAACAACATTTTTCAAATTTAACTACGAATATATATATATATATATTGAAAATTGCCACCTAGCAAAAACTTATAATTTCTTAAAACAGTGGAATCATGATAAAATGTTCTTGTCCACTATATATGAGTTCAATGATTTTATAAGAAAAATTTACTATACATTGCTTTACAGAAATAAAAGTGGGGTGGCTAATAGCCCTGAAAAGACCAGAGAAAAACATTCATTTCCTCCAAGATATGATTCAAGCAAAACCCTTACAAAACCTCTTCAATCAAAATCTTAGCTTTTGGTTTTCCTTGATTATTAGCATTCAAATGATTCTTGCCAGGATTTCCAGAATCCACAGCAGCAAATTTATTCTTTGCAGCTTCTATAACACCTATCAGGGATGCCCAGACTTCATTTGGCTGTTCGTTGGTCCAGCACATTAGGAAGTACACTTTTCTTGAAGCAGATTGGAGCATTTTCCAACTTTCATCTCTTTTATTTTCTTGCTGCTTCGCTTCCCTGTTTGTATTTACTTGTTTTCTAAGATGCCCCCTTTTCTTGGATCTGTCACCCTTAGCTTCTTTTGTTGCTGTCTCAAGCAGTCTATGCAAGTCCGTGAGTGCACACACCAGAGCTGCCCTACCAAGCCTTAGAAGAGCAGACAAGTCATCAAAAGCCCAAATCCAAATTTCAGTCCACCGGCATGTTTAAAGCTTGGAGAACATGCTGCCTCTAAACACTTTGATAAAGCTTCACTGACAGTTTCTGGCAAAGCTACTTGGCCCAAGACTGCAGACAAACTTAAACAAACCATTGCTGCATCCAGGTAATCACTTTTCCAGTCTCCATTAAAAAATCGAAGTGTGAAGCAGTAGCTGTATATTACATCCACCAAATGAACAACCAGCAAAGGTGATGGCTCTGTAGAAGTTAACTCTCGTACAGAAGATAATGGATTCTCAGGACCAGCTGGTATGTCACTTGGACCGCTATTGTCTGGATATGCATCTCCTGTACTTAATTCTGCTGACATGTGATCTTCCGATGTCTCCAATGGCTGAACAAGTTGAGTTCCTTGATTGGAAAGACTAATTTTATTTAGATGAGGCTTCAACCACCATGGCTCCCAGGGTTTTACCATGTGGCTTAGATTACCCGACACTACAGCTCGCAGGAAATCTTTTCTTTCTTTCAATGATAGGTCATCCAATGAGACATCACATCCTGAAGACAACCAGAAAACATGTCAAGAAACTTAAACAATGAACATTCATATCATTATGTTGAGAAAACTATTTCACAAGCTAATATCTCTCTTGAAAGTATATTGCAGCTTTAAAATACTAAAGGTTTAAAAGCCCCTGCTGCAGCATTTGTGGACAAGTAAAAACTTTAGGACATTTTGCTTTTAATTTTTTGCAATAAAAGCTCAGGTGAAGTAAAGACGAAACTGAATGACTATAAACAATCAAAATTGTCCCTTCCAGATCCTGCACAAAGGTACAATTGATCACCTTCTGCACACGGTTCTATTTTTCAGATAAATGGATATTTCTTAATTCACAGGGCTTTCAACTTTTGCTGATGGTTTTGAGACGTGAAGAACTCTGAGTCTGACAATGAAAATTGGAATGTCATGACCATGCTCCAGATTATGCTTATGTATAATAGAAACAGATTGTCTTAAGACTCTTGCAGCTCTTGAGTAAGAGTCTTCCAGACATTTATATTATTCACATGAATAAAACCATGCAAGTGGTTGTTCATGCGTTGCTAAAAGAATGGCCTACTGTAGTTTCTGAGGAAAAAGCACAAAGTAGAAAACATTAACAATGGGATTTCTGTTGAATTTTTGAAGCTAATCCGAAATTGAGACATGCCTCTGGCAAATGTCATTTTGGACAAATGTTTACATAATTAACCACAAGATAACATGCAGAATTTATCCCATAGCAATTAAACAAGTTAAAAATTTGAATCAAATTCTATGATAAAATAAAGATGCGCGTATAAAAAGCTGGGAGGTGGCACATAAAGATGCATGTAGAAGACGACACATATATATGCATGCAGAAAACAATCTAGAACAAGGCACTTGATTATAGAAGATTGGGTGAACATTGAAGACATTGCATTCCAAACAATGATAAAAGACAGGACAAGAAATTTTAAGATATTCAGTTGACAAAAACAAAATTAGATAGATTGTACCTAAATCATTCTAATGGTTCATACCATAACCATTTCTTACAATCCTCTGACAGTGAATATTCACCTTTCTCTCTTTCGGTTCTAACCATTTCTTACAAACTCTTGTTTCCCGGAAACACCTTTTGCAGTTGCCTTTCTTTGCTTCTAATCCTCGCCTAGCTTATTCCACTATAAGAAAATACTAGAGACATCTTACCAATTTTTAGAGTTTGAGTGAATGACAACAATATTATCAGAAATCCTATGAAGTGAAAATTACAAATACCTTCGACTATCTTTTGAATCGTCTCCGTAGACAATGGAAAATCTGCCCAGAAAAGTGAATAATAATCAGATTAATGAACAAATAGTGGAATTACTGAACAAACTTAATCCTAGGACTGCAACCTGACCAAAAGCACAAGGGTAAATAAACTACCCTAGGAAAGCAACCAAAGAAAACGTGATTCAAAGTACACAAATGAAATGAACTAATTTCCAGTGCTTTGGCATGGTTGAAAATCAGGTATTGTTCATAATGCAATGATTAAAACATAAAAGGAAGATTTCAATAATGAGATTCTAATCAGATAGTCTTTTCTCCAGATTTTTACTGTGCCATTTATTTTCACTCTCTTAGGCCTCTACTAAATCAGTCATTACCTAAATCAAATTTGGTAACCTTAAAGTGAAACCAAAAAAATATTCTACGTTCTTCCCCTGTATGCAACATACATATACAAAGCATCCTTGGCAGTTTTATTCATAAGCCCCAATTTTTACATTTCCATGTGATTAACAGTTGGGGGCAATTCGATAATGGAATATAAGAAATAAAGTACCCTATAGTCTGACTAGGTAATGTGAATCAGCTATACATAAGACCCTGGCCAAATATACTACAGAGCCATGGTCCATGGATCAGGATAGTAAAGCTCATTGACGACTCCCCTGGTATTCTGTACAGTTAATTATTCAACTCACTCCAGTCCCCTTCCTCGACAATGCTCATTGTTATTTATTATTAGCTTGTTTTATCAAATAAATCTGTTCTTTTGTGTAAACCTCCTAATTCTGAAAATCAATAGACTAGTTCCCATATCAACTGTCCAATTTTTACATTTCCACGTGCGTTTAACATTTAATGGCATACGATGATGGAATCTAAGAAATAAAGTATCATTAACTGTACAGAACCCTGGCCAAAGATGGAATCTAAGAAATAAAGCACCCTACACTTTGATTAGGTAACGTACACCAACTGTACATAAGACCCTTGGCCGAAGATACTATAGAGCCAAGGTCCATGGATAGTAAAGCCCATTGATGCCTCCCCTGGTATTCTGTATGGTTAATTGTTCAACTCACTCCAGACCCCTCCCTCTACAATGCTCATTGTTATGTATTATTGGTCTACTTTCATCAAATAAATATGTTCTTTCAATTCCTAAAATTCATTGACTAGATCCCATATCAACTGTCCAATTTTTACATTTCCATGTGCAATTAACATTTAGTGGCATATGATAATGGAATCCAAGAAATAAACTACCCTACACTTTGACTAGGTTAAATACATCAAACTATACATAAGACCCTGGCCAAAGATACTACAAGCCATGGTCCATGAACAGTAAATTTCATTGATGCCTCCCCTGCCATCTTGCACAGTTAACTGTTCAATTCACTCCAGTCTCCCTTCCTCTACAATGTTCATTGTCATTTATTATTAGTCTACTTCATCAAATAAATTTGTTCTTTTCTGTAAACCGCCTAATTCCTAAAATCCATTGACTAGTTCCCATATCAACAATATAGTTATTTTTGTTGAACAGATGTTCTTGAGCTATGCACAAAGGTCCAAACTTAAGTTGACTTTAGAATAGTGTTACACGGAGACGCATCCCCTAGATTTTGGTGACGTCCCGAACATTTCAAGGACTTGAGAACTTTGGAGGAAACATCCCCTTTTTCCTAAATCTTTCAAAAGTTTTCTGATGTTTTTACTTTTAAAATGTTGTTATTTTTACCAAGAACATTAAATTATGATCTTGAAAGTACCTAAAATACATTAAACACAGTTTAAATCCCTAAATTTCATTGAATACAATTAAAATATTCAAATATTAATTTTTATATATTATTTTAATAGCCATCCCCTGACATGCTCAAAAGTTGGGGAAATTTTTGCAGTCCCGAGACTTCGGTAACTATGCTTTAGAATGGCTTGGCAAAAGAAACTCCATGCACTTCTTGCTACCCTTATTCTCCTTGCTTCAGCTCACACCATCAACCATTATCAATCTACTTTTTCAGGTATCTGCTAAGTGTTGAACAAGGAAAAGGACACCCCGTCTATAGAAGCCATAACTTCAACAGAATGTCCATCTGCACAAAGTATGACCCAGAATTTCAAATCTGCTGTTTCCAAGCAAGCATGACAGATCTGTTGTATTTAAGGACGCATCGCAGATCTGTTGTATTTAAGGAAGCACCACAGATCTATGTAATGTCCCTTTTTGGGCTGAAAATGGAGAAAAGGGGTTTACCGGCTATCACCACAAGATCTGATTTGAAAATACCTTCAAGCACACACACAACAAACTGAAAATAGCTGAGAATATCTTAGAATGATCAACCAATACAAAATCTGCAGTCTCCTAGGGCAGCAAACTGCCTATGAGATTCGAATCCACTTTTCACTATGTAAATCAATGTAGAATGCCACGAAATAATTTATCTTAGCCACGGCAATATTTATGCATCACAAATACATCAATTATTGAAGAAATATTTGATAAACACAACTGGAATTAAATATTTATGACAGCAGCAGTTGAGCCCAAACCGAGGGCTAGAAAAAATAGCAAATCCTCACATAAATTCTCCAAAGTTCAGATTATGGCCTTATAAATTATGCCGAACAAGAATATCAAACCAAAATAGTGAAATCAGCCCTAGAACATACCAAACCCTCCACCCATGCAAGTCGCCTAGGGTAAGAAGGGGGAAACCAGCAATAAACCACTTTGAAGCACTTTGGAAACCCCGTATGGGATTCCCCTCGAGCTTGAGGAGTTTTCGTTCCTCAATCTTCCAACAATGGAGGTTTTCGTCCCCAAAATTGAGCCACACTAAAGGTTTCGTCTTTAGTGGAGAGTAGGGCACATTGTGCACAAACCCAAGATATCAATTCTTAAATTAAACATGCATAACCTTTTCAAATGAACCTTCATGTCTTTATATATCCTCAAGTGGTGCCAACATCAAAATAGAAGCCCAATGCATAGGCCGACCTTCAAGTAATTCTATTTCTTCATTAACCTCTATGTAGGCTCTCCAATCAAGGCTGACCCATAAGGATTAGAAGTCTTTGAACCAAATAAGAGGCCTTCATGCCCAACTTGCCATTAAAAGTATTTAAAAATACTTTTACACCATTACATCAAGTAGAATTCATCATCCATTGAGCCAATATTGACTCAAACAAAGACATAATGGGAACTAGAAGAAATATGAATGCAATTCTCATTATGTCCCATTTAGGGGACATTACAGTCCTCCCCACTCAAAATTGTTTGTCCTCAAGCAATTGCAAGTGCCCAGATCCCAAATAAATCTCAGCTTCTCCTTTGGCTTCCTGTTTGTACCTACACATGAAACAAACTCATTAAAGAAAACAAAAGGTTTCAACATCCTTGCTTCCTCATATCTCATGGACATGATGGCAAGTCTTCTTTCTTTTCTTGCAAAAATTTTGCAAACTCCCCCCAAGGGATGAATTCTCATATTTTCCTTCTGGCTGTACCAAACACAGTTGTACCCATGCATTTCTCTTTTGGAAATCACGATGTTAGGGGCTGGAAACCTTATTACAGCTGATAGCAACATGGAGAAGGGGCTGGAAATGTTTATGACAGTCACATAGAAGCTTAGGATAGCATGCTTGAATGCCCAAAATTCAGTATTCTTACTACTTCCATTCATACCAACAACTTCCAGCTGAGATACAATATCCAGAACTATTAGATAGCACACAAAATTTGTGAACTCAGCCTCTTCTCTTAGTGGAGTACTTACTTCAAGAGTATGCTTATCATTTTCCCTTTTGATGCATCCTCAATTCCTTCTATGACTAATATATGTACAATTGCAAATTCATCATAATTACTTCCTTTTTCCACATTTCTTCCAGTTCTTTCATGGATCCAAGGGTTAGCAATACATAGATTGAAAAATCAGAATTACAATTCTTACCTTGATGACCCAAACATAACAATTGCATGGCATAAAAATGATGCAAACAATCTCCTCTATGAAGATGATCATATTGCTTGTGTTCCCCATAAGGTTCATTTGATCTTTCCTCATCCCGACACTCATAATGATAAAATTATCAGCAGTACTGATCTTGAAATCAGAAGTTTCTCCTTTTGCAATACTCACAAAAACACCCATATCGCATATGCGGAAACAAACTTGAAATTGAATCAAAGATATGCTTCTCACCTCATCATTCCTTGGAGTATGAGATGCATGATAATAACCATACAGCAGTGATATAGGAACTGGAAATGATCCTATATTGATTGCCAACAATGCTACAAACTGAAAACCAACACTTCCCACGACTGAATCCATCTGTATGCTTACAAATGTGCCATTGTGCAAGCCGAAAGTGCATATGACAGCAGTGTTATGATCAAAATTAATGAAGCCATTATGTAGATACATATCATCCTTGGTTTCTTCTCTACATACCCGAAAATAGTAGATCCTTGTGCAATGCAATTCCAACAAAGCCATGTTATGTTGAATCCAAACATTATGATCAACAACAAGATGATTTTTACTATGACGGGCCACAAAGGGGGCGGTTGGGCGGGGCATGACTATTAGATGTTGGAACGATAATGGCTCCTTTTGGTCCTCACCTGGTCTTATTCTTGATGCTCTTAGTTCCGCAGACATCCTCTTTATCACAGAGACTCGCGAGAGTCCGGTGAGGCCTCTTCCTGATATCACGAGTTGTCATTGGTACTTTGCGCATAGGCGTGGGAGACTAAGAGCTCGGGTAGCGTCGGAGGTTCCGGAGGGGTGGTCTCGCTTGTATTGATATTCGCTCCAGTAGGATCTCGTTGGTTGTCAAAGACGAGTATGCCAAGTTCTTATGGGTTCGATTCAGGATGTTGATCCCCATTGTAGGGATATCTACATAGCAGTGTGTTATTTCCCTCCGACATCCTCCCCTTATGCCATTCATAATGGTCCTAATGGTGATCCCTTTACCAACTTGTATGACAATATTGCCCAATACTCAGTGGTCAAAGAAGTCATCCTTCTGGGTGATTTCAATGCCCGCACCAGAGCACTCCAGGTTCTTATTCATGACCGTGCAAAGGATTTGTTTTACACTTGGACAGTTGATCCAGAGACAATGGGCTTGCACAAGACTTCAGAGGATGACTTGGGGTCTCTCACTTTGCTTATGGTCAAGACCTCTTGCAGCTTGAGAATCGCATGAGCTAATTATCCTCAATGGGATTACTGCTTTCCTAATTCGTATCTCTTCACATGTCAACCGCATGGTGGTGGTGCAAGTGTTGTGGATTATGCCCTTTACTGACCCGTGAGCTCCTTACCACCGATCAACCATTTCTCCATTTCTTCCATTCCCCGTGCCGATCATGCCCTTCTCTCTATGTCCCTTCGTGTTGACATTCCCCCTCCCGCCACTACTCCTCCCCTTCATGGCCCCCTCCACCTTTTGTTTCACCGATGGGGATCCTAATACCTTTTCCTCCAATCTTCGACAACTTCTCCCCCTGAGTCCCAGTTCTTTTCTATGGGAAATGTTGTTGCCAAATACACCCTCCTTTCCTCCATCATCTGGGAGGCCTCCCTCATGTCCTTCCCTAGTTCCACCCGGCCTTCATCTGCCTCCCATCAACGGAATACTTGCCCCATGAACAAATGGTATGATGACGAGTGCAAAATCTTCCACAGACAGTTACGACATGCCTTTAACCAGGCCCTTCCCTCCTATCATACCTTGAAAGCCTCTTACCGTTGTCTCCTTCGCCGTAAAAAATGCCTCTTCATTTCCTAGCGTAGACGAACTTTATGTGAGTCTCTTCGACACTCTCCTAAACATTTTTGGCGCACCATTTTCCCCCGCCACTCATCTCTTCCCCTCGAGCTTAACCCCAATTCCATATTCTCTCACACCTCCAGTCTTTATGATATTCCCGACAACCACTTATCCAGGTTGACAACCCACCTTCCTTGTGCCACCTTTTCACCTACACTAAAATCAGAGAGGCAATCAGGATGATGAATTGTAGCAAGGCAACGGATGAGGAGGGGTTCCAAGCAGAATTCTTCAAACTTGGTCAAGGGGTTCTTTGTAGTTATTTGACTGACCTCTTCAATCACGTGGTTTGCTCGGGTTTTCCGCCATCTTGGGCATGCCATATCATTCACCCGATTCACAAATTGGGTCCCAGCTCTGACCCCAATAACTACAAGACCATTATGGTGGGTCATACATTCTCCAAGCTTTATGCTACAGATGTTACACATGTAGTTATCCGAGGAGCTAGAGCGGAGAAACATTAGAGCCAGGGGCAAGCTGGCTTTCAGCCTGATCACCAAACTACTGACCATATCTTCACTCTTTGGGCCATCATTGAGGAGGCACATCATCGCTCGTCGAAGGTCTATTGTTGCTTTGTGGATTTTCGGAAAGCCTTTGACTCGGTGCCATGTGAGGCACTTTTTCAGCTCCGTGACATTGGCATTTCCAAGACCCTTCTCACGGCCATCATGCATTTGTACGAGAATGTTTTGGGCCACCTCTGCACCTCCCAGGGAGAGTCAGAGTTCATCAGGAGTACCATTGGGGTAAAGCAGGGGTGCCCCTATCCCCAACTCTGTTTGGGATCTACATTGTGAGCTTGAGTCTTTTCTCCATGAGCATATTTAGGAAAGTGATGGGTGCCCCTGCACTGTGTTCGATATCCATTCTTCTTTTTGCGGATGATGTGGTTCTCCTAGCTTCTTCTCCGGAGGCTTTACGAGGCAACTCGATGCCTTTGTTTTGTGATCTTCGGCAGTTGACGGTTAACCTGGGTAAAACCAAGGTTATGGTCTTCAATGGTTTGAAGACCTCGCATCTACACTTCTTCGAGGGGAGGAGATTGAGATCACCAACTCTTATACATACTTGGGGATTTTGTTCTCTAGCCCTCGTTTTAGTTTGAGACATGCTCTCCAGCCTCGAGTCAACAAGGGCTATGGGTCCTTAGTTCTTCTTGAGAGACAATGCTTCCACCATCACTTTCAGGACATCTCCTCCAAAATGTCTCTCATGGACTCCCTCATCAGACCCATGGTTCTCTACGGTTCTATTGCTTGGGGACCCTCTTTGTTGGGTATTGACTGGGCTTCCATCGAGAGGGTCCAGACTCTTCTCCTTCGCCACTTCATCAGGTGTAAGCAATTTGTACCCCAACACATTATTTTGGCGAGTTTGGAGCCCATCCTTTCATGGAGACCATATTTGACTTGGTTTCTTTCTTACACCGCATTTGGGGCTTCGCAGACACTGCCAAGGGGCGGGACAGTACCTGTACTTGGCATATTGTTCTTCTAAGGCTATTGCTCTTTCAGACTCCCCTCGCCGGTATTGCAGTTGGTATGTTGAGGTCTCCGAACTTTTGGGGGCAATTGGTATTCAGATGGATCATCTTCCACCTTTTCGGTACTCCTTGGACACTCCAAGCCACCTTCTACCTATGAAATAGAGATGAACAAGATCATCAAAGAGGATATTTACAGGCAGTTCATCCATACCACTTGGGTAAACCCTCAGGGGGTTTACGTCCCAAGATGGCCTTTTACGCTGAGCATTTTTTAGAGCTGAGGGACGGTCTCATTATCTGCCCTCAGTACACCCTTCGGCACTAGATGCATGCCCTTTGCATCCCCCTTGGTCAATTCAGGGTTGGTTCTCATAGGCTTCGTTGTGAGATGGATCACCACCTTGATCATTTAGACAAGATCTGCCAGTTGTGTAGCCTCCAAGAGACCGAGATGGAAACACACTTTATCTTTCGGTGCCCCATTTACTATGAGATTAGAGGGAGGTTTCACTTTGTTTGTTTAGGAGGATGCAAGATCTTTCTGACTTCTTCAAGTTTGAGGATCAGAGGTGTTTGGCTTTATATTTACATGAGGCTTTGAAGCTCCGTGAGCACACTCTTCAGCCGCATCCTAGACCGAACTCTACCCAGCTGGATCACTTCCTTCTTCACAGTGTTACCGACAGAGAGAGGCACTAAGCACCCTTGTGAGACCGTCCCTACTTCTTCCTCTAGGTTGGTTCACCCCGGAAAGCATCCATGTTTCTCTCGAGTTACCACAAGCATGCCCGTACTTTCAAGAAGACCCATCGAATGCATCGAGAGAGATTATACTTGTATCCAGACGGCAACATCATAGATAGACTCTTTCTTCGGCTGGTCGACATTCTATTCTCAACTTCTTCCAGTCGGCCTCGGATGTTAGGAGAGTTGGATCTTCCATCCCCTGATGGGCTTTCCTCTTTTCTTCTCCTTAGTCGTCTTTCCCCCTTCTTCCTCTCACTTGTTTTTTCCACCCCCATTTTGGGTGTGTGGTTTCTTCTTCCTATTGGCCACCTCTTCTGGCTTTTGTATTTCATCTTTCTCGGGAACTCTTTGGTTTTCCCGCCTTGTATCGGTGCTCATTGTTTTCTACAGTCCCTTTGACCTACCTTTGTGGTCAGTTGTTGGACATTAATATATTTATCTTATGCTTACCATCTTTCTGTATCAAACACCTTGTTGCCCTTGCAATGATGAATGAGGTGAGAAGGGACCAATCCCTGATGGTTGAAAATGCTTTGGAAATTTGGAAACTATCTCCTCTCATGGTTGTCCTCTTATTGATGACAACAAACATATTGTAGGGCAAACTGAAATAGTTGATAACAGCAAGCTCAAAATCCCAAAAATCAATTTTTGCAACCTTCACAATCATACCTTCTTGGCTATGGGCAACAAGATTGAACCCCATTGGTTCAAGTCTCAACATAGAGCACATAAATTCAACTTCTATCTTTGGAATATTTCCTCCAGGATCATGTGCAAGCCTTAAAATATGAAGATACTCAAGAAGAGATGGTTGTCTAGAAATAGTGATTTGCTTACCATGAGTTGTCCCCTCATCTTCAAAATCACTTCTCATCATGTTGGCTATAGCAATGGGTGGAATTCCTTTTGTCATGCCAATATTTTCCTTATGTTCTTCAAGGACCAATTCTGAATTCTTTCCTTCCCATTGGTATGAGATGACAAAGGAACTAGCAAGAGTAGCTTCAATGTTAGAAACTCTATTCTTCAAAATATTACCAAGATCCCATACCCTTATGCACACACAAATCTGAATATGCACCAAGAGGTCTAGATGAAGCTCCATAGGGTACTCCCCGAGCCTGCTGTTTTCAGAGTCAACACAGCGGATGGAAAAATTGTTTATGTTTCTCCTACTATTATTATCAAATGGCCATACAACATCTACAAATTCTTCCCCTAAGGGGTACAACTGTTGGCGCCTCCTAAGGCTAACCAGACTTGCATCTCACTTCGGCTCTACGGCCGATCCCAATCTTGACCTCTCGGCCCCTCTCACTCCCTCCTACTCCTAACCGACTTCTCCTCTCGGCCCTACTCCATCTGGTTGGCTTACACGCCAAACACCAACACTTCACAACCCAAACTTTAATTTAGCACCTTATCTGCAATTTATAGTTGTGCTTGCTCGATCTTCCCGCTTCTCTCTCCTCTATGTTGGCCTCCTTCCGAACTTCCCGCTCGGACTTCAAATATGAATATGGCGTTTTAC
The DNA here is from genome assembly GCA_018340775.1 of Taxus wallichiana var. yunnanensis. Lineage (NCBI taxonomy): Eukaryota > Viridiplantae > Streptophyta > Pinopsida > Cupressales > Taxaceae > Taxus > Taxus wallichiana. Next base: position 1,006,241,616 of record CM031242.1, read on the forward strand.
TTCCCTTATCCGCATAATCTGCCTTTGACCAATCTCCTTGTGCCACGTCATTTAGTGGTTGGTTCCTCCTTTTGACCGTTTTTATTACTTGGTCGCCATCACCACGTGACCATGCAGATCCCTCCTTGGTTCTCCTACCAACCTGTCATCCTATCTTTTCACCTCAAGCTTTGTCTTTTCGCATTCTATGGCTTTCTTTCTTAATAATTCTATGTGTTTCCTTTTATCTCCTCGCACGCCTTCTCCTATCCACGCTCCTTCGTGCCTTGTTGTCTCCTTGTAGTTGCTCTCTTGCTCCTTGGCGCTTCATCTCTCTCCCGTGTGTGTCCGTGCTTGCCCTTGTTCGTCCACCTTTGCTTAAAGCCTTCGGACTTTTCTCTTTTCTTGCCCACTTTATCCCTGGGCTTCCTCTTCTTGTTTATTCTTCATGCGCGTACTTCTCCCCTTGTATTTCCTTCTTCTCTTATTCTCCTATCGCCTTCCTCTTGTGAATCCCTTTCTTTGTGTTCTTTAGGCTCTGCGCGCTTCTTTGGCTCCCTCTTCCTTGTCGCTCCCTTTCTGCGATCTTCTCCTTTCATGCCCCTTTTCTCTTCATAGGCTTCTGATGCACACTTGTTCCTTGTGCACTTTCTCTTTTTTCCTCCTTTTGTCGCCTTTCTCGTTGTTGGGACTTCTTCCTTCTGCGCATCTCTCGCGCGCTGCCTTTTCTCACTCTCCTCTTCTCTGTGCATCTTCTTACTTGGGCACTTATGGGTTTGGACCCATTTCTAACCACTTCCTTCTTGGTCTTCTCTTCGTCTTTCGCCCTTCTCTTCATGGCACATCTTCCTTCTTTCGCGCTCTTCTCTTACTTTCCTCATGTGCATTATTCTTATTGTGCCCCTTGCTTCTCGACCCGCTTCTCACGTCCTTCTTCTTTCTTCCTCATGCAATTGCCCTCATGTGCCACCCTTTATCTTATGTGCATTCCTTCCACGCATACCTCTTCTTTTGTGGCTTCAGGCCACTCCTTTCTTTCTCCTCGTCGCTATCTCATGCGACTCCTTTTCCTTTCGACTAGTTGCCTCACGACCAACGGTCTACCAATACTGGCAGCTCCTCCTACTACGCTTCATGTGCTTCCATGATCCTTTCGTGGCTATTGGCCACTTCTTCAATTTTTGTCGCTTTTACGCAACCTTTCTCTCATAGACTTCTACCACACGTCTCCTTTTCACGCTTTCCTTTTTCTCTTGTGCGCTTCTTTCCCGGCCAAATGCCTCATGGTCGGCGAAATCTACCGATCTTGATGCTCTCCTTTTCTTTCCTTGTGCGTCTTCTACTTCTTGCACATACACCTTCCTACCTTAGTGCAGTCTTCTTGTCTTTGTCCCAGGATGCCTTATGTTGCAAGTTACATCCATCATTCTAGCATGCTTTCCATAATGACCCATATCTTGATATGACATAAATGGAAGCAACAAATCTGAAGTACACCCATACCTTGGACTGAAATTAGGGAGTTGCCCCTCTTGACACAAATCTGAAAATGCTTGAGTATGGAGCATTGAATATGGAGAATGATCATCATACCTTTGGCTGCCATGAAAATCCAACTTATAGGGAATGCTTGGAAGACCCTCTTCCCATTTGATTTCCTTCATCTTCCGCCATTGTTAGAATAGCCCTCATGATGACCAAAGCAATGTAGTAACCTAGTGTGATGCAAAATACTCATGCTATGATCATAAAATAAATCAAGTGGCTTACCCTCAGCTGTTGTTTTGAATTTACAGCAGGCTGAAAATCCACACGAGTGTCCAGTGAGGTTCCTTCCTCATCAACCTTCTGTTGATCTGATTTTTCCTCTTCAATTAGGGGCTGATCTGTTTTGTCTTCATGCTCCAAAATGACAATTGGATTACCTTCTTCCAATGCATCCTCTTTGCCCTTATGCAAATCTGATTTCTTCTCAACATTTAGCCACACGCACCCATTAGAAACCAATGAAACATCATTAAATATTAAGGAACTTTTACCTTGGGACTCATGCTCCATGATTTCCCTTTCCTTTCTAGGCTCATGCTTCAGACTTTCATCACACCTTGGTGCCTTCACACTGTTGTTCTGAAAATCAGTCAAGAGCTCTACTTTGGCAATGGTGATGGGGGCTTCTAGGGCTTCAATGGGTTGTTCCCTCTCAATGCCCAACAACTTCGGTTGTTCTTCTTCCTTCTTTGGCTCAAGCTCCACGATTTTTCCTTCAACTTGCATTGTGGGTTCCTCTATGGGTTGTTTCTTCTCCATTACTTGCAGCACTAGTTATTCTTTGGAAACCAACAATAAACCCCTTTGAAGCACTTTGGAAACCCCCATATGGGATTCCCCTCAAGCTTGAGGAGTTTTCGTTCCTCAATCTTCCAACAATGGAGGTTTTCGTCCCCAAAGTTGAGCCACACTAAAGGTTTCGTCTTTAGTGGAGAGTAGGGCACATTGTGCACAAACCCAAGATATCAATTCTTAAATTAAACATGCATAACCTTTTCAAATGAACCTTCATGTCTTTATATATCCTCAAGTGGTGCCAACATCAAAATAGAAGCCCAATGCATAGGCCGACCTTCAAGTAATTCTATTTCTTCATTAACCTCTATGTAGGCTCTCCAATCAAGGCTGACCCATAAGGATTAGAAGTCTTTGATCCAAATAAGAGGCCTTCATGCCGACTTGCCATTAAAAGTATTTAAAAATACTTTTATGCCATTACATCAAGTAAAATTCATCATCCATTGAGCCAATATTGACTCAAACAAAAACATAATGGGAACTAGAAGAAATATGAATGCAATTCTCATTATGTCCCATTTAGGGGACATTACAATCTGCAAGGAAGAATTTCAAATTTTGTCCAATATCATCCACAAAGAACAATTACCAAGCAAAGTTTCCCACCAAAAAGGAAAATGGATGTTATAGTAAGATAGAGAAACACCCCTCCCAAAAGTCTCTTTCTCAATGGATGAAATGAAACACAGATTTTGGCTGCTCAAAAATAGAGCTTTTGCTAGACCAAAAACTCACAAGATCTGGGCCAAGGAGAATTGGAAACCCTCAAGTTTAGTATTCCTCATGATGTCGATGGGAAAGCAAGAGAGGGATTGCGAATGTCCCTTTTTCTAAATTAAAGATGATTAATAATATGATTTAAGTTGGGCCTAGTCATTTCTAATCTTTGGGCAACTTAAGAATATTATTATTAAAATAGAAAGTATTTTTAAATACTTGAAAATAAAATTAATGATTTAATTTAGTCAAATTTAAATATAACTTTATGTTATAAGGCAACTTATGTTTATTATTAAAAATAAATAAAGTCGGGCACCAAAATTTTAAGAAAGAGGAAAGAGAAGTTATAAAAGGAGGATGAAGGGCTTCATTTGGGGATCTATCATCTTGATTTTAGGATTTGAGCACTTCTGCTTCTCCTTTTAGCTATTGAGGACGGAAACCCTCTTAGCATCCATCACTTGAGGACAAAACCCTCGGTGTATTGGTAATTTGGGGAATCAAAACCCTTAATTTCATTGGTGGCTTCACTTAGAAGCAATGTTACGCGGGGACGCATCCCTAGATTTTGGTGACGTCCACAAACGCGTCCCAAACGTTCGAGGACTTGGGGACTTGGAGAGGACATCCCCATGTTTTAAAAATCTTTAAAAAAATTCTGATGTTTTTACTATTAAAAGCTGATTTTTTTACCAAGAGCACTCAATTACAATCTTGAAAGTACCTAAAATACATTAAATGCAGTTTTAATCCCTAAATGTCATTGAAAAAGTTAAAAATATTGAAATATTAATTTTTATGTATTATTTTAATAGCTGTCCCCAAAATTTAGGATTTTTTTTGCGTCACGAAACCCCATCCCCGAGACTTAGGTGGCTTCATGCTTGGAAGTCATATTTGTGCTTTAAGAACAACCCGAAAAGGGCTAGGGCATCATCATTGGCTAGAAAAAAGGGGTAAAAGTTCCATTATTGGCTAGCAGCAAGGGGTAGAAGGGTTCTTTAGAGTTTGGCAAAAGTTTTCAAACCCTCTCCTAGGGTGGCGACTTGCATCTTAGAGGAGTTTGTGGGCTTCTAGGGCATGACAACCCAAATTTCAGTTGTATTTGGCTTCTTCATAATTTGTGGAGTTGTTTGCACTCTTCCATGGTGTTTGGGCTTGAAATCATTATTTCCAGCCGTGTGTTGGTAAAGTATATTTGATGTTGTCATATTTTAATTCCAGCTAGTCAAAAAATACAAAAATCATATTTTTCAAGTGTTCTCTTGTGTTATGTTTGTTCCGGCTCTTGAATAAAATAATTTGGAGGGTTTCTATATTTATTTCCAACTATTTTTGCATGCATGATGCCATAAAAAATAAAAATCATATTGTTGTTAGGGTTTGAAGATAATTTTCAGTTTGCTAGTTGAATTTGAAGTATTTGAATCATAAGGGTTTCAAGGGAAATCCAAAATTTTCCAGATCTGCCCTAAAAGGGACATTACAATGGTATCAGAGAAAAGATCTTCCCAGCCTGAAGGGTATTCATGCAAGAAATACATTTGCTATCAAAGGAAAGTAAAGAAGAATTTAGATCAGCCACTTGAAGGGCCTAACATGGCCAACAAAGGTTTTGAAGAGGCCAAGTTTGATAGACTTATCGAAGGGCAAGAGAGGTTGGCGGATACTATGGATTTGCTAGCCCTAACCTTGCAAAATCTTCATGGGCCAAAACATCACAATGGTGAGGGCAGTTCGTCAGGGGTTCACAATATGAGGCAGCCCCAAGGGTCAAATTTTGGATTTGTTGCTAGGCCTTTTCAGCCTACCTTCCTCCCAAGAGAAGAAGTCATTCCAGAGGTTGAAACACGACATTTAGTGGGTCACAACATTGCGGCCAACTATGAGGAGTATAGGGCTCTTCCGAATGAGATTCGTGATGCCATTTCACTTGCGGAGTTCATAGGAGTGAGCAAGGGTAGATCAAGGCCCGAGCCTAGATCTCAAGCACCGGTTAGTCTTCCTAACATTGCAAAGTCTGAGTCATTACCTTTTGAGGGTGATTTAAAGAGTTCTCCCTTAGTGATGAGGAGAGAGGAAGAAATCTGAGGCATGAACTAAAGAAAGAAAAATCAGATCTGCAAGAAGGTTTTGAGGTGGAGCTCCAAGAAGACCATGTTGAGGGGCATGCACATGAGAAAAGGGCTTTACCGATTGCTAATGTTGATTTTCAGCTTGTTGGAATTTTCAAAACAACAACCTATGGGAAGCAAATTGATTGTGTTCATGACTTTAGCAAGAATCGTGAAGATGTTTTATTGACTTCTAATGTTTGCATGTGTCAACAAGATTCACTTGTTGAATGTGAAGAGTTCAAGGTGAAGGAGAATGTTGATCCTAACCCAAAAATTTTGAATCACAAGGTTGGGGATGTTGAGGATATCTCAACACATGGCAATTCAGCAAAGGAAGGTGAACACTTTGAGGACAGCCAAAGATATGAAGGTGTTTCAGATTTATTGCTTCCTACTATGTCATTGCATGAAGCTTGTCATCATGGGCCGCATGCTAAAAATGGTGATAAGATGAAGGACATGGAGTAGCAAAGAGCACATAGATCCTTTCGTACAAGTTCAAAATTGTTTGTACATAAAAGTATGGGATCCAAGTGATCTTTGGAGATACAAGAAGGGTCACTCCTTGGGACCAAGCCCTACATTTGAAGACAAGGTCAGTGGAGATAGTCACCATTGCCGAGGCAACAAGATGCTTGATGTGGAAAGGTGGTAAGCATAATAGATGTTGTTTTGTTGTTGTTCAAGGTTTTAGCATGATTTTGATGGAGTCAAGCTACATACGGGGTGGCCACCATTGGATGTGTGAAGGAGAACTCAAGGAGGATGTGTTTCTTCAAATGGGCTTCACTATTCTGAGTTGTAGAGCTGTTGTCATCCACATTTCCAGCCTGCCCAATAGTTTGTATGCAACCATACAAGTAGTTCCAGCCATACACTTGAGTAATTTTCAGTTTGATGCGGTTGTTGAAGTACTTTCAGTCAGTATATGGTTGATTCCAGCCCCTATATTATTGTCATTGCTGAATTTTGCGAAGGGTTTACAGTATGACAGTTGTGTACCATTCTTTTTCTCTTGTTTGCAACAGATCCAGCCCCTTTTACACTTTTATGATAGTCATAAAAGAGTGTCCAATCACCTGGTGGAAGAATTTCCAGCCTACTATCAATGTTGAATTGTTTGTAGTTGTTATAAAAGAATTTCCAGCCACTAAAATTCTGTTTGTGAGCGAGAAAAGGCAATGCTACAACTACAGCCATGCTTGGAGCAGCATGAATGGACCTTTGAGAGTCCATCATATGAGTGGGAATTATGAGGAGAATGCAAGCAATGGAAGAGAGCTAGTTAACATGTCTATGAGACATGAAGAAGTGATGTTGAGAGCTCTTGTTTCCTTTAATGTGTTTGCTCTATGTGCAGGTCCAAGAATGGAGAAGAAAGAGAAGAAAAGGCATAAGTGTGATTCAGTCCAGCATATTCACATATATGAGAAGCAAGGCAACAAGGTGAAACAAGATGATAGCATAACAACAAGTGAAAGAGTTTGGCAAAAAAAAGGATACCTTCTCAATGGGACAGCGGTGGATAGAGGAATATGTGCATCACAACTCCCCTTAGTAGAGTGGGTAGAGAGTATGAGGAACGAAAAGACAAGGAGGAGCTGAGTTTGTTATCAGCCCAAGTAAATGATGAAGAATATGAGATTGCAGCTGAAGATGAAGGGGTGAAAGGAATGTTTTTACAAGCCCAAGAAGCACACAAGGAAGAAGTTGATACGGCAACAAAGGTAAAAGAGTTGCTTGATACATTTGGGACAGCAATGAGGTTGATTCTCGGTATTGCTGCCATCACTTTCACCAGCCACTTGATTACTCCCTTTGCTCGCATACAAAGGAGTTTACAAATTCCTTCAAACATGAGGAGTTCTATCCGATTGGTGATGGCTAGTATGGTATTTTCAGTACTTGTATGGCTGTTTCCAGCCCTACATTGCCCAAATTGTTGATTTTTGCAAGAAAATTCACTTTAGTGAAAGTTTGGAAAAATCCTTGATGGAAAAGGTTGGAAAGAAGTTTCAGCTGAAGGCATTTTTCATGACAGCCACCAAGGTAGCTATGCGCCAAATTGCCACCATTTATGTTGTCATCATCATTAGCAGCCACCACATTATTTCAGTTGCATTCATATTGGTGAATATAGGATGTTCTCCCACCATAGTTGACAAGGTTGGAATGAAGAGTAAGGATGCCACAATGGAGTTTGTGTTAGCTTGTCTGGCTGCTGATTATTCATCAATTCTTTGCTCTAAAATTGAGATTACAGCAGATCGGAGGGCTTTAAGCATAGCTGAACATGCAAAGAATAAATTCGCTAATGTTGTTTTTAGAGGTAAAAGCGAAGATGACAGGTTTGAGGTGATGGTTGATCTCTTCATCGGGAAGCTTTTAAATTTCACATAGGCCTAAGGACATTAATTGAAAGAGGGACAGTAGGTGTGGGAGCATGTTTTGGCAAGAGATTTTTCATTTGACAGGCACAGGATCCAGGCTCCTTGAGCATTACAACATGTTTCGTCACTTGGGCATGATGGTACTTGGGCATGTGAGCTTGCATTTGCTTGAGGGCAAGCAAATTTGGGGAGGGAGGACTGTAATGTCCCTTTTCTAAATTAAAGATGATTAATAATATTATTTAAGTTGGGCTTGGTCATTTCTAATCTTTGGGCAACTTAATAATATTTTATTATTAAAATAAAAGTATTTTTAAATATTAAAGTAAAATTAATGATTTAACTAAGTCGGCCAAATGTAACTTTATGTTATATTATAAGGCAACTTATGTTTATTATTAAAAATAAAAGTGACTTTTAAATAAAGTAAGTCGGCCACCAAAATTGAAAGAAAGAGGAAAGAGAAGTTATAAAAGGAGGATGAAGGGGTTCATTTGGGGATCTATCATCTATCATCTTGATTTTAGGAGTTGAGCACTTGTGCTTCTACTTTCAGCTATTGAGGACGGAAACCCTCTTAGCATTCATCACTTGAGGACAAAAACCCTCATTGTGATCAGAATTTGGGGACAAAAACCCTCAATTTACATTTGGTGGCTTCACTCAAAAGTCATATTTGTGCATAAGGACAACCCGGAAAGGGCTAGGGCATCATCATTGGCTGGAAAAAGGGGTAAAAGCTCCATCATTGGCTGGCACAAGGGGTAGAAGGGTTGCTAGAGCTTTGGCAGAAGTTTTCAGACCCTCTCCTAGGGTGGTAACTTGCATCTTGGAGGAGTTTGTGGGCTTCTAGGGCACGGCAACCCAAATTTCAATTGTATTTGGCTTCTTCATAATTTTTGGAGTTGTTTGCACTCTTTTGTGGTTGTGTTTGGGCTTGGAATCATTATTTCCAGCCGTGTTGGTGAAGTATATTTGCTGTTGTCATATTTTAATTCCAGCTGGTCTGAAAAATACAAAAATCATATTTTTTGGTGTTCTCTTGTGTTATGTTTGTTCCGGCTCTTGAATAAAATAATTTGGAGGGTTTCTATATTTATTTCCAACTATTTTTGCATGCATGATGCCATAAAAAATAAAAATCAGATTGTTAGGGTTTGAAGATAATTTTCAGTTTGCTAGTTGAATTTGAAGTATTTGAATCATAAGGGTTTCAAGGGAAATCCAAAATTTTCTAGATCTGCCCTAAAAGGGACATTACGAGGATCAAGCATTCCAAGGATGACCAGGCTTTGCGAAAAAATCAGACCTTTTTATGAAACACATGCCTCTAGCTTTCAACCTTGCCTAGGATTTGTCAAGCGCAGATCCCGACCGGTGATACTTCCCTTCCTTCCAAATGAATATTAAAAAGAAATATCCCTAAAGAAAATTCGAATTGCAATTGGAGAATCTATAACTTCCTAGGAATTCGAGAGAAGAATCCACGAGTGCTCAATTATGCACGTATATGTGTTAGCCTAGATCTAGAAAATCCTTCCCAATCAAATAATAATGAATACGGGAAGCATTGAATGGGAGCAGCAACTTGACTATGAAAACATCTCATTCGGGTGCAAGATCTGCCATGAACGTGGCCACCTTTCTAGGTATACCCGTCTTAGGAAACTCTAGAACAACCGTCTCAACTGCAGTCCCAACAGGACAAGGATCAACAAGCTACAACTCAAACAACCATACAATCATGTTCCTAGAGCAAGAAGGTTATAGAAAAAACATTTTATAAAGCATATTCAAAAAAGGAGAAAGAATCAACTAGAGTAGGTAGCCAACCACGAATATCAATTGTGTTTTTTCATAAATGCTCAATCACTTGACGTAAGTTTTATACTAATAAGGAATAGAATAATGGATTTAGTAGAAACTGAAACTCATGCACTTGATATTGAAGATAATCTTATATCTGCCAAAAAAGGGAAGAAAGAAGCTTCTAAGTCAAAATTTCTAGTAGGACCAAATGAACCGTTTCTTGAAAGAGTGGCGAAAGATGTAACAGCTATAAAAAAGGCAGCTTCCACATGCAAGCCAAGTTCCTAAGTATCAAGACATTCATGGAGAGGAATTTCTCCTTACAAAACAATCATGCTCTCCTTCCAGCGCCTTCTCCTAGGCTTGTCGTTAAAAGACCAACTTCAGCTACTCCACCTATTAATGGATGCATTTTTCACTTAAGCGATACCCATGTTGGTTCACCCAGTGTTTTAAAAATTGGTTAAACCGGAACCAAAACCTGCCGGTTTGACCGGTTTGACCTTTTTTTGCACAAACCATTCAAGAAACCGGATCGGTTTGACCGGTTTGGGCTAAACCCGGTCTGGTTTCGTCCTAAACCGATCGGTTTAAGACTGTTTTTCCTTATACGGTGGCGACTTAAAAAAACGTTTTTAATTTTTTTGTGTTTTTAATTGTCTCTAAACCCTAATTTGGTGTTATAGATACACCCCCTCTATTCACTTCACACCTCTCTCATTGAGCATTTGTGATCATTTGTGAGCAAAAGCATTTGTGAGCATAAGATTGAAGAGTTTATTTTTTGTAGTGAGCTTGGAAGTTGGAGATTTGGAGTTTGTTTGGCTTTGCTTATGGGCTCTTTGTGGTGATATTGGCATCCATTTGTGAGCACCTCACCTCTATTTGTGAGCACCTCTCTTATTTGCAAGGATTTGGAGGATTGGGGCAGCATTGAATAGTGTTCATTTGGAGTGAGTTTGGGCGTTGTTTGGCATCAAGTGTGGGCTCTTTGTGGTGGCATTTACATCTACATTTGAAGTGTGGGCTCTTTGATGTGCCATATACAAGCTTGGAGCATTTCTTCACCTCATTTGTGTGCACATTGAAAGGTATGTTACATTTTAAACTTGCCCCTTATTTGTAAATTTTATTAAATAAGAAATATCAAATTTATTTTGTTTTTATTTGCATTTTCAGATTTGTTTGCATTTGCAATGGCCCTCAAAACAAAAGACTCTACATGGACCCATGCAGACATAATTGATGATCAAGTTTTTTGTAAATATTGTAAGAAACACATCAAGGGATTCATAGGTTGAAACAACACTTGGCTGGTCAAAGAGGCCAAGTTACCCCATGTGATGCACCTGATATTGATGCCATTAGGTTGGAAATGAAAAACATGCTTGAAAAACATAGAGAAGAGAAGGCTAGGCAAAAGAAATGGAAGTTGAAATAGGGAGGAAGGAACATGCCTTGAGTGTTGAAAGATCTTGCTCGACCCTTTTGTGGATCATTAGAGATCTCTTTCGGTATATGCCTCCCCATCCACTCAAAGTCAAGAAAACCAACCTCAAAAAAGAAAGATCATTCAAAGCTTTTTCCTTCTTCCACACTTCTTACTCGTAGTGCCTCCATGCCAACACAAAATCAACCCACTTTGGATAACCATTGGAAGAAGCAATACAAAGAAGCAACTTTTGAGTACATTCTTTAGATGGTGGTATGATGCAAATATCCCCAATGCTTTGCTCACATTATTACTAGCCGATGTTTGATTCCATTGTTGTTGGTAAGGGCTTGAAAGGCCCTAGTATGCATGACTTGAGAGGATCACTTTTGAAGAAAGAAGTTGCATCCATAGATGAATATTTGAAAGGTTCTGCAAAGCTTCATGGGGCCAAACAGGATGCACTATCATGTCAGATGAGTGGAGTGATGGCAAGAACCGCACAATAATAAATTTTCTTGCCTCTTGTCCACAAGGTACAATGTTTTTGAAATCAATAGATGCATCTGATAGGGTGAAAGATGCAAATTTATTGTTTGAGCTTTTGGATGAGATTGTTTTAGAGGTGGGGGTGGAAAATGTTGTACAAATCATAACAAATAATGCCTCTAACTATGTTCTTGCTGGTAAGATGTTAGAGGCTAAACACAACAATATTTTGGACTCCATGTGTTGCACATTGCATAGACCTCATGCTTGAGGATATAGGGAAAAAGATTGGATCAAGAACATTGTAGAGCATGGCAAAAGCATCACCAAATACATCTACAATCACTCATGGGTATTGAACCTAATGAGGAAGAACACTGAGGGCAAAGAACTTGTTAGGCCAGCCATCACGAGATTTGCAACAAACTTCCTCACGTTGCAATCTCTTATTTCCCAACAATAGAACTTGAAAAGGATGTTTTCAAGTGATGAATGGAATGCATCAAAGTGGAGCCGGAAACAAGATGGGAAAGACACAAAGAAGAAAATTTTTGATAATTTATTTTGGAAAAAAACAACAGAGATTGTGAAAGTTGCCGAGCCTCTTGTTAAGGTGTTGTGGTTCGTGGATGGGGAAAAATTAGCCATGGGCTATATTTATGAGGCTATGGATCAGGCAAAGGAACAAATAAGGGCAACATACAAAGACAGGGTAACTAAGTATGGGCCTATATGAGAGATCATAGATAATAGATGGAACAATCAACTCCATCGGCCTATACATGCAGCTGGGTATTTCTTGAACCCAAAATATCATTACAAAGCTTAGCTTGGAGAAGATCAAACAGGAGAAGTAAAAGATGGTTTGTACGAGTGCCTAGAGCGCATGGTCCCTGATGAGATGCAACAACTTGAGGTTCACCGATAGATCAACTTCTTCAACAGAGCCACAAGTACCTTTGGGAAAAACCTTGCAAAGATTACAAGGATGTGGACCAACCAGGTAAGAAATTCTAAGTTTTTTGAAGTTCATTTGATTAAAAATTTTAATGAATAATCATGAATTTTTAGCATAAGACAATCTTTATCTAATTTGTTGAATTACGCTTTAACCTTTAAGTTATAAGTTTTTGTTTTACTTTTAATTTTTAACTGTGTTTTTAACTTTTTATCGTCATTGTTTACTAATTAAACATTTACACTTTTTATTGCAGCACATTGGTGGGATTCGTTTGGTAGTCAGTGTCCTCAATTGCAAAAATTTGCAATTAGGATCCTGAGCCAAACTTGCAGTGCTTCTAGGTGCGAGCGCAACTAGTTCATCTTTGAGCGGATTCACACGAAGAAGAGAAACCGTTTAGAAAAATGGTTGAATGATCTTGTCTTTGTGCAGTACAACCTTTGGTTAAGGCGCAACCAGTTGTTAAACCGAAAACCCGATACTGATCCCATTGTCTTGGATGATATAGATCCAACCTCAGAATGGGTAGAGGAGAGTCAGCCAGCAAAGTTTGATCCTGATGAATTGGGGTGGATGGGTTTGGATCAGGAATTTGATGAGCCATTAGCAACACCGCCGCCATCATCACAAGACACAACAGGCACTAGTCGCACTCGTGCCACTCCCCGACCCCATGCCAATATAATTGTTGCAGATGTGCCTGAGGATTTAGATGAGTCCGAGTCAGACCTAGAGGCCGGTGATGATATTGATGAGGATGACCTTGAGGATCCCATTTCCAAAGGCGGCGGCAGAGTTTAATGATTGATCATTGATGTCATCTAGTTTATTCTATAGTTTTGTAACTTGCGGTATTTGTAACGTATCAATGATCATAGCATGTTGTTTTCTTGGAGTCTCGAACTATGGAGGCCATTTAGAGCCCTCATTATTTATGTATTTTGTTTCGAATATCATATATGATATATGTATTGTGTATTGGACTTGGAGTTAGTGTCATTTTGCTATAAACACCTTTCTTGCATATATATGTAATGACCACTATGTCAAACACACAAGACAACATAGCAAAGTACAAAATAATTTTTTTTTACTTGTTCGAAGTATAGACGACACAATAGGTGGTCACAATGGCTACAACTAACTCTTGAACATCTTGACACAACGATGACCACGAAGGCAACAAGGAAACATCCAACACCCATCAAGGACAATTCACTTTTCTCTTTGACAAGGCACCACGATACACAATCACAGTTGAGTACACTCCACGGTGTACAATCCTGTAGGGATTTGTAATTACTTTAAAAATGTCTTTCAAGATCTGAATTTACAATCTAAAAGACTCAAGTTTGATTCGAGAAAATTCTTCTTACAAAGGTGAACTTATTACTTTTATACTATTGACTAATTAGCTTGAGGACAAGTTTTCTGAATGAGGTTCAACTAAAGACTGGAAAAACTAGCTAAATTTGCTTGATCAAAAGGGACACCTTCCATCTCTCACAAGCTTGCTTATTCACCCAAGCTACTAAATCTTGATTCAGGCCTCCATTGCACAAGGCGACAAGCGTAAGATTCAACTGAAGTGGAATGCCATTAAGGTTCGAACTACAACCTCCTTGTGCAAGGATCAACAATTAACCACGCTTAAGAGAAGATTACGAAGTACTATGGCAAAGGTTAGAGTGATAAGGTCAATTTATTTCATCATCATGATCTCTTTAGTTATTAACTTGGTCTTTTAATGAGACTTAATAGTTCAACTAGATTTGGGTAAAAGCTTCATTTAGCAATCTCTTGATTAAGTTCGAAAAAGGATGCACATGGGGTTCCCAAAATGGAAGCACAAGACTTAATGTGTACTTATTCAAACTCCCCTACTAACTAAGATCTAACTATATCCCCAAAGGCCAACAATGGTCTTACTTTTTTAAATACTTAATGTTTCACAACAATGAGAATAAAGTTAAATCCGTAGCTTAAGGTTAACGAGGGTGGATTCTTTTACACCGGTAGAAAACTACTTTCTTTCCTATTAAAGACTCTTAATTTTATCAACAAGCACAACTTCATTATTATCTTATTTATTTATTCATCTATGTATTCGTTTTATTTTATTTTTGATTAACTTTAGAAAAAGGATTGTCAACCCACTAAAACATGCCTAGAATAACATTGATGCCAATACCATGGAGGGTTATTAAACATGAAAGTTTTATGACTCGAAAGAAGAAATTACCATTATTTAATGAGAAAACTAAACACGGTTATAACATTTCTATTCAACATGGCACACGAAACCAAAGGTGTCAAAAGATTTGATTGAACTTTGGCTAAGAACAAGAAGGTAACAAAATAGGTCAAGCCACGCTACAACATTTTCATGACTGAAATAATATCATAAGAAAATACACATAACAAGGTGATGATCGAGTTTTATTCCTCACAAAGATAATTACAAGTTTTGCTACAAAAGGATAAGACAACTTTATTTCACAAATACCAAAAATCCAAGGCAAGAGGCCTTCCAAACTCCATTACAAGCACCATTGCAAGATTTACAACACAATAGACATTCTTACAAGGAACTTCATAAAACAACCCGATGAAACCTTTATCAATCTTTCCTTTTATCTACTCACAAAATCCATCTGCACAAGTATTAACTTGAGTCAGTTCATAAGAACTGAGCATGGTAAGGCTACACATTGCAACAGTAAGCTAGCATTTTACAATAACATGAAAGGAATGTTCTATTTCAAGAATGGTTCAAAGCACAAACCACAAATCACAAATTCTTCACACGAGATAAAAATTTTCACCAACCAACAAGAAGGAAGTCAAATATTCCAGTTAAGAACAAAGGTCAAGAGTATTGGGATTTCAATCATGTAATCCTATAGATTACGTGATTGAAATCTAATACTCGGTCCATCCATCACTAAAATCTTTGAGAAGCCCAAAACATACTAGATACAATCATAGATGCGAAACAAAAAGGTAAATCAGTCCTTCCAGGAGGAAAGTTTCATTGGCCTAAAAACTAGAGCAACCAAACGAGTGTAAGAAGGGTAAATCATCACGTGATCAAAGGAGTTGAAAACTAAAGTTCAACCCACAAACTAATTTCTCTCATCGAAAAGAGACTCCACAAGGTAATGATAAGAGAAGAAGGATAGCTGACAAAACCCAAGATGGGCATTACTCGACAACCAAGTTACTTGAAAAACAAAGTACGGGGCAGCGAAAGGCCTCCTATTTTCAAGTCCATTTAAGATGAGGTTACCATCTAAACATCCTTCCGGGTTTCATAGCATAATGGGATTCGTAACCCCAAAAGAAGCAATCCATAGTTACAGTCTAAACAAGAAGTTTACCACCTCTTCCTTACAAGATCTTTTAAAAGTAATACAAGTTAACATAATCAATGCCACTCTTCAAATGCATTTAAAAGAGTCACAAACAGCCATTAATCTTAGCAACAAACCCCATCATAATCGACAACTTATCTAAATAATATAACGGAAAGTAACCCCCAAATGTCATTAATAATTTTTAACACTTTTCCGACATAGGCCAGCAATGTATTTATATAATAAATTCCATTCGTAATCTCAAGACTATCCTCATGACGTAACACCAAATGTCATGAGTTAACAAGAGTCCTATTTCAAAAATGACTACAGTCATCCCAAACACAATTCAATTTCAAAACATCACAGAGGTTTGGTCATAAACTTATGACCATTAATAATACGTTCACTAACGATCCACAAAAATAAACACAATTCCATCATGAATGAAAAGATACTACACTCATCCGAATAACCCAATACTTATAAAATAATCCAAGTGCAATACCTAAATCTAAAAGATTTAATATTCAACTTAATGGTTTTCAACAAAGTATAAAACGGAACATTACTTCCCACCCCTTTGAGTTGTTCAAACACCTAACCATGTTTGACGAGCTCATGGCTCCACATGAACACATCAAAGAAAGGACAATCAAACACACAACCAAACCTCTACATTCAGAGCCATCAACCCCATTTCTATTTTTGTGAGAGAGCTTAGCAACGTAGTGTTATCAAAATTCATTCACTACACCCGTCTATGGGCATGGTACATTTAAGTATATAAATACAACCACTCAACTAGTAAAACAGATTTTCATCCTTGGTAATGCGGGAAAATTTCACAGATTGAAGAGCTTTTCAAGATCACAAGGTTATCAATTTCCATAAGTTCAGTAAAGAAGAAGGTAATCATGCTTACCTATAAACTTATTGACAAGGTAGTCACATCTATAAGTTCTTTACACTTCAACGGTCTTTAAGAGAGATTACAATTTTTAACAGTCTTCAACTATGACAGCCACAACAAGAGAAAACACAACCAATAATAAAATAGATTCACACTCAGAAGAAAACAAGTTTCAACACCCTATATCCCCATCAAGCGTTATCATCTCTGAGTTGCAAACAACCATTTCCTTCTTTTAGATTTCAAGGATCTATTTTAGCAAAACATCATATGCACAAACCTTTGAATGGATTCCCCAAAATAATGCAAGTTCTCCATTTACCTTAATAGGTAATACCCACAAAAGCACATAGTTCGAAACAAAAATAAATATTAAGAGATTATTTATGCAATTATGAAATAGGAGAAGCTATTAGGAGAGGGAGAGAGAACTAGTCATGCAAAACCAGCTATACGAAAAAGATTTCGAGAGGCAATCAATACATTCAAGGAAACAATAAGCACCACAAACAAACCCATTCAAGGCGCCATTGCAGGAAAGAAAAACCATTCGTTTCATGATATTAAAAAAAGGTAGCAAAGTATTGCAAAGAGTAGACTTAACATGTCCAAATGCATTCTTTTCCCAAGTCGCACATGATGAGAGCCACGAGCTTGCTATGACAAGCAATCTTTCCCTTTTTCTCCACTTGCTGGACGTCCATACCCCATTCACTTCCACGTTTGCAAAAAGCAATTCGAGAGCAGGCAATAGAGTTAGAAGGCTTTGTACCTACCAACGCATTGGCAAGGGAGTTCCATGGCCCCTTCGATATCAAAATTTAGCAGATCTTTTGCTCCAAGTAGTCCACGCAGCCCAGAATGTTTTGTCCCTTCCTTTCCAAAGTCGAGCTACGCCTCTTAAATGTGTAACCCACACGGCCAGCAAACAAAAAGGAAAAAGGCGTCCCACTTCTACAAAAAAGGGGTTTCTAACCCACCAATCTCACGCAAACCAAAAACTTGGGAAGAGCGGGTCACAAAAAACAAACAGAGCAAAATCCACAAGTATGCGGCCAGCAAGGAATAGGAGTTTCTTTCCCCCAAATGCATGAGCAGACAAACAATTGCCCCAAGAAGATTTGCAAAATCAAAAATTTATTTAAAAGAAAGGTGCGGCCAACACGTCTTGCCTTACAACTATTAATAGAGTGGTAGGTGCTCCTCCAACGCATTACTAATGACCAAGTCTTTTCAACAAAATAAAACAAGTGTATGCGGCAGCAAGAGGATGAAAAATTGGTGGGGGTGGGTGGATGCCTCCACATAAATAAATAAAAAAACGTTTTATCAACAAAAAACTATATTTACAAAGCATGCAATGACACCTAGACAGCCAAGGAGGAAACATTAAACATTAAACACGAACACCACGTCCTAAACAAAGGCACCACCAACAACAAGCTCCTCTTGCGTGAATCGAGGCTCGGGCACGAGAGCGAACAAAACGATACAACAAAACGACATAGAGATAATTTAATATTAATATCGATTACAAACGACAATAAAATAAAATAATAATAATATAAAATAATGGTTGATCGACACATAACTTAATAATATCATTATTATATTTTTTAATTAATTTTTACAAAAATAATTATAATTCATATTAATAATGATGGACAGCCAAGCTTGACAATTCGAGAACACGATTTTCCTTTAATAGGAAACTCATAATGACGTTGCGGGGCCAACAACTGGAAACATCGACAATGACACAAGCAGGCACGACGAAGAGGGAGAATGCTAATTATTCTCTGTGACAAGGCGAAGCCAACTAATGATCAATGAAAGCACAACAAACATTCAATCGATTAGCAACACACGGTCGCCGAAGAAAGAACAGGAGTAACGACGAACGTGGCATTACTGATATATAAGAGCAAACTTTGCATATTTTGTCTAATTGTTGGAATCATGGTTTTTAACCTTTCAAATATATTATTTTCATTAAAAATATAAACTTTTATGTATTTTTTAGTAAACCGGTTCATTAAGTTTGAACCGGTCTAGTTCCGGTTCGGTTCCGGTCCGGACCTCGGCCGGTTCCGAGTCGGGTTCCAATTTTTAAAACATTGGTTCAACTTTGTCGGATATGATCGAGAAGCGATTCAAACGTGTACCATCACAAAACTTGAAGAAGAGGATGTAGGTACCTCTAAACCTAAGATTTAAGAACCCAATGGTGAGTCCATTGTGGGATACTTGGAATATGAATCTGACTATGATGACCACAACAACATAGTCGAGGAAACGAATAGTCACTGATCCGTGTGCAACCATGCAATGTCGTACTCTCACCTTAAATGTCTTGGTAACTTGTGCAAATCCGTGCATGTCTATGCTTCGAGCCACTCCGAGCAATGCCAAGGAACATGTTGCATGGCTCAAAAGACAACATTTGTGTTTCGGGCATTACGTCACAACCTCGCGCCTTTGCGCAACAAGGAACATGTCACACAACTCGAAGGCAGCACCACACAAGAAGCTCACAACACCTTGTTGAACTACACGATACTCATAGCATTGCTTCGCAGCACATCACAAAACTGCGCAACAATCGCAGCATCTCAAGGATTGTAAAGCACTCATAGAACATCACAACATCTCGCATCACACTAGACAACGTAATGCACGTGAAAGACATCTAACACTCCCTAGCCACGTGGACTCCTTATGCCATGCCAAATGGCACTTCTAGGTCAAGTGTTATACCGGAATATTTGACAACATCCTACAACTGATTACCAAGCCATGTGATATCCAAAGGATGAAGAGTCATGCGTGGAAGCTCAACTGTTCAACTTCCATAACGATACTCCATGCCTCACAACTTGTAGTATATATGTACACCTTGGTAGCCTTAGATAGCAAGCATATAGGCAGAAGATAAGCAGCCATATATCTCTATTGAGACTATGTCAAGAACAGAACACACATATAAATAAAACATATCTTCTTCCAGTTCTATTGTATCTCCTTTGTTTCACTCAAATAGTATTGCTTCCAAATAGACCTACAACACATCAAGGTCCTCATCTAGAGCATTGCCACTTGAACCACTTGGGATCCGGATCAGTCACACCGTTACGGTGTTAGCTAGGACCAAGGATCATAAAGGAGGACAAGAAAAAGATAAGGAAGCAAAAATGAACAAAAGAGCGGAAAGGAAACAAAGTGAAAAAGGTTTGTGAAAAGAAGAAAGCAAAGGACGGGAAGATTTCTAAAAGTCCCTCTCCTAAAATTTATTCTTCCTAGAAAAAGGATCAAGCCGTTAATACTTCTTGTCCTAACACCCATGTTTTCAACCAACTAATGTCCCATGCCAAACATCTCAAACCACGCTTGCTACCAATGCAAATTGGGAACAATACCTATGGTAAATCCATCGTATTTTGACATCATTGAACATATGAACAAAAGAATGAGACTAAAATTCAGATCACTCCAATTGAATATCTCAAATCACACCCCGATCAAATTGAATGACTTACAAAATATCTAAAGGGAGATAATGTTGACATACCAAAATCGCCATCTCAAAGCCCCCTTTTAAGTTTTGCTCAACTATTTCCTGCGACCATTCTCTTCGATCATGTTATAGCTCGGCGTGGAGATACGAGCTCGTGTCTGCACCCATGACTATCCCTAACAAAAATTAAAGAAATTGTTATACTCTCCAGATCGCTATGACTATAATGTCAACTACATGAGGGATTTCTACCCACGGTTTATTCCGGCCATTCCTACTCGCATTTTCCGAGAGGAAACCCTCTGCCATTTTGCTCGTGATTCCTTTTTCCTGCTCGCGGTTTCCAACTCATATTCTGCTCGCATCTGGTTAATCTCATTGTTCTACCTGTCTGATGCCACCAGGGAATTCACCTTGCTCACCCATCTCAGTCACACCAATCTAGGCAATTCCTCCCCCTCCTTTGCTTCACACCAATTTTACGAACCGTGTGGAGATGGCTGACCCAAATAACAAAATAATTGATTTTTCGAAACCGGTTGAGCAGAATTATGATGACAGCATGAAAAACCTCATCCAAGAGTTGATCAACAGGGTTCAAAAAGTGGAACTCACTAATGAGGCTCTTCATACTGAAATCCATGAACTCTCCAACCAAATTATAGTAGTCACATCGGAAAATGTTTAAAAGAAAGGTTCCACACCAATGAGAGGCACAGGGGTTCTCAATCCTCCCAATGATACCTTGCATGCAGAAATCCTGGACCTCAAAAAAGCAGGAGGAGATTAGATCGCAGCAAGCTTCTTTTAAACAAGAAACAGAAACAAACATCAGGTCATGGGCTCAGGTTGTTGGAAAAGATGGGTCTCCCTCCCCTATGGCAGTTGTTGAGGAGGTTGTTCAGGCCAAGTTATCCGAGGAACGTACCAGGCACGAGAGGGAATTGAATCTCAAGGTGAGGGGACTCCCTCTACCTCACTCGTCACCAGACCCCTTGGTGGTTGGGAACGGGTTTCTCCGGGATACTCTGCATATTCCCGATATTGCTCTAGACAAAGCCTAGTTGGGCTATGACTCCACTCTTTTCCTCATATTCAAATCAGCTACAAGATCGGCTTAGGGCTCTCAAAGCCAAACAGGTGTTATACTCTCTCCCTAACAAGATTTTCCTTAACGAAGATCTTACCAGGTCATAGGCGACAGAGCTCAAACACTCAAGAGAGTTGGTTTTGGCCACTCATCGTGTAGGGAAATGGACAGGTTATCAAGAATCTCGAGTATTCATCAAAGACACTTTCTCTCCAGGATGGGAGGCCCGGCCTGGGACTTCTAAATGATGGGTCCGCAAAGAGAGGGGATGAGATACGGTATCTCCATTAGTTGTTGGAACAGTAATGGTTCTTTCTGGTCATCACCTGGTCTTATGTATGATGCTCTAGGATCGTCTGACATCCTTTTATCACGGAGACACACAAGATCCCTGTATGACCTCTTTTGGGGATCACGGGATACCATTGGTACTCTGCTTGCAAGAAGGAGACACGGTCTTCGGGTGGTGTTAGGGGTTCAGGGGGTGTGGCTTGTTTGTATAGAGACTTCCTCCAAAGCAAGATTTTGTTGGTGACCACGGATGAGTTTGCCGAGTTTACGTGGATCGGATTAGAAGAGCAAGTCTCCCTTGCAAGGATATTTATATTACGCTTTGCTATTTTCCTCCGGTGAAATGTCCATTTCTTTAAAATAATTGGTCGAAGACCCTTAGTCCAATTATGTTTCCTGACGGCTAAGGGAGGAATAAAAGGGAAACTTGTCATAATGAATTAATCATAAAGTATTAGTATAAGCACTTTATTAATTTATTAATAACAATGTGAAAAAAAAGAAAACAAAAGAAAAAGTGACAAAATAAAATGAGAAAAAAGAAAGTCACTTTATTTTATTTTCCCTAAGGAAAATGTGACCCATGTGGAGGAGGAAAAAGGTAAAGGAAAATATTAAATGCAAGCAAAGAAATCTGATTGGTGGTTGTGGGTGGCTAGAAGGCCAAGACTTGTTATAAAAGCAAGTCGACTTGCAAAGGAAAGGGATCTCTTTTGTTTTATGAAAAATTCTAAATTTTGGTGTGAGCTTGTAAGCTTTGCATAACAACTCCAAAGGACGAAAACCCTTTGAAGTTGGCTTTAGAGGATGAAAACCCTCTATGGCATTAGAAAGATGAACGAAAACTCTTCTTTCTTTTGAGAGGAAGCCCTACTCAATGGTTTTTACTGTTTTTCAAGGTTCTACTTCTGTTTTCCAGCAGTGTGAAGGCAAAATTTGCAGATTTGGTATTGATTTCAGCTAGGGTTTGAAGGAGGATAATTGTTGTTGTGATCCACCTTTATTTTCCAGTTTTTTCATAGTGGAGCGACCCATATAGAGAGTTGTTTGGAGTGATATAGAGCCAATTATGAACAGATTTGAGTTGTTTAAAAATCATATTTTTGAAGAATAGACCAACCACTTTGCATAATTTTTGGGCGATGAATTGGTATTTTTCAGTTGTGTCTGAGGACTATCATCTACAAATTTTTATTAAATAAATTTCAGCCCTCAATTGACCGAAGCTGGTATTTCTCTTGTTGATCTTACATATTAAAAATTGTTGATTCGTTTGGTTGAAAAATTCAATGGTTTTACTTCAGTTTCGAATGGTTTTCATTCTTATACCAAGTCGCATTTTCCAATATAAAATTCAGATCTGCATTTTATTATTTTTCTATATCTTCTACAACTTGCTATTTTGGTTTGGATTTGCGGTTATTTCGTTTGGGGTTGGAAATATGTCTATAGGGGACATTACAGTGGTATCATATCTGTGACTCTCCCAACCTATGAAAGAGAAAATCAGATTTGAATGCAACTAAAGAAAATTCCTATAGTCTATCAAAGAAGGAATACTCCAAAGAAGGTGACAATGGAAGAGCATGATTAGAGAGCTCCTCCTAATGATGAGCTTAGCTACATGCATGAAGTGATCACAAGGAGTTAAGAGAGAATTGCAGCAGTCTATGAGAGAAAGTCAAAGAGATATGCATCATGTATTGAGGGAATCTCAAAGGGAAATGCGTGAAGCATTGACCAGTTCCATCAGAGATTTGGCAAAGATTCTACAAGGGAACAATATATCTACAAATCAAGGAGCAACCAACAATGGTGAAGGAAGCTCTATTGGACCAATTAGGACATCCGCCAAGCCTCCACATCAAATTTTCAGAGCCAAGTTTCTCCAAAGAGAGGAACAACCGAACAGGAGGAGAAGCCCCAAATGATGTTGATGACATAGAGGCATGGGGTGAAGAGTATGCAGCCCTTAGTTACAGAGTGAGGGAGATGTTATCCTTTAGAGACTACTTTGCCAAGTGAAGAATAGCAAAGGATCAGGAAGGAATCGAAGAGTTCAACAAGAGCAACCAAGAAGAGACATACAACAAAGGTTGGGTAAGGTAACTCTTCCTTCTTATGATGGTTCAGATAAGTGTTCTGCTAGAGCTTGGTTACAAAAATTAGATACATATCTTTCATTGAATCCAATGTATGAAGAAGAAGCCCTCAAATTTGCAACTTTGCATTTGGAGGGAGTTGCACATGAATGGTGGTACCATGGAATAATCACACAAGGACATGGTTCTATCACCACCCTTGAAGAATTCATCAATGTTTGACTGAGAGGTTTGATAGAATTGATTCAGATATGCATTTCAGGGAGTTAGCTCAACTCAAGCAAGGACCTTTGGACAAGTATATTTCAGATTTCCAGAGACTTGCAGCAATGGTACCAAATATCAGTGAGAGAAGACTTTTGTTGTTTATTGAAGGTCTTGGAGAGCCACTAAGAGGCCTAGTCAAAGCCTTTAGTCCTCCATCTCTACAAGGAGTTGTTAAGAAGTCATTGGACTTGGAAAGTTCAGTCCCTAAAGGCAAAAATCTGCAGTTTGGACAGCAGCAAACAACACCTTTGGGCAGCAAAAGAAATCATTTGAACAGCCAATAACAACTCAACATGATAAGAAAGGGACAACAATTAGTGGGCAGCAAGGTAAGGCAAAGGAATGGGAAAGAAACAGCCAAGAAATAGAGGCAAAGAATGAGTTAAGGAGGAAAACTATGTTTTAATTGTAGGGACCCATGGACACCCAACCATCATTGTCAAGGTAAGGGGTCAATCCACTACATTGAGGTAGTTTTAGATGATGAAGATGATGGAGATGATGTTGATCCAAAAAGATTGAAGACCAAGCAAAAAAGGGTAAGTGATTATCACAAGTGCCACATTTGTTACATTATCTGTGCCACCTAGTTTTTATGCATTTCGAGTTAGAGGAGATCTTCATGGGCAAAAGATCACCGTATTGATCGATAGTGGAACTACACATAACCTTATTGATGAAGACTTGGAGTACAATGGCTGCAATCTTTGGGTGAGTTCATCCAAAATTATCAGACTATAGAGTTGAAGTTCAAAGTGCAAGACAAGGAAGTTGTTTTGCAAGGTATGAGGAATGGTACTCCTCAAGTTGTAAGACAGTCAAAAGCATGGGAAGTTCCTTCCAAAGAGGGCAGATTACGCGGGATGTGGATGGTGTGGAGAGAGGTATATCATCTTGTTTATTGCAGCAGTTATATCATGAGGATATTCAACCCATTCTGGACAAGGATGCTAAGAAATTGATGCAGCAAAACCAAGATATCACGAAGACCAAAGGAAATGAAGAACTTGGTGACACTCCAAGGTATGGAAGGAATGAGATAATGTCATATTTATTGTTGCATATTCAGATTTATTTTCCTCATGAGAAGAATGATGAGTTAGAGGATCAAATCTGCAATATAAAGTATGTGGTACCCTTGATGCAAATTCATGTGTATGAACATCATGAGAGGTATGTATTGTGGCAAGATCTATCTCACTTGACGGTATAGGATCTTGAATCTTGGGGCATTATAGCATGTTTTGTCTCTTACACATGGCACTCGGGTAGATGAGCTTGAAATTGCTTGAGGGCAAGCAATTTGGGGAAGAGAGGACTGAAATGTCTCTTTCTTTGAAATAATCGGTCAAAGACCCTTAGTCCAATCTGTTTCCCGACGGCTAAGGGAGGAATAAAGGAAACTTGTCATAATAAATTAATCATAAAGTGAATCTTAAAATATTATTATAAGCACTTTATTAATTTATTAATGACAAAGTGAAAAAGAAAAAAGAAAAGTGAAAAAATAAAATGAGAAAAAGAAAATCATTTTATTTTATTTTATTTTATTTTGGATGTTTACTAAAAGGGGGATCCATCCGTGGATATAATATCCCTACTCTGGAGAATTTGTTATATAATTGAAACTATTGATGGAAGGCATTTAATTTCTAATAGATTTATAGGCGGTAAAACTGCATGCATGATAAATGTTATGCAATGGAATTTTTACGGGCGCAAATGAAGGAAAAAACCTATTTATAAGTAATGGGAGCTTACGTAGTGTAGTAATATTTAGATTTTTAAGAATGTTGTATGAGTGAGGAATAGCAATTTTTAGAAAATCCACCACTCTATACTTTTCACCCTCTAGCCTCTTTCCCAATTGACAAAGCTATTGTGTGTAGGTATGCCTTATAAGGGTGAAAGGACCAAAGTGGTGAATTTTCTTAAAATTGCTGTTCATCCCCAATAATAACAAATGGTTCATAGATCCCCTTGTGGATGGATTATAAGGCATATATTCATACAATAGCTTTCCCAATTGGGAAAAGGGCTAGAGGATAAAATGCCCAAAGCGGTGGACTTTTAAAAATTTAACATCCCTTCCACATACAAACAAGAAAAATTAGTGGGTCCCCTTGCCGTGTAATTGTTCACCAATCTTTATGAATTAAAATATTCATAGAGAACTGACTGGTCATGTAAAATATTCATCGAGTGATGACTTGAGTATTAAAAATAGTCCAAAGGTGTAGTGAAGATATCCCACAAACACAAATATCTAAACATCTTCTTGTTTTCGAGTTTCGGTGGCTAGAAAATTCTGATGAAATTGAGCAATCAACCGATGGTTTTTATGGTCTTTCTATTTTATGTTCCCTTGCCGCTTACATGCACATGTGGGCATGTTTATGAGGGCTGGATTCTGTAAAATGTAAGAGATAGGAGATATCCATTTGTAAAGACATGTCTTGGATATGTAATGAGAATAATAAGTACAAACATTATACAACAAAAACATCCTTGTGAGTGGATAATTTAGCCATAAGCTAGGAAGCACGGATACGCCCAAGACCCCCTCGTATCCCCTTTGATACATATCGGATACGGATACGTGCCTGATACGTACCGGATACATCAAGATACGTCACGGATATGTACAGACGTATCCGTGACGTATCCCGTACGTATCAGGCACGTATCCTGCAGTAAATGTCTTTTTAAAGTTTTATTTCATTTTTAAGTAAATATGTATCCTGCAGTAAATATGAAATGTAAAATCTTAAGTATATTGTATGTTTTGAAAATTTGAACATGGATCCTAGTATATTTTTCAAATTTCAAGTTTTGTTCGTATTCATGTTGACATGATATTCATATATCATATGTATGGCAGCCACATGATCAATAAAAATGCAAAGTCTTAAGTAACTGTATATTGAATGTTTTGAACATTGATTCAAGTTTTGTATTACTATTTCAGTTTTTTATGGACTAAAAAATGAGTAAAATGAGTAGATGTACATAAAAATTAAATAAATATATATATATATATATATTTTTTAATTTTTTAATATATATGTACGGACGTATCCAAGACGTATCGTATCCAAGGGTTTTTTAAAATTGACGTATCCGCGTATCGTATCTATATCCAAACCGATACTCGTATCCGTATCCTGGCAACATAGGCCATAAGTATACATGTACCAACATTCTCTCGATGCTTCTAGCCATCCAAAATTTCTTGCAGTCCCCTACACTGCTCCAGCTGCAATCCACCAAGGATCTACATCCACCAACTGCTGACCGCCTATGGAGTCCATCAACTTGGGCAGGCCATGTAATCCTCCCCGGTTGAAATTGATTGAATACATACAAGTACGAAAACAGAAAATATTTGTTCTTTGAGGACTCTCAAAAATTTATTGTCCGTATGTCCTAATAACTTAGAAAATGAAGATAAGAAGAACACTCAGTGATATATTTTTTATACAATTACATGCATGAGAAATTCACTGTATAGTTGCTGCAGATGAAGGGCAGTAC
Source organism: Taxus wallichiana var. yunnanensis (assembly GCA_018340775.1). Classification (NCBI taxonomy): domain Eukaryota; kingdom Viridiplantae; phylum Streptophyta; class Pinopsida; order Cupressales; family Taxaceae; genus Taxus; species Taxus wallichiana. The sequence goes on from CM031242.1 coordinate 1,006,268,926, forward strand.
ATAGTAAAAAGCTACAGCTAAGACAAAAAATGAACAATATAACCTTAAAAATGACTTGCACCAATCAGTCTGTCCTTTAGGAGTAACATGCCCACAAAGCACCTTCTAGCAGACCATCAAGTGAACACGTGTAAAACTCCTCCAATGAGCAAATTGTGGCACAAAAACAAAACAGTAACTCGGAAAATCTATTTTCCAATAAATAAATATTCCAAGATCATACATGACTGTATAGCGTGATGCGCAAGTGAAGGGTGCCTAATAGATAAGGATAGGCATCAAACCTATCCCTCATACTCAAGCTATGAGTCTAGATCCTGCAATCACCAAAAATTAGGCCCAAACTAGGCACAGGACCTGAAGTGAAAAATCTCTGCATGTGGTCATTTATGGCAAGTGGGTTATGCATGGGTTACATCAAAGGGATCACCCCACTTGGATGATCCTCTCCACAAATTTGCATGTCAATCAATCAAATAAGATTTGATTACCTTCAGTTTTATCCTAGCTACCCCTATCCAACCATGCAAGGAGAAAAATTGGGCCATTAAGAAAAAGTGAATTAAATGACACTTTGACCACCACAATCTTTCACTTATCCCAACAAAACAATTAATTAAAAGACAATCAAGCTAGCTTTTCTCACACTATTTCCTTAAAAATATAAGTGGAGAAAATTTCTTATAAACATAAAGTGGAGAAAACTCCTTAAAAATAGGAAAAGGGAACTTAGGCTACTAATTAATTCCCAAGTGCTGACACGCCTAGGAAATAAAGGCAGTTAGGAACAACTACCTTCAACATCCCCCACCCGGCAAACTCCTTTGTCTTTCAAAGCTGCAACAACAAATGAATACCCCTGTCCTTCTAAAACGCCTCTCCAATTTCTGCACTAGCATGCCCAGAAATCAGTGACGAGGCCTTCTTTTCCTGCTAAAACGAAGACCAGATGCTATCTGAAAATCAGTAATCCGCCCAAGATCCATTCCCTATTGAAAAAATGAATGAAAATCTTTGGTATGTCAAGGAACATGCTCTCATCTGAGCTCTTTTATGGGAGGCTACATAGGGACAGACAAATTGTGTGCTTATGTGTGTTACAACTGGAAAGCATCTGGTTTTCAATCAACATACTCATGATGCCCAAATCTTCCAAAAAAACTGTAACAGGAAGAATCTTCCAGGGAGATCCATGGTTCTTCAACAAATCAGGCATCTTCATGAAGCCTTGCACTCCTGCTTTCAAACCTACATGAGATCAGAAGATCTCCCAAGCACAACTTACTTCCAAGCAAGTTTTGGAGTGGAACCTCATTGAACAGAAGTAAAAATTAAATCAAGGAACTCATTGCACCCTCTGAAACTCCAATTCAACTGAGGACATTGGACCATGCCCATATATGTGGGATTTTAGACCTGGAACAGCCACTCCCTTACAGAATCCTGCTTGAACTCAGAAGCATAGAGTGGGAAAAAGTGGATGTGAAAACATCATTATGCTCCCAACTTTGTCATATCCATGGATATATTGCCGGAGTCTTCTCTTCTTTTCAACATTAGAAGGCCCCAAACATGGAAGAAAACATGGATTACGATACCAATCCAAAGCAATTTCAGTAAACATACAAAAATATCTAAAGCAACTGAAAAGAACCATCAAGTGAAGCAGCCTACCACATTTAAATTCAAGACACTAGATAAAAGATCTCCCAAAAAGAAATTTGATGGTGTCAATAGCAAGGCCGCACTGAAAATCTAAGCAGCAAAAAAAACCACAAGTGAGTCTCTCTACTTGTAACTTATTCCATTTATTAGAGACAGAAGATCTGAACAAAAATTTGAAAGATGAGGAAGTACTATCATAGTATCAAGAATGGAAACCTCTTTCTCCCCACTTTCAACACCTCCTCCTCTCCTGGCCAGCCCTTGAATTATCTACACATTACCCCTTGCCAACCCCACCCCTACTTCTGATTGCAAAGCCCCCAGCCCCAGACCAAAACAGAAAAACTTCCACCCTAGCCATGAACAAACTCAGTATCTCAAGCAAAACCTGTTCATGACAGGAGCAGCACTGATCCCTTCACACAGCCTTGTTCTAGACAATCTCATGTGGGGTCCATCTTTTTGATGCACACCTCCAAAAATCAGTTATTATGAAATTGATGTCTTGGAATATGAAAGGTGTTAAACCTGCAAATAAATGCAGGTTCTTAACAAGAAAAACCCCTACCAAATGTTGGTTGAAGTAGCCACTCTATGAATCTTTGTACATACTTCTTTCACCCATGTTGCCAGGATACGGATACGAGTATTGGTTTGGATACGGATACGATACGCGGATACATCAATTTTAAAAAACCCTTGGATGCGATACGTCTTGGATATTGTTGGCTAGATTTTCTGCATAGCATCAAACCTAGGCAGTCATGAGATAAATCTCCCTCATTTAACCGGTGAGGCTCCCGTGTCAGATTTGTCAATATAAATGTGTTTTTATCTATCACGGGTTTTACTTTAACCACTTAGTTCATGAACCATAACTAAGAAGTTCTGCAGCAAGTAAGCAGCTGTTTAAGAAAGGAAAAATGATGGAAGAAGAAAGTCAAGGTATTACAGAGAAGAAGAAAGATGTGCATCCCAATTAGTAGATAAGCGAGAGCTAATTGCATGCACATAGAAGAAACTTAATAGATTTGAACACACGATTATAAAAGCAAAGGCGCTTCTAGATCCAGATCTAAAATAACACAAAGTTTACTTTAAAGATCTAAGATTTAAAAGCAAGAAACACAGTACGCCGTGACACAAAGTTCTCCGGAAACCTGCTTCTTTGTATTCCTCTGCAACAAGTGGCTCTCAGGGGTTCAGCACAAAGTCTAGAACACAAGATTGCTTCTTACAAATTCTGATCGATCATTAACCCGAAGGTTCTTCCTCTACTTATAGAATGTAGAGGGGCAATTACAAGCTGGAAGCTTTAGTTGAACTGGCACATGTGGAAGTCGAAAAAAAAACAGCTGGCAATCTCCTTCCTGGAATTCCTCTTTGCATGACATGTATGATTTGCAACTGAAAATAGAACCTTCTATTTTGTACGCCTGCCACCTATCTCCAAGTAATTGACTTCTTCAAGTAATGGCTTTTAAACCAATCACTTAAGTTGTATAATTGAATTGATCGCTCAATTACTTTGCGAAGGAAAGAAAAAGGAAGAGGAAAGGCTGACTTTGTTGGAGGAAAGAAGGAAGAGGAAAGGCTGACTTTATCCTTTTTCATGTCTGCGTCAATGATTCAAATGGATCTGGAAGCAATTATGGATCTGGAAACAAGTTTGGAATTGCAAGGCGATTGGAATTGGAAGCAAAGCTGGAATTTTGCCTCCGAATTGTCTTCTCTTTTATCCTTGAAGCTTTTGCAGCTTCTTCTCTTGTACATGCATCGGTCTGCAGGTTGGCCGTAGATAACTCATAATCCTTATTTTTAATTGCATATGAGCAATTAAAAATTCAGGAAAGCACTCAGGGTGAATGAAAATTCAATGAAGGATTCAACTGGAAGATGAGAGCACATGCACAAGATCTTGGAAGGAATTTTCCCAGCACTGTCTTCTTCATGGGCTGCATTCGAAACAAGAGGATGAAGCCTTTGTGCTAGAAGCTTTTGCAACTATAAGATCTGGATCTGGATCTGCATATGGATTTGCATCTGCATCTGCATCTAGATATGGATCTGCACCTGCATAACAAATTCTGGCAACTGGGCTATGGATGGAAAAGCTACAACTCGAATAATTCCACTGCTTTTAATCTGCACGCATGAGTGAAGTTTCTCCTGCACTGGATTTGTCTATCAATTCAGCAAGAGGTTTCGAGCCTAGATCTGTGTCTCCAGTATCTGTAAATTTAGAAGTGATGCATGACTCCGTTGTGCTTTCTTCTTCATCTTTCTTCGCCATAGCTTTGTCTATCTTTGTCTGAATAATTCTTTTTCTTCTTATTTAACTGGAATTCTTCAAAATTGGTGCAGATCTGGACAATTCTTCAGATTCGGAGGATATATGCAATGTATTGGACATTGATAAAAGCTCCTTTTCTTTTGTAAAGCACCTGTAATGAATTCCTGCAATTTATTCAGACAAAAATGGCCACCGGAGCATGAATAGTGAATTTTAATTGTAAAAATCTGCACTTTTCAAGCCTGCTGCCCCAAAAAAATGGTGTTTAATTTGCACATAAAGAGAGCATGAATCCTTTCAACAACACATGAGCTCCTGTAACACCTGTGTAAACAATTATGCAGACAAAGATCAACCTCCTTCAAAGCATGCGCCAAATCTGGAAGCTTTTAGCCTTGTTAGCACTTTGTCTGAACAAAATCCTTCCTCTAATGGGGGCGCACTTTTCCTCCTGGCTGCAATTCTTTACCTGTGAATTAAATTATTCACCCATATGGCTGCCCATGCTTATATAACCTTCACAATTCTATAATTAATAATTGCCCTAACAATTAAAGGCAATTAATTAATTAAAAATCATGTTTTTCTCTTTTAAAAATAGCATGTTTAAGGACAGCCATCCAATAAATTAAATTAATCCAATTTAATCCTTCACACAGCACTTCACTCAAGCTCCACAGTGTGCTTTGACCATAGCCACTGAAAATAGAATTTAATATAATCTTTTAATACTTTAAAAAGTATTAATTCCTTCTCAAAAGGGGCTGCATTAAATAAATTAAATTTATTTAATTTTGGAATTCTATTTCCAATTGATTTATTCCCTTTTGCTTTTGTTGACTTTTCCACAAGCCTAGGTGCCAAAATTGGGTGAATAAATATTAACAAATATTTATTTAATGCATTATTATTCACCCAAGGTGGGTCGCACTTTTTTGCATAATAGAATTCTGACAATGGGATTTTTTACCTTGCAAGGCAGGCAATAAAATCCCGTGATTTCACTTAAGTCACTTTTCTTTTATTTCACCATGGGAATTTTTACCCTGCAAGGCAGGCAATAAATTCCCGCCTGCCTGCAGCCTCTAACTTTCCCACTGCAGCTTAAGTGAATTTTATATCACGGGAAAAAGTACCCTGCAAGGCAGGCAATAAATTCCCACCTGCCTGCTGCTTCTATTTTTCCCACTGCAGCTTAAGTGAATTTTATAACATGGGAAAAAGTACCCTGCTAGGCAGGTATAAAATTCCCATCCTGCCTGCGGCTTATATTTTCCCCATCGCAGCTTAAATCCTTTGTTTTCCAAAAATGCGCCCATCCCCGCAGGGGCTTTTCTGTGCACGACTTCACTTTTTCCCAGTGATCCAGACCTCCGATGGCGACTTCCTCCGGGCACAATGTGCGTATATGTTTTCTAGCCGCTCCAGGCCAAAAATCGGGCTTACCCGGCAAAGGAGTTGTTCCAGAGAAATTTTACAGAAAACAGAACGGGACACCACAAAAACACGAAAAATTGCCAAAAGTTACAAATAAAGCCCAAAACTTAAAATAAGTTAAAATCCTTCTGGTACATAGGAATAATAACATATTCGCTTATAATGGAGTTAAAACAGAGCGCAAATAGCCTCATACGGGGCTCAAAATAATTAAATACAAATTTCCCGCAGACAAATCCCGACGACAGAATAAAACAATTTTGGGCATCTGGGTATTTGGCGAAAAAGGCTAATATGGCACTTTAGGATTATTTTGACGCAATACAGGAACTTTCAGGCAATAAAAACAACAAACGACCCACTATTTTAAAAGTACGAAAAATTTTCGGATTGGGTAGTCACAGATTTCAGGGTGAAATCTGAGTGACACTTGATACGTCCGTACATATATATATATATATATATATATATATATATATATATATATATATATATATTTTATGTACATCTACTCATTTTACTCATTTTTAGTCCATAAAAACTGAAATAGTAATACAAAACTTGAATCAATGTTCAAAACATTCAATATACTTAAGACTTTGCATTTTTATTGATCATGTGGTGACATACATATGATATACGAATATCATGTTAACATGAATACGAACAAAACTTGTAATTTGAAAAATATACTAGGATCCATGTTCAAATTTTCGAACAAACAATATACTTAAGATTTTACATTCCATTGTTCATGTGGCTGCCATACATATGATATAGGAATACAAACAAATCTAGAATATATCATCTAGATTTTCCTCAAAATCAAGTTCATGTGTGCCACTTGCGCTAGCTCCACTCTCATTAACTCCACTCTCCGCTCCTTGCAAACTCCCTTGAGCGTCATCTTCGCCATCAAATAATGAAAGTTGGGCAAGCGTGGCTACGGAGGCATCCAAGTCTGTGGTCTCTGGAATAAGATCCCAAAGTTTGTGAGGCCCTCTAGCATACTCCTTAGACTTGTGTGACAAGAGGCGCAAATTGGAGTGCACATATACCAAATCCTCATCTTTTTAGATGCCAACTTGTTTTTTTTAATTGAGTGGATAAAGCTATAAGTACTCCAATTCCGCTATGCGGAAGAATTACTAGCCACCTATTACAACAAAGTTAGAAAATTGAAATTCAAAGACAAGTTAGTATCCTAAGTTCTAACTTAATAAAATTTAAAATATTCGAAATGATTCTAAATTTTAAAATTTATAAATGTTATACCTGTGAAAGAACTTTTATAGCAATAGGACGTAAGTACTTGGCATCATGGCCATGTACACACCACCATGTGGTTGGAGTCAAGCTACTCTTGTTGAAAAGAGCCTCAATCGATCCCATGTTGCCTTCTGAACCAGTAAACATGCCCATTTCACTTCTGACCACACTAGCTATAAATGGATCAGGAAAAATTCTTCCGAATACTACCTGGTTCCATTTCCAACTTCGAGTCGAAAAATGGTGTTTGCATGTTTGCAGCCCAAGTACATCGAGCTATAGTACTTTGGGGTCATTGCGTATAAAGCAAGGAGATGTAATGAGGTGGTCATTTTATTCCACCTCTTCACGACCACGCCTTGACCTCACCATAGAAGGTCTCTTCTCGGATCTAGACCTTTTTTTGTATTATATCCGATACACTCAAGCATGGAATCTATGCCATCATATATCTCTCCCAAGCATGCTTCATCAGTATCTACATATCGGATCATGGAGAGAATGGGTTCTGTAAAACTCAACAAGTACTCAACCTTGGCCCACCAATCCTCATCAAGGACCCATGATTTTACCCTTGTAGCTTTCTCTGTATTTGACTGCCTCCACACTGACCAAACACTGTTGATCACCATACTGCTTAAAGCCTCTCTCACCTTCACAAGCCGTCTCAAAACAAGCGTGTGAGAGGCAAATCTAGTTTCTGCAACCTTCAACAACTCTAACCTTGAGAATTTCCTGAAAATGGCTTGTGACATATGATGGTTTGTGATAAACATTTGAATGTCATTTGCCTCAGAATAAATTTGCTCAATCCATGGGATTTTCCCAATCTTTTGGAGCATCAAGTTAAGGGAGTGGACAGCACAAGGGGTCCAAAAAATGTGCTCATATCTACCCTCTATGATCATTCTGTTGCTTTACAATTTTTAGCGTTGTCCGTGATGACTTGGACAACATTATGGGGGCCCACCGACTCAATTGCCTCTATTAAAATGTTAGCAATAAATTGTGCATCCTTGACTTGCCCTTCACAGTCAATGGCTTTAAGGAACATTGCCCCTTTAGGGCATACTGCAACAACATTTATGAGGGGTCTATTTCTAGCATCTTTCCATCCATCTGAAAATGATGGAAACCCCTGTTCCTTCCATGAGTCTCTCGATTGGCTTCAAAGTCTTGTGAATGTGTTCCACTTCCTTTCCCAAGAGTGTGGTTCAACTTTTTGTAACTTGGGAATTTGTACCCTTGTGGAGCTTCATTGATACCCTTCACCATTTGTTGCCAATATGGAGATCTCAAATTTCAATACATTAAAGGGCAGCCCACATGCATAAATGTATCGAGCAACAACCTCATCAAAGAACCTCCCTCTTTTCAATATTAAATGTTTTCTCCAATGCTCCTTTTGGCCTTTTTTGAGCTCTCTGGACTCTCTTCGTCAAATGGTTGACTTTGAGTTTGAATGAAAGGATGAGAAGTAGGTCTAGGTGTGGGTGGTACTGATAAAGGCCTTCTTTGCTAAGGAATTGTTCTAGTTCTATTTCTTTCAGCTTGTTTATCAGCCTCCTCTTGCTCTCTTAGGTACTCTGCCATTTTTTCATTTGATATTTTTGGGCACCTCTTTATCCCCACACCTCCAACACCAATCAAATGGATTTTCACTCGACTATATGAGGATTTGTACTGAGCTTGCAACCATGACATGTCCAAATCCGACACCCACCACCAACAATGTTGTCTACCACTGTCACATGTCTCCAAAAAGGGGAATTAGGATCATGTTTCATAGGAACTGATGTGTTTTCAGCTTGTCCTTGCACTCTACTCGAAGCAGAACTTGATGCCATCCTAATCTGTTTTTGATCACCAAGATCACCATAATGGCGCAAGGTGAGAGCATACACAGAGTTAGGATGTTTAAAAAATTAAAAAAATTTGCCTTAACATAAATAAATTAGTTATGTCATCCTAATTTGTTTTTGATCACCAAGATCGCCATAAAGGCACGAAGTGAGAGCATACACAGGTTTAGGATGTTTAAAAAATTAAAACACAATTTGCCTTAACATAAATAAATTACTAATTAGTTATGTCATCCTAATCTGTTTTTGATCACCAAGATTTCCTTAAAGGCGCGAGGTGAGAGCATACACAAATTTAGGAAGCTAAAAAAAAAACAAATACATTAACATTGAACAATGCATTTAAAATTAAAAATGATTTTTTACCAATTAATAAATTAAATAACCCTAAACTATGCCATCCTAATCTGTTTTTGATCACCAAGATCACCATAAAGGCGCGAGGTGAGAGCATACACAGATTTAGGAAGCTAAAAAAATAAAAACAAATACATTAACATCGAACAATGCATTTAAAATAAAAAAATGTTTTTTTACCAATTAATAAATTAAATAACCCTAAACTATGCCATCCTAATCTGTTTTTGATCACCAAGATCGCCATAAAGGCGCGAGGTGAGAGCATACACAGATTTAGGATGTGTTTAAATTATAAACTTTAAAAAAATGCAACATAATAAATAAATAAATAACCGTAAAAAATAAAACGAAAAGATGAATTAAAAATAAAATTAAAATTAAAATACGGTATACCTGTAGTGTAGAATCGTAGATCCTGGTTGCCTCTAAACAAAATTACAAATGCTACCTCTTCCTCTCAAGTCTACTCTTCTAGTTTTGATTCTTGAATGAACACTAAATTTAAAATTTTAAAACAATCTCTTCCTCTCAAGTCTCAACAATGGCTTCTTCTCCTTCTCCTCCTTGCAATGATGGACTCCAAACAATAGAAGCAATCACTGCCCCTCCTTCAAATCTTTGCCTCCTCTAAGCTCTTTGCAAAACCTCCTTCCAATCTTTGCCTCCACTAAGCTCTTCACAACTCTTCTTTGGCTCTTTGCTCATTCACTTGCAAAAAGACAATGAAATTGTTTGTGTGATTTCAAATGAGAGGGGTGGGTGCTTTTTATAACTTTTTGTGGGGGAGAGGGTGTATTATTTTATTCATTTAGTGTTTAGGGTTCGGTTTTAGGGAGTAGAAAAGTAAAAATAAATTAAAAATGAAATAGAACTTTAAAAAATGTATATACTATCGGATACGCACTGATACGTGCGGTGCACGTCAGATATGTCACGATATCGTGTATGTATCGTGTACGTATCCGTATCCGATACGTTTCCAAGGGGATTCGGGGGGGGGGTTTGGCGTATCCATGCAACGTAGTCTTTCACAACTAGGTAGCCAATACGTGGTATGATTCAGTACGGCGATCCAATATACGGGGGAGCGGGCGGGCATGACACTTGAGTACAGTCATACAAAAATATATAAAATGTTAAATATATTAAATAATAGAGCCACATAAGCAAAATTAACCATATGCATGCATAGAGTAAACAAAATAAGTGAAATGGCCACAAAACATACGGATAATTCAATGCATTTTGTCAAGATCATTGAACGAACTTAGAACAAGTCCATTGTTCGAATGTTACAATGTATACACAAAAATCAAGATAAATCAGCATACTGAATAAACAGCTGTTGCCAATGCCGAATTGAGTTGGCAGTGGGCAGGATTGCGAATGGTGCTCACCAATGCAAATTTTGAGCCCGAGCACTCCTATATACAATCTGGGCACAGAGCAAGTTGCAACGGGTGCAATGTAGCCAAATCCTAACCCCTGTGTATTCTAATGCAATTCCGCTCTTGGATGCCAATAGAAGTGGCAGATTTAGAAAAACATCTATAAGTATATGGTGCTGATCACACAAATCTCCTACAGTACATGCTTTCAAAGGTCTAGATCTGCACTGCACAGTTTTAAGCTACCAAACAACACGCAGTCAACTGATCATGTGACTGTCAAGATCCGCTTTAGATTGCATGTGGGTTTTATCTGACATACAGTTGAGGAAGAATGTATCTGGATTTGATCCTTTTTGACCCAAAAAATAAATTAAATTTTGAAAAAGCTTCCGTTTACTACGGGTATGCTCCAGGTACGGCCAAGATACGTCCGGTACGTCCTTGACGTGCCCAGTTATGTCTGGCTGTACCCTAATCATATTGGACCTGTACCCAGGGCCATACCTAGTAATGTAATTTTACAGTCAATACATCACACTTGGGTAATTCACCACGGTTTAAATTGCTTGCTTTGAGTGTGTTTTTTTAAATTTAAAATCAAAAACTTGGAGGAAAGTTCTGCTTGGCTATTTCCAAACGACAATCCTCTCTTCAAGGTTGGAGGATACTTCAATTTAATCAAATGCATTCCAAACAAGACAGATGAAAACCGATCATCCAGATTGGAAGATGAAGCACTTGGTATGCCATCCATCCAGTTGGTTTCTGATTTAGAGCTTGATTGTCAGATTTTCCATAAGCTTTGATTAAAAGAAAGTCCTTGAAGGGAGCTGAACAGTCATCTAGATTTTGGGTTTGATATTGCAGATCATAGGAGAAGAAGAGCAAAAGAGAACAGAGATTGTGCGATGCAGAACAAGGAATATCGGTTGTTGATTATGTCATAGCCTTGTGACCTCGTAACTTTGCAGTCTTGGTGATAGTGGATCAGAAGCACAGCCCACTTGCGAGAATTTTTCTACACTATGTTTCTCAAAGGTAGATCTTGCGTTTACTCTTGAGTGCATGCTGTTATATGTTTCTATCTAATGCTTTATGTTCAAATTTCATTCCTTCATGTAATTCTTGCAATATGAGCAACTCTAAGAATGATTGCGCATAGGCATTGTACTAAATCTGCACATATTGACATAAATCAGTCAGAAAACTAAGATTCAGAATAATGACATAGGCACCAGTATTACTAGGCTAATTGCAGATTGCATTTTGTACTTCTTGATTCAGTTGCTTCTCTGAATCTTGTTTCCCTATACAGGAACAATGATTCAGTTCGTATTGTGGCCTTTTTCAAAGAAATAAGTATTTATGTTATAAAATAAGTGTTACCAACTGAAATCTTTGGTTCCTAATTTTGTTAGGAATATTATAGTGCTGCACATGGTTTGATATTTACGTATGGTAAATATTAATGTGTGAGCAAATAATACTAAGTAAATGTAAATGAGTTGTTGAATAGCAACTCATATTGAACTATAATGTTTATGTGGGATTTGGTTGTTAAACCAAACTCACGTATTTAGGGAGAGAGGTTGTGGGAGGTTTCCTGAAACATCCTCCCTATATATTTAATATCAGTCCTGTATGAATTATTGTGTGAATAACAGATCATTATTTTGTTTCATCTGTGTAAATCTGAACCGTGCTCTTCATTTGGTATCAGAGCGTTGTTCTATCCTGAGCAATGAAACTGTGAGACTCAATGGGCAACTCCATTATCATTGAGTTGCTCAAATGAATGTAGAATATATATGTTCTGGCTTTAAGACATGTTCAAGTTTTATATTACATTCACCGAGTGATTTTTCAATCTTCCTTTCTAGATATATATTGGTGGACTCCTCTTCTCAATGTTTGTTGTATGTAAAAGAGATTGTGGGTCAGATATGTGAGAGCAATTTGCAAATCCAAGAGTTTCCAGTAACCAGAAATTTACGAAATCCATGAGATGAAATGGTCATCATTTTTTTTATGATCTGGGTCCCCATGATTTTTAATGGGTTTGGAGTTCTATATGTTTTAAAAATACTGTCAAATTTACAGCCAAACCCAAATTGTATTTTCAGAGAAACGCTGCCATCAACGTTGCTGTCAAAGGCCTGCACAAAACCACAATTTGAGTTATTTGCTTTGCTGGAGATAAATGTTCAAAATCAAAGTTTTGCAATTTGTGGTATTTTAGGTAGTTTTGATTATATAAGTCGGTTTTTTTGTATGTTTTGTGGTATTGATATTGTATAAGTTTTGTTTTAGTTTTATGCTACGTAGTTATAATAGTAGTTGATTGGAGACTTGTAGTTTATTTGTCTAGTCAATTATTGTTATTGTGTAATATAGAGTCATCACTTCACAAAACTAATAGTTTTCATTGTTTGTTCTCAAGAGGTCATAATAGTATTCATTGTTTGTTCTCAAGAGATCGTTTTCTTATGTTTAAAATGTAGTATCTTTATGTCCATTGGTCTTTTGAAGATAATTGTTTACATTTGTAATTATCTTTTTATTACAAATCAAGTGTATATATGATATAGTGAATGTCGTAGGCTCAATGGTCGGTGTGAGTCAAGTGTCGAAGTTGTGTCATTGTATTGTCTTTGTCATAGTGGTGTTGTCAAAAGTTAAAAATAAATGCCTGCATTTCAACTGGATGCATTTTCGGTGGAGCCCGACGTCCTACAAAATAACCGATTTCACATTGTGGGGGGGAATAATAACAATGAGGAAATCATTGAGTATTATGATCACATTCCTCTGAGTTAGCAGCGTCACACTGGAGGATGGAGGCAACAGAGGATGGAGGTCATTCAGCGACCTCCCATCAACTACTAACGATGGGGCTGCACATCTGTAGTAGTGGCACATTTTTATTTTCAATTGTGTGTTTGAATAAGAACAAGAGTATGTGTCTATTCACTTGGAATGTGTGGAATATGATATTCCTAATGTAATCTCTTGAATGTGTTGTGATATGGCGTGGAAGGTGTCAATCTTTAAAAATAGTTGTAAAGGAGGGCAACTGACTGTAGTGATCCTCTGACTGTCGTACTTCGTTGGAAGATGATCGGCCAGTGATAGGTTCATTGGAAGTGAAAGCAAGCTAAGTTTTTGTATGTAGGCAAGCATGTGCTGCAAGATCCAAACAATAGTATGCAAACCTAAAAGTATGCGGTGGCATACGATTTTGTTTTTAGGTTTTCCTTGCCCCATGTTCGCACTAAGTGGGGAATGTTAGGAATATTATAGTGCTCCACATGGTTTGATATTTACGTATGGTAAATATTTATGTGTGAGTAAATAATATTAAGTAAATGTAAATGAGTTGTTGAATAACAACTCATATTGAACTATATTGTTTATGTGAGATTTGGTTGTTAAACCAAACTCACGTATTTAGGAGAGTGGTTGTAGGAGGTTTCCTATTTTATAGGAAACATCCTCCTCGTATATTTATTATCAATACCATATGAATTATTGTGTGAATAACATATTGTTATTTTGTTTCAGCTGTGTAAATCTGAACCGTGCTCTTCAAATTCTTGGCACCAAGCTTTCTTTATTATGTTAAGGTCTATCAACCAAAGTGGAAATCAATTAATGCACGCTCATTGATCAGCACAGGTTTTCTTGATAAACAAATAGTGGATACCCAACAGTCCATTAAGGGCCTATTGAGAGTTAAATTTAGTTGTAAGTTCTATCAACCAGTGGATGTCAATAAATACATTTCATTGATCAACATTAGTTTTCTCAATAAACAGAAATTTTGGATAGCCAACAGTAGATTAAGGGCCTATTGAGAGTTGCAATGTAGATGAAGACCATAAATCAACAAACTGAATAATATTTTACAGGAATATAAATGACAAATGTTCAATAAAACTCACTAGTTTCAATTCTTATACAGATTTACTTGGCAAGTTGAATGACTTTGTTGAAGCCTAAGTTTATTTTCACATTTTATATTAAACATCTTCGATTGAGAATATTCAAGGTACGACTCTTTCTTTCCCTTCTCACAAAACTGCTGCATTAATGCTTGAACCACATATACTGGGAGATCATGTTAATAATCCATTTACAAAGTTTAATCCTTGACCTTTCATTAGGATTAATACAAAATTTCCTAAAGGTGCACAACGTAAAATTGGGTCTTGATGCAGTTTGTAATCAAGCCAATGGCAGTGATACATCAAATTGCACATTCAACAATTCTGACGACTAATTATGTTTCATTGTCCATACAATAAGAAAATTATAAACAGAAAAATGTGCATAGAAGGTGATGGAGAGCACCGTACCATCTTCATCGCAGTCTTCCATTTCACAACAGCTATCTTCACTTTCTGAGTGAAAGCGCTTCAAAATTTCCAGCATTCTTTGCTTTGTCTCACTTGATGGTTCCATCAGATGAAACTCATCCATAACATTGTCCTGCATGAAAGACTCTGTACAGCGAAGACTGTGTCCCTGCCATATATTTGTATAAGTATCCATTACATGTAGGGCATTGGCATGAATGAATATTTTGGTCAAGCAATAAGTGGGTATGAGTTGTAGCAACAGGCTGATGATCGTGTTTTTAAAGATACATATTGAAGAAAAAAGTAAAAACGTAAAAGGCTAATATAAGTGCATACTTAAGAAGACGGGGAGAATAAAACCCACATAATAATGGAAACCTCCTTCTGGATCCACCTGATAATAAAATGAAAAATACGTACAACAAACTACACCAGCACACCCAAAAGCAAAAGATTCTGAATAGGTCCTACCTAGTAGCTTAAAGAGTTTTTTTCAGCCAACTCTAAACAAAGCATAAGCAAATGCAGAACAATTAAGTGTAGACTTTTTATTCTTGACAAACACGTATCTATATAAAAAAATTTGATACATCAGAAGAACATTCCTCTACCATTACTAAGAAACACCACAGAAAAGATATGAGGAGCCAGTAGAGTTTACGAAGCTGTATTGAGGACAAAAACAAGAATAAAGAACTAAAACAACTGATGCCAGATTACACAGGCACAAGTGGATTGTGGAAAGTTTAAACCATGTCTAAATAACACCTATAATAGAAGCAAAAACCAAAAAATACAGCAATATTGCGAGGCTCAAATGCAATCCACAACCCAAAACAGTAGAATAAACACTGCATTGAAAAGAGGTGACTTGAAGAGTCAAAAGAATCAGTTTCAGGAGTCACAGGTGAACAGAAGAAAAACCCTAGGAATTTTGCCTTCACAGTCACAGAGAGTCGGGGCTGCTGAGGATTCTGGAGGACAATGGTTTCTTCTTGTTTCCCAAGGAAGCATCAGGTATAACAGTTACTGTATTTGAAGAAACAATGGAGACCCTGCCTCGGCAGCTTTAGATAAATAAAATTTCTGTTTGAAATGCGTGGATGTGTTTCAAATTTCAACCATGCTTAAAAGTCTATTGGACAGAGGGAGATGATGTTTTTAGTAGTCATACCTTTCTTGGCCATCATTTGCTAGTCGTGATCTGGCAGAGCCCATGAATACCTTTGAGCCGGTTGTTGATCTGTTGGAAAATAGAGAAGATATCTGGCTAGGTCAGAGGAATAGTAGCCCGATTAACTAAACCAGGTTCAAAATGATAGGTTGAACACTTTAGGGCCATCTGCAGGAAAGTAATAGTTGTGATGACCCCTTGAGGTGTTGGAACACCAGAGACAACCCCTGAGACAGATCAAACTGATTGATCTGAGACGTGTCAGTGGCTTGAATTGGAGTGGAGGAATTGGAATTGGAGTGGCCGAAAGCCGAGGGAGGATTTGGAGGACATCAAAATTTGATGTTTTACAGCTCAACGACACTTTGTAGTCACTAAGATGGTTGAGAACAGGTTACAAGGAGCAAAGAGAGGGCATTCATTTTCCAATGCATCACAGTAGTCATTAGTAATGAAAGGGTCGTGTGAGGGTGTTGTCAGAATTGTGAGGGTGTTGTCAGAATCATCATTGATAATGATCATTAGAGCAGAAGACCTTGCCCGTTACCAACTCCTTTACCCATGTCTCGCTCTATTGATGGTGCCTCATGTTGGCTGCATGCAAATTTTGTCTTCTAATTGTGGCCTGTCTTTTGTTGTGTCTCCTGCAATTAGATAGGAGGTGTTATATCTACAAGGAAAAGAACAAGATGGCAATATATTAAGGGTTTGTAGTTTGTACTAAGTCATGCTCGTTGCAACTGGGCACTGTGGTGACAACAGCATTGAGGAAGTACCATTTGATTCAAACGGAATGGGGTGGAAACAATCTTGTTGAAAGTCCCTTGAACAAAGTTAACATTAATGTTGTCCTCCTCAAGTGGACTAAGGTTTTGTGAATGTGAGCAGAGCAGAACAGACACTGATATATGACCAAGAGGAAAAAAGAGGAGGTAGATAGGAGGGGGAAACTAAAGTTAAAACCCTGATTGGGAAGGTAAAGGACACATGAACGCCCAATGAAAATAGTGCTTGGGGTATAATGAGGAATAGGCCCATGTGTATCATGCACACACATATAACCAAGGTGTGCTTGGAAGGGTCTATGACAATGTAAGGAAATAGGTGACCATGGTAGGTGGTACTCTTGCATATTTTACAAAGCATGTAGAAGCTGATCAATCGTTATATAGGTAAAACCATAGGATTTGATACAATCTGTGCTTAGACATGTTTGAGAATGAGCACTTGCTAGCAAGAACCTTGTTATAGGAGTCTGACAAAGCTTATTATAAGTCAGGGTGCATGTGAAAAGGGGCAGGACAAAAGGTACTTAGAAGCATGTTTGTCAAGGTTGGGGAGGGTAAAGTTGTCAAAGTGTCTTTCTACTTGTATGAGACATAATCCAGGAAGGGTCTGAAGGCAGAACCCTCTGTTGAACTTGCTTAATGTTTTTGAGCTTTCCATTTAGAGACGGTACATTGTCTTTGCACAATGGGGCCACTAACTATCATGGTAGCCATCCTAGAAAAGGTAGCTTCTCCAGACAACATACAAATCATGGGATTAAGCTCTCTTCTAGCATGTTAAAAAAAAACAAACTATGGTGAAGTGGATTAGGACTTGCACTAATTGAAGACTGATATTTTCAAGTTCCCAAGCACATTGCACTTAATAACAATAGTTAGGCCGCCCTCAACTTCAATGTGAGGGCCAATACAACTTGGGGGCTTGTGTGGTGCCCTCTAAAACAAATGTAGGCCTTGTAGAAAGAGTGAGTCATACCCTGGTTGTGACACACATTAACATCAATGTCAACATGCTCAAGTAACACTCAAGCCATCAAAATAGAGCTCTACAAAGGGATGCACAGGCAGGCACGATTTTGGAGGCAGCTGAATGTGGAAGTGGGAGAGAGTTTAGTAGGTGGGAGCGGTGGGAGGTGAGGAAAATGCCACACTCTTAGGATTGTTGGGTCAAACATAGTAGACTTTTTTGGAGAGGGGGTAAGGGGGTAGGGGGTTAGTGGCTAAAATGAACAAATGAACTCATCTTAATTCCCACTTTTGTCTTATCGACTAAATTTTCAATTGGAGAGCTTGCCCCTTTAAAATGTCTTTTGTTGCACTCTGCCTAGATAGACTGAAAAATAAACAAAGGTCAATGAAGCAAAGCGAGAATTAACACTCACACCCCTAGAAATTCCTTTCTCGACAAAGTTAAGTGAGTGCAACATGGCACATTGCCTCCATATTGTAAACGACAAGCAATATGGAACAAGAGGTCGCCAATTGTGTCTTCTCGCTTCAAATTGTTTGATAATCTAGAGGGCTTGTAGAACCTTATTTTGCAGAACCTTTGCAATGAGAAATTTCCTATTAAGGACCAATGACACGAATTCCTTGATCTTTAGCCAGAATTTGTGCTTTGTGAAACTTACTCTATGAGATATTGCTTTAGTCAAGAGGTCAAATTGGTGACGCATAAGCAGCTCCAAATGTGCATTGACTAGACAAGTCCTTTCCTAGAAAAGGAAATCAATATTCTCCCTTATAAGCATGTCTCTTATTTAGCTCCTCAACCAGTCAACGGTGGCTATTATATGTTGGGCTTTGTAGCTTTGATACTTGCTAAAACTTACCGGGAAAAAATTTAAGGCTTTTACTATTTCCTTGAAAGATTGAACTAATCGAGGTTAGCTTTGAGACTACACTAGCAATCGCACGCGAGCAATGCAATGTGAACGCCGAAAGGGATTGGGCATAGGAATGAAGAGTGGAGGAGAGAGCAAGGAAGAAGAGGAGGGAAAAGTGGAAGGTAAGTTTTGGGATGGAACATGGCATTACATAAAAACATAATGGTTGTGATGGGTATGCATGAACATTGAGGAGATATTTGTGGAAAGTGTGGAGATGTGAATACAATAATGAATAACTTGAAAATATAAATGAATCAATGCAATACAAAAAATGGAATGTATAGTAATACGCAGAACAAAAATATTTTGTTACTCGATGAGTGTTTAAAACTATGTCAATGGTCCTCCATTGTTGTCCAACATGAGCATGTATGGGGGATCACCAGGCATAACACTGTGGAGGTCTAGCCATTTTGTGTTTTTCATACAAATATTTGAGAAAAAAGTTGGTGGACCTAATTGCTTGATCATGTCCAAAATATCATTTCATTTTTATCTCCAAAACGAGCGCGTCCCTCGAAGGTTTGTCCCAAAACACAAAAAATTGTCTAGGATCCCATTGTGGGGGTAATCCTAAAATCTTGTTTGGAGATCCCATATAGTTGGTGGGATACCGTGCTCAAAATTTTTCTTCATGAATACTACAATAGTTGCCTGGGTCTTGTGATGCATTATGAGGTTTAGCAGAAAGTATCTAAACCACGAACGTGAACCAAAATGGCCATCTTAGTAGGGTATCAAATGAAGAGTGCATTAATGTAGTTGGACTTCTACCATGTGTGATTTTTTGAACATGGATTGTCCTACTGGAAAATAAGTTGGAAAAGCCATGGAATTTAGGCATTCTATGTTGCATTCATTTATTAGTGAATGGTCAAGTTGAAGATGCCAAAGTGAAGGGAGTTTGATGGCCATGTAGAAGCAAGAATTGTTGAATATCCTCTATATATGTACCTATATTTAGAATTGATGACATAAAAGACGATGATTGGGCCATTGATTTGAGAGATCCAGAAGAATCATGGTCACAAATTTCTTTATAGCAATGTGGGTTTTCTCAAGAGGCATGAAGGTTTGTTGTTTGGCAAAGAGGAAAGGAAAATGGAGGAGAGTGGAAATGCATACTATGTGTATGGGGGACATGGGTGAGATCCATGTTTTGGTCAAGTTAGTGGGTGGAAGAAACACACTGCATTGTGGGGAGGATCCTTGGAAGGATGCCCCTATATTAGTTTCTTCTAAATTGTGGAAAATGGGTTGAATGCATGATGTTTGTGGGAGCACATTTGTAAACTATGAAGATGTTAACATTGAAGGAAGGAAGGAATGTACAGGGTTGTGAAAGTTGGCCTCCATAAAATCTTCTCGGCAAATGGCATCTTGAAATTGTAAAGTTGTTGAAGTAGAAAACAAGGAAAGGAAGGCACACAAGGGTAGGTGGCAAGCAATTAGAAGTTGGTGGGTACAACTGCCAAATGTTTCTTTTTGGATGTGGTAACATTTTTATTGTGTGTCATTAGTGTGAGGCCTATTTCAAGCATATATTATCACCTTTGGATTGTTTCTCTGGATTTGACATCGGGGAGAATGTTTCTTACTTGAAAGGATGACTTGTATACACCATTACAAGTGAGGGGTAAGAAACTATGTGTTGTTAAGAGACTTGCATACATTAAAATAAACAAAAGCATAAGAGCACATTATTCACATTATTCACATGAGTGAAATGTGAGCTTAAAGGGGCCAAAAAGAAATTGGTAAGCATTCAATAGGGGCCAAGTTCAAAACCCAACAACACTGGTTGCTTCTTGTAGCACTTTGCAGGAACACTTTTTAGTTGTAAGATCGAGTAATTGCAGGAGAAGAAGGCAATGCATGAACACTCATTGATAATTGAGCCCCTTAAAGGAATGGACATATGAATGAAAAGATGATTTTATTCGGCAATCAAAATTTTCTATTTTATTATTTTTTTTTTTTATGGCATCAAGTTTTTTGAGTGAACGACATTTTATTGTTGCCAAACAATGAAATCGGGCAATAAATTACGGATATTGGTGCTTGGCCAACATTTGGCTCCATCATACTTTACCTGTCCAAAAACAACCATGCACAAGCAATCCTCCTCGGCCTTCTAGACAGACAAGATCTGATGCGCCACTAAGACGCTGCGCGTCGAAAGCACTATGGTTTCTAACATGGTATATGCCTTTCAACGTAAAGAGATGAAAGTGGATTTGAATCAAGATACTAAAAAGTATAGGTTGTCCTTGTAAACAATGCTAAATGTATATGCAATTTCTTTTCCCGAGGATAAAAATGAAAATGTTTATCCAACAAATAAAACTAAATAAAAATTACCAACATGAGGATCATCTTTCAACAAAAGGCAGTTGTGACTGTACTTAAGCTCTCATAATTTCTTCAATAGTTTTCACTTTTCTAACAATGCTTTGGTGTCATTGGGGTTCTTAAATCTACCTATATAACGGGAAGATATTTTTATCAAAGAAATATCAATGTTGCAAATGGCCTTACCCAGATGATTTTGAACAACATACAATGCCATCCAATGCCCTTCTCAATCTCAAAGAATTGTGTAGATAGGGTCGGTTGAAAGATGTGCTACATATTCTCTTTATTGCGAACCACCCTCTTGTAGACTCTTCTTAGGATATTCATTTATCGCAGTCTTGCATTACTCAGAAGCCCTTGCAGAAGGGTGAGCAAATCCATTTGCACATTAATGCCAGGGGATTTACGTTTTCAACAAACACATTACTACACAATACGATTATCAACATGTATGACAAATGCTGAAGTTTGGTGGATGCTCGCAACATTTTCGACCACGTGAGTCAAACATCATGTGAGGCAATCAGGGTTTCCATTTCTCAATCAATTGAAAACATGCACGTGGATGGCAGAGATCAATTCAAAGTCGTTAATATGGGCTTTTGTGTGGATTGACAAGATTTGATGTGTCACTGACTCATTGTCAAAAACACTCCTATTACAAATAGGGTATATGCCTTTCGGTGAAATAAAATAAAATTATTGCGTTCATTCATAAATATGCAACAATGATCCTGTTTCATTTTTCCATCCTTGGGAATCATGATACACCATTTTTTCCCAATTCCCTTCTCAACTATCATGTGCACATTCTCAGATTAAACTGCTTTCTTCTTCCAAGTTTTGAAAACCCTACACCCACTCAGAGATGATGAAAATGACAATTAAGCCTGGAATTTTGAGCCACAAGGGCAATAAAAATGTTGTTTGTGGCTCCGCTGAGCACGAGAACGAAGCCCAACAAACAGAAATAGAGAGTGTCAACAGGAGGAACACAACAATTACTCCCAGTCTAAACAATATTAACTACGATGCAAGAGGAACAACGTAAACAAAACAACACTAATTTGCACAAGCACAAGATAATTGAAAGTAAATATACAAGGAAGCTAAGCGATGCATAGAGAGAGGTCCAGGGTTGGAATAACGTGGACGGTATGTTGACCCCATTGACCCTCTCCTCCGCTCTGAACCCATTAGATACAGATAGTTTGTGCATATATGCTTTGAAACCTTTGACTTTGATCCTTACTCTTCATATTGCGGCACCTGCAAGTACAACCCCACCACTATGCTCCACGATCTTAGCCTCTCTCTTTCTCATTGTGCCTACCAAATTACAAAAATGGGTTAGAATGTGCGCTCCAACTGAGGCTCATGAAAGGCCATGGGAGGGCAGTTAGAAACGACTTACATTAGTTTGGTCATTGATACATATTAACAAATGAATGGTGGGATTACAAAATGTTGTCAGAAAGTCCCTGATTTTCTACCTGTAAACATGTGTTTCAACATAATTACAATGAATTTTTAAAATTTGAAAAAGGCTTCCTTTTCTTCATGAAATTAAATTATCAATGTTTTAATTATTATAAAAAATAGTATGCCACGAAACGAGAATTTAGCAGAAACATTTAGCAGAACATCTGCGAGACGAGAATTTTGATTTTGATTTTCAGGCAATGTAACTGTTTTGTTTTTGTAAATGATTGTCTTTTTATTATTTGGCTTTTTCAGCTTAGCGTTTTTAATTTTTGAACTATATAATGGCGCAGCTTCAGCTCCCCGAGTAGGATCCGAGCTCCTTCCACCAACGATCTATCCTACAAACAAGATATAAGTGCGTGGTAATAGAAAAACATCCAGCATAGCACAGTTAGAGGGGGGAAAGTACATATGCGAGAGCCACTGAACTCTATTCAATGTTACATGCAGTGGGGATGATGTGGCAAACATTGGCAAAGATTATCGTATGTTTTACGTGTTTTAGAGGTGCCTATTTCCCACGCCACCATCATTTCACTGTCAGAGATCCCATAGAAGATCTGAAAGCCTGTGTTTTCATTCCACCGTCTTCCATGAAAAGACATAAACCTTATCGTGTACCACTCCAGCTATAAACCTCTACCTCATGCAAGAACAGATCCAAATGTCCACATAATTCCACGCCCTCTTCCATAGTCAGGGAGCTCGTAGTTAAAGGAATCTATGGAAGGTTTATCCTCCAATCAGATGAACAAATCCCCAACTCCACCTGAAAAAACTTGGAATAAGAGATGGTCGAAGTTCAATATTGACGTCCATGCAAATAGGATCATCTTAAGTCAAGAATGGTTCCACAAAACATTTCGAACCTGACCGGACACTGTTCAAGTATGGGTTGTATTTAATATTTCAGGCTCGTCTGTGAAATAAGTCAAAGATCTCGTAAAATTTCAACATTCACGTGCATGCAAACAGGAGGAAATGGTTCCACACATCAATTCAAGCCTGATCGGACATTACGTTGTCAAGGATGATACGAATTGTATCAGGTAGCGCCAATGCCACAAGTTTCCGAAACTAACATAGCATAAATTTTATTGAATAAACAAAGGAATGTACCCTGCAGATCAATGGTCTCCGACAGTCCGTGCATCAACGTTGTCTGCCTTGCAATCTTTGCCTTCAAATTTTCTGACTCCTGTCAGCTCCAAGAGGCTTTTACTAACTTAAAGCACGCCTTTCGGCGTAATAAGCCATTCCAGTTGTTATCCCAAAAGCCCACAAACTTCTTGTCATTGATTTTCCATTGGAGGTTGTCAAATAGAAGAGAGAGGTCCATATGAATATGCTTTTAAATTTGGTGACTGTCAGTGGCTCTACTACAAGAGAAGAATAGTTGACTTGTCAACTACCCATGTACTTGTTCCCTAGTATCCAGCCTGACAATTGGGAAGAAGCAATGCAAGAGCACAAAGACAAATGCATCCCTAAAGATTCTTTAAAAGCATCAAGCTATTGATGTTGAGACCCCCTCAAAATTTAGGATAGTAATCATATCCCATGAGATATAGAGAGCTTGATTTTGTCTTCCATAGCTTATCAAAGGAAGTGATATTCAATTGAGTCAATTCTCATTTTTCTTGTCTGGTTAGTTGAAACATAGTCACAATGTAAACTAAACTAGTATTGCATAGAGAACTAATTCACGCTGATAGGTGTTCCTTATTGCCGGAGGTTGTCTACATTGTCCGCATCAACGACATGTAGGGTTTCCGTGCAAATGCAAGACCATGAAAATGGTTTGGGCCGTTGATCCTGTTTCTACAGTGCAAATTTTGTCCTTTTGCAGATGGGTTTCCCTTGTTCCAAATTTGTTTATGTTTTAGTTTTTATTGGAGGCACTGTGGAACCCTCGAAATGTATGCGGCGTGAAAAATATTATGGGTATGAGGGGCTGATTCCGCCTTCTTCCTGTGGTAGGTCTGGCCTTTAATGGTTCCATTGTTGATGCTTATGCCTAGGTATGCCTGGGTTTTCGAAACTTTGGGATTGGTTATGCACCACATGGTCGACAGCAGGGGTTCCATGTTGTTTAAAAAGAGTTGTCAGCTCTTCGGGAGTTTAATCAAATGTTCTATGCGTTGCGACCATCACTTTTGGTTTCACAGAGGGCAAGTCTAAGAGTTGTGGTTGCAGGGAAGAGGTGAGTATTTTGTAAATCAGTCATTAACCCACAAAAAACTTATGTTCATGGTATTTTCCAGTCAGACAGATTGTAGAGATTTATGTTTCCAATTCTTTGGCTGTGAAAAATATCATTTGTAAGTCGAGGGGGACGAAAATGTTCAAAGCCTTGTTCGTTCAATCATGGGGTGGGGTTTATGAATGCAAGGAAAGTGTTTGATGAAATGCGGTTTGGTGATTTGGAAAATGTTTGATGCAATGATATTGTTTGACAATATGTTACGGTTGTTGCTTTCTTTATCTGGGGTAATCGGCGCATTCTTTGACCTTGAGCCATACCAATGGCATGGATTTTTGTCCTCCAGATTTGATTGTTTTTGATCTGTCTTTGTTTGCTCATGCCTCCTTTTCTTCGAAGTTGGATATTATGAGAAAGGGTATGTTTCCTCTGTTCAAGAGGATTAACAAATTTGTTGGTCCAGAAGGAATAGCCTTAATTCCTATCTCAATAAAGGATTATGTCTGATTTATTGATACATATGAAAGAGATAGCTAAGAATTACAATGTAATCACTACTTTGCAAAGCGCTCAGAAGAGTTTTTTCAAACTGTAAATAACCAAAACCATAGTAGTTTTAGGATTAACCAGATTTCTGTAGAAGGTGATAAGCAGGGTTGCGAGCTAGCTTTGGCGAAAAGATGCTAAGGCTTTTTCACCCAGACATCTTCAGGGGTTTATAATCTTGTAACTCAACATACCCAGCCTGCGTATTTAGATTTTCTTCCCAGAAAACCCTCGAATGATCTGGAGCTGATTGATATAAAAGAGTGACTGGTCCTTTCCTTCAAGGTGATAAGAGAGGAAGTGGTCATAAATGTTGTGCGGCTGAGCATAGTTATTTCATTATGTTTTCCAATGAATTTTCTGCAGCTGATTGTAATTGCATACATTTGTCCTAGTCGATGAGTCGTATACAAAGCTCGCCACTTGTTCACAAGTAATCAGATTTTGAAAACAGAGAAGCAAGCATTCTGAATGTCTGAGGGGAAGGGAGGGGGTGGGGGGAATGGCGGTTTGAAGAGTAATGACATGTTATTTACATTATTGACACTCTTTCAAACAGGTCTTAAGGCTGTTGGATATTTTGTGATTGGATATATCCTCAAATGACAGAGCTTGAATTATTTCCTTCCATTGAACTGAAGTCTATACATCCATCCATGGAAGATACTATATCCGGCCCTATTGAGCCATCCAAGGTTTCATGACAAGCCATACAAAATACAATGTTCAGTTACATAATTGCCAGAGCAAGATCAGAGATAGATTTGTAATATCTATAGAATTGTTTAGCAATTTTGAATCCTTGAAACCATGATTTATTGTAATGTCATTAGAAAAGGCTAAATTTATGGGCTGAATATAGCTGTTGTGTCGCTTTTGTATTTGACTTCACAAATTGCCTGCACTGTTTTTGCATGCCTCAAATGACATTAATGAATAGGTCGTGAGATTATTTTTAATTTTTAAATGGTGAGAACATTGCCTTGGCAAGAGGCTGCACTGCCACCCTTTGGTTTGAAAGAAAAAATAAAGTACAGATTTGAGAAGTTTCATCAAACTCAGTTCAGAACGCATATAATACTCAGAATAATTTTCACAGTTCCCTCTAATGGACTCTAACGGTGTATTGCTTTACTTGAAATTAATGATTTTTGAGTTGTTTCTGTGACAAAGTCTTGTTCCTTCAATTGGGGGGTAGGATTTATGAATGCATGGAAAGTGGTTGACAAAATGGGCTTTTGTCGATTTGGAAAATGTTTGACAATATTTTATCATTGTTTCTTTCTTTATGTGGGTTAAGGAGTAGAAAGCTTCACCCGTTGCCCTGTTCTAGATTTCTGTCATTATGGAACAGACTACACAGATGGTAACATATATCTTGGAAGTAGAGCCTACAAATCGTTTTTCTTTGAATCTGAAATTTAATGCTGCGATCCTTGCCTTGGCAAGAGGCTGCTCTGCCGCCCTTTGGTATGAAAAAAATTAAAATATTGGATACGATGTACAGATTTGTGAAGCCAATGGAATGGGCAGTGCTTGAAGCTTTCTATGAGCTTCCTCAATTTCAGTTCAGAGTGCAAAAATAAAAGATTGAACTCCATGTTGACTCCTTGTCCGTAACGATTTATTTTGCATTTTTTCATTCGCGAGCACATATAACGGTGTATTTTTCTTATGTTGTGTAGCTTAAAATTCACAATATCAAGTGAAGCAATACACAGATATGGTTCAGTAGAGGCAGCTGTGTAAGCTTTTTTTAGTGTTGTGTACATTCTGAACTGAGTTTTAGGAATCTTGTAGAAAACTTTGAGATGTGTACATTCCATCCACTTCACAAATCCATAAAGGTTATGTATTTTGTTTGTGTTGTATAATTTAATTCACGATATCATGTAAAGCAATACACAGTTGTGGTCCAGTAGAGGGGGTATGTCTGGGGTTTTGAGCATTGGATACATTCTGGACAGAGGTTGAGGAAGCTTTTAAAAAACTTTAAGGCCTGTGCATTCCATCCACTTCAGCAATATGTACAGGCCATGAAATATTTTAATTTCCTTCTAGAACCAAAGGACAACATAGAAGCCTTTTGTCAAGACAAGGACCCTAGCATTAGAATCGATTTGCAAGTTTCACACCTGTTGTCAAAGGAAGAGAGGAAAGACTGCCTGCCCACTAAGCACTCCACTTGCTATGCCATTTTTTTGGGGCACTCATCAAAATAAGTGTTTGGTATTGCACTTGGTGATTGGCCAGCCTTTCTTCTCCTCCTTTGACGGTAGGTGTGAAACCTTTGAATCGATTCTTGTGAAATTGAGATTTAATGTCGGGGTCCTTGTCCAAAGTAGAGGCTGTTGTTTTGTCTTAATGTTTACGAAAGGAATTAAAAATTGCATGGCCTGAACAGATTTGTGGAGTTGATGGAATGAAGAGGCCTTAAATCTCTCTATAGACTTCTTCGATTTGAGTTCATAGCGAAAAAGAAATAAATGAATACAACTTCATGCAACTCTACATGTCTAGACTGTCCTTTCCTTTGAGGAAGGAATTAAAATACCGCATGCCTTATACAGGTTTGTGAAGTCAATGAATTAAAAACATCCCTGCTGTTTGGTGCAGTAACTTTTCTCATTCCTCTTATGCTGCTGCAATTTGTTGTTTCTTTGAGTGTTTTCATGTGTGCATAGCCCTGATACAAATAAAAAAATTTGGCTCTTTCTTCCCGGTCGACGCAGATGACGAGGCCGAAAAAAGCAAGAAGAAACAAAAAGAGAAGGGTGGTGTGTAACCAGGCAAACAACCTTCCTGTCGTGTCTTCTCAGCCTGCAGCGCAAACACATTTGGATTCATTCCAAACTGTTGTTGCTGCCATCGGAGAACAGAGATGCCTTCTCAACAACCTTCAGCAGTTGGAGACTTTCCTCTTGGCTGTGGGAGGAATGCAACCAAGCTTGATATTCCTCTCAAATCATACATTTCAGACATCATACACAGAAAAGATGAGCCGTGGGAATCAGAAGAGGAAGACCCTTGTGAGGATGAAATGGATGATGATACTACTTCAAATGTTGTCATTGCTGAGAAAGCAGAGCAGCATGAAGACCCTATCAAACTTCCAGACAAAGAGTGCAGCCCACCCCAAGATTAGCAAGTATGTAATTCTCATAGTGCACCTCCGTTGCTTTTTGGCCTAGCTGCTTTTAGAACAAAATACAAAAAAAAAACTATGTGCTGCTTGGAAAAAATACATATTGATCGTACTTTCTTCAAATTTGTTTTGCAGGCCTTTAATGCAAAAAAAAATACATCTACGTTGATGTTCGTGATTATTTTTTTGGTTTAGTCCTATGAAACTATTAGTTGGTTGTTTTTTGAGCACAGAGATCAAATGTGATTTATAGTTGGCGCAATGTGACCACAAACACACAAAACGACCTATATAGTTTCCCTTTTTAGACATTTGAACTTCAACTAACTTACTATATTGTTCAGTAATGTTATTACCGAGTTAACTATTTTTTTCCTGATTGTGAGTTTTTCCAGTTTGATGTTTGGTGTGTTCAATATGACCAGTGCACTTCGGTGGTTGTGAATGTCTTCTTTGACTTGCCACTCTCTCCCCAGTAGTTCGTGGACTCAGCAATCCTATACAACATGAAACTTGTGTTTCCACTACTGTTGCTTGCGTTTGCATCGATATTTTAATAGCGGATTCGTGCCTTGACCCTGTTCAAATTGCGCTGCCTTTACTCATTTGAAAAGAAGGAAAGAGATTTACAAACAATTCTAGCAATGTTGCCAACAAAAGTGCCTTGAGGATCAACGCAGCTTCATACATTTGACATGTTTTGCACATTTGTTAAATACATATATATGTTGTTTCCGGGATTCAATATACAATATAAATATGTTACTATTTTTATAGAATATTGAATTCCAGTACTGTTATACTTGGGCTTACAATAAATTATTACTGTTCGTTTTCCTCTTGCTGTTTTGTATCGTGTTCCTGTTAAAAAAAAAAAAACCTTTGTCGTGCATGCATTAACTTGATGCCCAGTTAGTTTGAAACTTGTTTCATTGGTGTTATTTGCACCTTCGGTGGAACACACAAGCGTGGCTTGGGCAATTTAATACCAGTTTAAGCCTGTGAACTATTGATGCTTCCAATTTCTTTTTCGGCTTGATACATCATACAGCGCAGCCAAACCCTTCTCTATGCTTGTATTCTGAATGATAAACTAATTTCGTTAAAAAAGGTAACTCCATTCAAACTTCATGTATATGTGTGTGTGTGTTGCAACCTTGGTTTTGTGTTGACACAAATAGCTAATGAAGCCATTGTATTCAATTGGGAGATTGAAAATCATATTGGAGTCGAGGCTGCTCGAAAATTCCCTAATCAGCTTACATTTTCTGAGGTGAATATTCACCGTGCGCTGCATTTATTTGCTACACTTGACATTACAAAAACATATTCTTTTATTAAGTTCATCTTTTTTACTTGTTCTTTTGCTATTTCTTTTTCGCTGGTCTGCCTCTATTGAGTCACCTGGATATTGACTTGACCGACCATCTGTTGGAAAAGAAATTTAAATGGCATGTACTAGGGGAAAGGAGCCAATGACCGTGAATGGCCCAATGACTGTTAGTAGTTACGTGAAACAAAGTGCCAATGATCATTTGAATTAAAGTTAAAAATGAAATAAAAACTAGCCAATAAAGTAAGTCACATCAAGTCACATCAATAAATGAACCAATGAAATGATGACACATAAACAACCCATAAAAGGTGATTTTATTCACAACTAATGGGTTGCCTTAAATTCCTTTGTATTCAAAAGTACTTATTTTAAATCCCTTAAAAATATATTTTCCACATACTCAAATTTTTTGAAAGAAAATCTGTATATTAAAAAAATCATGCTCTCCAAAAGGGTATTTTTTTTTTTTTAAAATTATGATTGTTAAGTGGCTCTAACAACCTCCCACATTATGATTCACGATGATTGGCTCCTCTCCCCTATATCTTTGGGCATTTTTATAATTTCAGAAGGTAGTTGCAAGTCGATGACATTCACAGGTATTACAGGTTAGCATCTTGTGTCTATCTTAGTTCTTTTAGATACTAATATGTGTTGCCTTGATTTAAAATGTATTCTCAACACCAGGTTGACTTGTCATCAAACGTGATCTTGACCTTTCGGCTCTTAAGGTTTTGTTTATTGACTCCAGCTCTTACTATATTATGTCCTCTTTCTTCTTTTTGGTGCCTGTTATCATTTGACTGAATGGTTGTTGTTATTCTCTAATCTTGTACTCATTGTTTCATGCGTTGTCCAATCTTCCAGCATTGGATGGATCTATGATCGGGTGCACCTTGCTGGTTGCATTGAACGCAAAAGGGATGAATGATTCTAAGACTAGTGTGGTATATATATAAAATAGGTGGCCTCCACATACAGCACATGCCTTTGCTTTTTCTCCTCGTTTTTCGTGTTTCAGGATGCTACATTGTTACATGTGAGTTGATTGTTCACATAATTTGAATTGGAGTGCTTGCGTCTACAGTAAGCATAGCGACTTGCCTTCATTTGAGTTGTGTGCTCCTCTTCAATTCTTTGCTTCGGCTTTATAGCACTGGCAATTATGCGTATGAGTACAATATGTAGTCCAATTATTGAAATTGACATGCAAAATATTTTACAGATAACAATTTCATCCACGCAAATGAGTGTCTACATCTTCCTTGTGGGTCTTCCATTCCATCTACAGGTGATAATAACAAAAAACTTGCACCGCATCTCTTTTGTACAAAGATTTAAACTGCCATGACGATTTATTATGCATTCTTCAACTGAATGAACAATTACATATTTGATAGTTCGACTTCTTTCCAAGTTCATATGAACTGACTAAATGTTTATGTTTGTTTCAGGCTTACATAATCTTCAGCACCTTTGGTGTATGGCGCATCCAGTATTGCGTGGTTATTTTGTACCCCCTACACTCTTGCAAACCATTTTAATTTGAACATTTATTTAGTTTTTCATTTTGATAGCCAACACCACTTTTAGTTACTAGCTTTTTCTATACACACACAATCTTTTCTTACCTGCCAAATTTTTCTTACGTTTGTCCCAAAACTTATATGCATGATCCTTATGTCCATTCTCATGACTTGTACTGTACTAAAATAAATGACAGTACTCATTATTTGGTTTACTATCCTGCATTCCTCCAATGATTAAAGCCATAATCAGTGGATGAATTATTATCCAAATTGCATGGAGATGGGTGAGTGTTCCTGAGATTTGATGTCATGTCGCTATTGCTCTAAATTTTTATTGATGTCCTCTATGTTCCATTGGATGCCTGTTATCATTTGATTGCATGAATGATCTTATTCTCATATCTTCTACTCATTATTTGGTTTGTTGTCCATTATTGCTGCAGTGGATGGAAATACAATCAGTGGACAACTTGCTGGTTACATTGTGCGGCAAAGGAGGTAAATGCTTCAGAAATTTTATGTTGTATCATTCATGCTTCTGCAGTTCTAGTGCTGTTGCACAGATCTTAATGAAACTCATTGGTTCTTGAAAGGTTTTCTCATATGCCCTGCGAGAGACTATTGACAAAACTTGAGACTTGCTTCTTGTTGTTGGCACTATATTGGCATCTGCTCTGAATACTGCAAAATGACTCGCTGTTACTTTTACAAAGTCAGGTTGCCCTCTTGTTCTAAATGGAAATAACAATGGGCGTCAACATGAATGAACAAATATATACTCATTGTGCAATATATAAAATAAATATGTGGTTGCTAAATATAGCAAATGCCTTTAATTTTCCTCATTGCTTTCCATGTTCAGGATGTTGTATTGTTATGCGTGGGTGGATTATTCATAGAATTTGGAGTGGAGCGATATCATCTACAGTAAGGATGGCAAATTGCCTGCATTTCAGATATTTACTGTTTATTGATTTGTTTACTTTGTCATTGTAAGAGTGCAGAGCCTGGACCTCGCGAGACCTTGCTTTGCTCAATGTACAGATTCTTGTGACTTCACCCAAAACATAGCTGATGCACAATACAGGCCAGTCCGTATCAACTTACCTACATTTCATTACTTGTCATTAACAGTTTGAAAAGGTGGACAGCTCATTTATGTCATCATGCATCTAATGTTTCCTTTCACATATTTTATCTGGTTTTCCAGCAACGTGTACTCACTTAAATTTTGTTGTGCTACTCGCCTTGCTATATTCAACTGCCTTGGTGATGCCACTGTCTTTTTCTATCCTCTCTCCTACTGTTGCAGTTGAAGCTGGGAATTTCAAGCATTGCATACCAAGTGCCCACAGATTTCATACTCAGAAAGCTTCATTCAATGAGTTTCAAGCATGACCCTGCCTCTTTCATCTTGTCGACAGATGTTCCACCAAGTACATGTATTTTTGTACTTTCGTTCTTGTCCCTTTAAGTCCGCCGCAATCATATTTGCTCTACCTCATTCAAAAATGTAAAAATTCTCATACATTTTCGTTTTCCTTCAATCTGGACGCACTGTGCGCTTTCAAAATCTCTAACTTTGTATCTGCGCCGCAAGTGTATGCCATTCTCTTAAGTAAAATTGAAATAAAAACAAGTCTCAGATTGTTAGTACAATCACTACAACACAACTGCTTGATCTTTTCCATTTCGTATAAAGATTCTACAGTTATACTTGTTTCTATTTTGTTCTCGTCTCCTGCTGTTATTTTCCTCCATCTTCACCCGCATCGGCGTGTCCATTGCACCTTGGGCTACAATTGCTAGTTGGAAAAGTAGGATCCCACCTAGCAGTGTTAGCGATTTGTTGGTCCAATGTTCAAGTTTTTATTGGGCTTTCTCAATTAATGGGCCCCACATAATCATTGAAGACAACAACAAAGCTTCTTTAGAACACAGAGTGTAAAATTTGTCTTTTATGCAACCTTAAAGTGTTGAAGAACACTAAAAATTCAGATGTGTTGACTTGTTGACAAAAAGCAACTTTGAATTGTGTGAGGATACACTTAAGATTTGCAAAGATGATAGCCGTAAGGTTCCTTAAGAATTTGAAAATCGCTTGAAACTGATATTTGTTGTGGATGCTGAGAAATCATGAATCTGATTACTAATTTTGGCACCCACCAACACAAATGGAGAGGGGATCTCCCTAGAACAAGCCTGTAGAAGAAATCCATTTGCAACCACATCGAAATTGCAAGTGATGACACAACCTACAGTCCCATGTATAATACTACAAAACACAATGCGGTTAGAGCTGACCATAATCGTTGCCAGTTGAAATCTTTGGACATGTCCAATTTTATTAGTCACCCCATGGCGATGTACGGAATGAATGATATCCTAGACAGTGATGACGCGTTGCCAGTGATTTCGCCTACCATTAACAAAATTGGATTGGGTGGGGGAAATGAAATTATTGAGAAAAAGATGAATCCTCTTAGCTACATAACATTGGGGATAATCTTGTAAGTCAGGTTGCACAAAGAGATGGATCGGAAGCGCTCGATAGAGATACCACCTGATATTTTCGGGATCAAAACCATGTTGGTGGTATTGGTGCACCTCGGCACTTTTTCCATTCCAATACGATTCCTCAAACAATGTAATCAAATCAGTCTTAATTGTTTTTCACAAATCTTTGATAGAATGGATCAGGAAACCATCAAGACCTGAAGCCTTGTCCTAGGCAAAAACAATGACCAACTCTTTTCAGTTCCTAAAAAGTAACAAGTTTATTAGAATCGATATTGACCGTATCAGAGATGACATGGGATATGCCGGATAGGTCCTTTGCTTGTTTTGCAACTTTGTTCACCTGTGGTTAAAGCATAGTTATCGGAAGACAGGCACATTTACGAGTACTAGTGCTCAGAGATGGAAGATTATATATAGATAGATAAATAGATATGTATATGTATTTAAATAGATATGTAAATTTAGAGAAAACAATATTATACAGCCTAATATAGCCTAAGAAAACATTAATAACTTTTTAAAGTAAAGATATTAGATGTCAACAAAAGAAAAGTAATTATATTGATATTTATCTTTGATATCTCATCATATCTAGGGTCAAGAGTACAAAATATATTAAAAAAATACTGAAATGCAAGTGTCCAAGATGAGTAACGAGGAGTACCAGTCTCTAAGACGAGTACGAGTCTCTAGCAATAGGTGACGAATCTCCATGCAATACTGGGTTAAAGGTATAGTTG
Organism: Taxus wallichiana var. yunnanensis; assembly: GCA_018340775.1. Classification (NCBI taxonomy): domain Eukaryota; kingdom Viridiplantae; phylum Streptophyta; class Pinopsida; order Cupressales; family Taxaceae; genus Taxus; species Taxus wallichiana. Next base: position 1,006,303,271 of record CM031242.1, read on the forward strand.
CTGGAAATAGTTAGCAGTTTCAGCCACCACCTCCCCAGATTGCCAAACAACCTGCCATCACTGCAGCGAGAAGAGGGGATGTCATTAATGTGCCTTTGATTGAAAATTGTTTGATGGAAGAATTTGGTATTTGCATCACCCTCCTTGATCCATATCAAACTCGACTTATGTTGCCAATGGGGTTCCTCTTTTTGTAGTAGATGTAACACTAACAATGAGTTTTTTTCCCTGAATTTTCCAGTCTATGCCAAAACCATCATGCCTGATCTGGGCTGGCAGCTGATATAAAGAGGTCGAGGAAAACCTGCAGTTGAGACAACACATTACCAAAAATCTGTTTATTCCAAATTTGAAGTTGATCTTAAGCAATCTGAGTTCTCCGGCAAATCTGTACATTACACAGCCAAGGATTCTACACCCCTCATACCATCAAATCCCAGGTTTTTGACAGTAAATGTGGGTATTGGCACCACATATTTTCAAATTTAAAAGATGATTTCCTTCTCTTTCAAGCCTTGAAAATGTAGAGAAAAGGAGGCCATCTAGTTTCTAAGCCATGTATGATCCAGCTTGTGTACTGTTACACCAGGTGAGGATCCATTTCCAAATTTAATGTCTCAAATTGTATAAATCTCCTAAGTTTTAAAATGGTTCCACTTGCCTAATGGTAAAAACCTTGCCTCTTTTTTTGAACTCTGCAGCATTGAATAAATTGAAGTATCCTCCAACTACAAAAAGAGAATCAATGTTTGTAAAATAGCCAGACAGAAATTTCCTCCAAGTTTTTGATTTGAAACTTTCCCAAAGGGTGTATATACAGACAAAACCAAAAATACCACATTAAACACAAGCAGCTTCAACCCTGCAGAAATACCCCATGTGTGGGGTGTTGACTGTAAAAAGAGCATTTACAGTGATTCCATAGATGATAGAATGGCTACCATACCTGACATTGCAACAGGGAGTTTGCTTATAAATGATTGAGGTTCTCAAGGATAAAAACCTTAAAACCCCAAATCAGAAACATTTTCCCAGTTTCTTGGATAAAAATCATGTCAGACATGTTGGAGATGACTGCTCTTTTTAAGAACCTACACTTATTTGCAGATCCAATACCTCTCATATTAGATAGCAGCTTCATAATATCTGATTTGTCAAGGGGTACATCAAAAAGACAGATCAAGCATTAGATCATCCAGAACAAGGCCATGTGAAGGGGAACAATGTTGCACCTGTGATGAACAGGTTCGACTGGGGATATTGAGTTTATTCGTGGCTAGTGGCTACTGTGGAGTTTTTTTTTCCCTCCGGATCGGGGCTTTGTAATCAGAAGTTGGGGAATTTGATAAAGGATGATGCGTAGAAGATGCACGGGCTTTTCATCTCTGTGATTCCCACTTAAACAGCAATTTGAAGTGCCTTTGGGCCGCAGCAGAAAAGGGGCAATCCCCGTTGACCAGAGGTTGGTGGGGGCCTGGAGTTTGGTGTAGAGAAGGAAATAGGATGGGAAAGAGGATGGGAAAGGATGCCAGATCCTATAGAAGCATAGCAAAGGAGGGGGAAGGTGTTGATAGTACTTCCTTGTCCTGCAAAATTCAGATCTCCTAGTCCTGTCTATTGAGAAAAAATTGTGTCTGGTTGATTCTTTCCCTGTCAAGGTTTTCTTGTTAAACCTTCTTATTGGCACCATCAGATTTCTTGTTTGAAGGGCTTCAACTTTCTATTTAGTGCCATAAATTTAAATGCATCCTACTCTTTCACTTGGTGTTTCTTCTCGGTTGCTGTAGATCTGCCTTTTTAATGTGTTTACTGAAATTGATTTGGATTGGTGCCCTAATCCATAGTTTCTTCCATTCTTGGGGTCGCCTCATGTTAAGCAGACTCTGGCCATGTGTTCAAGAAGATAGCATAGGCAGCAGCAGAATGGATTATTTTCATAATCCATTTTTTGTTACAACTCTGTGCCTCCAAGCTCAGGCAGGAGTCTGTCAGGGAGTGGCTGGTTACGTAATTGGCCTCCCAACACAAGTGAAAAGCTTGTACCAATTCCAATATACATAGCACTCTGCAGTCCAGATACATATTACTAATTACGATTATCTGTTGTCTCTCTAACAATGTCAACAACCGTTTATGCTAAAAATATACATCCGAGTTTCCTATACCTACTACAGATTAAAAATACCTAACAATTGATTTACAAACTGAAACTAAGGACCATTGTGAATAGAAATTAGGGAGCAAATAACATGCAACAACATTCGTTAATCACGTAGAAGCAAGAGACAAAGAAAGGGTAAATCCTTCCGGCATCCACCCTCCTTAGAAATAACCAGAAATCTTCCTTCGGGGCATCATGTTCTTGTGGATGGACAAGACTAGATATGGTATAGGAAATGAGCACTTTCGTGTCTTCGTGGATTTTTGCCAAGTTTTTCCTACATGCTCCATCCTTCCAACTCCAACACTATTCTGACTAAATAGGCTAGGTTTGGTTTTTCTACCTCTGATGTGTTGGGAGTTTCTTTCACCTTAAGCTCCACCCCATCCCTATTTTCTTGGTCATAGAGCCCATCAAATTTTACACAACCGAATAGTGATTAAAATGAGGTTTGTATACCCAGATATAGTGGCATCATGCATAGATGACGGGTATTCTCCCAAATCTGAGAGCATGTCCTAACGTCCCATCTCACACTAATAAAAAATATTGCCACAGTTTCTCAACATCATTGTTTTTTTAAGTGTTGGCCACCTGTCTTTGTTCCTGTTACATAACGAGGAACTAATAGAGTCTGGGGCTCTTTAGCCGTTATAATCTACTTTGGAAACATTCCCTACGTCTGCCGATATCTTTTAATAGTATGCAAAGGGCCATTTGATTTTCTTCGCCAGGAATTCTTTGCCCTTTTTGTAACTTTTCTTGAGCTCATATAGATTTGACTTTGTCATCATTATCCCCACACACTCTAAGCTAAACTAAGAAAGCTGCACAAAGTATGGTGCAAAAGAAACAATAGATAGCAAAACATTCTGTCAATTAAAGTGGAAATCATAGCATATAATTTAAGGTCTTTCTGTCCATTGCATATCTAAGTTTCATGATTGATGATATCGTCCTCCTCATTTACAATCTAATAATCTGTTAATTCAACTCCAGAATTAACTAATTAGCCAGCCAGCAGATTTCTATTTTCTCATGTCTTTTAATTTATATTAAAAAAATTGGACGACATATAATTTTCTCACTTGACTGGAAACCATATTCTCCAACTACATAAACCTTTGATAACATACACCGCCAAAAAGAGCCCCCTCTGGTCCATACTTCAGCAAGTTTGAGACGAATAATTAACCCAGAAATTTGGCTTCATTGCATCTCCTTATTGAACACTGCAGTTCACAATATTTCCTTTTAGAATCCTGGACAACTTTTCCTCCTGCTTCCCACGACTGTTCTAAGATGCCCTTTTTAATTAAATAAATTATGAGAAATTACCATCCATTTTGGCTTTGTAATGGTCTCCTCGGGACCGTACTTTAAAGGGATAGCAGATCAAATATTATAGAAAAGGAAAGTTTCTTGTTTCACATTACATAGCTTGACAGCTAGGGTTTGTACTGAACGTCATGCCGAGCTGAAATGACTCAAGATTGTTCCTCTTTTTGCAAAGGGGTCAATTGTTTGTTGTTCTGTTGCAAGTTTACTTAGATATGCATTTATGTCTTCGTCAGTTATCCATAAGTGTTGGACTTGGTCGAATTAAGTGTTTTTGGGGTGTTTAAGTGTATCCATGGAGGTTGTATTTGTCACGTGCATTATAAGTGCCTCAGTTGCATTAAGTGTTGGCATTGGAAGACTAAATTTTATACTTTACAACCTTTATCCTATCCTAAGTGGAAGATATCCCTGCAACAAAGATGGTTGACCTTGAGTTTGAAAGGGTTTTTTGTGTTTTTAGTCAGACAGTCCCTTTCTCGGGTTCAAGGGAAAACTTTCAGCAATTTGTGTATGGGCAATGATCAGGCTCTTCCTTAATTAATGCTTTATATATGCAATATAAGATATCCATACATGCTACACTCTCCATCTCTTAACCTGGATGCAAATTGGTGCTGTTGGTTTCATAAGATTGCCGTACTGACTAAGTATTAAAATGACCCAAAAGACTTGGTATTAAACTCATTCCAATTACAATGTCAGGATTTCTAATCTTTTACTTAATATATGCACCGGGCATATGATATCTTCAAGAATCAAGAGATATAGTTTTAAAGAATTTCTAACTCATCACCTATTAATAAAATTAAAGAAATATTTAGCATAGCAGGAGTCTCTTATACACGAGCACAATCGTATCATATCAGGAGTCTCTTATAGACAAGCACAATCGTATCAAGGATAAAAATTCCTTTTGTATAGCTCTTAATACCTCAAATGCAGTCCTCTGTAAATGTAACCTGAATTCCATTATAGAAACAAACTATTAAGTTGCTTTTCATTTCATCTAGTCTTAACTTTTTGACACAAGTCATGAAGAAGGATACCTTGTAGCATGCAAGCGAGCAATAGCGTACATTGCAGCATGGACAGGTATACTGTGAAAATTGTTTCTGCCACCTGCACAGGATAAGAGCCATCAAATCATTATTCTTCTTGAAAGAAAATGACAACATAAGTGCACGCCTTAGTGTGCTGCTAGCAAGAGATGTTTTCCTGATGGTTTCTTTGAAGTTAACACACACCAGTCAGCTAAAAGATAATGAATCCACAACATACACTCGACAGATCAGTCGTTGTTCAGGCAATGCAAGAGATGTTGATGCTCCTGTTGGCTTCAGCTCAGCCATACTGCAAAACTGAAACCAGAAATGCTTTTAAGGATTTGTCTCCTCCTGTGTTTATGCTCACGCCACCTGCCAAGAATTTTAGGCTTTTAGAATACAATTTATACTATCATCATATCTTGAAACTTCCAGAGCTTGTGACTTGAAATGTTTTCACTACTTCATTCCTAAAATATGCTAAAACTGGCGTCTTGATGTCTTTTTTAGAATGAGTCCGACCCATCCAGAGTTTTTTCAGCTGGGATTGTACAGTTTTCATCGACACAGCTGTGAAAAACCTACCCAATAACAAATAATGAATGGATTCGAGTAAAAACATTATATAGTTTACTTGATAGATTTCAATATTTGATCTCATTTGAAATTAGTTAGGGCTTCTATTGGCAGGGGTTAAGTTGAAAAAGACTTTAAAATTGAAGTTGAATCAATTGAGTGAGTGGAGGATGTAATGTCCCCTTTCTATAGGTGAAGCCTATTTTTATTTTTTTCCATAAGTCAGGGGAGACAAAAAGAGAAAAAAAATTAAATAAGTAGTCCAAAGGTACTTTTATATTTTATATGGAAAAAGAAAATTATATTTAAACAAGAGTCGCAATGCGACCCAGTCCTCTTCTGCACTGAGAAACATGGTGTGATTTTGTATTGTGACTGATGAAGTGTTGTTCAGGAAAAGGTGATAGAAATAGCGATAGATTATCTGAGATAAAGGTCTTAGCATTTGAAAGTTCTATTATCTTCCATGGGTTTATACTTTGATATGCTTAATAGACATATAGAGGGAAAAAAAAATCATGTATTCTTCTAAGTAGAAGAATTAAATAAATGTCTTTTGAGAAACACAAGTTTGGATGAGAAATCTTTAGCTAGACCGCAAAATTGAATGCATGATCTGCGATGTGTGATCCATATTTTATTGCTAATGAAGTGGACAACAAACTAAGTCGCAGAAACTTATTTTGTTATGAAAGTAGCAAGCCAAAGCAAAGGAAATGAACTAATAAACACATATGACATCATAATGTAAATGAAAGCGATATTGAAAATGAGAGTAATTTAAAAGAAAACAACAATCTCCGAGAAGAGATCTGAATAAGCTCAAGGCGGATGGAATAGTAAGTTTAAAAATCAAGGAAAATATACACAGCAATCTTTAAAATGTTATGTATACCATCCAGGATAGCAAGGTTTGATTGTAAATGAAATAATGGTATTGTCCAAAAACATTGCAATCACCTGATTGGGAAAAACACCTGATACTCCCTATAATCCAATAGGAATGACACTACACCTACTACGTAGCACAGGTATTTTAATGCATTACATATCTACATTATTCTGATGCCTAATAACATTGTCCAATTATTCGATTCGTCATTTTTGCCGCCCTCCGTTTTTGAGTTCTCGAACTCCTGGTGTTGGCTCGATCGCCGGACCCTTCAGTCCGGATCAGGAGTATTGTCTTGCTAACTCTGGAGGCCTGTCTCCCGGCCTCCCGAGGCTTAGAAGAAAATTGTGGAGGGGTCCTCCTCTGCATCCCCCTCGGAGAAACTGACGCCCATGCTTTCTAATGGGGCCCTCTCCCTTCACATCACGAAGGTTGTTGTTAACTCCGAGAGATTTGTCTCTTGTCGGAAAAACTGATGGGTCCCAGACCCCCTCTCGAAGACATCAAAAATGGGCCCGACTGAAATGGAACCCTTGTGGTGCGTTGGAAATAGCTGCGATGCCAAACGGTTTTTTCCTCTTCTCCTTCAGCATGAAAGAGGATTTTGCTCTTGAGCTCTTCTAGGTGGTCTGTGGTTCTTTGGCAGAAGAGGTTTCTATATCAGGAAATGGTCTCCTGGATTCAACCTGCTTACCAAAACAATGACACAGGCTCCAATTTGGGTTCGTCTTCCAGGCCTTCCTCTGGAGCTATGGCACCCTGCGGTTATTGAAGGTATTGCTCTATCTATGGGTTCTTTAATCACAATAGACTAGGCCACTAAGGCCAAGACTAGATTCATCCATGCTCGTTTATGTGTTAATGCTGATGTAAGTTGCCCTCTCCCAAAATCGATTGATCTCTTGTCGATTTTGGAACCTGGTCTCAAAACATTGAATATGAATATATCCCACAAGCATGTTCAATCTACAAAAGCATAGGCCACAGAGCCTCTGGATGTCCCACCAAGCCTCAACCTAAACCCAAAACCCTGGTTACCTCTCCCAAAAAGAAAGGAAAATATATCCCTAAGATCATTCCTGGAGAGACCCCGTGTCATCCCCACATCCAACCCCTTTTCCCTCCTGGAAGAAGGAGAGATCTCTGCCGACTCCATCTTGGCCCCCTCTCGATCCCTTACCTCCCTTCTCCTTGGCCTCTGTTCCCGAGGAGGTCTCCTTGCTTCCCCTTGCCCCACTCCCCTAGCGGCCCCCTTTCGGTGGTTGCTTTAGCCCCTCCCTCTCCGCCTTCCCACTCCCTCCCTCCAACATCCTCCTCTCCCTTCCCCCTCTCCCCGAGATTGGCACGGAGCTTCCCCTTGCTAACCCCACTTTCATCGGTTCTCCTTTCCTTCCCCCTCTGATTCCCTACTCTCCCCATCCACTCAATCCTCTGATGACAGTTTGAATCCCCATACGACCCGCAACAATTGTAGGAAACCTGATACTGGCTCTGAGAAAGTTCGTGGACGTATCCCAGGTAATGTTAAGCTACGCAGCAAGAATCAGCCCTGAATGTGGCCCAAGGAACACAGAGCACCATCCCCATGGTTGTGGGGAACAAATCTAAATCCAAGAAATAAAGGTGATCTCTTGGAATATTAGAGGGTTGAACTCTCTGCAAAACAGAGAGTCCTCAAGGATATGAAATTTAACCACTCTCCTGACATTATCATGCTTCAGGAAACCAAACTCAAAAAGGATGACCGTCTCTTGAAAATTTGGCACTGCTTCTTTTGCTTCTCAGCTAGCAATGGGTAATTCAGAGGCTATGCACTCTCTGGGACCCCAAACAATTCAAAGGTGACTACCTTCTGCAGCACCCCAATTTTCTGTGCACACTCTTCCAGGAAGTGGATTCTAATGTTGCCTGGATTGCAATCAATGTTTACACCCCAAACCTGGAAGCACAGTGTGAAAGACTCTTGCAGGACATCTCAAATTTCATAAAAATTGTGGAAATCTCCCTGTTCTCATTATGAGAGATTTCAATTGTACTCTATATCCCTCTAAATCAAGGAGGAGTCCTGCTTAACCCCAACAAAGCATTGAAGCTTTGGTTGACTTTATAAGGGGGAGACTCTTCTTGACATGGACCTTCATGGTACGTCCTTCACTTGGTCAAATCGCAGAGTTGGCAGAAATCACATACAAAGTAGATTAGATAGAGCTTTAGGATCCTTGGACTGGATCTCACTTTACCCTGATTTCTTTCTTAGCTCCTTACCCCGTGTGGCTTTGGACCACAGCCCTTTAATCCTCTGTGCCAACAATAAGATGAACATAAAAAATCCTCCCTTCAAATTCGAGCTTGCATGGCTGGAAAATAATCAACTGGACCCTCTCATCAAGAGCTGGTGGGATATCAAAGTTCAAGGATCCGAAATGTTTAAATTATCTAGCAAACTTAAGGAAATAAAAAAGCAACTCAAGATCTAGAAGAACACGGTGTTTTCGAAACATAAAAACGTGTAAACAAAAGCTAACACGGAAATTTCCGACATTTCCACTCTGATGGAGGTTAAAGGAAGAACAGAACAACTCCATAATCAAGAAAGACATCTTCTCAGTGACTTCCACAATACCCTAAGGGAAGAAGAGACCTATTGGAAGTAGAGATCTTGGGCACTTTGGCTGGAGAAGGGAGACCGCAACACCAAGTTCTTCCACATTACTGCCTCTAAGCACAAAAGCAAGGACAAAATCAAGGAATTGCTTACTTCGGCAGGTAACACTTTAACCTTTGACACTGAGATTTCTAACGAATTAGTCTCCTTTTATTCTAATCTCCTTCAGGAAGAGGACCCTCCCAACGAGCAAGCTATGTCCAAGATGCTCCATCACATTCCCAAATTAATCTCGGAGGACATGAATGGAAACTTAACGAAACCCTTCTCTATGGAGGAAATTCATAAAGTAGTTTTCACAATGAAAGGGGACAAGGCCCCTGGCCTCGACGGCTTTCCCATTGCCTTTTTCCAAATCTTCTAGGAAATCATCAAGCAAGATCTTTACAAGGCGGTTATGGAATTCCAGTCCAGCAACGCCCTCCTGAAAGAATGGAACACCACCTTCATAGCTCTTTCCCCCAAAGCTCTTGGATCCAAATTGGTTTCCAACTTCAGGCCAATTAGCCTCTGCAACACCTCCTACAAAATCATCACCAAAATGTTAGCAGCTCGTCTTAAGCCTCTGATGAATGACCTCATCACGGCGAATCAAAATGGTTTCATCAGTGGGCGCCTTATTCAAGGGGGTATCATCACCGTTCATGAAGCCATCCACTCAACCCATCACTCGAAGTTTGTGGGGATTATCCTCAAATTAGACATGCAAAAAGCGTTCAACAGAGTTAGCTGGACTTTTTTGATCCGAGTTCTAAAAAGTTACGGGTTTGACAACAGATGGTGCAACTGGATTTTGTCTTGCATTGCGACCCCTTGCTTCTCGATTCTCATCAATGGCATCCCGACAAGATTTTTCAAAAGTAGCAGAGGCATTCGTCAGGGGGACCCTCTGTCCGTTCCTATTCCCGTTATGGCGACTCCCTCGTGAGCTCTTGAGGTGGCCAAAAGTCACTCGGTCATTTCTAGCATCAAAATCACTTCCATCTCCCCTACCACCACTCACAGCCAATTTGTGGACGACACTCTACTTTTGAGTGTTGCTTTAGTGATTGAAGCTCGTGCCCTGAAAGAAATTTTAGAAGACTATCAACATGCCTCTCAACAATTAATCAACTTCAACAAAAGCAGTATCTCCTTCCTAAACATCGCGGCTCAAACTCAAAGAAGGATTGCTGACATATTTGGTTGTAAAATTGTGGACTTTCCCTCCACCTATCTTGGCATCCCCCTATTCAAAGGAAAACAAACCAAGAATTTGTGGAATCCTGTCATTGAGAGATACCAAAAAAATTGGCTTCTTGGAAAGGTGTTATTCTTAGTTAGGCTGGCAAACTTCAACTGGTCAAAGCTACTCTACAAAGTCTACCTATCTACTTCATGTCTCTTCTCAAAATTCCTTCTTCAGTGATCTCTGTTGTGGAGGGAACCCAAAAAAAAATTCTTTGGTCAGGGGTTGAAGCCAAAAAACGGATCCACCTGGTCTCTTGGAATGAAGTCTGTAAACCGACCATTCTGGGCGGGCTTGGTATAAGACAAATTGCTGATATGAATGTTGCTCTGTTGGCTAAAATTGGTTGGGAAGTTGCTCAAGGTAATTCGCATTGGGCTCAGCTGCTGAAGATCTAAATACTTGATGCAAGATGAAGACTTCCTTCTCTCATCCCCTCCCCATGGCTCGGCTATCTGGAACTCGGTTACTAGCTCTCTTCCTCTTCTTCGTACTGGGACCAAGTGGAGGTTGGGAAATGGCAGATCTATTGACTTCTAGTCAGACTGGTGGATTGGAGATAAACCTCTGAGTCTCAACCCTGTTTGGGAACCTATCAAAAGGAACCTCATCAATAGGCATGGCAGGAAAGTGTCTGGTTACTGGAGTATTCAGAACTCAATCCCCTCTTGGCATATACCGGTTTGGATGGGCATCAGTGAACTTCAGAGTCAACTTTTGTTTCAGTTGAGATCTTCCCTTTCCTCCCTCTATTTTCCATTCTCTCCCTCGCTGATGAACGTATCTGGCCCCTTTCCCCCTCTAGTGCCTTCACTGTCAAAGTTGCCTATTACACTAAGCCCCGGACCACTGTTGGCCCTCTCCTCTTTAAAATTTGGCCCAAAGAGTCTATTCCCAAAATTGGCTTCTTTTCCTAGCTCTCCTTTAAGAACACTTTCCTCTCGGGTGAGAACTTAAAGAGGAGAGGATTCTCGCTTCCCACTCACTGTGTTCTTTGTTGGAAAGCCTTGGAATCCTCCTCTCATCTCCTTCTACACTAGCCCTTTTGCCCAAGCCGTCTGGATTGGGCTTTTGTCGTGTTTTAGAGTTGTCTGGACTTTCCCGAGTTCTATTCATGACACCCTCATTCAATGGTACTCCCCCTTCACTCACTCGGCCCTCTCCCTGGCTTGGAAACTCATCCTCCCCACAGCCTTTGGGGTATCTAGAAAGAGAGGAATAAGATAATCTTCAAAGATCAATGTTGGGATCCGGAGAGGGTGGCCAATCATATAGCTATTCTCTTCTAAGATAATCTCAATAGCTACTTATGGAAAAAATATCGTAGAAAATTCAGCTATGCAATCACAAGGACTGGTGTCAGCAGATGATGATCCTTCCCACAACTAAATCCTCTTCCCAGGCTCGTTCAGATGTTAAGTGGCTCCCTCCTCCAATGGGTTGGTTGAAACTTAATACGGATGGTGCTTCTAAGGGTAACCACGAAAGTCGGGGGGCGATCCTCCAAATTCGATGGTTCCCCTAAATTTGTTATTGTAGCCAATTTTAACTTGGGTACCAATCACTGTGTTGAAGCCTTAGCTATCTTAAAAGGGTTGGAGATGAGTCTTAAACTTGGCAATGATTCCCTAATAGTGGAAAGTGACTCTCTCAATATTATAACTCTCCTCAACTCGGATGACCCAGGTCAATGGACTATTAAAAACATTATTGTTGACATCCAGCTCCTCCAAAGAAACTTTCAGCAGCTCAAGTTCCAACACACTCTTAGGGAAGGAAACAAGGCGACGGATTGTTTGGCTAACATTGGTGTCCTCCTTGACTCTCAGCAAATTTGGTTAGATAATTTCCCTGCCAATCTCCTTCAAATTACCCATAATGATTACTTACTATCTAGCTAACATGTGGGGATGGGAGTCTGATTCCTATGTCAGCAAACCCGGAAAAAGGCACCTCATTCTCACTTTTGACGATGGTAATGATTTCCATATTTATTTGAAGTATTGCTCCACAGAACAAAGCACGTGTGATGAGTATTACTGCACTCGTGCGAATCCAGGTCTGAGATTCACCATTCTACATCATAATTACTCCCATCTCAGAAGGACGATGACATGGAAGGCTCCCATAGTTATGGTGAGCTTATTAAAGCCGAGTCACAGATTGTCACCTTGACCCACATCCACGATTATCTGAAAATGGGAGGGCAGCTCAAGCGCATTGAACCTGCTTCATGCCCGGGTTGCAGGAGGACCATGATGTGTGGAGCATCCTTAGAGACAATGGCATCACAACATTCCTCGAAAGGATGTCAGGATACTTGGCATTGGTTTCGTATGGTGCTCTGGCCACCTAGTCGCGCGGCAAGAGTTCAGATTGGCAACACCCGCTTCACTATCTCCACAAACGCCATCACTTCTGTCACCGGCCTTCCTTCCTCGGGGCCGTATACTTCAAGAAGCCTCTGTAGGCGAGCTCCAAGACTTCATCGCCAAAGGGGAGAAGCCAACAAAGTATCTCTCGGGCTATATCCGGGAATCCCTCCTTCCTCCCTGGGACAGAGTCACCGAGGTGATCATGAGATACTTCACCATCGATGGCCATTATAGGTTAGTCTATGGTCCCCATTTTTTCATCCTCTCGCACTTACAATGGGGAAAAAGATTAACTTGGCTGCTTTCCTTTTCCAATCGCTTGAACACTCCATCAACCTGGCTAGGGAGGGTGAAGGGCCCATTCTACATCAGAGCCTTCTCTACCTCCTATTCAAATTTGTTGCTTCCCCTGTTGAATTGAGCCTCTTTCCTCCCAAACACAATCGGCCCCTTTGCACGTCCACCTCCTCCCCATTCCTTCCCCGCTTCCCTCCCTTCTCCGGCCTCGCCCAGCCGCACAAATTTCCTCCGACTCGACTTCGATGTTGAAATCTCGAGGGGTTTTGTTCCCCCTGCCTCCCCTGTTCATCTACCCTCCCCGAGTTTGACCAGTTTCGCTGATCCTATGGCCTCGGTGGCGCTCACTACTTCTTCTCCTACCTCCATCTCGAGCTCTGCATCTCGTACGCCCTGCTTAGGCTTGCTCAGTTGTATCTTGATTCCCCAGAATCTGTCTCGGTTGGCCTGAAGGTAGAGCTTAAGGAGGAGGGTTTTAACTTCCAGCTAGATGCCGATAAAATTATCATGGAGGATCGTGACACCAACCCCCAGGATGTTCAAATGGATGTTGTCCCTAAATAGAAAGACATTGCTTCTGGCAACATTGAGAAGGCCAACACTGATTCACTATTGACACTAGAGAACCAGCTGGAAGACCGCCATATGGAGTTGGTGACTTCCATCTTGGCCAAGCTAAAACACTCCTTCTCGGTTCTTAAAGCCTAGGAGACCTTCACTGAAAATACCAAGAAGGCCATTACCAAAGATTGCACTGAGCTGTTAATGCTTGCGGACCAACTTGCTGATGAATCGGGGTCTATCCATGCCAAGAATTTTGTAATTGAGCTTAAGAAGCTCCTCTGATGTTGTTCTTTTTGCTTCAGGATTTGCTCTTTTGCCAATTTTTGGGAAATTTTCACGGGTTTTTTTCTCTATGTAAACTTCATGGTTTAATCTAGCCTTGGCTCTTTGTATAAGGTTGTGGGACCTTCTAAAACCCTCATTTTACCCTCTTTTGAAAAAAAAATAACATCATCTCGATTGTATAATTTGAGCCTGCACATCGTGACAACCCCAAGTTTTAGTACCAATGTTGATCAAATCGATGCTTACTGGAGAAATAAAGTGCAGTTAGGTTCAGAGTTCTGCTAATTTGTTGTTTACTGGAAACTATGAAATAAATCAGTACTATTTTTTGAATTTAATAAATCAATTTCAAATACCAAGACCAATCTTGTGGCTATGACGTAAATGATCATTTACAGAAGCAAAATTAAGTTGCAAAAATACTGAATGTAGAGACCGTAGCATCATTTTCCATTCATTATAGAAATTTTAGTGCCCAATACCAATTTGGGTCTTCAAAAGAATTAACACTCTCTACCAAATGCTGACGTAGGAATTGATCCTTTGCCATTACTTTGATACTTCATCAACACCAGCCCATACTTTCAATCCAAGCAAAGATGTTGTTCGTGTGAGACAGAGAAAATGTGTGAATTGACTGAAGGTCATTGGTATATGCACGTTGAAAAGACACAAGGTATGTGGCTCTTGTAAATAATTTGGATATTGCTTTTATTGCCAAATACACTACGAGAGCTACTAATATTCATTTTTGTAAACAACAAATAAAACAAAATTAGAAACATCATAATTAAAAATCTCTGTGGGAGCAAAATCCTCCAATATAGGCACACAAATTGCTTGGCGTATACAAGCTACCTTAAGTCGTTGCTATCACACAACAATGAAGTATCACTGCCACTTGGAGATCGAAAAATCTCTGCAAGCATCTCCATAGGATGATTACTCAGGCTTCATATTATGTACTTTATACTACTTGATAGAATTTTGTCGAGAACACTCCAAAATAGTCTTCTCTGCCACAATGAAGTAAGTTGCAATGGAAGCTACATTCCAGAGAAAATAAAGTATCAACATTTGGAAGCAGGCCTTTGACAAGCTACCATTGTCCATTAAAAGGGGGGCTAAATTATTTCACAAATGAATTATACGGCAATAGTCCAAAAAACTGTTCATATTCTCCATGGGCATATCATAGAATAATAGTCCAGAAACATATCTACAATAGACATAAGCAGATAAAACGTGGAATTGAAATGTCCTTTTACTGAAGTGAGTGCTACCATGTTTACCAAAAGGAAACATGGAACATTCCAAAAACAAATCATTGATGAGATATGGAAGTAATTTATTCTAGACAACATCCTCTATATCATAAGGATCGCATGGTCAATAAATCCTCGAAGAGTCTATCACTTGATTGTACTTGCCTCAAATATAACAGAACAGAAAGCTCAAGCTGGAGAAAAACCAAAAATAATTCCAACCCTATATGACATAAGCTTGCATACAAAAAGTTGTTTATAAGCAACACCACATCCAAATGTTTCAACATTCACAAAATAGCATGCATTTAAAGAAGCAATAACATCACAGAAGGTGTTCCTGCCCGAGTTGAATTGTAGTGTACTATTATGCCCCTAACCATTATCTATATTATTATCTTCAATGACTACGTTTAGGCTTATGGGTTTCCATTCTGACAATGGTTGAATGAATACTAGCAGGTGTTCATATGGAATCATCAATGAAAACTTATCATTTATTGCATTAGGAGGTTGCTCCCTCGATACAACATTACATTTTGAATCTTCTGCCATCTTAACAACTTATCGTTTGGAATCCTTTTTGCATTACTTTGGCGGTCTCTATTGATATAGTGTCTATTATTACACCGTTTGCATTCTTGAATTGGAATATCCATTATGGTGATGCTTTTTGAATAGTGTCTATTATGGTAATGCTTTTTGATATAGAAGAAGCATTGGTGTTATACAATGAGCAATTTGGGCAGCAAATCTGGACCATAAAGGCAAGTATCTGAGATAAACTTCGGCACTGGGTACTTTTCTTGGGAGAATTTCTATTAAACCCTCTGAAACGTTTTCCTATTGTAGCCTATTTTTGGTGTTCCACTCCTTCTGTCAGTATCTCTATTATGTGCTTTTGATATCCAGCCCTTCCTGTTCCGCAGTCTTCCCTTTTGTTCCTTTTTCGAACTTTCCTTTGTAACAGTTTGTTTTTGTTGTGTCAAAATTTTGCAGTATAAAATTTCTTGCAATCCCGGAGGCATTTTGCAATTTTCAGGTCACTAGGGCACTCCAGGTTTAAAAAAAACACTGAAAAGTCATTTTCAGGGTTTCTGAAGATACCTAACATTAGATTCAACTCAGTAAGATGGTTGCAACCACGCTATCAGTAATCTCTATATCTGCAAGGAATCCTCTTGGGGCTTACAGGAGGCTACCACAGGTTTTTCAGGAACTATGGCCACATTGTTGCACCTTTCACAACACTGCTTAGGAAGGATGTATTTATTTGGGCAGAAGCAACCCAAGCGTTTTGAGAGACTCACAGTGCCAAGTACAGTTTTGGTGCATCTGACTTCAACAAAGCTTCAATGGTAGAGTGGCAATGCTTCTAACCATTAGAATTCGAAAGCTTAAGGGCACGAACCCAGAAAAATCCACAAATGAGAAGGAAATAATGGCAATATTATATTTTGCCAATCTATGGCGACCATACTTAACAGGCAGGCATTTTAATGTGAAAACCAACTATGACAGCCTTAAAAGACATTCTCTATTAGAGTATATCCACATAAGAACAACACAGGCTCATTGAATTTTATCTTGTTATACGCCTCAGTTGGATCGCATCAGAACGTGTCCTGCGCCTCAATATCCATTTGTGCCCTGCTCATTAGTTCTCTGCTGCAGATGTTTTGTATCAAATTTTGGTCTCAATTGATTTATTCTTGAAGTAAGGCTAAAGACGGAACATATTTCGGAACATATTTCTAGACATAGCAAAAATAGAGTGATATTTGACACTATTTCATGACACAGTGGGCATGCTAAAAACTGGGGAAACAGGGGAAATTGGTCTGTCAAACGTTGAACTGCGAACATTTCACAATGCTGAAAAAACCAGTCACACACCCTCCTAAAAACACTAGTCACAGAGACAGCTAGGGAAACCAATGCAATCAACTCAAAAACAAGTGGCAGGAAGATGTGTAAACATTGTAATAAACCAAACGTGGAATATGAAGAAGGCAATCACTTGTAACACTCTTTCACCTTTCACAACAGCCAAAAGTCACTGAAATAAAGCTCAACGTGCACCAGCAATTCTTTTCTTCACAAATATTAATGTAAAGATGGCTACATCCTTGCAATCTAGAATGTTCATCCCCTACTGAGAGCATGTTTCAATAAAAGCACCTCAATTAACTAACTAATAGTGTCTACTAAAAGATCACAAGGAAAATAAATGTTTTTCTTCAATCTTCTTAAATAAATATACTAGCAATTGCATATGAGTTGCAAATTACCCTGGAGAGGATAATAATGTTAAGTTTGTTGGAATAATCAAGGACATGACACATTATTATAGTGCAAGCTTATTTTTTTAGATTGCTTCATTTAGCATCACCAATAATCGCAACAAGAACAGTCTCCCTTTTTAAAATGAAGGAAATGGTTCCCATTTCTCACAACAATTTTGCAACAATATTGGAGTTAATTTTCATTACAGTGTGGCAATGAGCACATAATCAAAGGTTCTTGACAACTGTAATAATTGTTCCAGTGGGGCATGTTTAACCAACCAAATGCAGTTGCCAACTTTTTACTATGGTGGCAGAGAAATAATTCTTTTGCCTCCACTTCCACATCATTGAGTAAATGTATTTAATATGGAAAATAACTTGTTGCCTTCATCTCTCAAGCGATTTTTTTCCAACTTTACATAGATCTCCTTTGTCTGTAGATGTGATTTATGATTTATGTATGTATCCTGGCCTTCAATCTAACTACATCCAAGGATCTTCTTAATTCCTCTATCTTTCATCAATTTCCGTATCATTTGAGCCTCACCTCACCTACCCACTTTTGCATAGATGTTTGAGAGAAGAAAATAAGTTGCATCATTTTTAGGATCCAAATCCAAATGCATTATGGATGTAAATACTCCTAAGCCTATATTCATATGTGATCTACAGGAAACAAGCAAACACTTCCACATAACCCCACAGTTTATGTGGAATTTGGCTATACACCTGCCAATTGCATTGTGCATATCGTACAATCAATGATGTCCATGAAACCACATTTTTTTAAGCATTTAGTCAAACAATTCACGTGCCTTGTGTAATGTTCCACATTTTGCATACATGTCTACCAAAACATTTGCAACTACAACATCTGACAAAATTCCTCTATCTTTTATGCTTTGAGGGATGTCCACACCCTGTTCCATTGCTCGTATTTTGGCACAGGTTGGGAGTATGCCGACAACCGTAAACTGAAATGGTTAGAGACATGTTTGTTGTATACAGTGAAACAACTGTCTCTTGAGGAAACCCATGTCTTTTGTTTGCTTTGGTATAATCGTATTCCATGAGAAGATGTCTCATTCTTTCATTTGGTCATACACTTTATCGACACCTATCAAACTTCCACACTTAACATACATGTAAATAAATAGATACTTTCTCAAATAGGACAATTTAAAATAAGCAATCGAGAAAATATAGGCAGGGATAAACAATGTGACATGAAATTAACTCAAAAATTCGTCAAAATTTGACCGCAATAACAATGGTTATAGTGAAGACCACTATCTAATTGAATGTAAGGTAGTAATATCTCGATTACACATATCAATGCAAGATCCTATCCCATTCCCAAGAGTCGTCAATGGTCAATATCTCATATCTTTTTAAAATATAACAAGGGAAAATTGGGGTGGATACTTATTGTAGACTATACTGATATGATATCCCTTTGTGAATTACTTAAGATGGAGATACCTATTCTCTACTTCCAAAAATGGCAATGGCAATTGTGATGATAGCTTACATGTTCTAATGCTCCCATGGCTCTCTCACGGCTATATCGTTGCCTTCATTCACCTTTCAACAACACTGGCCGCCAAAGGCATCAGTATATCCTTCCTTTCAACCCATGTTAACATTTCTAGGATTAGTCCTTTCTTTCTCAAAGAGAACAAAGTGCAACTCACGCCTCGTTAAAAAAATCCATGGACAGATTAGAAAAACCTTTTCAAGCTCTCTTGTGAAAAATTTGTTCGGATGTAGTCGTCTTTGACGCAATACCCACCAATTAGAGCTCACTTATTTGACAATATTGGTCCTTAATGCTTGCTCCAAATTAATGGTATGAAGACCAACCTTCAAAATAAAGCAGCAACAGGGACCTGAACCTAAACTTAACTACTATTGTTTTTTCTTTCAGTAAATTCTTAGTTCTAGTCAGTGCATTGTATACTTGTGGTCCCAAGGACAGTTTTGTTCTTATGTGTGTCTTCAAAATCTATCTATCCACACACGCGCGCGCGAAACAATTTGGAGAATGTGCCGGATCCGGGAGGATCAAGCTTGCAATAAATACCAAGTGCAATTGCAAATCTCCCCTACCATCCATAGAATGTAAATGCCCAATAAATGTGTAGGCTGCCGCTGATTTAGCAATACCCACCAGTGTCATTTCCCAACTTCAACACTGTGACTACTGGCTATTTTTTGGGCAAAACAAGGCCGCTAAAATAAAAGAAGAAATGACGCATGAGACTTGATGAAGCCTCCCAGTCCATTTCCCTTCCTCCTGCATCACCTGGAGGTTGTTTGAAGCGAGTGGTGGGATGCTTTGGTGGCTGCTCTACCATGGCCATAAAAAATTCTTTGAAATTCAAGTTCAGAAAATATTTAGAAATAATTTCAGGAAAACCCGTGTTTGGATTAGGTCCTCTGTTGCCATGTGATCAGGGGGCTCAGGTAGAGGACATTAATGCTTATACTTTATGGTGGCTAGAAAAGCAGGAGGCTTCTTCAATTGTTTATGTGACTTTTGGAACAGAGGTGGTTTTTTCAAAAGAGCAGATTGAGGAAATTGTCGTGGGTTTGGAAACCAGCACGTAGGCCTTCGTCTAGGCTCTGCGTGGAGGTTCTGACTGTTCGCCCACTGGTGTTAAGGATCAAACTTGAGACCAAGGGCTTATTACTCGCTACGTGCTACAGAGGGAGATTTTGTGGCATGATTGTACCGGTGGTTTTTGATGCATTGCGGGTGGAATTATTTGATGGAAGGGATGAGCGTGGGGTTTCCTTTGATCACTCTGCAAATAGTGGACCGACTTCAACCCTCATTTCTCCCTCTGGTGGGCGAGTGCTTAAAGGATCAGGGATTGAATCCAAGACTCATCGTGGAGGAGTTTAAGATTAGAGTGGAGGTTGAGAGAGGACAACATGGAAAATTTGAAGGGAATGATATCTATAAAGTTGTGAAGAAGATCATGGTGGAAGAGCAGAGGAGGGAATTGAGATCAAAATCTACACAGATAGGGAGTGTGTTCGACACTAAAATATTATGCCAAGGTGAGGATGGATCTCAAAATAAGTGTAATGACAAATTTATAGCAGGGTTAAGAGATTTGAAAGGAATTGAGGACTGTAAATATCTAGGATAGTAAAAATATTTAGGATTGTAGAAAAATATCTAAAATCGGCAACCTGTAAAGTTAATCATCGAATTTGACACTTTCCAGCAAGGGCATCTTCAAAGGTGAACATCTACCGATGAATTACTTTTTTTTTTTGTTTTATTCTATCAGCTTTTTATTATTTGCATTTGCAAAGGCTTATCATAAGTTTTTTTAATATTTTAACGTTGTTTTAATGCCACTTGTTATATGTCATTATTTTTTTGAAAAGATGAATAAAAACAAAAGGTAATTGAAAAATTCCACGGACTAATAAGTAGTCTACGGTACTTTTATATTTTATTTGGAAGAAAAAAATTATATTTAAGAAAGTAGAAATAGAATAAAATAATAATAGAATGGATTATTTCTATCATTGAATGCCAAAATTAGATTAACTGTTAAATAAATAATGGGGTGCCACGGTTAGATAGGGTTGCATGAGTGCGAAGGTCTTGTTTTTAGGATGGAAAGAGGATAAAGTATTTTTAAATTGTTTAATCTTATTCTTAGGATGGGGCGCCCACATGGGGGACAAATTAAATTATTTTCTATTGTATGAGGATCATGCAGTTAATTCTAAAAGGGCGCCCACTTTAGAGGGGCTGGAAGTTATAAAGATAGCTTTGGGGTTTATTGTTCACACATCTTGGAAATTTATCAATTATTTTATTTTTTTGCAAATAGCTTTTGCTTTTGCTTCCGTAATAATAAGGACGAAAACCCTATTTTATTCACAGATTGAAGACAAAATCTCTCACTTCTCAAATAGGCAATTCAATTTATGAGGTTGTCGTCCTTCAATCTTGTCATTACAACTTTAGAAATGAAATTGCACATGTGAGAAGTGAGGGATTCCATCCTCAAATTTATTTGTAAAGGAGTGTTTTCATCCTCTATTACGGAAATAAAAGCGAAGCTACTTGCACAAACAAAATAATTTATGAATTTTCAAGATGTGTGAACAATAAACCCCAAAGTTGTCTTTATAAATTCCAACCCCTCTAAAGTGGGTGCCCCTTTTAAAATTACATGCATGATCCTCAAACAATTAAAAATAATTTAATTCTTCCCCATGTGGGCGCCCCATCCTAAGAATAAGATTAAACAATTTTAAAATACTTTATCCTCTTTCCATCCTAAAAATAGGACCTTGCACTCATGCAACCCTCTCTAACTTTGGCACCCCATTCTTTATTTAATTATTAATCTAACTTTGGTGCCCAATAATAGAAGTCATCCCTTCTATTATTATTTTATTCTATTTCTACTTTTTAAAATATAATTCAAGTGTCATTTTTCCAAATAAAATATAAAAATACCCTTGGGCCACTTATTTAATTTATTTTCCTCTTTTTATCTCTCCTTAGCCTACGGAAAATAATAAAAATAGGCTTCAGGTATCCATAATTAATTAATTTTGAGAAGAGGACATTACAATCTATTCTTCCCATAATTGCTTGCCCTCAAGCAATTGTAAGGCGAGATCCATCGTCCTGAAAGGGAGAGAGACAGGAGTCAAATTATACGACCCTTAAAAGCAAGTGAATGGGCAAGATAAATCTAAACCTCTAAATTTTAGCCATTTCCTTTGTTGATTTTAGGGATAATAGAAAACCCTAACATTAACCTAATATTTCTACTTTGATTTTACCAATTTCCTCACACATTCCATTTGTCTTCTTGCGGGTTTGGGAAAGCATCTGCTCACGGAGGAGAAAATTTCTCCACTATTTATTATTGTTTTATTATTTTGAATTATACATAGGATATTGAACCCATGGAGGTTGAGGCGACAGGTGAAGCAATGATGAGAGAAGTCGCACGCCCACACAGTGTAGGTACATACAATGTGGAGGTGGGGGAGGGGGTTGTGGGCGGCGGAGTCGCTCACGGGGGTTCACTTAGTAAAATTATGGTATAGCACGTGCGTTCGAAGGGTATTAAATAATACCCTTAATTCTAGTTTCTACCTCTAATTACTCAATTGTTAATACCCCCTCCTGTTATATTATTAGAATGAAAATACCCCCTATTTTTTCCATGTACCTTACTTACCCATTTTTCGATTACAATTTTATTTACCCCTTTTTATTTCTACCCTAATATATTAGACAAAAAATATATTATATTTTTCACTCAATGTTTTTTAATATGCATTTCCTCTCGAAAGATAGTTTGAAGCCATTGAAGACCTATTACAGATCACCTTATATATGTTAAGCTTTAATCATTTATCAATAGTTGTTCAAATAATTAAGATGGTGAAATAATATCACTTGTGTTGAAAAGCATACTCAATCCTAGTTTTCTACCATCTTATTATTTCTTGGTTAAGAATCTAGATTTCTTTATTAAAAAGAGAGTATAATTTAATTTATGACCACACTACTTTTTCAATTTTAAGGTATTTACTTTTAAAAACTAGGGTTCAAATGTTTTAGTTTTATATTAAAATCAAACCTCCCTTTCCTTTGGCTCACCTCTCCAACCTACCCCCATACACGATTCAAAACATTGATAAATTAAACCCTTTCACCCTCATGTCTACTTTGGTATATTGACTTTAATTTTATAAATTTTAATTACCTCAATATGAACCCACGTGCTAGGATATTGCCTTGCTAATGAACCCCGTGGAGTCGCCACACGGATTGTGGGCGGCGGGCTCGCTACATGAGAAGCAATGACCCCCATGAAAGAGGGGGTCACTACTTCTCAGCGCGGGGGGTGGGGGTCGGCCGATCGTCCTAACCCCAACCCACAACTTTAATTTTTTTCTTTTTATATATATTAGAACAGAAAAACAAACAACTTATACGTTGCCTTTGAATCGATTATTTTTTTTTAATATTTTAATACAACAAAAATGACAAGTCCGAAAGGTCGCTTAGGTTAGTCGATCACCATGTTCTTGGGGTTTTGAACTACACTTACTCTGGTTTGTGGATTTGTTTGACATGGGTCTATTTTTCCAACCCAACTCTCATTTTGTTATTAATTATGTGGAGAAGTGAGAAACAGTTACAATACTTTTGAAGTTATACAAATCATATCATATCTTTTTAACCAAAAGCTTACAACTTTAAGGAATATTTACATATCAAATGCCCTTAAAAACAAATCTAAAATGTGTCCTAACTCTGCAATATTTCTCCTACATTAAACTTGTCTTACTAAGAAAATTGATAGTGGCATACATGATGAGGATAAATCTAAAATATCTATAATCTGCAGACCTACAATTACATTGTCATAACAAGGAAATATTGATAAGAGCGAAACAAGGTGTGGGTGAAATTTATTTGTTGTGAAAGCTCCCAACACCAATATAATGTGTGCAAGGAAGTTGTCTTACTTGCCAATGATAATACGTTAATTTTATTTCAATTATTAGAAATGAGAGTGTAGTATATATATATATATATATATATATATATATATATATATATATATATATATATATATATATATATATATATATATATATATATATTTTTTTACATGAAATTTTCATTACATCACATGCTATTATATTGGAATATATTTAAATTTTTATAAAAACTTCATCTAATCCCACTATGTTCCTTCATGTAACCATGCCTATTTCCATATATTCTTATGAATGAAATAATAATTTTCTAAGTTAAGGACCAAATGAGAAACAACTATACATGAAGTTGATTTGAGGTATATTTATTACATTCTAATTATCTACAATAAAGAATATGAATATATCCATACTTGGTTGCCTTATCTCTTGTTTTGAATCAATCAAACTTGAAATGTTACCTACAATGCTCTAAATATTTGAGAGAGATGTTACCTTCCATTCCCATACTAAGACCATTCCAAGTATTGAGTGTCAAAACACAACCAAATATTTATTTACATTTTCACCCAATCAACAAACACGCACTAAGAATACACTTTCTTTAGTCCCAACTTAAATCCTCAAGAAACTACGAAGCTTATTGGTAAACAACTCAAATTTGATAGTGACAATGTATTTTTCCAACATCTATTCATCGTAAAAATGAATAAAACAAAAGAATGATTCATTCAAGATAGAAGCTTAGAGATCTCATTTATAAGAATGCACATAATTTCTTCCTTTCAAAACAAGGTCTATGTAACATCTAAAAATGGGATCCTCAAGCCCAATGCACCATATCTCACAAAGTTTCTTATCTTACAAATTTATAAAGCAACCTATACAACTATAAGAGCAAGTGGAAAGGTTTTCATAAACGGGAACAACATAGCTAAATTATTTTATTTGATGGATCCCTCCATTTCTCCAAGTGATAATGCAAGCTCCAAGTCCCTTTGCCAAAGTTTCAAAAACCACAAGGAAGATACTTGGTTGTCCACCAAACCAATAGGCATCATTACATGCCTCTTCCACAAATGGAGGGCATGCTAGCCTCCCTCCAAGCCCATGGGAAAGAGAGGGAGCATGCCTCAAGATGCACAAGGTGAGGGATGGAAGAAACAAACCACCAAACATATACACAAGCCAACCAAATTACCATAAAACAATAACACACCCATAAAAATCCCAACACTTCTCAAGAATTAAGAAAATAAATAGAACTAACTTATGGCACCCAAATTTCCCATATAACGAAATGAGTATAAACACATTTTCATGCTACCACAAGCCTCCATGGCTTCCCATACCTCCCAAAGGTATTTCCATGCATTTCAAAAGGAGGAAAAATGATGGAGAACTAAGAAGCAAAGCATTTAAGACAACATTCATACCCATTTCTAAAACATAGCTAAGAAAACAACTAAGATTCCTAAGCTAAATCAACAAAAGAAAGTTGTGAGACTTATCTCACAAGTAAGAACATCCAACTCCAAATTCCAAGTCAAGCCCTCCAAGCTCATAACTCCTCTGTCTAAGCTCTTCCTAACCTCCCATGCAAAAATGAGACCAAATATGTCCCCAAAAATCTAAGTGGGGCTATAAGAAGAGAAACCCCCAAGTATTCTCACCAATGAGAGGGTGACATGTGTCACCCTCTTCCCTCTCCCAACATGACTCCCACAAGTCCCTATCCAACAAAAGACAAGAGTAATAATGGAGGAGAATCCCCAAAATCTAAATTAAAATTAAAACTAAATTTCCTCCACTCCAAGGTGGCTCACAAATCAAGCTCATTAATAATGATGTGGACAAGAGGGGCTCAAATGGGAGGAAAAACCCATTTGAGCCTTGAAAAGACCCTCCTACCCATAGGTAGGGTCCAAGGGGTCCATTTTGGTGTAAATGAGACCCCTAACACAAAAACAACACTTACAATTTCTACTTTTATCCCAAATTCGGGTTTGGGAAAAGTGGCACACATGGAGAGGTGGTGGGGCCCACCCAACTCATGTTTAAGTGGTCCCACACCTCTAAGAACATGATTAACAATAATTAATCATCCCTAACACAAGTAGGAACCATTAGGCCCCTAAACTAACTTAGAACAAGGGTTAGACAAAATTTAATACAATAAGGGTTAAGAGGAAACCACTAAGGGTGTCCACAATATTCACAACACAAACACAAGGCCAAACAAAAAAATCAAACAAGGGTAAGGTTTCGCCTAGTTAGTCGCTTGCACAAATTGGAGGTACATCTTTGAGTCCCACGTTCTCATGTGGTGAACATGTATCCTGCACACTCAATTCACATATCATCATACCTACTCGATACGATAAACCAAATGAAACGCTTCTATATACATACAACTAATCAAATCAATTTTTCACGTTAAAACATATAAATTTTATAATCAATTAATATCCATATTGAGATAATGGCCAAAAAATATATATTCACAACATACAAAATATAACTCATTCAAAAATCATCTCAATAACATTCATCACAATCAACATCAAAACATGTAGTAATGGCAATAATACAGGCACCGTGTGCCTCACACACAACTTGTCAAGTCAGGTTAGCATATTCCAAATAGATATGACAAGTTATTATACATATATTCACAAAATTAACCAATATGAAAATTATCCAAAAATATAATTTGTGTAACCTTAGGTCAATAATATCCACCACACTAAATCACAATCCGGTGATAAGGGTAAGGGCCCGTAAGTCGGCTTAGTGAATGCCATATATCCTCCTACCATGGGCAAGGTGACAAAAATAAATAATATAATGACCAATTCATTACAATTTAATTCAAATAAATCATGATACTACTCACGTAAGCTTTTGAACATGAATCTATTGTCAAGTCGATTGCTAAGTAAAGGAACAAGAACTGGAGGGGCACTACGCTTTTCTCGCTTGCTTCCAAGATAAAGGAGCAGATAACAAAGCAAAAACTTGTGTATGAGGAGGCAAACACAAACATGATAGGAAGATGAGCATGATGGCAGCCCCGATGGCTATGTTAGACCATTGTAGCAACTAGAGTTTTCTTTTGTTGCCAAGGTCGAGATGGATGACAAGAAATTTGGGAAATTTAAAAATTGATCAATAATGATGGTGAAATGAACCGTTTCCTAGATATATTTTTAATATCTCCAAACAAAAATAAGCAAGATGGGAATTCAAAAGTAGTTTAGTGTAATTGTGTGAAATGGATTTGATATGATCATCTTTATAATGTTAAGGTAGCTCTATCACAACTCAGAAAAGGACACTAAATGTGACCCTGGATCCTTCATCCAAACATATGATAAACAACTCATTGGTTCCTTGACCGGTCAACCTTGCAAACACATATGATGGATAGGCTCTTCCTTAATCCTTTTTGTTACAATTACCTTTTCGTAATATATGTCCGTAGTGAGTGGTAAGGATAAAGGGTAATATGATAACGACAAGTTTTATCATTACCACCAATGTCATCAAATGGTAACAAATGTGACAATGGAAAGAAATTATAGCTCCTCTCCTCCTAGTAGTTGTAAAAAATGCTTTGGTTTTTTTCGATGATTATAAAATTAAAATAATTTTTGATAAATAAATTTAAAATTACAAAAATTATGAAAATCAATAAAAGATTGTAACAACAAACACAACTTGTGTGATCAATTATATTCACATCAGCATGTTTGTTTAAAATAAGACCACTCTTAAAACAACATTTTCAGCAAGATGTACCATTTCATGGCCTTATTCTTCAAATAATAGAAACAACATTAATAACGGAACCCAACATTAAACACTGATATTCACAACAACATTTCTGGTCTTGGTTCAAAATCCATCATTTTGGTTTACGGTGGATGAAATTCCACGCGTTAAAGGAAAGAGACATCTCCAGGTTTTTCTTTCCACATTGTACGACACCATTCGATAAACAAACAATCGCTGAAGAAAATATAGTTCCCTGTTGCACCACATGTAAAGTGTACCCAATTATCTTCGGCACTAAAATATGTAAGAGCAAAGGGAGACATCCTAGAAATCTCTTTGAAAGATGATGGAATGAGATTATCCTCATCAAAATCCAACTCCCAAACATTAATATTATCTAGGAAAACACCATCTCCCAAGACTAGAATAATGACCACAACCGAGGAACTCCTCTCAACGAGCACAACTAGTGATCTTCCATTTTCAACTGGCATTGGGAAAGGAAGAAAACACACCCCCTTCTATTTTCAATGTTGCACGCCTGAATACCTCTCCCAAACTCGGGATGTTTCACTTGATAAATTAATAAACCTCGCCTGTAAATCATGGGAGACCACGGGAGTGTTCCCTAGGAAATCGTCCCATAAAATTCCATGACTGAGTTGATGAATCAAAGATTTCTATGTTGATTTCTTTTGTTCTAAGTTTATCTTTGGCCACCACTACCACTTTGTACGACCTTGGTTCTTCGCCACCCATAATACATTTCATGTTGCACGGTGTCGTCTTTGTTGCCGACATGGACGTAAGTGTTAATCATTTTAATAGGTTTGTTTGCCACTTTATGGAGTTTCACTCCTTCCAAAACCTCTCTAACCATTTATGCATCTTCCTCTTAAACTATATCTTCCTCTACCTCTTCTCTACTAATTGAAACTTGACTTTTGAAAAAGTTTTCAAGGGAGGAATTACCGTATCTATTAATCTTTGGATCATTCGACAAAAATGAAACCATTAAATCATCCACAATGAATTGGTTGAGGTATTTTGAATCCTCAATGGTCATTGGTTGAGGTATTTTGAATCCTCAATGGTCATGAAAATTGCATCAAACTTGCTTGGAAGGATCCTAAGAACCTTTTCTACAATCTTTTTATTTGTCAAGGTCTCGCCACAAGAATTAACTTTATTTACTAAACCCATGAGTTAGGTGAAGAGCTGATCTAAAAATTTAGATTCTTTCATGCTCAAATTTTCAAAACTTCGTCTAAGAATTTGAAACTTTGTAGTTTTTACCTTACTCGATCCTTAACATATACTTTCTCTAAGTCGTCCCAAGCTTGTTTAGACTAGGTTACTACGAAAATCTAGGGAAAATAGACTCATCAATCACTTGATGGATCATAAATAAAGCCTTTACACCATTTTCTCGATTTGCATACCAATTTTAAAAATATTGAATTTGTAAAACCCTAATTACAAAGTAACATATGATAAATAAATGATGAGTACAAAATTTGATACAAGCAAGTAAGATAATAAGTTTGAAACCCTAAGTGCAAGAGAGGGAACCAAAGACTTAGTTGATTTTGTTTTCCCAGAAGGTGATATGGACTAACGAAATGATGATGAGGAAGAGTGGATTGTTGGAATTTCCTCTGTAAAATTTTGGAACTACTAAATGTGCCTGGATAGGGGCGCCTAGATTAGGTCGATGGCATTTGTGTTGGAGACCTTTCTTTAGGCATATGTGACCGCTCGGGGCTCGAAAACGATTTTTATATGTCATACAAGTGTGGTGAACTTCACTTTTGGTCACCTATATGTCACCTGGTTGATAGTCAAATTCACTTGTAACATGTAAAACAAATGAAATCCTGCAAAACCTTAAACTAAATCAAATCCTAAAAAAATAAAGATGCGAAATAGGTAGTCGGATAGACCTTAGTGGTCACCCAACTAAGTGAGCTTATAAATACCAAATGTTGTACTACATTTTAGACTCCTTGTAGTTCTTGTGTGTATGTGTATAAATCGTGCCTAGGAAGCCCTTACACAAGTGTGTGTGATAGTGGGTGATAACTCGATGTACCAATGTAAATAGATGTGTTGATGTAAAAATGAACTTCCCTTCCTACGTGTATATACAAAAATGTAGTCCCTTGTCCATTGAGTGAGTGCTTGATGGATGCTTTTGATGCTCTTAGAATGCCTTTGGATGTAACCTTAGGTGGTGATAATAGATGTGTTAGGAAATAAGGGATAAAATATGCGAACAATCCCTCACAAATCGCAATGAAGAAACTAATATGCAAAAAATATTACAAATCTCAAATAAAAATACGAATAAAAATAACACAACACAAAGAGACAATATTTAACGTGGTTAACCCAATTTGGGCTATGTCCACCAATAATCACTTGCTCGGATTTTATTACAAGCCACTACTCTCTCAATACAATACCCATATCTATTTGGAACTATGCTAAACAAACTCTATGGAATTCACACCCGAATTCAAAAACATCTCGCAATGTTACATTATACCTACCATATGCACAAAACCACATAAGTAGACAATTGCGGAAGTAGTTTTACAAATCCACGGGGTATCAAAACCATGGGCCAAAACTGTCCCATAAACCTATGTGTCAAAAATCCCGCCCATATGAGAAAAGCAAGTTTCCCGGTATATCATGCACATTTTTAGGCCAATTTTTTTCTCGGGTGCTTTGCACCTCCGAACCTTGATGAGACAACCGTGGAAATTGTACAAGACTCTTAGTGTGCGTCTTGAACACTTTCACTTATGAAAACAGCTCCACAACCTAACAATCTCCTACTTGGATACTAGTTTTCCTCTAAGCAAGCTTCTCAACCCTTCACTAGTTTCTTGAAGACCAACCAAAGCTAAACACAACTTCAGTTTTTCCCTTATGACCACCTTGGTCATCATGTCTGCAAGATTCTGACTGGTATGAATCTTCTCGAGCTTCAACTTCTCTTCCTCCAAAGTTTTCCTAATGAAATGGTACCTTAACTATATATGCTTCATCGTAGAGTGGAAAGCATAATTCTTAGCTAGGTGTATAACACTCACTTGTCCACTATGCAACTTTCCTTCCTCCTACTTATGCCCCAACTCCTCAAGCAATTGTTGTAACCAAATCATTTCTTTGCTTGCCTCTATGGCAGCAACATACTCAACCTTCGTGGTTGACAAAGCCACTAGCTTCACGTAGTTGTGAAATCTAGCTCACTATTGTACCACCTACAAGCAGTAAACATAACTTGTCGTGCTCCTCCTCTGCTATCTATATCTCCAGCCATATCGAATCTACATAGCCACACAAAGTGGTGTTTCGATCCAATGTAGCACAAAATTGTCCCCATGGTCCCTCTCAAATACCAAAGGATCCACTTTACTACCCTCTGCAAGTGATCTTTACCTGCATCACTCATAAATCTACTCACCGCTCCCACTGCATGGGCAATATCATGCCTAGTGCACACCATGGCATACATCAAACGCCAACCCCGATGATTAATGTACCTTGACATCTAGTTTCTCTCTGCTCTGTCTTGGGACATTGCTCCTTTGATAACTTGAAAATGCCTTGCCAAAGGAGTCCCAACCGGTTTAGCATCATGCATATTAAACCTCTCCAAGATCTTCTTAATGTACTCTTCTTGAGATAAAATCAGCTTCTGTTCCTTCCTATCTCAAGATATCCTCATACCAAGGATTTGTTTGGCTACCCCCAAATCCTTCATAGCAAAGGATTCAATTAGCTACTTCTTGAGTACTTTTATTTCCTGCATGTTTTTACCTACAACCAACATGTCATCCACATATAGACACAAGATAATATAATTGTCATCCTCAAATTTCTTTGTATACATGCAATGGTCAGAATGGCATCTAATATAACCTTGCTCCATCATGAAGCTATCAAATTTCTTATACCATTAACATGGAGCTTGTTTCAAGCCATACAAGCTCTTCTTCAGTTTGCACACCATCTCCTCTTTACCTTTGACCTCATAGCCCTCTAGTTGCTGCATATATAGATCCTCCTCCAAATCACCATGGAGAAATGTAGTCTTTACATCAAGCTTCTCTAAGTGCAAGTCTTCTGACTGAACTATTCCAAGAACAATTCTAATAGAAGTCATTTTTACTACAAGAGAAAAATCTCATCAAAATCTATACCTTTTTCTATGCAAACCCCTTGACCACCAACCGGGCCTTGTATCTTTTCTTGCCTCCTTCTTCCTCTTTGACTCAAAACCCACTTGTTCTGTAATGCTCTTTTTCCTTCGGGTAGCTTCACCAAATCCCATGTCTGGTTCTCCATAAGAGCTTGATGCTCCTCATCCATGGCTTGCTCCCACTTCTTCCCGGAATCTACCGAGGGTCAAAGCATATAAGCGTGTCCCACTTTTTGTAGTTTTGTACTTTGAGAAAACTATGTCGGACAACCAAAACATGACCAAATACATATAAAATGACAAAACATGTATTTTTAAGAGGCTATAAATACCAAGGTGCAAGGCATCCGAATTTACCTGATTTTTTAAATATTTATAGTATTTTTAAATATTTATTTACTAGTCAAATTTTAAAATATTTTTGGCCACAAAGTGGGACACACTTATATGATTTGACCACTGCGTTGCTTCATCAAAGCTCTCTGGATCTCCACTATCAGTGAGTAATAAATAATAAAGAGAAGGAGAAAAATGTTTAGGTTCTCTTCTTACCCTAGAAGACCTCCTCAATATAGGAGTTTGGGGTTCCTGTTGAGGAGGTTCCTAAACTGATTCATGTGTCACTTTCCCATCCGAAGATCCTCTACTGCTTGCATATTCTTTCTTGGATTCTTCCATGTTTTCCTGCAACTACTGCTTATACATGACTTTCTCATTAAAGACCACATCCCTAGATCAAATGATTTTATTGTCCTTAATACTCCAACATTTATATCCAAAGTTGTCACCACTATAACCAATGAATGTACAATTTTCTGATTTAGCCTCTAGCTTGATCCTATCATCCATGTCTATATGAACAAGCATCTCACATCCAAAGAATCTAAGAAATAAATTATCAAATTTCTTTCCATCACAAGCCTCCTCATGTATTCCTCCATCCAAGGAACTTGAGGGTCCTCTATTTATCAAGTACACAATTGTGCTCACCGCTTCTGCCCAAAAAGAAAGAGGTAGTCCTGCATGTAACCTCATGCTCCAAAACACGTTCCATTATTGTTTTGTTCATCCTTTCTCGACACCCCATTCTCTTTGTGGAGTTCTAGAATTGTCTTTTACCATGGATTCCATTCTTAGAATAGTAATCATCAAATTCATTGTTGCAATACTCCCTCCATTATCTAACCCGAGACATTTTAGCTTATGACCTTTTTTATTCTCTACCAAGGCTTTCCATTTAACAAAAGTGTCAAATACATCAAATTTGTTTCTTATACAATAAACCCAAACTTTCTTTGTTGCATCATCAATAAAAGTAACATAATAACTTGAACCCCAAGAGATGATACAGCCAACCCCCACACATCGAATGCACTAGCTCTAACTTACTCTTTTCTTTGTAGGTCCAACCTTGAGAAACTTTACTCACTTCTGTTTCCCATATATGCAGTCCTCACAAAACACCAAACATTTTTCTGTATATCCGGGAAAATCCTTCTTTATGATCTCCATGCCCTTATGGCTCATATGACCAAGCTTATAGTGCCATAATGTTGTATCTACTACAAGCCACAAGATTACAAACATTAGTGTCATAAGTGGTTAAATACAAGGTTCCAACCTTCTTACCTCTTAGCACCACAAGAGCACCCTTGGTAGCCTTCTAAGAGTTCATTGCAAATATCACAATCAACCATCACTTCCCAACCGCCCATTGATATCAAATTTTGTTTTAAAGTAGACACATGTTTGACATCCTTCAATAGCCATGTATTCCCATTCTGCATCTTAACCTGAAATAGAACCTTTTCCAACTATACTTTGCAAGGCTCATCATCACCAAGAAAAACATGCCCAAAATCCCTTGAACATAATCAACAAAATAATGCTTATGTGGAGTAGCATGGAAAGAAGCCCCAAATCTAAAACCCAAGATTCGCAATATTGTGCAAAGAAAGAATCAAAGCATCCTACAAACATTACCCATTGCCACATTTGCCTCCTTGTTTTCTTCCTATTGTTTCTTCTTGTCTCCAAGCTCCCAATAGTCCTTTGCATGCCCAGGACTTTCCATAGTGCCAACATATTATCTTTCTTTTGGATTTTGACCTTGCCGATCCTTCGATTTTCCATAGTGTCCTCTATTCTTCTGTCTCCCTCTAGTTTCCATTGTCAAAGCATTCCTTGAAGTAGAATATTCTCCGAGATTTTTCTTCACATTTCCTCACTTAGAATCACCCCTAGAACATCCTCAAACTTCAACATTGAGTTAGCTGAACCGAGTTGCTTACTCGCCATTATCAGGCTATTCCAACTCTCGGGTAAAGAACACATAATTAATAAAACCCTAAATTTATCATCAAATTCTATTATAACTGAAGCTAGCATATTTAAACGGTATTAAAATCATTTAAATGATCTACTACTCTTTGAACCATTCTTAGACATCTTTATATTAAACAATTTTTTCTTTAAAAATATCTTGTTAGAGGAGAGGGTTTTTATACAACTTCCCTAATGCATCCAATAGTTATTTGGTAGTCTTTTCCTTTGAAACATTAAATAATACCGAAGATGCAAGACACATCTAGATTATCCCAAGTGCCTTCCTATCCAGCAAATCCCATTCCGCATCTGTCATGCTCGAGGGTTTGTTCACCTTCTCAAACAACGGAATATAAAGATCCTTCTGATAAAGGTAATCTTCCATCTGCATCTTCCAAAGACTAAAATTCTACCCATTGAATTTATCAACCCTTGATCTTCCATCATCTGCCATAACTCCCACTCAAGCTAAAACTTTCCCTATGATTCAACACTTCAAAGAAACCAAACCAGGCTCTAATACCAATTGTTAGGAAATAAGGGATAAAATATGCGGAACAATCCCTCGAGAATAGCAACGTAAGAAACTAATATGTAGAAAATATTACAGATCTCAAATAAAAGTACAGAATAAAAATAACACAACACAAAGAGACAATATTTAACGTGGTTCACCCAATTTGGGCTACGTCCACCAAGAATCACTTGCTCAAATTTTATTACAAGCCACCACTCTCTCAATACACTACCCGTTTGTTTGAAGCTATGCTCAACAAACTCTACTGAAATTCACACCCGAATTCAAAAACATCTACAATGTTACATTATACCTACCATATGCACAAAACCACATAAGTAGCTTTGCCCATATGGGTAAAAACCATGCAAAAACGTTTCCATAAACCTATGGTATATCGGAGAAAAGCGTTATTTTGAGGCCAATTTTTTTCTTGGGGGCTATACTTACCCCAACCCATGTGAGATAATTATGGAAAGTGTATAGTACTCTTAGTGTATAGTCTTGATACTTTCACTCATGAAAAAAGGCTCCATGAACCTAACAAGATGCTTAGTGTTTGGTCATTTATTATGGTCACATAGCTTTGTATTTATATGATTCCCTTGGTTAAATTTCACAATTGACAATTAGAAGGCCGACCCATAAGAAAATAAGATGCCCAAAAGATAAAAGAGACCTAAAAGAGGCAAGTAAGATAGATGATGGTCGGGGCCACCCGAAGGATGGGGTGCTTGGTCACCGGCCTCTTATCTAGGCATTGGTGTCCAGAGTCATAAAAGATAAAATAGTGAAGTGCGAATGGGTTATAGGGTATAGAAGGCCAAATAGAAAATAAGAAACATAGACAAAAGGCCAAAGATAGTTGTCAATTGCTAGTTTTCTCACTTAGGAATCATATGAATAGTAGTATGTGATTAGGACCTAGAAATGTACCCAAGTGCATGATTTTGTGTCTACATTTTCCCCCACTTTATGTTGTTGAGTGAATACTCAATAACATAAAGTAGTTTAGAATTTACGTACCTTTGTTCCTTGTAGATCGATGGCGAAAGCATGCCAAGGAGACAAGTGAAAGTGTGAAGTGATAAAAATGAAGCGTGAAAGCTAAGAAAGAGGAAGTTACCCTAGGGGTGAAATCGTATCATGTTGTGCCATGTTGTGCCTATTTTTGTTGTAGCTTGTGATTGCTGCTTCTTATTGCGTATTGAGGATGGACATGTAAAAGAAGAGAAAAAGAGTAGTGAAATTCATGTATATATGAAAAATCTAATCCAAGTATGCAAAAATGTGTAAAAACATGTAAAAAGTACTAAAAGTACTAAAAGGTAAGTGTGCCCTAACTCGTGAAGATTGAAAGGGATAGAAAATGTCCCGAATTGTTATAGACAAGTTATTTTTTTGGACGATATCACACTAAGAGTGAGTTTTTTGGGTGATCTCATGCCAAGAACAAGTTTTTCCTAAGGCGATCTCACACTAAGTGCGAGCTTTTTGTGTGATCTCATGCTATGAAAGAAGAGTTTTGGGGAGAAAGGTCTAGTGTTAATCTCCTTCGTGATTGTTTCCCGAATTTATACACCAAATGGTGTGATGGTGTGATATGTGTTGTTCCATTTCAATCTATGAAGAAAAAAGAGATACAATGTATTCTAATTTCTAGAGGAATGTGCATATATTGTGTAAACTACTCTTTAGAGACTACTTGTTATGCTAATATGAGAAGTTAACTATAACTACCCCTTATCATAGGTGCCCAAGAAAGGCCAGGAGCACCTAGGCTTTAGTGTCTATAGTTGGGCACTGGCGTCTATGCTAAACCGAGGACCCAAGTTAGGATCTGGCCGTTACAGTAATTGTAACATTATTATGTTCTTGTATTGTGTAGGCATATCTTTGAAGCTATGAGTTGTTTGAATGGGGTGACTGATTCACCCAATGTATGCCCCCTCATTTTGGGTGCATGCGATGTCACTAGGAGAATGCGACCCAAAGGAGGACCTTATGTTGATTTGAAACTATTTCCCTGCGAGGGGGGGGATGTGCATGCTAGAAACCAAGACACATGCACAAAAATGGATAAATGCATATGTTAGTAAAAAATTAGCAAACATGTAATAGAAAATAGTGTAACAAGCATGTAGACAAGATAGACCGCAAAAAGATGGCTTCATACATGGGGCATCACTCATAATGTCATAAGACAATCATGGCCAAAGAAACCAAAATCACAAAAACAAACAATGAACACGAAAGACGTAGGGAAAAGCCCACAAACAATGGCATACAATAGAAGATAATGACAATGGAAATGTAACAAACAACCATGGTTGCAAATAGGTCCTATAAAGAAAATGTTGCACATGAAGCACCCGTTAGCATGTTAAAAAGATAAAAATTATGTCAATGTGTGTATAGATCAAAGTAAAGTAGTGCACTAAGAAGAAGTAGTAGTAGTAAATAATGAAATAATAGCACTTTGTGATGTGTAAGAGTAAAAATGTAGATGCCCCTAGAAGCCTCATTGGGACTGGTAATGGGTACAGTGCTAAGCATCATTGTTGCGTGTAGAGAACTATAGAAAGTCTACATTCACAACTAAAGAACAAGTGAACGTGTATGTGTATATGATAAATATAATGACATATAATGTATCCGTCTAGTATGTGAAACAAAGTGTAAGGGTAAGCATAAAAAAGCAAGAATAAATGCAACCAAGATATGCAATATGTTATGAATGAGTGAGATGGAATGATATGTAGTGTGAATGTGATGTGAGTAGCGTGCCCCTCGAGAGGATGTGTATGAGTGTGCATGAGATGAGATTCATTTATAAAAGAGCCCTCGATAGTCAAGAATGAACCATAAAACAAGAGTGCGTCATCGGGAAATGGTTTGAATTGGGCACTATAAAGATAGATCAATGAAGCATAGAGAGTAAAGAGTGTGAATGGGGTGTGGTTCATTTCAAATTTAGACCCTTAGCAGTCGAGAATGAAGAGTAGAAGTAGAGTGAGTCATAAGGTAGTGAGTATAGTGTGTAAAGTAGATGTCAAAAAGATATATAGTGAATGAACATAGTGTGAAATGTGTATCATGTGTGATAGTAGATGTTAGAAATATATGTCATGAATGCATAGAGTGTGAAGTGTGTATGATGTGAGGTTCATGGATGAAGTATGCCCTCAATAGTCAAGTGTGAACCTTAGCACAAGAGTACGTCATAGGGTAATGACGATACAAAGTATATCAAGATGTGTAATGATGCTCAAAAAGATGAAACAAGAAGCACATAACATAAGAGTGGAAATCATAGATAACTCATGATGCTTTGGGAGGGGGTAAGTAATGATGCCCCCCAAGTGTATGATGATGAGAAGAATCAAGTAACATTGTCTAAGAGATCATCATTGTCATGGTCGAAGTTAAACGAATAAGCGTTAGAGACATGGTAAGCAATAATATGTGGTTAATCATGTAAAGAGCCATTGCGGCGTAAATTATACACGCCCATTGCATATTCTTTGTCAGTGAAAGGTGGTAGTGGACAACCATGGGTATATCAGTGAGTAAGATTTTGTGAATAGCCGAGAAATGAATCATTACAAATAGAAACATGACTGAAGGGCATAATAAATGTGATATCAATATGATTAGGATCCAAAGTGACACCA
Organism: Taxus wallichiana var. yunnanensis; assembly: GCA_018340775.1. Taxonomy (NCBI): domain Eukaryota; kingdom Viridiplantae; phylum Streptophyta; class Pinopsida; order Cupressales; family Taxaceae; genus Taxus; species Taxus wallichiana. The sequence continues at coordinate 1,006,341,258 of CM031242.1, forward strand.
ATGTAATCAAGCCAAGACTACTCAAGTGTAAGTGGAGAAATGTGAGAAGTGCGTGCAACAAAAAATGGTAGATGAAAAACATGGAGGCCATATAAGCAACAATGATGTGAACAAATCCATGATAAAGATGAGAAGAATGAGGTGGAGGAAGTAGATCGTCGTAAGTAAATCCCAATCGAGCTAAACCATCATACATACAAATAATATCAAAACTAGTGGGATCGAATGGAATGTGGTGCCAATAAGAGTTATTTACTGAAAAAGAGTGCATGTAAAAGGAGGCAATGTCGATGCAAAGTGGACATGAGAAGATGAATTGAATGGTACAATGTCCATGTATAAATAATACCCTCAAAAGGAGGCAAGGTGGTGAGGGAGGTGGTAGGTTATATGAGTAAATGTGATTAATGGAGTGTGTAGTAATAGTAGGAAGTGGAGTAGGAAGTGCAGTGATTGGGTCTAGGAGACAATATTTGAATGGGTCATGATTAACAACAATAGTATGTTCATAGCCATCATGGAGGAATTTAACACATTGATGAACCATAGAAGACATTGCCTACATAGCATGAAGCCATGGCCTACCTAGTAAGTAATTGTATTGAACCACAATGTCGATAACAAAGAATAATGTAGGAAGAGTTTTAGGCCTAGTGTAAGAGGTAAAGTGATAGTGCCTATACATGGACACAGAAGAATCATACACACGAAGAGAAGTGGAGGATGAGCTAACATCTGCTGAGGAAAGGCCAATGTTTTGAAGGAGTGATAAAGTACAAAGATTGAGCTCAGATCCAGTATTGACTATTGTCCGCTTGATACCCATGTTATAGATGTGAGCTGGTATATATAGGGGAGGATCATTGTCATAAACAAAAAGAGTGGTAGCTACATCAGATGGAAAAGTAAGTTGTTCGAAAATGTAGTAATGAATAATTGATATACGATCTCCAAATTAGTATTGGCGGGAATGCGAGTATTAGCCAAAAGAGCATTGACTTTAGCATCACAATTAGGATTAGCTTGCAAGAAATAATGAATAAAGATATCCATGGTAAGAGGATCCTAGGATAATGAAACTAAAAAGATCTAAGAGTGTCTAAATGGATGGGTTCACCAAAAAATGTAACAAATATTGAATTTGGAAAACCCTAATGGAAGAGTAACGTATGATAAATAAATGCTTAGTACATAATTTGACACAAGAAAATAAGCTAATAAATTTGAAACCCTCAGTGCAAGAGAGGGAAATAAAGACTTAGCTTATTTACATTTTCCCGAAGGTGATCAGGTACTGTCACAATCGATGATCATCGAAGAAGAAAAACTCATTATAATTACCTCTATGAAATTCTAGAAGCTGCTGCGCCTAGATGTGCCTAGATTAGGTCAGGGGCGTCTGGGCATTGAAGACCTCTATTAGTCACATGTGACCGCGCAGGGGCTCAAAAACTAGTTTTTCCATGTCACACAAGTGCCGCTAAACTTCACTTTTGGTCGCCTATATGTTGTTGGTTGATTGCACTAAATTCACTATAACCTACAAAATAAATGATATCCTACAAAACCCAAACTACATCAAATCCTTAAAAATAAATATGTAAATGGGGAGTCGGGTGACCCGGTGGTCACCCAACTGTGTGAGCTTATAACCGAGTGCTACACTACATTTCAAACTCCATGTAATTTTTGTGCATGTGTGTAGAAATCATGCCCTAGGAAGCCCTTGTGCAAGCGCGTGTGATAACAAGCGATATCTAGATGTACCAATGTAAATAGATGTGTGGATGGAAAAATGAACTTCCCTTCCTATGCGTGTATGCAAAAATATAGTCCCTTGTCCCTTGAGTGAGTGCTAGATGGATGCTTTTGATGCTCTTAGAATGCCTTTGGATCAACCTTAGGTGGTGATAATAGATGTTTAGTGCTTGGTCCTTTATTATGGTCACATAGCTTTGTATTTATATGATTCCCTTAGTTAAATTTCGCAATTGATAACTAGAAGACCAACCCATAAAAAAATAAGATTCCCACAAGATAAAAGAGACCTAAAAGAGGCGAGTAAGATAGAGAAGAGTTGGGGGCACAGGGTCCTGGTCTCAAGGTCATAAAAGATAACACAATGAGGTAAGTCTTATTTGGATTGTAGGGTGTAGAAGGCCAAATAGAAAATAAGAAACACAGACAAAAGGCCAAAGATAGTTGTCAATTGTTAGTTTTTCACTTATGAATCATATGAATAGTAGTATGTGATTAAGACCTAGAAATCTACCCAAGTGCGTGATTTTGTGTCTACACATACGATACATCTTTTTAGTCTCTAGTAAGGCATGATAAGTGCATGATCTAGAGGTTCTAGAAAATCACTTTCAATTGAATCCCAAAGATCTTGTGAATAAAACAAAGTATTCACCTAAAACACTGGAATATGGGCTTGAGATTAACTGTTACTTCTCGCTACTATTTTTCTTCCATATTTTGATCAAACACTTATAATGACCACTTATTTATAGAAACTCTTATGCTTCTGAAGAGTTCTATCTTACTACAAGTCACCCATAAAAATATTAAATGTGCATAGAGATCCTATCGTCCTCATAGGTGGAGGTTACATTATTCAATGCATATGTATTATAACAATGGGTTCAAATCTAGAACTAGTAGATGAAAAGATTACACATCTTCCAACATATATGTGTGCCTTGAGAGAATAATAAATGCCCGAGAGATTATATTGGTGAAGAGTTTAATAAATATCTTCAAAAATTGAGAATTACATAAATATGAGGTAGTATACATAATGTTATATGCCAAAAGGCACGAGTTGGATGATAACATAGTGTCGGACATGAGAAATTAAAAATTTAAAAGACTTTGTCACTCTATATGTTTACGCCGAAGGTGTTCTTGTAGTGGAGTTGAACCTACTGATTTTGGCTGAAGTCAGAAATCAAACGGATGATATTCCTCCTTGGAATGTCGTTGAAATCCAATGGAGGAAAGAGTTAATCGATAATCGATGACACTTCCACCACATGATATCCATTCGAACCACCCACGTGTGCTTCCCAGTGACGAGTATTTCCTTGTGCTTACATGCTTGCAAGAGAAAATGAAGTTTATTGTTCTCTTTTAGGAACAAAAATAGTAATCATTTTTTGGAAAACTGAAAATGATCTCTGATGTGTTCATATTTTTTTGGTCTAGATGCGATTTTTTTTTCTCTGGTTTGGATGCGTTTTTTTTTTACGCACATTATTCTTGTAAATCTAAACCTACTCCCAAAAATGTCAATTTAGGGAAAAATAATGTTAGGGTTTACAAAAATTCATATAGGGTATTGCTCGAGCTTTTTATTCCTTATGGTGTTGAAGTGTAAGGAAAAGAAGAACCAACATACCATATCAGTATGCATTGAAGGCCAACTCGGGCTTAGTGGAAAAGAGCCTCTAGTTCGCTTGTTTCTTGCGGGGAATTATCTTTTCGGCCAGATTATGACGCCCTTCTTGCAAGGGTCGTCAGAAATGCATTGTATTGTATTGGAGGTTTCTTAGTACTTCACACAAGTTACCATTGGATTCCTTTTGATAAGGTTTTTCCTTGTCTATATTCCTTCTTTCTCATTAGGATTATGGCCTCTGAGACAACACAATCTGAGTTTGCAGTAAACTAGGTAGGTTTTTGGTACTCTTATCTAATATTTTGTGTGTGTTTTTAATACATTGAGTATGGTTTTTGATGTTTTCATTTTGCAGCATGTGTTTTGGATTAACCTGGTTTAGCCATTAGTGTGATGACTGAGCATGGATTTATTAGTGCATAATGATATCTATTACAGCGTTTGATTTGGGCATTGTCATAATATGCATGCATGCAAACGAGGTGATTATAGCTTGAATCCACAAGAAACTATTACTGCTCAACTTTAATCATGCTTGTTTTGAATCTTGATATGTCAAAGACAACAATAGAAAATAACCCATTTGAGTTTCAGGACAAGTTTGTGAATGCCCATTATGGTTTCAGGACCATTGATTGTTGTTATGTTGGTTATATGGTATCATGGAGCCCAGTTGAATCCATTCTTGAATGTTTTTTGGATAGCCTTTTTACGTTTTGAAAGTAGAATATATTTCTACACTTGTTTCCATAAAGTTGTATGATGATCCTTAAGTCTTGCCTCCTTGTTTCTTCTTCATCTTATTCTTTTTCTTCCATTTGGGCCTATAGAGAGGATGTAGGGTACATCTTGGATGTTTTGGGTATGATTGTCTAGGCTCCAAAACAAATTCTCTGTAGTCTTGGAAGTAGAATATAATGAAGCAATTATGTTGAAAAGGAGCCCCTAAGCAATTTTTGGTGGTGAAATTGTCTTTTGGTATTGCAAAGTTAAAAGGTTATGGTTCCTTAGGGTAGCATGTTCTATGCCAACACAGGTTAAAATTGCACCTGAGAGAGGCTACAGAGTCTGAGGGTAAGTACCTCACCGAAGACCCTGGTTTGGATTGAATTTTGTTTCTGATTAGAGGAGTTTTGTGGTTTAGGTTGGATTGAGTTTTGTTTCTCACTAGAGGAGTTGTGAACATGTGCCCAAGTTCTTGTTGTCCTAGTGGTGAAGACCAATTGTTTAAGGATTTAAGCCAAGCTGAAATTGATAGCATAAGTACTATAGTGCATATTTTGTGTTTGTTGTAGGCCTTTGATGATACAAATTCTAGATGCAACGGGATTAGGAAATGAGGATGGATTGTTTGATTTAATAGGTTTTTTTCTATTTTTTGTCCTGATGAAGGATTTTGAAAAGATTATAGGCTTGGTGCTGATAAGGCACTTAAATTTGCTAAAAGAACTTTTATTTTTTATGGATGTTGTAGTTTGTTGATGAAAAAATGGAAGGGATTAGTGATGAAAAGACTCTGGAAGAGTTAGATGCACTGAAACCTCTTAACAATTCTCCTAGCTCAGAGTCAAAAGATATGGAAATCTTGAACAAAGAACAGACCCCTGCTGTCGAAGAAAATGGAACCCCAAAAGAGCAGATCCTTCAAAATGAAGAGATTAATATTGAGAATAATTTGGAGGAACCAGATATGTCAAAATCTATTGACAATTCCCCTATTTCATATTCACAAGACAAGGAGGCCTTGAAGGAAGAAGAGAACCCCGAGGTTAAAGAAATTGAAACCCCAGAAAAACAAGAGACCCTTGAAGGGTCCATAAATTAAACCTTGGAGAAACAAGAGACTCTGGAGATTGAAGAAACTAAAGTTCCAAAGGAAATGACCATAAATGAAACTTTGGAGGAACAAGAGATTCTGGAGATTGAAGAAACTAAAGTTCCAAAGGAAATGACCATGAATGAAACTTTTGAGAGACAAGAAACACCTGAGATTGAAGAAACTAAAATCCGGACCAAGTTACAGCAGAGGCCAGGAATGAAAATGATTCAAAGATGGTAGAAGAAGAGAAATTGAGTAAAAATTCTTCCGAATCTGCTGAAGATGATAAAGAAAAAGAAGTTATGTTTGCAGATGCCCAAGAAATTCCAATTCCAATAGTGGATCACAAAGTTGGTGTTGGAGGTGAAGAAAGTAAAACTGAAAATGTTCCTCCACAAAAAGAAAGCCCCAAGGAAGAGGAAACTCCTAAGATTATAGAGACGGGAAATTCAAATGAGCTAGAGACTGATAAGGACCAAGTCACAACAGAGACGGGGAATGAAAATGTTTCAAAGGTGGCAGAAGAAGAAAAATTGAGTAAAGAATATTCTGAATCTGCCGAAGTTGATAAAGCAAAGGAAGTTAAGTTTGCAGATGCCCGAGAAATTCCAATTGCCACAGTGGATCAAAATCTGGGGCTGGAGGTGAAGAAAACAAAACTGAAAATATTCCTCCTATAGTGTTCCATAAGGCAAAGAATGGTGCAAAGCTTTCGCTACGCCATTCAACTGAAATTTTCTACAATGTAGGATCCAAGATGATGCAAGTGATGCAGAAAATGAAGAATGCCATTACCAGGAAATCTTCAAATGCAAAGGCTACCAAGGAAGCAAGATAGAGGACATTTTCTACATCAGCTAAAAGTTTGAACAAAATCAAATGCCAAATGGAGCTGTCATGCATGAAAAGATGACAAGAACTTCAATTTTCACCTGTATGAATGGATACCGATAGGCATTGTGTAGGTATGTATTTATTTTGGGTGTGATTATTGTTTCCTCTTTGTTACTAGCTTTTATAGAAGAACTTGTCACTGGAAGCAATTTCTCCTATCTGTGATGATATGTATCATCTATGTCTATAAAGCCTGTGAATAGGTGCCTGTATGGGAGCTGGTGGAAAAGACAGTTTGCCTCTATTTCTCAGCTCACTGGTGCCCTCTTTGTAGAAGATTCACTCCACACCTTACAAAATTCTACAAGGATCTGAAGAATAAAGGTGAGGACTTGGAGATCGTGTTTATCTCTAGTGATCAAGATGAAGAGTCCTAAGAATATTTTGGAAGCATGTCATGGCTTGCTCTGCCTTAAGAGACCAAGAGGCGAAGATTGTGTCACTATGCTTTAAAATTGAAGGCATCCCTTCCTGGATTATGCTTGGACCAGATGGGAAAACTTTGTAAACAGAAGTTTCAAAGCTGGTTATGGAGCATGGTGTTCACGTTTATCCATTTACAAAGGAGAAATTGGATGAGATTAAATCCCAAAAGGAAGCAAGACGTGCTACATAGACTTTGGAATCTCTTTTAGTCTCTGATGAGTGCAATTTTGTACACAGTAGTGAAAAGGTAAGTGTGAGCTATCCAGCCCTTAATCACCATGATCAGTTTAGATATTATTCTGTAATTTCATTTGCACGTGTCCTTAAGGCCAAGGACAATATATGTACCATGTAAACAAAATAGATGTATCAATGTACCCAACAATTAATAAAGCCCTAAAAATCATAGGTAGATCTTCAATTAACAACTATCCTCTCAAGGACAAATTCGATAAGATTATTCAATGGAAGAATTAAATACCAAAAAAATAATTAGCCACAGTTTAAATGGCCCATAGCTTATTAAGGTTGGACTGACTTGCACGCTGATGAAACAACCAGGCATTTTATGCCCATGGCATGTAGGTATCTGCATAATCTCAATAGATTGTACCAAACTGAGGTTACATACCACATACAACATTATGATATTATGGGTGTGGGTCACCAATTCCATTGTTTTTGTGACAACTTTTATATATTTTAAGATGCTAGAATTCTCAGGTCTATTGATTTACCAGATTCAGCTCTCTCAACTGTAGATTTGCTTGTTTGAGAAAGAAACAATAAAAATTAAGGCTCTAATTGTTGAATTAAAGGTGTAGCAATATCCATTTGGATCAATAAATTTTAACCACTCTTTTTTAATGTGTAATGGGTGCAAGCCACTGATATCTGTGTTAATATATAAATAAAGTAGATAGCAGTAACATCATTTTGTTGCAGGTGTAAGTTTCTGAGCTAGCAAGAAAGACTGTTGGTTTATATTTTTCTGCTCATTGGTGCCCCCTTTGCCTTGAGTTCACCCCAAAGCTTGCAGAAGTATACAATAAGCTCAAGCAAAAAGGAGAAGCCTTTGAGATTATTTTCCTTTCTAGTGACAGAGACCAAGAGGCCTTTGAGGAATATTATGCAAGCATGCCATGGTTAGCCATTCCTTTCAGAGACAAAATACAACAGTTAATATCTTGATTTACTACTCTCAATCACTCCCTAAAGAACATTATAAGGAGAAGAAGTTGATCTTGCTGTTGTTCTCAAAACTGAGCTGGGTGGTAATTTATGGCTGCCTCGTCTGGTCATTTTGGCTCCTCCTCTTGGTCACCGCCATAGCCATCACCGCCAGTATTATGTACGTCGTGTTCAAGCCCAGGGCTCCGAAATACTCTGTGGAGAATATTACCAGTCCAGACTTGAATATCGCTGGAGAGTAGGGACAACATTAGTATTTTCTCCTTCATTTTGCAGGGTAGTATTGATTAAGTCTATTTTTGGTTGAAATGCCGAAGGGATAATTTATATGTTTATATTTTTAATGCTCCCTGCATGGTTAATGGCATGCAATAGGGCTAAATTTGTAATTTTTTTTTTAAATACTATTAATGGTCATGGTCATTTGATATAATCCTTTGTTACACGTGTGGCACAATTACGCAACTGCTATGGTTTTAGGTAATTTCTATGGTTTGAACAGGTGTTCCATGCTTTTTCAAAACAAATATTTTTGCATTTTAAATCCTTATATGCTGGTGACTTATGCTAAAAATGCATTGACAAAATTTTGGATATATTCCCTGCATTTGGTAGGAAACATCTATTTTTGTTGCATCTTTTTTTAGAAATTAATATTTTCTTTTGATTGCAGGGCGTTTTGTTTGTTTTGTGCTTCCAAACTCTTGTTTAAGCGGATAGTTTTAATCATGTCAGTTGTCTTTTATGATTATATTTTCTTTATTCCGAGCATAACACTAAATGGGGACAGGGAAAATCAGTTGATATTGAACAAGGTTCAAATGTTGATTACAATGTTAATCAATTGATTATCTTTGTTTACCTCTTTCTGTTTGAGATAGTGGTTTAGATTTGGTATTATTTTTTACATGTCACTTTATATATTCTCTCAATTAATAAACAGGGAAGTTCTCTTTTGAAATAATTATTTACCTGTTATTGGACATCATCTTTACCATTTCTATTTGCTTTCTATGATCGATGAACATGTTTTTACCCTTTTGATCTCTATGTCCAATAAACAGTTGGAAGTATCATGGTCTGAATACAATAATTAATGGGAAGATATTTTCCCCAAGTATGCAGGTAAACTGTTAACATGTCTTTGATGTTCATCAGTTCATTGGAGTATAACTTATGTAATTGACTGTTTGTTCTTTGTATCTTACCATTATAAGATCGATATGATTTTTATTTTTCATTTTCATATGACATCTTTTAGGAATGTGAAAGCGTCTGATAAAGGATTCACTGAAGTAATTGTGTCAATCAGATGAGAATTTAATGTCAAAGACACTATTGGATGCCTTTTGTACTTGAAGTGAAGCAAACTAAACTCTATCAGGAAACTTACAGAATGTTGTTCATAATCTGTATTGGCTAACTGTAGTCAAATAGATATAAATTAGTTTGCATCTTTAAGTCTTCCATCATATGTTGTCTTAACAAAAGTTGAATAATCACATGATATTTATATTTCATTTGACAACTTTGAATTCTCAATGTTAAGAATTAAGATTGTATATTGATCAATCTATTTCTTATCTCTCGAATTATTGTTTATAAAGTTCCCAAAATCTGCAGTTGGAATGAACTAATATTGTTTTCATCATGAAGCAACCTTTTCTATGAAGATAAAGATCGCCATACTGCAAAGTTCTTGCAATATTAATATGGGCCACATCTCTAGGCAAATGATAGTATGATCACATCTCTAGGAAAATGATAGTATTCACACATATCAGTCGATTTACATCTCTCACTTTGACAATTTGTAGCAACAGATGACAAGAGTCCATGGTGATTACAAAAGTATGCTTCCAAACTATTTTGTGTTTTATTTAGTCGCAAAATTCCTAACCGAATTTTGATTTGAATAGAGAAAATGTTGAAAAAAGCACAAGATTCAGTTATGAGAGTGGTTTCTTCACAATGCAAGAATGTATAATAGCTTTCTGGATACATTGTCGTAAAGAGGATTTTTTGTCCGATATTATGAATTCAAGTTCCAACCACAGGGGAGTGCAGGTTGAAGCATGAATGGCAAAGCGGTGCAGATCCATCTTCGAGGAGTGAGGTTGAAGCATGGATCCACCAGTTGTAACTTGATCCAAATTGTAGGACAAAAACCTCTTTAAATAGGAGAAGACTTTTCAACATAGATTTATTTTGGTGAGAAATGATAGACATGATTGGAAAGTTCCAAAAACAATTCTGATGCAGCGGCTGACTTTGTCACATAACAGATTTACGGCGGTGCAAGTGCCTGGTAGGTATGGGAGCAACAATGAGCTTATTGTTGTGGACCTGAGCTTCAACTAGATACAGGGTCCCCTCCCCACTTTCATGGCCACCATGCCCAGGCTCTCGTCATTGTCTTTGTAGTACAATTACTTCACGGGGACCATACCATATCAGTATGCATTGAAGGCCAGCTCGGGCTTAGCCGTATAAGAGCCTCTGGTTCGCTTGTTCCTTGCAGGGAATTATCTGTTCGGCTAGATTCCGACGCCCTTCTTGCATGGGTCGCAAGGGAATGCATTGCATTGTATTGGAGATTGGGATTGATTGACGAAAGTACACATTCTTAGACCTTTTACTCAACTAAGTCATTGCAAATGACATTTAGATGATAAAGTGGAACACAGATAAAGGTAATGCGACCAAGATAGAAAAAACTCAGTAGAACACAACACACTTCTCCTCCCTCATACCCCATTTTCTTTACCCCCATCCTCTCCCTCTTCACTTAAGTTTTAATTCTTCGCTTTATCCCCTTTGGCGTTCCCATCGTACATTTCATTTTGCTAGTTTAATATTTATAAAGCTTCCATTATTAGGTGACTAAGAGACAATTGTTTCTTCACTAAATATAAGAAATCAAAATTAAAATACATATGAAACTTTTACCACTATGCACATTCGACTACTTCACGAAATATGAAATTACTCGAATATATTTAGAAATGGAAAAACCTTTATTTGTAATTACGATACATTTTATTCACATGGTTTAATACTTACAAAGGTACATTGGTGGAATCCATGGCGATTGGTTTACTCAAATTGTAAAATCGAGGATCAATCGGGATAAGTTAATTTGGCAAATCTTCTTGCAATTTATTGATGTAATCATTGACAGGAAAGCTTGTAATTGCATTAAAGTTGTTGTCCTGAGCATTGTGGTTATGTGGTAGGAGCTAGAGAGTTGCATGCTTAGCCCACGGGTCCCTAATATATTTGACATCCGGTAGTAGTTATACACGGATGTTAATAGCAAGTTTTATCATTATCACGAATGTAATGGAATGGTAACAGATGATCTATCGAAAGGAAAGAAAATGTACCTCCTCTCCTCCAGAGTTGTAAAAATGTTTTTTTCCATAGTTATAAACTTTAAAATAATGTTTTGTTGAAAAAATAAAAAAACTTTAAATTAAAAATATATGAAAATCAATAAAAATCGTAACAAACGTAAGTTATCGACCTATCAACCAAATTAAAAATAAAGATATACATATGGTTGATAACAATGTCCAACTAAATACATACATAATCTATTTCATAAGTTTTGACTAAAGTTTGATAAAGTTATATATATATATATATATATATATATATATATATATATATATATATATATATATATATATATATATATATATATATATATATATATATATATATATATATATATATATATATATATATATATATATATATATCTCTATTCTATTGACTAGAGCTTTATTTCTCATGGAACAAAGAATTTTTCATTAGTTGAAAAAAGTATCCAAAAATTGAAATATGATCCTTGTGAATAAAATGCCAAAACAAAATTTACTATTTGAGAACTAGAAGAAAATCATATGCTTTATGTTTTTTTGTTTTATGTGTTTGTGCCTTTTCTAATTTTATATTGATCCTTTACTTATCATAGAGTGATTTATTTATCTCTTATGAATTTTATTTTCTTCCCTTCTTGAACACCACACTTCAATTTAGAAATGATCAAGAGCATTTTTATAAATTTAGATTTCTAAGAAATATGTACCATTCTAAATAGTTATTTATTGATATCTTTACTTAGAAGGGTCGTTAGATTTAAGAATTAAATGTTATTGAAATCAGAGAAGACTTTTTAAATTGATTACAATGTATTTATGCCATGTAGGTTGTATTTGTCTTTCCGTATACCATAACATAAGCTTTAAATTGAATTCTTATTCACAAGTGGAAGGGGATTTATTAAAACATAAAAGTGATTGTAAGCTATATTTCCAACACTATAAGTCAACGCTAGAAGTTAATCATCAATTCCCAATTTTAATGTCTCATAATCACAAACTTATTCTAATAACTAGCGATCGCATGTGTACAATCTGCAATGTGAACGCCAAACGGTATATGTTCTTTGATTTAGATGGATAGTTATTACTTTTGTAGTTGATGTTGATAAAGGGTGTGATTGATTTTGTAAGTGTAACAATATACACTACAACAAACAAGCTCTTTTTTTCCACAAGTATTCCACAAAAATTCTACAATTTAAGATAATTGTAGAATATTTGTGGACACTCTATGTAATTTTATTTTTAAATTTTTAGATATTGGGGGTATTCCACAATTTCAATTTTAGTAATTATAATTTGTAGAAAAATCACATCTCCAAACATTCTTTATAGCAAATCCACATTTTTAATTAAAAATTAAAATAAAATTTATCACAAAATTACCCACCACAATTAATCTTAAAGAGAAATTTTAAAAAATTAACATGAAATTATATTAGTGTTGAAATTCCACATTAAATACATTATTCACCTATTTTTAAAAAATCATTATTATGGTTAATATAAAATTATATTAATATAAAAATTAATATTATCTAAAATATTAATTAATTATATTAATTTTTTTTTTGTTTCATATTTATTAATTCTCATTGACTACAATTTTTTTAACATATATTAAAATTAAATTATGTAATTAATTTATTATAAAATTTCCATTAAAATATTACATTACACACTTTTAATAAAATATAAAATTTTATGTATATAATACCTACCATTTTTCATTTATAAAATATTATTAAAAAAAAATTAAAATATCTTTTATTATAAAATTAGAATTTGTTTGTATTAATTCCCACATTCTTAATTAAGAAGGAACTTTTTAAAAGAATGAAATGGTCAAAAGTAATGTCGTAAAAGTTTCCTAAACTAACGGGGTTATTAAATGCCTCTTATAACAAAATTTTCTACGTAGCTCCATGTGGGTGTAATATTTGATGATACATACGGATTATGGAATGCATTCAGTCGGTTAAACGCGGCACTCGCATGCAATGTGTACACCGGGCTGCATAACTAAATGTTTACCTTAATTGTTGGCGAGAGAAATGGATGCTAATTAATTATTTCAAATGGAATCCATACTCTCTAAAGATTTAATAATGGGCATTCACATTCATTCACGTTAGATAGAAGAATTATGGATGTGCAGATTCATTGTTTGGAAAGTTTTTGAAGGTATATTGCTAAAACGTATCCTATATCTTTTCTTTTCTTTTTTTCTATTTTTTCATTGTGTGATATCCAAGAGAATCACATGCAATCAAACCGGCATTACTCAGCTCTAGAGAATTGGGGTTGGTCTGCTCTTATCTACGTTGTAAATGGTAATTGCAGTGTTAGAGGAGGCCAAAAGGAAAACAACCCACACCCATGTCTCTCCCATTTCGATATTATGGATGGCCCCACGTTTTTAGTATATGGAATATAAGAGATGTTGACAGTGGTGGGGCTGATCAAGTTCTTTTCTAACCAATACCCAATGGGAATGTAGTCCATGCTCATTGCTCTAACGTATTGCTCAATCTCTCTGTTTTTTTCAGCTCTCTTTTGGTTTTGATTGTGAATAAGATAACGATTACCACATCACATGGTGTGTGGATTTCAAACAATGACCTTAATAAATACCATCTTGATCTCTTATACTTTGTTGCTCTCACTTGATCTTTTCAATTTTAATCTAATGATATCAGCTAAAATTATATTATGTTATGTACACATCATATTCTAGAGAGGTTTCCAGGATACATGAAAATTTATATTGGGTTTTGCACCAAGATATATAAATTGATTTCATTGAACAACTATTATACACTGTGTGAGGGAATCAATGGTTGCCTCCTTTTCTCAGTGGCAAATATATCTTCTTTGATCCAATTTAAATAATATACTAATGATAACCATCTGCAGAATTTTTGTCCATATTCCTTGCTTGCCATATTTTTTTAGATTTTGTGATCCAAAAGATTCTTATAGATGAATTATACTATATGTTCAAAAATATTGTGGCAATTTTTTTTTATAAAAGCTATTTCTACTCAGGTTGTGTGGATTTTAATTGTTGATAGCTAGTTATTGCTTAGAACTTGATTGTTTTTTTTTAGGGTATTACTAATTATCTACATGGGATGGATTTTTCTAAAGAAACACCATGGTTCAATCCTTGTGGGGAATTGGTGTCCTATTGGAATTTTCATAGAAAAAAGAAGCCCAAAATATTTTGATTGAAAATTATGGAGACATGTTTGTATGTTGGAAATTTCGAAGCAAAAATTATTAAGTATTTTCATTGAAAGCTATGTTGATTTGGACCACAATTGTGCTTTCTTTGATAACGGGGAAAACCAAAGCCACGATGGTACAATTACAATTAACATTCCCTTCCTCCTTCCTCACTGTAAAATTCTAAGCCTAATGTTAATAGCATTCTTTGAGAGGATTTGAATAACTAAAATTATTGGATTAATTTTTTTATTTATTAAATTGGGTTAAAGATTCGAAGATTAATATTATGAATTATTTAAATGTTACATTTATTAGACAATATTAATGAAGGAAATTTGAAAAATATAATGATGTGTACTTTGTGTAGAATCATCTTTTTCAAATTATTATTTTACTTTTGATATTAAAATATTTCTTTGAAATTAGAAATGAGTTTATATATAGAAGAAAAAAATTATTTAGATTATTAAATAGTTTTATTTAGAGCATATAACATGAATAGTAAACATTTCTTTATAATATATTTTTCAATATAAATAAATAAATAAATAAATTCTAAATATATATTCCCATTTAATAATAAAATTATATATTTGTGTGTGTTTTAAATGTAGACAACCCACATAAATAATTATTTAAATGAATGTGAAATTGGTTGTTAATTGTAATTTTTCTACATTTAAATAAAAGATAATTTCACAATTAATTATTGTGGCAATCAAATTGTAGCTTCCACCTACAAGTTTTATGTGGTAAAGACAATTGTAGAAACAAATTGTTGAAATTTCTACAAATATAACATTGATGAGAGATACAAAATTTTAAGTTGTGGAATTTCTACAAAAATTGAATCTATAGAAAAACTACATTTTGGTGAAAATTGTGGAATACTAACAAAAACAAAATTGTAGAAATGTTACAAACATCATGAATTGTGGACCATCCACGGTATAATGAATTGGGAATAAATACAATAATATATCAAAATGTGGATTAGCTACATTTCCAATGCTACAATTTTAATTTTTGGAATACCATATAACCACAAAAATATTGTTGAAAAATTGTGGTAAAAGATCTAATATGTTGTAGTGATAGATGAAGCATTACATTTAAAGGTTCTATCTCTACATTTAAAATCTGTTACAAATTTGTAAATATATATTTACAAATCTTATATTGTGAGTGGTAGTGTTTTGCAGGACTATTTTATTTGAACTAAACATGAATACATGAAGACTTTTGTACATTTGCAGGTTTTATATCATGAGAGTTAGCCTTTTGTGGGCAATTTTTTGGCACTAAACATGAATACATTTGATACCACTTTCGATAGTTAATTACTTTTGTAGTTGATGTGGTTTGTAATTATTTGGGGGGAATTGTGTGAAACCACACCTGAAAGCAAATATGCACTAGCCCAATAAAGGAGATCATTATAACTATGTGAATAGATCTAGTTGTGACAATTATGTTGGTATTGTTGTGGTGATTCCTATGGATTTGGATGTGGGTCTAAAGGCCAAAGTAACTCTGTTAAGGCTCAATTGGCTTTCTGGAAACACATGGTCATTAAATTTATAAATTTGTGGTGTTGTCTGATGCAGAAAAGGTCAAATGAGTGGTGTCATCTAGTTGACAAGCCATGCCTTGTCTGATTTCTTTGGGTGAGGGACCCAACACTAACCCTGATTTATATAGCAAAAATACATATGAATATGCAATGAAGGGAGTAATTTCCCACGATGATTGAACCATATGTCTTTTACTACACACATCAATAAGGGTTAAGTAGGGATTGGTATGATTCAACAAATGGTGAAAAACCCTTAAAATATCTATGATGAAGGTGGGATGATGCAAGATGAGTGAGAAAATACATGCGAGACAAAGGGCTAAAGAAGAAGCCAGGTTGCGGTAAAACTAAATAGAACATTTGACAAATGCTATGGAAATTAGTGGATGCATTCACCTCTCTCTCTTTAACCCATCTGATATCTCTTGTGTGATTTGCATGATGCTTTTTGTGAATGATAACAAGCTTAACACATACCAACAGGCAATGTCGAACAGGTAACTGAGAGGAGTCTAGTCTTCTTCCATGTATTTGAACCAGAGGTGGGGCCTTGCCCAAGGGTTTTTGCATGTGTTAGATGTTGTTACGACCACACAAGGATTCATCCTATTCAAATAACTATATATGCCCACGGTGATTGAACCATCTGTCTTGCCTTTCTTTGATTCAATGATCATGAGGATGTGTGAAGAATTTGTTAGCTTCTTAGCTAATGAAATATTTTAATCAGGAAGGCATACTCTTGAATGAAACATTTAGTCTTTCAGTTAGATAAAAATTAAAATAGATGTTACTAAGCTCAACAGTAAACAACATTGCATAATAAATATCATAAACAATGGAATCCTTGAAGCTCTGGACTTATTGAGAATATCTTGCATGCTCTGATAAAATTTCCCTTTCTCAAAATCTCCATATTTTTTGTATTCATTGCTGACTGCATTCCCCAACAATGTGACCACATCCAAAGGTGCAATACTCTTCTCACTGTCTGTCTGAAAAAAGTTGCAAAAAAAAATTCCCCTCAGACAAAATTCAGCCATTATTTTCTTTTCTTCTTGAAAGTTAAGGATGTTCAAAATATAAAGTACACAAATTTGGATTACTTACGAGGCGTTTACCAGCCATCTGCGATGCAACAACTAACTCATGCTTATATCCAGCTAGGTACAAAAAGTATTATCTCTGGAATGCTCCATGTACACGCAATTAGAGATCTCAGTACTTAGCACTTTGTTCTTGTAATGAAAACAAGAAATAAGAAATTCAAACTAAATCGAGGTTTCAATTTTAATACAGGGACATCAAGGTTACAATCAATTTTAATACAGGAAATCAAGGTTACAATTTTAATACAGAGATTTCAAGGTTACAATTTTAATATTTTTATACATGCACAATAATTATTAAATTTATATAGCTATTATCATATTAAAAATATTTAAACATAATTCAACTTTCTACAACCATCAAGACATAACTTTATTCAAAGTGATCATTAAGGGTTAATAGAAAACAAAAATGTTTACATAGACATGAGAAATTGGTTTTCTGTTCAACTGACTCGGTGGCCATTTGTCCCAGCCTAGAAATGGCCTGAGTAATGTGGGTTTCTTAGAAAACAAGTTTCAATTTGAAATTCGTTGGGTGTTTTCTTTCTAGTAACATAGGTAAATAGAAATCATACTATTATCTCTACGGAAAGATTGTCTCCAAGGGATTCTTTAATATGCTTTATAAATGAGACCTTTACAAAACTCAAAACACCAAGATCTTAACTTCTTAAGGCCAGTGATAAAACTTCAACAATGATAAAAGAAGAAAGCTAAGTGATCATGGTTTTAAAAGATCCAAAGCCAGAAAGAGAGTTTAATACAACCCACCTTGAAAAACAAATTGACATCTATAATATGGGAAAAGGAAAGACCAAGATCTCTATGTGATTTAAGTCTTCTATTAACATACAAAAAGCATGTCATGGGAAATTTAGCATACAACAAGTTTCATATTCCATCGAGTATGCACATATTAACTGATCAGATGTGCCCAACTACCCACATATCCTGATAGTGAAAACAATGTAGCCATAACCATACACATTCCCATACCCACATCTGTTGGTGACTATGTAATTAGTTTAACTAATGATAAGGGTTAATGGAGCAATAGTATTCATAATTTTGGAGTAACATATGCTTTAAAAAAAACCATCAAAAGTAGTAAAACTTACGTGCTACCATAAAGGACAAGCTTATGAACTTTAGTAACATCGGTGTCACCTTGATTGTCCTCAACAAATATGGTCAAACTGGTCCAATTCAATTTATGCAATTACAACAACATAATGTTACAAAAATTTCTAAGAGCTTGAAAAGTAGATGGATTCCCACAATAACATCAAATGAAGATACCACAAACATGTATTCCATTTTGCAAAGGACAAACTTGCGAACATTCTAGAATTTCACATACTTTAAGGCAGTTGGTTTTCCCTGTAATAAGAAAGAAATAATAAATACAAAAACACATGCATTGAAGAGAAATAAGAAAACTTAAAATGACAAAAACCAAAGAATGAGATGATATTTGAAACAAACAATTATATGATAATTGCCTTGCTAAAAAAGAGCTTAGGAAAGAGAATGAAGTATAAGGGAAAATATAGATTCCTTTATGACATTGTGCCCAAGCATGAGATGGGATTACCTCTAGATTATTTGGCGATAAAACTATAGTATCACTTGTAGGAAAGTCATTCACATTGTTGCAAAACATCATTCAATAATAAGCATAGTTTATTAAAACATTCCAACACAAATAGTGATGCATGGGTCCCGCAAGAGATATAAAACCTTCCTTCACACTATAAAATAATATGCACACCTGAAACCCATATGTTCCTTGTTTGCAAAAAGTTTCACTGTCTTTGGACTGTACAAAAAGTTAGCAAAACAAAAGGTTTAGCGATTACATAAACAAAACCAATCGGATCAACATCCAAGAATTAAAAGGAATCACATTCAACATTTTACATTTAAAATAAATTCTAATGACAACATCAAATAGTAAGAAGTTTGTTTGATCATAAACAACATGTGATGACATTATAATCATAAGGCGTGTGACCTTGACTTGAGCTTTCACATACAGAGAAGCAGTGTGAAAAAATTTGAAACCAAATCCAAAATTTATGTGACAATTACCTAGAGTTGCTTCCCTTGAATTGGTGGACATGGGCATCGACCTTCTTGAAGTCAGTTGGATGCTAATCTCTTATAAAACTAAGAAAAAAAACCTTATTTGCAGCCCAAAAACCTCATTTGGAGTCTATTCTCTTGGTATATGTTGAAGTCTCTTAATAGAATACAATGAAATTAAATATCATAATAATTTTATAATTTGGCAGTGGAGATAGTTGTCATTTAGAGGATTTGGTTAGTGGTACATGGCTTCACTCTTTCAGGAGGAACCTAAATCCAAATCCCTCACTTAGGGAATATGTTTCATGCCTCCCCAGGTAAAATAGTGTAGATATTGACCAAAAAAGAGATTTCTTAGCTTACCCAAAGAACCAAGTTCTCGTCAGCTCCTGGTCTCATTGTCTCAAATGACTTCCACCCTCTAAGCAGCTCCAGCAAAACCACCCCAAATGCATAGATATTTGTTTTCTTTGAGACCTTCCCGTGCTGAAAATATTTTGGAGCCAAATACCTTTAATGCAATCACATATTGAATTAAAGACCTCTTTACATTTTACATTTAAATGATATTGAAATATTGATTTAATTGGAAGGTATGGAATCAGTGAATAAAATACTTTTTCTTTACCCTTCATTGTCTTGCACAGAATGACACTGAAGGTCCCATCGTCCATGTTGCCAGACCAAAATCACACAACTGCAACAAAATACATCACAACAAACATTTCATCAGGCTATTGTTCAAGGAAATGCAGGAACAAGAAACAAATGCAACAAATTATATTATATCTTATGGATTACTTTTTATAATTGATGTAGAAATAAATCTGATAGGTAATGTAGAGATAGATTTGATGACGATGTCAAACTGAAACTAAGACAAATTCCATGGATGGAGCTAGAGCTACAATTGCTACTATTCAAGTGATACCATGAATAAATCCTACGATGAAGATGAAAATAAAATTATCCTGTTGATGGCTTATTTCTGGGATCACCATGTAAAGTTTTGAGCCATGCCCTTTACTATTTTCCTTAGTTAGGGCTTACAAATACCACGAAAACTTAACAAATTTAAAACATTTTGTTATTCTGTTAGATTACCTTTGTTGTTTTCCTCCCAGATAGGAGTACCCTGATCTTGGAACATAAAATAAAATTACCGTAGGAATAATTTGAGTGTTTTCCCTAGCCTACGTTACCTGCTTGCTTATTGAATTCCCAAACAAAAAAACAAGCCTCCTCCATGATGTCCTTGTCCTTTTTTGATACTAACCAATCCAAGGTCTTCTAACAACTTTTGTATCTGTAGCACTCACAACACTGCTAGTGACTAGGCGGCCATTTGCAAAATAATCATTGAATTGGGTTTGGTGTAAAATTCACATACAGATCAATCCGTGTGACATCTGCTCTGAATTGAAGATATCTGACGGCATGGGCGCCTGCAACTCTGCCTCCTACCACAACCACCCATTTCGTTTCAGCCATGGAGAGATTGGTGACTGTAAATCTAAGTATGAATTCATGAAAGAAGCATATCGAGATCTAGGCTTCAAAAAATATTTATTCTTTACCGAACCCATCATGTAACTGCCGCATGCGAAAACATGCAAAACATCATGCGAAAACATGCAATACAGGAAAACATCAAAATGCAAGTTAAACGTCCAAACGACCGTCAAATTTAAGACGATTGTCGAACGATTTAAAGTCCTTTCCCATAGGGGAACACCTTCGACGTAATAATTACATAGGTATGGGGGTAAAGTAGAAGATAGAAATTGCGACTCTATTTGGTCTTCCAATAGACTCAATTGACTTCAATATTATTGACAAAAATTTTAAGATTAAAACATAGGTAATTATTTACGATTAACAAGAGTGAGTGATATACGCTAATATTATATTATAATGGTTATTGTTTGGTTATTTTTCACACTTATTTTTAATTATTAAAAAAATTGACAAGTAGAACTACACCAAGTAGATTTTTTGGATGTACATTATTTCTATCTTAGATTTTTATTTTTCTTGTGTATGTAAATTTTCATTTTTAATTTGTAGCTAAATTTTATGATATTAATTAAGTCGACATTTAAATAATGAATAAGTTGGAAGAAAAACTTTATTCATTTATTTCTTTTAATAATAAATAGACTTTTAAATAAAACACACACCATTGAAAGTAATAAAAATTCAAAAGTGTTTACAAATGCTTAAAAGTGTCATCTTTTAAATTAATTTTTGTATTGTAATTAAACTGAATTCTATTTTTGCATAATCAGCATAAAAACAAAATCTAATTTTTATTCATTTGAAAGATATAAAATCAATAGATTTGAAAACACAAAAAGGAAACCATTTGAAAGTTCACCTCATATTGTAAGCTAGTAAATACAAGTCAATGACATATTGCCACCCTTCATTTTTAGGATAAAGATTTACCATTTCATAGCCTTGTTCTTCAAATAATAGAAACAACATTAATAAGGGAACCCAACATTAAACATTGTATTCACAGCAGCATGTCTGGTCTTGGTTCAAAAGCCATCATGGGGTTTACCCCACGCGTAAAAGGAAAGAGACATCTCCAGGTTTTGCTTTCCACATTGTACGACACCATTCGATGAACAAACAATCGCTTAAAAAAAATATAATTCCCTGCTGCACCACATGTAAAGTGTGCCCAATTATCTCCTGCACTAAAATATGTTAGAGCGGAGGGAGAAATCCTCGAAATCTCTCTGAAAGATGAAGGAATGAGATTGTCCTCATCAAACTCCAACTCCCAAACAATAATATTATCCAGAAAAACATCTCCCAAGACTGGAACGACCACCACAACTGAAGAACTCCTTTCAACGAGCACAACTCGGGATCGTCCATGTTCAACTGGCATTGGGAAAGGAAGAAAACACACCCCCTTCTATTTTCTATGCTGTAGGCCTGAATACCTCGCCCAAACTCGGGATGTTTCACTAGATAAATTAATAATCCTCGCCGGTAAACCATTGGAGACCACGGGGAATGTTCCCTGGGAAATCGTCCCATAAAATTCCATGACCGAGTTGATGAATCAAAGATTTCTATGTTGATTTCTTCTGTTCTAATTTTATCTTTGGCCACCACTACCACTTTGTACGACCCTGGTTCTTCGCCACCCACAATACATTTCACACTGCACGGCCCTGTCTTTGTTGCCGACATGGAAGGAAGTGTTAAACATTTCTTGGTAACATAATTGAATATACAGTATCTCCTTTCAGAATTTTGTAGTAAGGAATAATTATACCATACAACTAATCCCGCACCAGAACATTCATAGAATCGACGTACTTATGGCTGCATGTTGGGAGAGAAAGCAGAGAAGAGCTTCCATCTTCGTGTGGAGAAACAATATTTCCAGGGGACATCGTGAACATTATGAATAACAAGCCAGGGATCTCTGTTTGGATCAATTTGGGTCCAAACTCGGAAGAATCTATTTGAAGACAAGAGAGCATTCCACTCTGAACACACCTCTCTCAATTCCAACACGGATTCCCATGGAAGCCATCTTAATATAGTTTCCAGTATAGGCTGTGGGATAAATTGAAGTGCCTGCCCCTCCCTCGTGGCATTTTCGTTATCATTGAGTGGAATGCATTCCCTGTCTTCCATATTTCTCCCGAGATAAATTAACTTACCCGAAGAAACTCAGATGAATCACCGTATTTAAGACTTTTGGGATGCCATTGGTATCTACACGACCTTTCATCTTCATTAAGGATTTATGGATCTTCCGGAGGGAAAACATTCCAATTAGAGGAAGTTCAAGGGTATGCATTTTTTCTTGCAAATTATTGCTTGTGTATCATACTTCGTTGAACCAATTTATTGTTAACTAACTAATCATTAAGTTAATACATAGAAATACAAATATGCCAAAGGCATTATTTAGTATTGGGCGTTCCCCGCGTATGGTCACCTTAGATGACTAGAATTTTCTTCCATATTATGCAAGACCATTACATTCATCTCGACTGTCAATTTATAAACAATCTCCACAATACATCTGTCACAATCGTTTAGACTTGATCAACTAGCGGAGATGACTTGATCGTATATATATATATATATATATATATATATATATATATATATATCATCCCTATCTATATATGGCACTCCAATGTTCACTCCGGCAAAACAATAGTTCACTCTGGGAACAGTAGATATACATAGGGGTTCACTCCTCGAGAACAAGACTAACAATACCCACCCTCTAGCTAATGGCCCTATATAGATAGCTAGATTAGATCGTCCATCTATCTGCCTTCTATCCATCCATATCTCACTTTGTTGTGGTTGTGTTTTCTAATAGAATATATGAGCGACATTATTTGTTGATCGAACTTCACTTTTATTACGGTTTGAAGTTTATCTATTGGATGGCGTCTAATTTGGTAGGTAAGATGAAAACATAAATGGACAATTGGAAATAACATGATGGAAATTAAATACCTACATGCCCCACACCTATTCCACAACTGAGATTGTTCGCTCCCAAATAATATATGTTATATGTCCTCCACTTTCTAATTTTGTTCTTGTTCCACCAAGGATGTGGGTGACAAATGAACAATTATTGATAATTGATCTCGTCGATAGTTGAGCATATGAGTGATATTATTTGTCGATTGAACTTTATTTTTTTACGCCATCAAGGTCATCTACGAGGATGACGTTTAATTTGACAGATAAGACAAAACCATGAATAGAAAATTAGAAATAACATGATGTAAATTAAATACCTACATATCTCACACCTGTTCCACAACTCAAATCATTCCCACTCAAATAATATCTACAATCTATACTTCACTTTATAATTTTGATCTTATTCACACTATATATTAAAAATTAAAAATTATAAACTATAATATATATTATATTGTAAACTATGTATATAAATATTATAAACTATATATTTAATACCACCTCATAAACCGAATGATGACAACATGATAAGGTTGTTATCACTCCTCCCATCAACCTTGTTGGAGATGATGCGAAGTACCGATTTTATATAATTATCACAACTAGAGAATTTTTGGAAGGAAAATTCACGAAAGATTTTATACAAATTGACACAAATTTATAGTATTTTGCTTTTATTTCAAATGTAGGGAGGGATTATCGCACAAAGGTGACATGGATGGGGATGGAGGAATTTATGAGATGGTCATCCATAAATTGTGATCAATGAAATATAATATTTTTTTGTTGTGGTTGGAAAAATTGTAGTTCACACTACCATAGGAAGTCAAATGTTAGGAAATACCCTTATTATAGTATTTGAGTCTTCTGTTTCACAAAAGGTTTTAATATCGGATCAAATGTATTCTTGTCAAATATTTGTAAAAATTTAATATTTGTTACTTGTTCCCATGCTCATGCTTATCGTCCCAAAAAAATAAACAACAAAAAGAGTTG
Organism: Taxus wallichiana var. yunnanensis; assembly: GCA_018340775.1. Lineage (NCBI taxonomy): Eukaryota > Viridiplantae > Streptophyta > Pinopsida > Cupressales > Taxaceae > Taxus > Taxus wallichiana. The sequence goes on from CM031242.1 coordinate 1,006,365,862, forward strand.
GAATTATTTGGATTTTGATGATGATCGGAAAGATGATAAAAATGAGGAACAAAGCTCACAAGTATTGATTGGTGAACCCAATCCTTCATATGACAATGTTGAAACCATGGAACTCAACATTCCTCTTCGAGGAAAATAATTATTCTCAAAAATTCTCTTGGTTGGAAAAAGAGAATTAATGAAACAAACATATTAATGTGAGAATTTTACTCTTACAAACATCTTTCTCTATCCTGGAGGTCATTATTTTTCCAAAAGGTGGCGAGGATGATATAAATTAAAAAATTCTAATTAGAATATTAATTTTAAAAATATTAAACACAAAATTTTAAATAATTGAATGATGAATGTAAGAAATTACAAATAAATAGTATATTAGCTAAGTTCCTTTAGTGTTATTGTAAGACAAATTTTAATTAACTTATCAAGTTCTATGTGTAAATAATAAAAAAATTGTAAACAAAATTTGTAAATTAATTTAAGTTTACAAAAACTTTAAGCAATATATTCTCATATTAAAATTATTAAACAATAATTTATAATTTATATATAAAAAATAAATTTAATTATATTAAAATTATTAAACAATAATTTATAATTTATATAAAAATTAAATTTAATTATAAAAATAAAGTACTATTTTTAAGGTGTTATATTTTAATAATTATGTAATTGGTACTTTTTATATGCTAAGTTTTACTAAATTGATATATTTCATATCCAAAATAAATGTAAAACATAACAAAATGAAAAGAAAAAAGATACAACAATATTCAATTTTTAAAAATATCTCTCTATAATATGAATTTTATGAAAAGTAGTTTACAATTGCATTGTTTATTTAAAATTTAGTTTTTACCTAATATTAATCATTTTTATATTTTGTTACATTGACATGAGTTAGTTTAGTTCTCTATTGTCTTAATTAGTGAATATATGATGTTTAATAACAATCCACATCAACATAAAATTAACTATTTAAATAGTATAGTTAAATTAGATTGTTTTAATGTATATAGTTTATAACTAATATTTTTATTAGACTAATACAATAAAATATGCTTTCTCTTTTAATTAATTCCTACAACCCATCACTAAAACAATTTTCCCTTCCACGTAGATCCACTAACACCAATTAGGGGTGCCTTAATGTAAAAATTTATGTTAAAAAATCGTAAAACACAAAAAAAACCCTAAAAAATAAAGTACCTTATATGAACTCCAAATTTTGGGTAAAAATATCCCTTCATGAATGAAGGCTTACACCAAATATATACTTATTCGATGAAGTGGAGAAAAATATATTAAAGCTCTAAGTTCTATATAAACAAACAAAAAGATTCGAGCCAATTTTAGACCACTAAAAATGAATTTGACCCCAAAAAATACAAAAATGACACTCAACATTTAATTAAAGATTGATAATGGCATATTAATAATCAATATCTAACTCATTGAATTTTTTAAAAATAATCCAACAATCTGATAAAAAATTATAGTCTCTAGAAATTATGCTCTTCCTTAAATATTAATCCAACATTCCAATAATGACTTCATCGATTACATATTTGTCATGTTTATAACTATTAAATATTTCATGATTATTTTTTCCTTAGAGGATTGTAAGCCCAAAAAATATATGTGGTTGTTTGTGGTCCTAACATGGAAGGAAACATTAAGACCATGAGGGTTATGTCCGCAACAACCCTTATAAAATAGTAATACATCCATATACTCATTAATTTTTAAAATCACAAACACACAAAATCTAAAATGTTTTAAGGAATAATCTCTAGATTAGATGGGAACAAATTTTTCTAATTAATCGATATGCCCTATGATAAAGTTATTAATTGTTATAAGTGCTTTCATTCCAAATATTATGACATCTTGAGATTGTTGTTAACGAAAGATTTTAGTATTCTTTCTTCTTTAAAATTGTATTTTGCAATGTATATTAAAACAAAATATTAAGTGTGAAAAATCTATTACGATTCTTGATTATTAACCTCCTATCTTGTAAGATTATTTGATCAAAAATATTAGAAAATAACACAACTGTAACTTCACAAATACAAACACATAAAAAATACCCAATAAGGTGAACACAATATTTTCAGACAATTGTCCTGGAAAACCCCGTAGGAAAACCAAGACTACGGATGAGAAATATATTATACGTCGCAAATCAAGAGATACAAATATCTTGTTTGCCTCTCACCGCGCGAGCTCGACAATCTCCTAATCCTCCTATGCCGATATTCCTCCACTTCTTATCTCCAACGCTATCATCTGCGCCCTTCTTGCTAACACTTTGCAAGTTTCTTCTTCAAAAAAACTTCCTTGTTACAAATGACCCAATGACCCCCTTATATACTACTCTCGTTGAAAATCAACAACCAAGATTAATACAAATCAATGGTCGAGATTAAGACAACTCAATAACCATTAACAACCTTGGTTATGAGGTGTCACCTAAAAGGAGTCAATATTAAATAACAATTGTTTTTATCCTAACAATATTTGTTTGACAAAAACAACTATTTTTCTAAATTCTAGGCCAGAACGAATAGCTGTCCAAACTACCCATAACTAATGCTGCTATATTCGGGTGAGGACAAACAACTGTCCAAGCTACTAAGATTAACATTAAGAAATAAATAGATGTTACTTTCGCATGCCAAATAGATAAATTTATGACGGTTGATTAAATCATCATTATTATAGAGTGATAAGCCTCTAAAGTAGAAATTTTATAGAGATATACATGTCTTCCTTTCATTTGGACTAAAATGAAATCACCACATTTCTTGCAAAATTATTAATATATACAAAAGATACATGTAAATTTCAATATTATTCATTATAAATTTCAATGAAGGCCTAGGAATGCACACATAGTGGGCGATAGTCCTTATATATAAACTCACAAGATATCACTAATTAAAAATCGTGATGGCCATGTCATGTGATGAGATAGAATGATTTAGGAGGAGCCACATAAGTGTTGCGGTAATGATTAGAATATTGATTTTAAATTTAGCAAATATTTTGAATTTTAAAGGTGTCATATTTAGAAATGATTTGAGTTTAATTGAATTTGGGAAGATCTAAAATATTTGTAAAGGAGATATTTATCGAATCCATTACATTTGTTTCTACTATAATGTGGCCCATAACATGAGTCATGATAGGATGCATTCCTTGTTTGTTAGTACTAGTGTTCGCTCTGCGAGGGGAGCAAGGTTATGCCGTGGTTGGGGTCGTTGGAGTTGGGAATATGGTGTGAGGCGTTTGTTTGGTAGTTATTGGTCTAAGTTCTGTTTCAGGGATAAAATACTAATTTTTCCATATTTTTACAGTTAGGGCAACGAACTAAAGAAACTTAATATTTCCCAAAATGTCCACTCGAATTACTTGAAAATTTAAAGAGAGCTTGATATTATTATAAATGACATTAGAAAACTATTTTTGGGATTTTACAGAAATTAAAATGCTGCCAGAAATTACAATGTGCCTAGACAACTGGAAAACTTCTAAAATTCGTAACTCTCCAAATACAAGAGAAAAATTATGAGACTTTGGAAATAACATTAACAAATATAGGAAATGATATTTCAACCTTCAGATCTGAAAATGGCTAACTGGAAAACCCTCCAAATAAAGGCTGCAAGTCGCCTAGCTTGGAAAAGGGTTGGAAATTGATGAAGATGCCTTCAAAGTGATGTTAAGCCCTGCCCAAATGGCTGCCATAAATCTGATCTGAAAGCCCTCTAGTTATCTTCCCCAAATGCCCCAAAACCCTCAAAATCCTTCCTCTAGAAACCTCTGATAATATCTTTATAACACAACCCAGAAAGTGGCTCCAAAATGACAAGCTAGGGTAGATCTCTCACTACTCGAAAATGCCCTGCTAGCTAGGGACGGGTCTCTCACCACCGAAGCTAGGGTCCCTGTGGGATTTCACTCCACAAGCTGAAGATGCGCAAACAACAGTTGCACGTGAAGGAGAATAAAATGTATGCAAAAAGTGGTCTTCCTTTCTCTCCCAACTCCTTATATACTTTTCCACGGCAAAAGAGCCCTAATAACCCTAGACGCATTTCATTCCATGGAGGGGCCAATAAAATAAAAGTAACTAAGTTACTTTTTCCTTTTTTAAGTCACCATGGTCCAAAAGTGACCCCCAAACACAAAACTTGGATATTAGAAACACATGGCCCCTTCCCAATACCTCCCAACATCCACAACCCCTTGGGTATGACCAAAGTTTGGACATTGACTTGGCCCTTATGCCTTTGGCGTAGGAAAGGGGAGATTACAGTCCTCCCTTCCCAAATTTTGCTTGGACAAATTCAAAATAAGATGTGACCCGGTTTGGCATCGACTTGGCCCTTATGCCTTTGGTGTAGGAAAGGGACATTACAGTCCTCCCTTCCCAAATTTTGCTTGTCCTCAAGCAAATGCAAATTAGGATGCTGCAAAATCTGCTCTCCCTCCCAAGTAGCATCCTCAAGTGGCAGTCCCTTCCATCGCACCAAATACTCGGTGATTACTCTACTCCTGAGCCCCCTCTCTCTCTTCAATAATGGATTCTGGTTCCAACACCAACTTCCCCTCCTCATCTAGTGGCGGTAACTCTGTAGATGGTACAATATGTTGTCCGAGTGCCTTCTTAAGGCATGAAACATGGAAGATATTATGTATCTTACTATGCTCTGGTAGCTCTAGCTCATATGCAACTGCCCCAACTCGACGAACTACCCGATGGACCATAAAACCATGGTTTCAATTTCTCTGCACCCTTCTGCTTCAATGAGGACTACCTATATGGCTGTAAACATAGGAATACTAGATCCCCAACCTCAAAAGACCTCTCTATCCTGTGCCGATCTACATATACCTTTTGTTGATTTTGTGCCTTCTGAAGATTCTCTCTGAGAGCCTTCAGAATATCCTGGTTCTCCTGTAACCAATCTCGAGCTTTGGGAGCTCGGCTATCTAGTAATACCAAATCCACAAATGTCTTGGCGTCGTACCCATACAAGGCTCGGAAAGGAGTCATACCTATGCTCATCTGGTAGGTGGTATTGTAGCAATACTCACCCATGTGTAACCATTTAATCCATGCCCGTTGATGTCCTATCACATAACTCCGCAAGTAGCCCTCTATCCACTTATTGACTATCTCTGTCTACCCATCTGTCTGTGGGTGGTAGCTAGTGCTAGGAGTCAACTCCATACCTACTAGTCTGAAGATCTCCTGCCAAAAGGTGCTCATGAAGATCTTGTCCCTGTCACTGACAAAAATATTTTTAGGCAACCCATGTAGCCTAAAAATACCGGTATAGAAGATCCGGGCCACATCCACTGCCTCGTGCCCCTTGGGTAGGGAAAAGAAATGAGCATACTTAGTTAACCGATCAACTACAACATAAATGCAACTATGCCCATGCACCAAGGGAAGCCTGTGATAAATTCCATAGATATGCTTTCCCATTTCTGTTCGGGAATGGGGAGAGGCTGAAGTAATCCTGCTGGAAAAGAATGCTCGATTTGGTTTGCTGGAAAACCATACACTCTTTGACATGATTAAGGACATCGTCCTTCATCCCCTTCCATGCAAATCTCTCCCTGATGAACCTGTATGTTTTGAAATACCTAGGATGTCCAACTAGTGGTGTATCATGTACTACTCGAAGGATCTTCTCCTTCATTTTGGATCCTGGTACAAGGAAAATCCTATCCTTGTAGAAAATGAGATCATCCACTACTCTGTATCGGTCGTCCTGTATAATACCATCCATGATCTCACATGCAAACTGATTTTTGGAATACTCAACAAGTATATGAGCCTTCCAATCCACGCTGAAATCTCAGACATAGAACTAAGCATAGAAGTGAGGTAAGGCCTCCTAGATAAAGCATCAACAACAATATTATTCTTACCTCTAGTGTACTCTATGTCAAAGTCATATGTTTGTACCTTGTTCACCCATCTTTGTTGGTGATCGTTGAGCTCCTTCTATCCCAAGAAGAACCTCAAACTGTTGTGATCCGTACGAACCACGAATTTGTTACCCACAAGGTACTATCTGAATTTGGCCAAAGCATGCATAATGGCCAACATCTCCTTGTCGTAAATTGAATACCCTCTCTCCACGGGTTTCAATTTTTGACTCTCATAGGCGATGGGATGCCTATCCTGCATGAGAACTGCCCCAACACCCTCTCCTGATGCATCACACTCTAGAATGAAAGGGGGAGAAATCTGTAATGCGAGGACGGACACGAACTCATCACCTCCTTGAGGTGATCAAAAACCTATTGTGTTGCGTCTGACCAAGCAAAAGCCCCTTCTTGGTCAAATCGGTCAATGGAGCAGTCAACCGAGAGAAATTCTTCACGAACCTCCGTAGTATGTGCACAACCCCACAAATCCTCTCAAATGTGTCAATGTCCTAGGTGGCGGCCAATCCAGGATTGCCCGTATCTTCTCTCTATCCACCTTCACTGTACCCCCACCAATTACATATCCCAAGTATAGAAGTTCGGTCATGCCGAACTCACACTTAGAGGCTTTCGCATATAACGAATTAGCTTCTAATATCCCCAATATCTCACCCAGGTGCCTGATATGGTCCTCCCAAGTCCTGTTGTAGACTAAAATATCATCAAAGAAAACCAATACAAACTTCCACAAGTGGCGGTTGAACACATGATTCATGCAAGACTAGAATGTAGCTGGAGCATTAGACAATCCAAAGGCATCACCAAGAACTCAAAGTGACCGTAATGGCATCTAAAAGTTGTCTTATGCACATCCTACTCCCTGACTTTGATCTGATGATATCCAGAATGTAAATCTATTTTCAAAAAATAGATTGCACCATGTAGCTCATCCAACAACTCATCAATGTGTGGTACGGATACTTGTTCTTTATTGTCTTCTTATTCAAGGCATGGTAGTCCATACACATCCACAGGGTCCCATCCTTCTTCTTCACCAATACCACCGAAGAAGCAAAAGGGTTGGAACTCGGTCTAATATGCCCCATATCAATGAGCTCCTATATAGTCTTCTCGATCTCATCCTTAAACCATTTGGGGTGATGGTAAGGAGAAGTAACCACCGGTCTAGCATCCTCGAGCTCAATCACATGCTCAAATCCCCTATCTGGAGGTATGCCTGGAGGTATGTCACCAAAAACTACACTATGTCTGTCCAATAAGCCCTGTATATCCACATGATACTCCTGTTGTCCATCCTCTGATTTCTTGGTCGAAACCAAACAATGTACTACCCAATCCACCCCATCATGCCTATAGATCCTCTCGATCCTCTTGTCGTAACAACTCGGGTGCCCCTGAAGATAAGCCCTCAAGATCACATTCCTCCCTTCGACTTAAACTTCAGCTCCATCGTCTGGAAGTTAGTCCGAAACTCACCAAGGGAATGGAGCCACTGTACCCCAAGCACTATGTTGGTCTCTCCAATACCAACAATATAGAAATCATTGGTAATTGTATAGTTACCCATCGTGATGCTCAATTGGGGAACCCATCGTGTGCATCTCATAGAATCTCCATTGGCTACAACCACGTTGAAGCCCTCAAATTCCTCTGTCTGTAACCCTCGCCTCTCAACCAATGAGGCATCAATAAAGTTGTGGGTTGCCCCACTATCAATGAGTACCACCACTCGTTGTCCCTACAAAACTCCCCTAACTCTGAATGCCTTATACCTCGGGTACTAGACAAGGTGGCGATAGTCTCCTGGGGAAAAGTCTCACTATCCTGCTCAACACCCGCACTATCTAATGCCTCATCATCATCATCCTCTAATCCTGTGTGTCCAACTCCTCGTCACCATCACTCTCCTCAAAGACCTCTATGAATTGGGCCCTCCCTCTACCCTTGCAATCGTGTCCTGAACCCAAGGTGCGCGGAAATCAAAACATAGTTTCTTTCACCTCAATTCCTCCTGTCCTCTCTAGATCCGAATGGTCTCTAGGTCAGTATCTTTCCTAGGTGGAGGTACCTTTGGCTACAAACCATCGGTTCTAGAAGGGAAACCCTTAGGTTGCACTCGAGGTGGAAACCTCACTTAGGAGTGGATAACTCCAAGTCACGAAGCTCTCCTAATAGCCTCATGCAAAGAAGAAGGCTCAAATGCCTTCACAAATCCAACGAGAGCATCTGTCAAACCTGTTGTGAATAGGGAAATCAACCTCATCTCTATAACATCAGGTACCATGACCGATAGTCTCTGAAAATCTGCGATATACTTGATCCAAGGAACCGTCTGCCTTTCAAATGAGTCAACTCTCTAAAATACTTGTCGGGGTCCCTCTTATCAAATCTAGCTCACTAGCCTCTTTGTGAACTCTACATAAGTCGTGATGTATATGTGTCCCTGTGTAATCAACCCATGATGCCACCAATCATGAGCATCTCCCTCTAGATGTAAGATTGCAAACTTAATTGCATCTTCCTCACGCATAGGATTCAAGTCGAAGTATGTCTTCAACTTCTGGACCCAAGACTATGCAGTACACTTCTTAGAACCATCAAAATGTGGAACAGAAATCTGTCCCAACCTCCTTTGCATCTCTGGTACCTGTACCTAGTAATCTCTCCTAGGCCTACTGCCAATCTTCATTTTGCAATATTCCTGGAATGGCATGTTGTCACGAAAGCCATCACTTAAGGTCTGGTACCTTTCCCAACAAGACTCCTCATCTACAATATCCCCTGGCTACCATACCTGAAACTTTCGATCCTTCAAGAAAGAAGGTTCGTGAAACCCCAAAGGCCTGGTAGAAGAATGGGGGACCGCTGCCCTGAATGTCCACCCTCACCTCTTTGACCATGTTGTCCCCTATTGCTATTTTCTCCTCTTTCCGCATGAGTATCAAACTATGTCCTACGCTAATCTCTCAATGAGTTGGCTCAAATAGAGATTGGTAGTCTCCTGCTGCTTTACCATGTTGGTGAACAATTGTTTCATCAGATCTACACCTATATCCTCACTGTCTCTATCCCCCATCTTTCAATCCCAACAGTTGGAGAAACAACTGCTTTGATACCACTAAAATATCCCTTGTGGGATACCACTTAAAAATGCACAAAATATTGAAAATTTGCAGCCACATAAAATACTGATTTTTGCATATTTTTACAGTTAAGGCAACGAACTAAAGAAAATTAATATTTCCCAAAATGTCCACCCGAATTACTTGAAAATTTAAAGAGATCTTGATATTATTATAAATGACATAGAAAACTGTTTTTGGGATTTTACAGAAATTAAAATGCTGCCAGAAAAATTACAAAGCATGACTAGACAACTGGAAAACTTCTAAAATTTGTAACTCTCCAAATACAAGAGCAAAATTTATGAGACTTTGCAAATAACATTAACAAATATAGGAAATGATATTTCAACCTTCAGATCTAAAATTGGCCAACTGGAAAACCCTCCAAATAAAGGTTACAAGTCGCCTAGCTTGGAAAAGGGTTGGAAATTGATGAAGATGCCTTCAAAGTGATGTTGAGCCCTGCCCAAATGGATACTGTCGTAAATCTGATCTGAAAGCCCTCTGGTTATCTTCCCCAAATGCCCCAAAACCCTCAAAATCTGTCTTCCTCTAAAACCTCTGATAAGATCTCTGTAACACAACCCAAAAGTAGCTCCAAAATGATAGACTAGGGTAGATCTCTCACTACCGAAGAATGCCTTGCTAGCTAGGGATCGGGTCTCTCACCACCGAAGCTAGGGTCCCTATGGGATTTCACTCCACAAGCTGAAGATGCACAAACAACAGTTGCACGTGAAGGAGAATAAAATGTATGCAAAAAGTGGTCTTCCTTTCTCTCGGCTCTTATATACTTTTCCACGGCAAAAGAGCCCCAATAACCCTATACGCATTTCATTCCATGGAGGGGCCAATAAAATAAAAGTAACTAAAGTTACTTTTTCCCTTTTAAGTCGCCACGGTCCAAAAGTGACCCCCAAACACAAAATTTGGATATTAGAAACACGTGGCCCCTTCCCAATAGCTCCCAGTGTCCACAACCCATTGGGTATGACCACGGTTTGGACATCGACTTGGCCCTTAGGCCTTTGGCGTAGGAAAGGGGACATTACAATCTCTCTTTGCAAAGGAGTTTGAAAGGGAAATTTGAAATTGTTTTACTTTGAATTCATTTTTTCTAAAATAATTTAGCTTATTGGAAACATTACTTGCCTTCTCTAGAGCAATTTGATACGAGAGAGAAAATTTCATAGCAGTACTATTTTTGTACGAAAATACTATTATTGTCTTTGTTGAAGAAAGTTTTCAAGATTGTACATTCTTATGAAAGCAGCTAAAGGCCAGTATCAAATTTATGGTTACTAAGGTGGGAATTTGATATTTGTCGTTCAATTATGAACTTGTCTGTTGCTTATGTAAATTAACACATGTAGAGGAGGAGGAATTGTAAGTGGATTCCATTTTAGGAAGAACTGTGAGTGGACACTGTTGGAGGTAGAAACAATCAATAATCAAAGATTAGGAGAAGTTTTTTCATTGATTTATTTTATGCCTTTTTTGACATTTGATAAAAAGGGTAGTACTTTGATAGCAACACAAGATTTGACATTTGAAATGTGGGGAAAAACATTTTCATCCAAGCTTTGTTTGAGATCCGATATGAAAGTAATGAGAATTGCTTCGTAAAGATATAGTTTGATTATAGAATTTGTTGTTATGAATCCTTGCATTTACTTTTATAAATTGTTTGATTTTATTTGAGATTGGGGTTGTATGTTAAAATATTATACTCAGCATTGTATTAATGTGTAATGTGATTGGTTTCCATGTAATGACAAATGAGCTGCAAGTTTTACTTGTACAAGGATCACCAAACAACTTTTTCAGGCATATATCCTTGTTTTTTCCGAATTACAAGCAGTATATTGTATCTTGTAAAAATTTATTATGCTATTTTTGTAGCTTGTTACATGTTTTGAATAATTAAGCCTACATATTTGCTCTGATTGAAGGAGGGAAATCATCTTTGAGTTTCAGTTTTTAAAAAGATTACTAAGAATTACCTATCAGCTACAGTGAAAAATGCAGGATTGAACACCAGAGACCAAGATTAGGCATTCAAATTTTCACCTACATGTTTCAATAACAAGTTTCTGAAATGTTGAGATAGTACATTCATAGTTTTGAGTTTGACGATTGACCTTTACACATTAAATTCTGGTATCTTTCTTTGTAGCATGATATTATCATTACTATTAGATTCTAGCTTTGGTATCACATCCAGCTTTGTTGCACTGTACACAACTTACTGTTGAAACTGTTGTTTTTATTGTCAAATATGTATTTGTATTATTATATATTTTCTTTTGTACTGGTTGTAAAGTTGCCACCAATTTATAAATAGTTGCACTTCTAATAACAATTGTGCATTCCAGTCCTGAATTTAAATTTTGTTTGTGCATTACAGTCTTATTATTAAGAATTTTTATATGGTTAACATGGTTATTCCCATTAGAAAACACCATGATAATGCCAGACTTTTCCTGGTGCACCTGAATCTTCTGCTAATTACATGGAAAATGCAGCCAAGTTGACAAAAAAATATTCATCTCAAACTAAGTAAAGGTATACGTATGGCGAATTACTTTTAATGAAATTTTTATTTTCGAATCACATTTCCGATTCATTATTTTATTCTCATCTTAACAATAGGTTAAGGAGTTTGATAAAAAATATTAACCTAAATATAACTTACACCGTCATGAAGTGTAGAAATACTCACTTTGTGTCGAAATATTTACAGCCTTCATACACTAAAACCTGCATGCAACTTACATGGTCAGGGTATGTTCTAGAGTGCTCCATTAGTTTAAAAATATTGAGAGTATTCTTGCAAAATCCATTTTGTGCATATCCTATAACCATGGCATTCCATGAGCCGACATCTCTTTGAAACATTTTGTCAAACAGTTCACGTGCCTTGCGTATGCTTCCACATTTTGCATACATGTCTATTAGGGTATTCACAACTACAACATCTGAGGAAAATATGCTTTCAATTATGTTATGATGGATGTCCATACCCTGTGTTAATGCTCCCATTTTGCCGCATGCTGGGAGGATGCTGAAAAATGTTGTGGAGTCTGGCATTACAGCTGCCAATCGCATTTGCTTAAAAGTTTCCAAGGATTTTTCAACAAACTCATTTTGTGCATATCCTCCTATCACTGATGTCCATGAGACCACATCTCTCTGAGGCATTTTGTCAAACAATTCACATGCCTTTTGTAATACTCACTAAATCTTCATGAATAATATTAACTGCCAAGCTATACATAATCATCCCAAAGACACCACGAACATTCCCATTATGTTCTTGGCTGTCAATGTTGAATCGAAAAGGATCCATCCTAATATAAGAACAAAACAATTTTCATGTAGCCCAAAACCTGAAATGAAGCTACTGAGAAGCGTCTAATGCAGAGGTATTGAATGAGAATGCAGAAAATAGCTAAAGCACAGGAAAGGGATATAAAGAACTGCACATATTTCAACAACATGCAATTAATTATATGTTACCTAAAAACTCGCCAAAATATTTTACTACATGAAATAATATGCATTGGTTGATAACCAGTATAATATACTTACAATAGCACCATTTTTCAATTCATATTTCAACAAGTTGCGCCCATTTAAAAATAGTCAACAAAAGGGCCTAGTAGTAGAAGTGATACACCCTGGATAGGACCAATCTTGCTCAGGATCTCAAAAGAGCATGTCATATGGGTTAATATAGAGTGTATGTTAAGAAGAAACTGGTTTCCTGTCTTCTAAAGAAGGGGAAAAAACTTGAGAGTCGGAAACCCCATTTTTGGCACCTATTGATAACATGCTAGCAAAAGTGAATTGATCAGATTGAACAACACATATCCCAAATGCTTTGGCCAAAAGTAAAAATGTAGTTGAATGTTTCAAATTTGAACTAATTCTCATTTTCCCCATGATGTTTCAATCTGGTGACTACATTTGGTGGAACATTGTCAATGCTTCGTGAGGATGCCCATGTCCTTTGTAAGTTGCAACTATGATATTCCATTAGAAGCAGATTCAGTATATGACAGACAGTGCCACAACCCTTTAGTAATGTAAATTTCTAAGGCTGCTCTTTCCTTGGTGTATCGTGAACAACATTAACACCCTCTTTGTTAAGACCTATATTTATGCTACTACCATGATTTTGAAATATACACTCTGTTTGTAGAGTGTTCAAAATTTAGATAGTGGAAAATGTTGTCAGGTTAGGTTTACGCATATCCCCAGCAAATTGCATTTGTTTCAGGTATTTCCCCCAATATTTTTTGTGCCTAGTTGATGCTCCCACATATTGCATACATAGCTAGTTAACGTACTCATCCTTCAAGTGTTTAATAGAATAAAAATTCCTCACAAAGATGTTCCATATTCACTGCAACACAAATAGAATTTTAGGGACTTTATTTTTCTTCAGCTGCTAGAAAACCAATCACAACCTTTTCAAAAATTCCATTTTGTGCATATCCCAATCACTCGCAACCCAACAGATTGTGTTATTCTAGTTTGATAGCTAATAGGAAAGGATGGGCTATTACATTTTAGTAGCATTGTTTGTTACATTAGTAAATGAAATTGTGCATGTGCAAAACAACCTACATATAGTCAATTGACCTATGAAACTTATTCAAGCAACCTAATTCCAATTCCAACAAGTAAGCACTGTTGGGGTCTTCGTAAGGATGTCCAAGTCCTGTGAAAGTTGCAACTATAATATTCCATTAGGGGGCATATTTTGCAATCATTTTGTCAAATAATTGGCAAGCATCTACTAAACAAATGCATGTGTTGGCTTTAGATTCACGTCAAAGTCTACAACACTTTTGCACCTCACATCCATAGTTTAACGGGGGCATTGGTGGTGGAAGCAATGACATTGGATGCCACAAAAGGCTTCTTTCTTGGAAATCCTACTAAGTGGAATTTTCCCCACACCTAAGTAACTTAATAAAACAGTCTAGAATTCAAAAAGGCCAAAAAAACTTGTTCAAATCGTAAGGGTGCATTTACAATACACATACAGAGCATAGTTCCACTAAAGGTCATGGTAAAGATGCAAATATCCAACCTATATAAATTGATCAAGGAATTACAATACATATATGGGTGTATTTAACTTGTATAATTAATTGTTTGTCACAAAATGATAGAAAAGAAGACAGAGGCAGTTACATAGTGTTGTGACTCAATTATTCTATGTGAGGTGGCGATTTAAAGTCTCGAATAGAGGTTTCGTTCAAAGGGTTTTATAAACCTAACAGGCATATATTTTCATTTAATAACTTGACACTTGTAAAAAGTAGGGAACATATAGAAAGAAAATGCATAACATTGTGAAACAGGGCGAGCAATCAGGCATATTGAATTTGAAATAACAAAGACTATAAAAAACAAATCAAAACAACATTTGATGTAATGATAGATGTTTGACAGAAGAACATAAGTTGCAGTTTTTTTAGGCTCCAGTTCAAAAAGGAAAGAAGGTTGAGAGCATTCTTGGAAAATCTATTTTGTGCATATCCTCTAACCATGACAGTCCATGAGACGGTATCTCTTTGAAGCATTATGTTGTGGTGGTTTTTTGTTGTTATGGGGAGGGGGTGGATTTATAAAATTATATGTAGAATTTTTCCCTAAGGATGTGGATGGTGTCTTCGCTGGCAATGGCTGCTTGTTGTAGTGCAGCTTGTGCTTGTTTTAGTGCTTGTTGTGTACGCAACATTGCGGAGATTACATCATTGTCTACAATGGTGGTTTCCATGCATTGTTCTTGTACACATTCATATAGCAATTGTTGTTGTATGTGGGTGCAATCAGTTCCAATTTGGGTTGTTATGGTGTCAAATGTGGTTTGTCATGTTTGGATTTCCTGCAAGGGGAGTGTGTAAATAATGTATTAGAAACATAAATTAAGGAGGATCAATGATTTACTTTTTTTATTGTGAATCAAAATTAAAAGTGTTATAATGTTAGCAGTCTTTGAAATATAGATGTAGTGCGTGGTGGAAAGTGTAAATATGAAAATCTATTGAAGTTCAACATGTTCAAACAAACGGTTGGGTTGGTTAAGTTGAGGTTTGTAGGCTAGGGTTCTTATCAATATTTACTGAATAAATTGTAGTGTAGTTTTAATCCTGTAAGAAATAAGCAGTAAGTTATGTAGCTATGCTTAAAACTATGCAAAAGTAGAAATGATATGAAAATGAAATTTTATAATTATGGGTAAGAGACTATTTTATTTATTAAAACATGAAGTACAAGCTTGTGGGAAATACAACATAAAAAAACAAAACACCTCTATTATGTACATGGATTGAGAGAGAAATATAAGTATAGCATGTACAAGATGGAATGTTTTTTCTTCTCAGGAATTGTTTTCCATAGAGTGTTGTGTCTAGGAGTCTTTTAGGAGGTACAAAGTGAACAACTTGTCTATCAATTTTTGAAACATGTCGTTGTAAGCTTTTGCTTTCATTTTCTTTTGTGCAGTTTCCACAACTACAATTGTTTGTTGTAGGATTTGTTGTGCCTCTTCGATTTTTTTGTGTGGAATACATGTTTGTAATGGTAGCTTCATCCACGGTGTAGACATTTGGTAGTGAGTGTCTACATAGTCACATAGCAGGCATTCTAGAAAGTTGACATCAATGTTGGTGTGGACAACTAACGTGTAAAAGTTGTCAGCCATTGCAAAGTGCCCTACAAGTGGAATTCAAATGTTAGTTAGCAAAATTTGTTGTAGCTAACATGCATTGAATTGTAAATTTAAAGCTAAAGTAAGAAGTAGATACCAAATAAATATGCGTAGCCTAGTTGTAAGTTTAAATGGAGTATTGTACCAACTGAGTGAAGCCCAAGTTTTTTTGTTATTCATATATTGTAGGAGGTGGATTCCTTGATAGAGGGTCTAGGTACAAAATGAATGGTGAGTTTGTTAGATTGGGATGATATGGGTGTATTAGAAGATAGTGTCAATAACTGTGAGTCACACCATTAGTATGCACCTATGTGGTGGGAAAAGGTAGGTCATGTTGTAATTGGGCTTCTACTTTTTAACGGAGTACAACATGCTTCTCTTCTTGTAGATGCAGTAGCGTGTGTATGAGAAGGATGGGAAAATGCGGAGGTCGAAAGGGCTCGAACTCGGGACAAGGTTGTAAAGGTCAGTCCTTTTCATTCTTTGCAGCCAATGTCGATGGTAGCTTTATCAAGATTCAATCCTTGTGCTTTATGAATAGTTAGGGCCCATGCCATTTTTAAGGGTAGTTGTCGGCAATTGCTTCTTGTTATAAGGGGGAATGGAATGTACGTTGGATGGGTTGAGTCCTAGGCTGACCTTTTAGCTTGGGAAGTTGACAACCACATACAAGGGAAGCTTGGTGGGGTGTTTGCTTGCTCGTACAACATAGTGACGATTTTTCCTTGCGCACCATTAACAAGGCCAGTTTGCACCCAAAGATTTGTTGTCAACATTGTTTGTTCACCTTCACAGAGTAATAGGTTGTTCTCTAATTGTGTGTTGGTGCTTTTCCCTGGGTCAGTTTTCCGTGGTTGTTCAGCTTTAGCTATTGTGATGGGCGTGTTAAGAGCTCACATCCTATATTTGTTATGTAGTGTTACCAACACATTTGTTGCGTAAAGGTGTGTTGCGGCCTGGAATGTTGCTTGTTCTGTAGGAGTGATGTATGTAGGGGTCCTCGACATTAGTAGATTCCAGTCATGCTCTGTAGCAATTGCATTTCTAACATTTTGTAGTAGACATCAGAAGATGTGGTGGGCAGATCGGTGCCTTGTTGGCGAAGTTAACAGTAAGCATGATTGTATTCTTGAAAAGTGACCATAACATGTGACCGTAGGTGCCAGGAATGTACAATGGAGTATCTTTAATTGAGGTAGTTGAGCTAGGTCTCCAACTAGAATAATAGAATGTCCTCCAAAAAACTTGCATTTACAGGTGGGGAATGCTTCATGTAGGCGGTTGTTTATATTGGTTAGCAGTTTAGGGCCGATAAAACTCATTTCATCGATTAGTATATATTCCACATCTACCATGGCTTGTTGAAATGTAGCGAGTGTTTGACCTCAAAGAGGGGTAACTTCAGCTATTGGTATGTGTAGGCCGTGTGTATTGTTGTGCTAGAGATGTTGAATGTTGCAAGTCCTGTTGGAGCTAGTAGGAGTAAGTTGCTTGGCATGGAGGTTGGTGCGTGAGTGGAGTGCCCTTGAAATTTCTTGGATCAGATGTGATTTACTAGTGCATGATGTTCCTTGAATTATCATGTATAACAGGGAAATGTGTGGCACTTGCATTTTCATGGGTTACTATTCTTTGTAACACATCTTTGTGTTCCGCTGATAAGGTATATCCATTTACAGTGGGTAGGAAAATCGGTGCAACTATTTCAATGGTGGAGCGGGTAATTTCTATGAAATCCCTACCCGTTTCATCTAAGTGGTTACCAACAATAGCTTGTGGCCAGTTGTGTGATAGATCAAAATCATGCTTCCCAAGAACATCTAGGTCACTGATGTCTACAATCCCTATAGGATGTAAGCTAGAGAACACCTCCCACTCGTCCATCTGAGTTGGGGTGGGTAAATTGAGGGAGCTATCAGAGCTAGTTGTCGAACTATTAACTGGTTGGCGGGGCCAAACGGTGTACGTGCCATGCCTAGTAGGTTGGAGAGAAGGTAGCCCATTGAAGCCTAAGTGTTTTTGGGCATGTGCCAATGTCATATGGAATGCAATGGAAAGCTTTGTACAAAAGGAGCTCCATGAAGTAGAAAGTGCCATATGAAGGCGAACCAATAATAGGGGTGGCTACTATCCGGGAAACACTCTAACGATAGCATGTTTTTTCGTGCTTTCCATGGTTTCCCTTTCCTATTCTTATCGTAGGCCCATGATCTTGCGTTTTCTATTAAATAGTAGTTGTCTAGGGTAGGGGTTGTGTTATGTAGGCATCTATAAATGGTGTTGTATAATTTTGGGTGGAATAGGGCTGTGAAATTTTCTTGTAGATGGTTTTTCCCACGGATAGTGTCAGGAACACTCGGCTACATACGGTAAGTGGTAATTTTAGCAACATGTGGTAGGTTTCTTGTGCACCTATATCCCAGTCAACAATTTTTTCAGAAAGGATCTTGTTGTACGGTGCGTTGATGTTCTTTTCAGGTGTTGTAGTCATTGTGATTCTAACAAGCATATGGTGGTATGTTTCTAACTTGTGTTCGGATTTGGATGCATACTTTGCTATGTATTTCAAAACAACATGGCATGAAACTATGGGTTGGCAGTCCATGTTGGCACGCCAAGCTGTTAGCATATCTCTATTGTGAATGTTTAATCTGTCATCATTGTGCATTGGAGTATAAACTGCATGGCCTTGTGTGTCTTGGTACAAGGTGGATACTGGTTATATCGGCCATGGGCATTTTACCTACATAGTAATTGCTTTCCTTTTCTTCACAAACATGTAGTTATAGTACATTTGGTGTGTCATTGTATCCGGTTAACCAAGGATGCATAGTCATTGTCGAGAGGCAAACTAGTATTTCTGATGAGAGAAGTAAACATGGATCATCAGTTGTTGTATGGGGCATGCGGGAAGCAACCAAGAAATTTTGAAGAGAATTCCAAGTCAGTAACCTAGTTGTCAAAGAATGATTTTTCAATGTCGATGGCACGGGGGTATGCCCAATCTAATGTGTCCATATTGGGAGTGTTAGTGAGCCATATGAAACCATGAATATGTGCAGGAGCTTCTGTGTTTCCATTCGAACTTGATATAGTAAATGTTAGCACAAAACATGTTGGAGAAAAGAGTTTATGAGTAGTTATTTCCTTAGTTTTAAAAGGTACATGGCCTCACCCATGTACCAGAAGTCTTGCACGTGTAAGTGTTTTTCCAAGATTTCTTCACGGAATATTACGAATCTCGCAACCATGTATGTTGTTGTCAAGTGCGGATATGCAATGATGTTATGGTTTCTCCATTTTTGTGCAGTAGAAGACATGGCGGGGCAAGGGCCTGGCATGAGGCGATGCAGGTCTGGCCATTTAGTATCGGTAGTAACACTAAGGGTGAAAAATAAGGTGGGCATCCCTATTTGGCATATCATGTTAGAAAGTTTGTTTTTGCATTGTATCCAAAAAGAGTGGGTACCTCTAAGGTGTGATGCAAACCACATGAGGCGGTTTGCTATTTGTTCATCCGGTAAGGTTTCTAAAAGTGTGCGAAGGTGTTGGATTGTTATGGGTGTATTGTCTTCTATTTTTTGTTTCAAAAAAGCGAGATGGCTTGGCTTCTATGGCGCATCATAAGGTTAAGCAAAAATATCAAAACCAAGGATGGCTTCCAAATCGGTTTTCATGGTAACATAGTAGATGAAGAGCATATTCATGCATTTTGATTTCTATGAGGTGCCCTTGGTGAAACATAGATGCACCCGATGGGAACAAATTTGGAAAGGCCATAGAGAATAATCCCTCTGTCGAATATTCATTGATGGGAGTTGAACTTATTTGGGGCCATTCAATTGATGGTGGATTGGCAGTTGGAGCGGTTAGGGTGAAAGCTCTAATTTGGGAAATCTTTGTGCGAGCAGGAAGGAGTCTTACAGTAAATGATGTTGCAAGGGTGGAGTCCAATGGTGTGGGTCAAGGTTAGGTGCTTCAGGTAATGGGGGGCTTGGCGAAGTGGCTTCCTCAAGTATATGTGGTAGGTCGTTTGAAGATATTAGTTGCGGGTATTGGAAAACTTGCAAGTGTGGCTTCATCTACAAGGACGTCACTATAGTATGGGTCATGTAGTATTTTGTATAAAAGGGCATTTTGGACCCTTGTCCTACTGACATAGCACTCATATGATTTTCCTTCCACGCCTAATCTTTTGAGGATTAGAATGTCTATATTTTTTGGGCCGACGAGGCAAGTACCATATTATGGAGGTTATGTCTTGGGGAAACTAATGGTCTGGTTGGTGTACATGTATTGGCCTCCACGGGCATGTGTCACTTGTAATAGCGGGGCAACTCTAGCAATAAGCATTTCTTCAACTTGAGTTAGATTTGCTAATTCTAGGGGTTGGGGGTCGGGGTCCATGTTATTCCAAGAGGAAAATGGTGGCCCTTTTTTCATTTGTGCATCTATGAAACTAACTCCACCAAGGGTGGCTTTTGTTTGCATTCCTTGGTAGCATTATCTACAGATTGAACAAGGTTCAACAGAAATAGAGATTCTAAATAGGTTGAAATGTGCGCTGAATATTGTTAAAAGGAGGGAGGGTGGGGTTTTTGGATAAGGGATCAGGTTGGGGTAGCGGAGTAGATTTTTTTTTGGCGGTTGCAACGGGCTGCATTGAGGGTGTCTTTGTGCACAACGTAAGCTTGGTGGAGTTTTGCATTTATTGTTTGTTTATTCTGGTTGTAGACTAGACAAAACTAAGCATTATTCATGTTTACTGCTCTGAGTAGGTACCTGTAATGGTGAATCACATACGTTAGAGGTTACAAGTTATATGATATGTTTAAAGCATGAATTATAACAATAGCAAGGGTAGGGTTTTTTAAAAGGAAA
The DNA here is from genome assembly GCA_018340775.1 of Taxus wallichiana var. yunnanensis. Classification (NCBI taxonomy): domain Eukaryota; kingdom Viridiplantae; phylum Streptophyta; class Pinopsida; order Cupressales; family Taxaceae; genus Taxus; species Taxus wallichiana. Next base: position 1,006,386,571 of record CM031242.1, read on the forward strand.
AAAAGTGACGTTTAGTAACAATAAATATTTATTACTTGTAGGTGTAAATTGTGCTTTTAACATGTGAACATTATATTACATGAAGGGATGGTGTTTTTTTAAGCTATACATGTAGATCATTGTCTGTAAATATATTCTTCTACGTGGTTAGTAATGTAAAGAAAAAGTTTCTTATGTGTACAAAAAATCTCTTTATAGATATGTACATCATATTACAGTAGGGTAAGGTGTTTTTTTAAATTTACATATATGAAACATGTACAAGTTTTGCTATTTATTCTGTGGTTTCAAAAATGTTGCTACCAACTCTACATGGTCTAAGTCTTGCTCGGCTGCAATCATGTTGTGTATTTTACAAGAGAGTTGTTCTTTGCCTTTGTAGGTAGATGGTGACACCCAAAAAATGAACCTGTATGTATGAAACAACACTTGTTTAATGATGTTCCATAAGTCATTTATACTCCTCGATTGTTCTTTAAGGGTATTAGCAAATACACCAAGCAGTGTTAGTGCGACATCATCAAAATTTGTTGCCCATATAGTTTCATTCCGGTCTTCACCATCATGTGTAGTGCATATCTATAGTCACATGTAGTTGTGGGTAAGTTACATTTGTTACAATGCCATGTAGAGCCTGAAGTAGAACTTAGATTTTTCTGGCACTATTTATTATTTACAATCCATGAGCAAGCAGGGTAACAATAGTTTTCCATGTTTAGATGAATAATAGTTGCAACAATTAAATATGCTAGGTAGGGTCGGGGCAGCTACAAGCATGAATATCAACAACTATTTTTTCCACCGGTGCTTGTGTCTAAGTGAGTGGAGTTGAGCTAGTAGATGCTTTTGTTGTTGTTAACCAAATTTGAAGTGACTTGCATTTTGTAGTACTGCCGGTATAAGGAATAGTTTAGTAGTAGGCCATGTAGTTAGTGTTTTTTCTCTAAATGTTGCAGACTTTAGCTTTTCAATAACAAGAACATGCATTTTTATGGCAGGTTGACCATGTTGGGGTTGTAAAATTTGTATGGCATTGTCACATATTGTCCCCCATAAAGTTATGGTTATGTAATACCATGTGTGGTCCTTTATAGTGATTGTAGAGTGTTGTGTGTTGCTTTCATCTGGTCGGGTAACCATAGAAATATTAGAGTAAGAAGTAATTGTTAGTGAAAAATCACAACACACCAATATCATCATCCATTAGACAGTTGAGACTCTCAGTGTGATTGCATAACATGGAGCATCTCTCAAAGTGTGGGACTTTGAAATCAAGAAGCTCTTCGGATGAAGGTGGTAGGTTCCTATTCCTCTGTTCAAATTGTGCACCGTAAAATTTCTGGGTTCTTCAGGATCTTCTAAAATCTATTCTAACTTACCAAGGAGACAAGGTTAAGAAGATGCAAGAAATTAAACCTAAACTAATAGAGGTGATGCACCAAAGGAATGTTGAACACCGGATTTGTTATCAAACACGTATGAAATTGTATGTAATTACCATGCATGAGATAACCAATATTGCAATGAAAGATCAGATAAAGGAAATGAACACAAGAGAGGGTTGAAATCATCCACATACATGTATTATTGCTTCACATATTGATACAAAGCATTACAATGGCGAAAAAAACTTGCATTACATCAACGAAGGTTCGAACTCCACAAACTCATCTCAGGCCGCCAAAATGTCCAACCCTTTACAATGAGCCAAGATCTTACCTTTATAGATGAAGTGAAGAGAGGAGAAGAAAAGAGGTGGGAAACCCGATGTGCAAGCTTAGTACCACCACCAATGCCCCCGCAAATCCGCCCACAACTGTCAAGTATGTCCATTTGACGTGTCGAAAGAAGGCGAAACTGTGGATCAAATAAAATCTGATCCGGTAGTTGAAGTGATCGATCATATATTAATGGAATGAAGACATTTTCCCATTTTTCACCCACCTAACCTTATTGAAAATAAAGTTTCAGGCTTCCATGGCATAGATGAGGTCGCGGCCTTCCCAATGGTACCAAATTTGTTGAATTTCGAGCACTAGATAGAAAGATATGCCAATTTGAATACTTGAGTCAGATCCGTACAAAAATGGTGAAAAACCAGTTTTGCAAAATGGGTCCACGGGCCTGAAATGTACTTTTTGCCTTTTACACAAAATTACAAAAGTGCAAAAAATGCCCCACAACCCCGCAATCCCGTAAATCACTTTTGGCAAAATTTCCTCCACGGCCCTGCAAACCCGCTTAGCAAAAGAAATCATCCCGGGCCCGCCGGCCTGCATTTTCCCTTTTTGCGAAATGTCCTCCTAGGTTTGTTAGTCTGCTTTGACCTAAAACATGGCCACATGTCCCTTTTGTTTAGCGGGGTCATATGTCTGATCCTAGACACGTGGAGGCTTAGCGCACACTTGAGTCTGCCCCTTGAGTTTTAACCTTTAGAGTTGTGCTGGGATGACACATGGAGGCTTCCGCCGATTCTTTATACTTAGTCGATTAAACAGTGGCTCTGTCCCTTTTTTAGACCTAGGACACGTGGAAGCTCTGCACTTATTTGGAGACCTACTTTTGGATTTACCTTTGAAGTTGCGCATAAGAGACACGTGGTATCTTCTGCTGGCTCAAAGACGTTTCAATAATTGGTGTAACTTTTGGGGCTCTAGACACGTGGAGGGTTGGCGCTAGTTTGGGGGACTACCTTGAGTTGATCTTTGAAGATGCGTGGTGACGCGTGGCACCTTCTCGTTGGATTTACCCCATTTTGACTTTCCAACTACTGACTATGTCTCCTTTTCAGACTTGGGACACGTGGAAGCTCCGCGCTTATTTGAGGAACCGCCTTTGGCTTCAACCCTTGAAGGTGCGTCATTGAGACATGTGGCAGCTTCCGCCGTCTCTTCCATACTTAGCCAATTTAGCAATTCAACTTTCGAGTGTTCGACCACGTGGAGGCTTGGCGCTTGTTTAGGACTGGCCTTTGGATTTCACTTCTAAAGTTGCATCGAGTTGACATGTGGTTCTTTCCGCTGGCCTTAGAATTTTCAATGGCCGATTCAACCTTTTGAGGCTTTGACCACGTGGAGGGTTGGCGCTCATTCGGGGTCCCCGTTTTGGATTTTTCCCTTGGAATTGTGCCAACGAGACATGTGGTTCTTTCTGTGGCCTTGCTTTATACTTAGCCGGTTTGGGCCCACTCCTCTTTCTCTATTTTTTGGCTGGGTCCCTTCTGCTTATTTAGGAGCGACTATGTTGGGTTTTGGTAATGTGGAAGTTACACGCTTATTTAGAGACAATGTTTCTCTTGCACCTTCTGGAATTACATCGAGCTGACGCGTGGCACCTTTCGCGAGTCTATTTATATTTTCGAGCTTCGAGTTGAATCATATGTGAAGTCCAAAACTTCGAGCTTCTTCTCTGATTTTCTCCTGTGAGCCTCTGGCCTCCTTTGACGTTGTTGGCCTCCATTTTAGAGCTTTCTCCTCCATTGTAGAGTCTTGCATGTCCCTCATATTTGGATTTGAATGTGAGCTAGAAAGTGCACCACCCAGGTTTTCTTTTGTACATGGTTGTGTTTGACCAATTTTGTCAGGGGGGGGGGGCAAAATTGGGATAATGGTAACCACACCAATAACATTCACCATGGAACCGAGGGGAATCTTTGGATTGTTTGATATACGTGAAATGGAATCCTATTACCGATATCAAGGTGGTAGGTTTTGTGCATATTTGTAAAATAGAATCCATGCCTAATATGATTTCCCATGGGCTATTGGAGTCTTTGTACCTTCCTTCACATATTTGAGAGTACCCTTGAGATTGTGTAAATTTTACCTACTTCAATTTTTGCATGGTAATAAGTTGCAGCTTTTCCAAAGCACGTAATGTTCATGTCATCACCAAGGGTGTCAATCACATTGAAATTGAAAACCTACCCTTCTCCTTTTGCATTGGTATAATCATGTATTGTTCCTTTACGTATCACTCTTGCCTCCAATATCCATGCCATATGATACGATGTAATTTGTTAATAGTTTTTGGCTTACCAAGTGGTGTTGTTGGAACAATGTTTAACATCATTGGCAACTACTACCAATTTCAGGTGCACACTACGAAGAATTGTGTAAAGGTGAACAACTGATACAATTGATGAAAGTAAAATAAGAACATATACAATAATTTAAAGAATTGAGAGGAATATCTAACTTTGATGTTTATATATGGAAATGATATATGTAGTTTTAATATTCCTTAAGATTGTTAACTGCCTATGTTGATAACAAAAACCTGAATTTGTTTTTTCACATCCCGGTACAGGCTTAGAAACATTCCCAAAGTCTATCCCTTAACTCAACAATAGTAAAAAAGAAACAAGTAAAGAGGGAAAAGCTGAAGCAAAAGCAATTTTTGTGAAGTTACTAAGTGAGAAAGAGGGAAAAGATGAAGTGCAAAGAGGCTGCTATTGGGCTCAAATACATGTGATAAAAATATAGGGGGAAGAAACATTATTTAAACTACAAGTGGTAAATAAAAAAATGAAGGCAAAAGCAGTTGGTTTGAATTATGAACTTGATAGAGTAAGTTTAAAATTGGAACATACAATTGTAGCTGAAACAAATGTGCAGAGAAGAAGATGGCTGCTATTATGGCTCAAATACATGTGATAAAAATCTGGGAGGAAGAAACATTATTAAAACTACAAGTGGTAAATCAAAAAAATGAAGGCAAAAGCTTTAATTATGAAGCTTTATTAGGTAAGCATGCATTTTATAATAATCTATGTACCCATATTTGGGATCACTTTTGATGATGCCATCTCTTTGTTTTCATAATCCTGTTGATTTCCTCTATAGTAGAAAGGTGATTTTAGAGTTCAATTTATAAATTATTCAATCTCATGGAAAACTACCTTGAATCTTACAAAATCTAATTTGCAAAGAGATTCCTCTGTTTTATTCTTTAATATATACCCTCGTTTCGGAAGATATATGATATCTTTCAGTTGCTTCCTCAAAATCTCCGAGTTAGTGTTTTCTCAGCTGACAATGCCTCCTAAGGCCTTGGAGAGCACAAGGAAATTTATGAATAATCCTGTCAGGATCCTTGTGAAGAGAAACAAACTCACTCTAGAGTGTATTAAACATTTTTTTGTCAACGTGGACAAAGGCGAGTGGGAGCTATACACATTGTGTCCAAACCAGAGCTAGAGATCACATGGTGTTTACAACCCATGGTGACATGGATAAGAATACAACAACCATTATTATGAGAGAAACCAAGGGCTTGTATTGCTACCCAATAATGTTCTATGGGGTACTCTACAGTCTGTAGTCTTCACCTATGACATCTAGAAGTTTTGAGTATCCACACAAACATCATGTTAGTTTTCTAGCATGGATTTAAAAAAAAGACAACCTATAATTCAACTTTTTAATGACCCAATATGCATGTTAAATTAACATTAGTTTTTTTGTGCTCTTCAACTACCAAGCAAACACATCCACATAATCAGCTCAGGTTTCATTGGTACGTTGATGACACATATTATAGTTTATTGGGGCATAGGAACCTCAGAGTTATCAGGACAGTTTAAACTAATGATTGTTAACTAAAGTTTTTCAAACAAATGGGAACATCCTGGGAGCCTAAGTCGTTATTTTCTGAATTGTTTGACAAAATGTCTCAAAGATTTTTTGTCTCATGGATAGTGTTGATTGCAGGGCTATGTTAAAAAAACATTACCTCTTAAATTTCTACTAATCTTTTCTTAATTAAGCTTCTACCACTCTACTCTTCAAATAACTAAATTCTTCATTTCACTCTTTCAATACTCTCTACATAATATTAAAATTTTTTTCCTTTAATATGCCCCAACCATAACTATTACAACGCTATCATTTCATAGTTCAATATTCCAATCACTTCTTTCTCTAAATATTGTGGAGTTCAGAGTAATGGGTTGCCTAAAGGATTTTGTATCATCCCTCATCACGAACATGACTTGTTCAGGCCAGCCAACAAATCACAGTTCCTTAAATCAATGCAATCTAAAATGTATGAGGTCTGACTATAAAAATTCCAACTATACCCTGTGACCATTGTTGAAAATAACAACACAACCATGCAAACATAGAAGCTCCTTTTATCAGGATCTTTGTTGAACTAGAAAAATATATTGGGCAAGAAGTGACAAGCTTGAAAGCATGTGTGGAAGTGGGATGAGAGTAGATGATGAATCAATTATGATGAAAGAAGAAAACCAAAAAAATTGAAACACTGGAAGAGATGATGACTGAAGTAAGTTGTCTAATCAAAATGGATATAGTGGACGAGATCTATGTTATGTAGAAGAGGATGGCAATAGAAAAGAGATGTGACCGAATACATTTATAGAGAATTTGAAAATGAAGAAAATAAGTTGGAAATGGGAGAATAGAATACTTCATTGAAGATTAATGAAATTCAGTAAGACATGCATCCAAATGGTTACATGTATACAAGTAAATATGAAATTGAAACTAATCTAAAAGTTGCAGTAAAGTTTGAGGAATAGGAAGATGGGGAACATGCTTATTCTTTTGAAGATAACAATAAAATGCTACCCATGAAAAGCATTGTAAAATAAAATTTGATATTAGTAGGCACCATGCATAATGCCATTGATTGCAGCAAGGTGGCAGATGAGAATGTAGGAAAAAGGAGAAATTTGAACTATTCGCCTAAAGCAGGCAGTGTATTTACCCCAAGAAACTGATTTTTTCATCTATTTGACTTTTGCTTGTTGTTATTCCATTAATGTTGGATTTTTCATCAATTGGACTCGAGATGGAAGCAGGCATGTATGGGTATTAATTTAGAGAGGTACAAAAGAGAAGACCATTGGCTATATGGGTTTTAATTTAGAGAGGTTCATGAGCGGAAGAAATGGCTATAAAAGGTAAATACATATTTCAAGTAATGGATAAATCAAGCTAATTAGTGGAGAAATAAAAATAGGTCACAATTAAGGAAATCATGATGTAGGGCATCTAGGGCTGACTAAGGGGTTTGTTGAAGGCTTTTTCAAATCAAAATGGTGATCCCTTTGGGATTCTAAACTCATACTTAAGTTTTTTTGATTTTGAACTGGTGAAGCAAGGCTCAAACACTAACCCACTTTTCAATCATTATAGTTAAACACTTGTGAGCTATCCCTCAACTCCGTGTTGAATGAGTCTGAATTTCTCCTTCCCTATAGTCCCATAGTTTACATCGGATGCATCACTAAGCCCAATAGACGGTAAAATTATTTGTAGTTAATCAAAAATACCCTCCTCATAGAAGGTTTTTTGGCAAACCCATATACGTGTGGTGCCATCGCGCTCACTAATTGTCCATTAAAATTTCCAGCCAAACATTTTGTCATGTGACCTCAATCCTACGTGGGAAGGCATTACGAGAAAATCATTAAACAATTGACTGTTTCCAAATCATGGATAGATTGAAGATAATGGCCTCTAAATGAATCATTTTTAAAGCAACGCTAAGATAATACTCTTTTATTGTGCAACCTCAACTCGCGGTATCAACCCTCGTAATCAACAAGACTTCTTTAGCTAGCCAACAAATCATAAAGTGCCTTCACCAATGTCGTCATTTGGTTATTTATCAGATGATGAAGATTTAATTGAATGCATTGTGATAGGCATGGAGCCACTATAGGGAGGATACCATACAAAATGTTGAAAGAAGAGCACCATTTAGATGGTTGTATAAAATATCGAAATCCAAGACTAACGTATGTCGATCAGGGGCGAGCAATGACACTTCGATTATCTTCGGTATAAAAGTAACTTCCTTCATCCTCATCCTCATGATGCATGAAAATAATCACTCGATTCCCCACCCTAAGGACTCACAGTTCCTTCTCAACCGGATATTCACAGTCACCAAGAACTTCACCATCCTTTACCAAAAAACCTATTCCATTTTAAATTTCTCTTATCGAGCATCGATAGGGCGAATGTTTTTCAGAACCTTACACAGCCATTCATCCTCTTCCCACACATCGGTCTACGGACAATATGACAAATGGTTGGGTGTGGGATTTGGGGCTCCGTCCCTCACCCACCCTCAAATTTAGCAAATAAAAACTAAAACTACAAATTCAAATGGACATGGCCTTTCGACTACAAATTTCAAATTCTACATTTGTAAACCTAATAGATTATAATACAAACACAAATTATGGCATTAGGATGATAAATTATAGGCAGTAAAAACAAAAATTTACAGGAACAAAGAAGAATACACTTTGTGCCCTAGAAGACAAACCTCTACATTGGTGGGGTTTTTGTGGAGGAAGGTTGGAAGCAGGGTGACACAACCAAGTCGATAGCAAACAAAACAAAAAGAATCGCATCCAACAAACACGGGTCATATTTAACGCCGGCGAGGACCTACGGGAGAGGTGGAGCCAAAGGCGAGGCAACAAGAACCCATTAAAAACATGTGGCCATTGGTGGACGAGGCGGTGGTGCATAAATGGTGACAAACAACTGAAACAAGTGAGCATCATCGTTTGGATCACTCCCAGTTAAAACACGACTTCGGTGTAATTAGTGGTGCATTTAACATCTATTACATTTGTTTATAACAATTGATGTAAAACATTTTACATTCATTATATTTAGGTTAATACAATTCCAACTAAACATCATTTAAATAGAGACTTTATAAGTATTCATACACCAAATCTTGGGATTCCTATCACTTTTTAACAAATCTTATTCAATTAATTTTTCCAACATAAATTTCACAAATTTTGGAATAAACTAAACCCACCACATACACACACACACACCACACTTTTTTTATTTAGGTTATTTAGGGAGAGGGCCCTAGTCCATTGTGGAATTACTAACCTACATTGGTCGTGGAACTATTTAAGGATGGAAGTTTTAAGCTCTCGGCTAATCCATTTATTAAACCACATTATCATGGTGCCCTATCACAAGAGTATCCAAACCATCGCTAGTAGGCCACCTTAACACAAAGCCAATATTTCAACCTTGGACCTCCCAATTACAGGAGAACTAAGAACTCACACCACTACACACTTGGATATATATACACACACTTTTAATTTTCAATGTGATTTAGCAAAAAATGGTATCAAAACTAATTTAAAGTGTTCACTTTGAAATAAATTAGGATATCTCACTTTACACATGACATACAAACGGGTCAAAGCACCATAAAATGTCCCACTGTTTTGTATGTTTTGTACCTATTATCCAATTTTGACCCTCAGCAAAATTGAACAAACATGAACTTGTACACTGAGAAAATGGGGTTGATTTAGTCATGGGAGCTTGCATTTCGGGATCGACCAAATAGGTTGAAGCAGGTCGAGCATTGCAGAGGAATTCAGGAAATGAAGAAACTCTAAAAGTCTGAAATTTCAGATTTCGGAGGTGGAGCCATTCGAGGTAGGCTAGGGTCAAATTTGGGGATTGGGTGGAAAGAAGCATGAAAATCATAACTTCAATTCTGAAATCTAAAGTCTGTAATTCGACTTCAGAGTTTCAGAGTGTCGAGGTTTCAATGAGCGCGACAGGGCGACAAAGAAAAACCTCGAAAATTCAAATTGTCTGAAACCCTAAGTCCGAATTTCAGACTTGAAGTTTCAAGGTCTCATGTGCCCAAATGGATAAATAAGTCCCGAAAACCCGAACCCCGAAATCCCAAAAACACGAACCCCAAAGTCCCGAAAACCTGAATCCCGAAAACTTGAAAACCCAAACTCCGAAATCCTTGAAAACCTCAAAAATTCAAAATGTAAAAACTTGAAGTCTAAATTTTAGACTTGAGTTTCAAGGTTTCACGTGCTCAAGCGGATGAAAAGTAACCCGATCTCTGAAATGGAAAGGTCCGGTTCTCGAATTTCAAACTATGGAGTTTCGGATATTTCACGCACCCGAATCGAATGAACAGTAACATCAACCTCCGAAGTCAAAATGCCCGAAAGTCCAAAATTTTAGATTTCGGAGGTTATGATGCATTTCGGAGTCCGAAGAAACAGAGCCAACCACTCGTAATTAATGCAATATGGCACCCTAATCTTCAGATGGCCATAACTTTTGACTAGGAGCTCATATTTGTACAAGAAAGGACTTTTTGGAAAGCTCTCAATGTCCTAAGTTATTCAAAATGAAGAAATATAATCCACCATTTTAGAGGGTGTTTCCAGTTTTCTCACCTACCCAAATGATGAAGGTATGGGCTCTTTTCTTCTCCAACAAGACAAAGTACATGGAGGTATGGGTTTTGCAGTGGCACCCATCATTGTTGTAGGTGAATTCAATGCATTTTAGGGTGGTTGAAGCAATATTTCAAGTTTCTTCCCTCTCTCCCTTCTCTCATTCTTCATATATATTATAAGGAGGGGAATTGTTCTAATGTTGGATAATTTTGCTTTGTACCCTCCCTTCTTCTTTGGTCTATAAGTGAATTTGTGGAGTTCAAACCTCCCATTCAAGTTGTAATGCAAGTTTGTGCCTCTTGGCCATTGTAATGCATTGTATCAAATATTTGGAGCAATAATACAAGTATGTGGATGAATTTCAACCTCTCTCATGTTCATTACTTTCTTCTGATCTCTCATTGCAATCTTGGTTATCTGATGCATGGTTATTGTATTACATGTTTAATGGTTTGTGTTTAATGGTTAGTGGATTCTCATCAGTGGATTGATTTGTGGTGTATTTTCATCCTTCTTAATCTAATTTTGGTTTCCATCTCCATGCAAAGCAGGTGTTCAACATTCCTTCTGGTGCATCACCTCTATTAGTTTAGGTTTAATTTCTTGTAATCTTCTTAGCCATGTCTCCTTGGCAAGATAAAGTAGATTTTGGAGTAGATCTTTACAATTTGGATGTGTGCATCGAATAGAGGAATAGAAACCGACCTTTATCGGAGGGTTATCTCGATTGCAAAGTCCCACAATTTGGGATAAGTCCATGTTTGACGAATCACAATGACTCATCCTAACTGTGATTTCACCATAACAATACCTTTATAAACATGAATTTTCGGTTTCATTGATTTTCTAAAGGTGATAACCACAAAACCGTACACATTCATGAAATTGTGCGAACTAACAAAATGGTGTTGAGAGTGTAGAATATATGTACATTTTTTCAAAAAATAGCAAAAATATGGTCTTTTTCTTAATTTTATTCATACGTTGTTTCTTATGTTATAAAAGAGGAACGACTGTCCCGGTGGTGTTTTTAAATGAAAACTTATTTTTTCACCATGAAATTTTAGATATATGTTCTAGATTCGAATATCGAGGTCTTGTCAAATTTTGTATTTTTGTATTTATTAATTATTTAGTGAAGATATTTTTAAATAAATGGTGTACATATGTCTATGCCAATAAATTTTAAGATTTATATCGAAATTGAATTTTTTTCATAGCTATGAAGAAGACTTCAACAAATAGTAAGTTTATTTTTTTCATTTTTTTAATATATTTTGCTATTTTTCAAATTGGGTTGATTGTGTACTATTGATTGTCCTAAAATACCATATGTTAGCAATAAATTAAAAATAAATAGTATAACAAATTTTTTAAAATAAAAATTATATTTTTAAAAGCTAATAAAAATTGTATTTTGTGTTAATTTTTTGTAATTTTACTCATTAGGTAACCTTAATTATGTGGCATCTATTTAACACATTTTGGCAAACAATCATCCTCCAAATGGATGCCACATAGGGGGTTCATGTGAAAACCCCTAGCCACCCACCAACCCCTCTCACCCCAACGTCGCTCGTACATTTTCCTTCCAAATTAGGTTTTTAAATTTTGTTTCGGAAAAACTATAGTTTTAAGCAATATAGTTCATTTTTTTGTTTTAAATTTAGTTTTACAAATTCTATTTTTAAAATTATAGTTTTTTTAAATTGTTTTTGATCAAAAATATATAATATGTTATTATATTTTTAAAATTAATAATAAAAAATAATTTTTATTATTTATATATAATAAAATCAACTTTAAAACATATAATTATTTTATTTAAAAATATATTACAAAATTAAATAATTGTATATTAGTTTTAATTGTTTTAAAATTAGAAAAGTTGTTTTAAAGTTATAAAAAGTGAAATTAAAAATAACCTAATTTCTATTGAGATTTCTATATAATAAGAGTTGCATGTGTATAGTTTTCTATTGAATTTACTCTTAGATTCAGATCTAGCTCAATTTGTGTGTGCGGTGAAAATTATTGAAGTGAAGGAATAATGGGAAATCAAAAGAATCAAAAAATAAATATAGCGAGGAACAAAAAGCAGAGAAGAGTGCTAGAAGATCAGTTCGTAGGAAGGCACAAACAGAGAGAGAAGGCACAAATAGAGAAAGACAAGGCTGCAAAAATTGGTACATACATACTTGAAAACCCTTGATAGATCGTAATTTTATTTTTTTTTCTATGGTAAATCTGATTTAATATTATTTTTAGATTAGGTAAAGGTAAGGGTTTTGATAGGATCCCATAACCTAAAACAATAGAAAAAATATGTGAAAATAAAAGACTCTAACAAAAACAACCTAAGAACCAACCATACTAAAAAAGGCTCCACACAGAAACATCATTCAACAAAACACTAATTGTTGAAATATCAACAAAACATCAGCTAATCTCCCTAAATATAAAACATGGTAAAAAATATTGCAACCACTCAATAGTATTTGGATCTGGATCTAGCCATCTACTTTATTTTTGTATTGCTTGTTACTCTAGCACATGGTTGAATTGGTCTCTTAGTTAAATAGGGTTTCTATTTAACATCAACTTCCATTCTTCAACATCCTCTCTCACCTCTTAGAGGCTTTGTTTCAGTACCCACCAACACCTTTCTAACTTAATCCTCATCATTGGTTCGATCCTAAAAACAAGAACCTTTACATATTCCTCTCATCTATATCTCTATAGTTGTTCATATACTATGTTATTGTGAGGTACTTCTTTTTGGAAACTTGAATGCCTAGACTAACCAACTACAATGTATTAGCCATGATCTTCACAATAACCCATTGATGATGTATGAATTTGATCATCATGAATCAAGCCTCCGGTGATAACTTACAAGACTATACATTAAATTCTAATGGGAAAGACATACTCAAGTTGGGTGAATCACACAATCTTATTATTCTAAATGGTATAGAACCCTTTCTTAAATCTAGAAGCTTCATTTGTTTTCCTCATCCTAGTGGAGCAAGTGTAGTAGCCTATGCAATATTTTGTAAATGTTTTTATTTGAGTAGCTATAATATTGAGGTTTTGAGTTCTCTCCCATATCATACAGATTAAATTAAGTTCTCTTTTTTACACCAATTTCCAAATCTAGTACAATTTTTTCCCATTGGATTTATAACCAACATGTTACTATTCATTTTGACCATGCATATGATGAGAGTCACAATAGTATTCTTAAAACCAACATTAAGTCTCAAATTTATGAGACATTATACCTAGTCGAGAAAGATAATAGGATATTCCAAGGAATTGTGAGAATTTCTCTTAATGCCTTTGTATTATATACCTAGGGATATGTATTATAATGTATAATTTCAACATGTAGCACACATCCTCCTTAGTTATTTATATGTCTACAACATATTGGGTCAAACATCTAACATGTGGAACTAGTTATATCGTGTAATGAGTTGGTCTACATTAGGATTAGGTGTTATTCACCCAATAATGGGAATGTATGTGTATATAAAGGATATGAATATCATTATGAGATATGTCATCTATGTGTTGATTCTTCTACTTGTTATAAGGTTATTGGAGGTGTCCCCATAAAGTGAAATTTCCATGTTGGGAAATCCTGTGGAGTTATTCCTATGTTTTCTCTCTCCTCTTATGTTTTATCTTTCTTCTTCATTTTTTTAATGTTATGTGGTTTCTCCCATGACCATATAGTTATAGCTCTAGGGCCTTTTCTTCAACATTTTTTTCTAGGTGCACCATCTCATGTGTTACGTTATTTTCCAAATTTCCTTCTTACAATGTGTCAAAATATACAACTTGATAGAGTTCTAATTTGAACTCCTTGGGGTATATAAGTGAATGATAGAGAAACATCCAGGTTTGAGTTTCATTTTGTGTCGAGCTATAGAATGTCACTCCATCCAGGATCATTTTTTCCTCTCCTTCGTACTTCTTATCTTGATCTTGATCTTGATCTTGATCTTCCATGTTTCTAATCTATAACTTAAAAACTAATTCATTCATTCACTTCATAGGTAACTTGTCAACTAATTAGAAATGTGATAGAAATATAAGAAACTAAATTGTCTTCATCGAGCTAAATAAAAAGTAATTTTTTCCTAAAATATAATAAGATATAGAATTAATAAAATCACCTATAAAGTATGAAGCACACTTAATCAAGAGAAAATTTTCCAATTTACAAGTGAAGAGCATATCATGATAAATTAGAGAAAGCATAATGAAGTATCAAGTTTTAAGTATCAAACTTCTCCTTACATTTATGTAGTTACATCCCAACTATTGCACCTCAAATAGGTAATGAACTATGTGAGTTTGATGCCTCTTCAAAGAGGTAATACATAGGTGGAACAAGGATTCCACAAACCAAACCACTAACCTTTTCAAATCAATATCAAATATTAATATAATTCTATTATTTGTGTTTATTGACCGTGTACATAATTTAGTAGAAATTTCACTTTTATTAATGCTTGTATCATGTTTGGATACATTTTTAATGTATAATCATTCAAAATACCCTCCTACGCCTCATCTTATAGATCACTCATTCATCATGTTATTGTTGATGATTCTTAATTATGTATAATTTTACAAAAGGAATTTAAATCAAACATTTAAGATATGTTTCTATAGATAAATTAACTCAAAGATGATCTTTTATATCTAAGGAATATAGTCCAGGTACAATTCTTGGGACTAAAATAGGTTCATGTTAAATACAGGATAAAATAAAGATCAACTTATACATAATAATACTTTCTCTACAACTCAATATTTATAATAGGGTCTTCCTCCTCCTCTATAGATTCACCTCCCTAGTGTTGTTTCTAATCTTGGTTTTCCATGTTACCAAACTCTCCAACCTCAAAAGGGTCGACCTAGAAGCCTAACCCAACTATGTATTTCCTTTATGATTGTATGAATGGGGTTAAAACCATACATGGCCTAACCATACATGTCCTTTAGATTTACATTTTCAATTGACCCATTCCCTATAAACATCAATACTACGTCTGGGTCCAAGAAAACTAGATCGATAAGGGAAACTTGAGCTCTATTAAAACAATCAATGTTTAGAACTCTCAAGAATAATCCTCCTCCTACTTCAGTTGTGGAAGCAAAGACATGTCCTCTCAAAAATAATCCCTACCCTCTCACCCTCTAAACAAGATTGTTCAAAGTCTTATGTCCTCTCAGTTGGTGAAGTCTTATGATACGAGCTCTATGTAAATATCTTATAATATAATTTTAATCCTAAGAGTTATCCTAGCTTAGCTTTCTAACTCATAAGGAATGTACAAATAGATAGGCATCACTCCTTCAATAACTTAGATACTTTTAATTGGCTAAAATAGTCACAACTTGATTCTATGAACACATGTTTTCTTTATAATCTCACTACTTCTTCATGATATTTTAGGATGCTCTTCACTATATTCTATGTGTTCTCCAACATGTCGCAAATACGTGGAATTTACATCAATCTTTATCTTCTAGAGATAGTACTATTTATCAACTTAAAATCTTCTATATCCATGTTCCTAAACAAGCTCTTATATATATTTTAAATCATTCATGAATGGTGTAATCACATATGTATGTTAATTTTTTTGCAAATTTTGTTTATGGACACAGATCGTGATACACAACAATATGATGAAGTGATAACAAAATTTATGAAATTAATTCCCAAGAAAAATGTGAACCACTTGGTGAAGAAGGATTTTCAAAAATTAAAAGAATTTTCCCAACAAGAACCACTATCAAGAAAGAAAACAACAAAAAGTGTAGAGATAATATATGGTAAATTTTGTTAATTTGACTACATTTTCTAGAGTACATTTGTTGGTCACATTCTTGAATCATGTTGATATGAAGGAAACTTTAGAATTGTTGGGTGTGTATTTTGGACGAGAAAAGTCAAAACGTATGGAAGAAGAATTTATTGCAAATTTTTCTAAAGGAATAAGTTCTTTGGGTACAAAAACTAGCTCTTTTGATAAGATTATTTCTCGTAGAGCAATATTAACTTCAATTGTAAGTGAAGATACGACAAAGAATCGTCATGTTACCACTACTGCTAACGTATTGGGTGTATCTCGAAAGACGGTTAGTAGGTATGTGTAGTCACATTTCCTACTCCCTTTAAACCCCAAGTGCGTTGGCATATCACCCAGTCTAGACTGAGCGCTCACCCGAGGCATGCGCAGGTGTCGATCCCCTCCTTTATGTGAGCTTTGCAAGAATGTTCACCATTAATGGAGGAATGTTTGCAGAGACTAGAGATACATGCATCCATCCTTTAGGACCAAGACAAAGAACTAGAACCAAACACGAAGCACCATAACATGAAAGTAACATCATAGCAACACAAAAGAACTAGATATGAACCATAAGTAGTATCAAGAACACAAGGGTTTGAATCCATAAACATAGATATACATAACAACACCATCATATATTGATTCACAATTGTTTATAGTAGCCAAATACATCAAGAGATTCTCAAAACAAGTGTTGCACATGGAACACTCGTTAGCATGTTAGAACTATAACCAATATGTCAAAGCATGTATGATCAAGTAATGTAAGATGCTAAGTACAAAATGAAACAATAACACCTGGATGAGACGAATGTGGATGCCCCCAACGACCAGTATAGTAAGGGTAGAAGGTGAGAATCCATGTCGTGTGTAGGATTCTTGTAGCTGTGATCACACTAAACAAAAGCGTGAATGTAGATGTGTGGATGATATAAATAATGACATATACGAAATCAATCTAACATGTGTAGTAAAGTGAATGTGTAAACACTAGCAAGCAAGAGTAAATGCCCCCAAGACAATGCAATATGTTGTGGATGGAGGGAGTGGAATGCAAAATGGAATAATATGAGTCGTGTGCCCCCCGAGTGGATGGAAGTGTATGCAATGACGTTCATTTTGTTTTCCCCCTTGACAGTCAAGAATGAACCATAAACAAGAGTGTGTCATTGGGAAATGGTCGAGTAGTGTTTGTTGTGTCTAGCGCACTGTGATGAATGTGTATGTGTAGTGTTGATGGGATGTAACATGTAGAAAGGATGCACGTGAACCCTATATCCAAAGCGTATATCATGACTTGTTGAATGAATGAGTGATGATTTAGCCTAAGCATATATCACTATATGATGAAAGGATTAAGATGAGTGATGATTTATCCCTAAGCATATATCACTATAAGATGAATGGATGGAGATGGGTGATGATTTAGCCTAAAGTGTATGTCACTACTAGAGGAAATGATGGAGATGGGTAACGATTTAGCCTAAAGTGTATGTCACTACTAGAGAAAATGGCGGGGATGGGTGACAATTTAGCCTAAAGTGTATGTCACTATTCTAATCATATCGCATGGTGAGTGCAAAGTTCCATTTGATTGGTAAACCCTCGACAATCGAGTATGGATCGAGGAACTAAAGTGCATCATAGGGTAGTGAGTGCAACGTGTAGAAAACAATGTAGTATATGTATGATGAAACTAGATGACCATGTGATGAGTAGGATTTTGCAAATGCACAATATGGGCAATGCAATGTAGGATGTATACTGTGTAATATGTAAAAATGTGATGTAATAGGTATAGGATGTATAACACACATTGTGTAAAATGCAATAATAGGTGTAGATAGAAATGGAATATGTAATGATAAAATGTAAAGCTAGACTCATATGGAATGTAACCTAGCGTAGTATGTAGAATATATGTATAAATGCATAGTGTATGATGTGACTATGTATAGGTTATGCGTGGATAGCCTAATAATGTATGTAATGTATAGAATGACTAGGATATATGGTACGTAGAATGACCTAGGTATGATGCAAGATGCATGTAGAAGAATGGTAGAATGTAGACTAAGTGTAGTATGTATTGGTGTATAGCGCGTGATGTGTGATGAAATGCAATGCGTAATTTCTATAGTGTAGTGTGTGGGGTTCAATGTAATAGTAATCCCTCAACAATCAAGTGTGAACCGAAGCACAAGAGTGTGTCATCGGGTAATGACGGTCTAGGACGTGTGATGTAAATGCCTATGTGAGAACGTAAAAGATAATAGATGCATGAGTGAGTGTGGGGATTAGATGTTATGCCCCCCAAGAGTATACCAATGAGTAAACTAACCAATGAGGGCCGAAGGTCCATCATCCGATGGTTGCGAAGATGAAAGTGTAGGACCATGATCTAAAAGCGGTGGCATGTAAGATAAATGTTGTGCTGGTGAATGAAGTCTATATGCATGTGAAGGATGGGTATAAGATGAATATCGTGGTGTAGTAAAATGCATCGGCGATGGAGATCAATGTGATTTGGTATGTGAGGGTGATGAGAAACCAAGCGGAATGAATCGAGGTGGCATCGACATTGAGATGTAGTGAGCAGATCCCAGGAATAGGCCTATGCCAATGTGTAGGACTAGCAAAATGATTTGGTCATGTAGACGGCACTCGAGTAGGTGAACTAGGAGTAGACTGCACTTTTAATAACATAGAATGAGGTAGGGAAGAAGAGGTGGATGAAACATGAGCACTTGTATGAGGAGATAGCGATGATACAACGAAGGAGATGGAGGAACACCATTAATAGAAATAACTTGGGAATTGTGAATGAATTTAAGTCGCAAGTGATTCATAAATATGATAGATTAAGAGTGATGGATCCAATTAAGGCCTAAAAGTAGGTCACATCCCTCAACTGTGTTTCCAACAAGGAAAGGGACAAGCATGGTAAGAGGGCCGACTGTGACATGTAACTTAACAACACCAAAGGGTTTGTGAAATTGATACTCGATTTGCGATGGAGGGTAACCAATGGCCCGAAGGAGCGATATAGAACATGCATTAATGGGCCATGATGGATCAACCTTAGTATTGTTGATAGAGGTCGAGCCGATAGATGTGTGGATGTGTAAATGATTAGATGTAAATGTAGCATGATAGTCAACATTGGAAAAAGAAATGATTGGTGGTGAAGCTTTGGTGTGAGTGACTAAGAAGTCAAGAGCTCTGGCTCGAGAGGTGATACCACATGATATGCATGATTAGCATAAGAGTCCATGGTATTTTTGTCACGTTGTTGAGAGTCATTAGAAAAGAGCTTGAGTTTACCCTTGTCATTAGTTGAAGGAGAGCTAGAAGATTCAAGGAATTCGAGCTTATTGTTGTGAAGTAGATCTTGGATAATTATTTGGAGTTTTAGGCATTTATTTGTAGAATGCCCCACACATCGATGATAATCACAATGGGAGTTTTCATTGTAGTTCCTACCTTTGGATCGTGACAGTCTAACTTGATCGGTGGGGAAGGGTAATAAGGTTGTTGTTGAGAAGTTGTTTTAATATAAGATGTGGAGCCATTAGGAAGTTGTTAAACGGCGTCTAGGTTGTTGTGATTGAACGTATTTAGAGGGAGTAACTATGTTAATAGTGATTTTAGCGAACTGGATTAGATGTAGATGGTTTGAATGGTGCCTTATTTTGAAAACAAGTGGAGGATGGAGTTTGTTCCTAATACTTAAGCTTGTCGATGGATAAAAGTTTAGAATCACGAAGCTTGAGAGTATGGCAAAGTTGATCAAATGAAGGGAGGCCTCAAATAGAACACTTTCTTGGAGAGGTGGTCAAAGGCTCTGATAAATAGGTCTTGAAGCTCGAGACAACAAGTACATTTTTCATTTTAGCAAGATTGTTCTTATACTATAAAATGTAGTTAGTGAATTGTTCATTGGATCCTTGTTTAAGTTGTGCTAGTTGAGCATAAGAAATCTTAGAGCCAATATTGATGGAGAAATGTATAAAGAAGGCATCGACTAGATGTGTGAATGAAGTAACTGAGTGGACAAGTAAGTCGTAGAACCAACGCATGGCATAGTCATGGAGACTACGAGGAAAGATTTTATCTAAGAGAATATGATCGTCGGTGAAATCTAAACAAACAACATGAAAGGCTCGAAGATGCTCCTGTGGGTTGTCATGCCCATTGAAAATGAGCGGCTTAAGGGTAACAAAACTAGGAGGAAGTGAATAAGTAGAGATGATAGGTGCAAATGGAGTATGCAATAACAAGGTAGAATCTAAAGAGGGAGATGCAGTTGAAGTAGTATGTTGTAACTTACGAATTTGAGCTTAAAGATCGTGATAAAGAGAGGTTAAATCTTGATTGCCAACATAGGAGACTTGCCTTTCATGAGAAACTAAAGGAGGCATGAAATGGTTGGTAGGGGTAGGGACAGAAAACAAAACATTAGAGATAGGTGGAAGAGTGGCAACAGGCGGTAGAGTGGCCACATCAGTTGGTATAGCCATAGAAGAATTGAGTTCCACCAAATTAGTAGCTTCCTCATGAGCCGCATGAAGAAGTAAGTCTAGATCCTGAGGGTGTGCGCAAGTAATCATTAATGGCTTTGAGATGAGCTTTAGTAAATTCCTCATGAGATTGAGCCATAGGAAAGGAAAAAGGAAACCCTAGCTAAGTAAGAAAGAAGAGTCTAGAAGCGTATATGATCGGGTTCACCAAAATGATTAACTAAAATTAACTAAATATGAGAAAGTATAATGATAGTTAATCTAATCTAGGAGGACATAAACACTGTAAATAAATGCACTAAAGTAATATAGAGTAATTAAATAATTAAACTAATGGAAATAAAACCCTAAAGTGCAAGAGTAAAGTGAGGAAAGAACTCAACTGATTATGGGTGACTGTATCGCAGAGTGTCGCAGTATGACAAAAATTCCGAAAGCGAGAACGACCGCATAGGGGCCCCGAAAAGGGTGGATCTGGAAGTTTTGAGTAGACTAAAGTGCCCAAGAGGGTACAGGGGCACCCTGGTATGTAAAAATAGGTACCCTGGTCTCGGAAAAAGGTCGTAACTTGATTCTTTCAAGGTCGGAAGATATCATGTAACATTCGTTGTCTGTCACACTAGATTTCCTGGACTACACCGAATGTACGAAATATTCCAAGAGAAAGAATGACCTGCAAAAGACCCAAAAGGAAGTATTAAAACCCTAAAAAAATAAAAGATGCAAATGAATGGATCAAACTGACCTCAATCCACAATAATGGGCTTACTAAAATGAGCGTTGCACTACATTTCGGACCCAAATGTAGTTCTGGTGTGTGTGTGTGTGTGCACATGTTGTGCCCTAGGTGCTCTTGTGTCAGTTGCACTATGTGAAGTAGCGAGCAATAACTAAATGTAGAAAATGTAATAACATGTGTGCATGGAATAGAATAGAATCCCTCCCCCTATGAAGTGTGTGTTGATGCAGATCTCTTAACCTTGATGTATGGAACTATGTGGATGTAAGTGATGCAATGGATGCAAATCTAGATGGAGTGATGATAGTAGATGACGCTAGGACCCTCATTCTGACCTCATAACTTTATATTTATAGGGTTCTCTTTATCTAATTTCGTAATTAATCCCGACATGGCCAACTAGGAAAAAGATAAAGATGAAAAAGGGCTAGAAGAGGCCCAAAAGAGGCGAGAAAGTAGAAAAAGGATCGGGTTGCCCCATGTGGGACTAGGGCGCCCCAATACAAGCCTGGGTGCCTCGGTTTAGGCTAAAATGACGGGAAAGTGCCGAAACAAAATGGACATGTATTTAAAAATGTGCAGAAATGATGAAACAAAAGTAAAACAAGATGGCCAAAAAGGTGGGATTAATTAGTATTTTCTTCACTCAAGAACCCTCTAAATAGTAGTATGAGACCGGGCTAAATAATGTCTAATGTGCATGATTTTGTGACTACAAAAACCAACCCTCATTCTTGCTTCACACAACCTAATGTTATAGTACTTACAAATGGGATGAAAGAGAGAGTCCCCTCCAAAATCCTTACACAAAAGAGCACTAACAACCAACGAATGGATCAACCAACCCAATCCTAGCTACATGACTATCAAGGACAAAACCTCCTACCCGAGCATTGAGCGGCCCGATAAACAACTTCCACTAATACCTTCTCATGATGTTGAGCACGCTTGATGAGAGAATAAAAAATATTTGTAAGACTTAGAAGAGAGGAGGTTAGTGCATTTAAGCTCTATTTTTGCGCAAAAGTGGTGATTACAAGATATAAGTCAAACTTGTACTTTCAAGCACCTAATTACCAATTTTAGGTGTATACAAGAGACATCAAAATGGAAGTGACCCTCTTACTAACATGTTTGCTTTCTCAATCTTCATGCCTCTTCCTCTCTAGCTTAATAATTCCCCAAAAATATAATGTGCAATTGCCTCTATATCCATGCCTTACTATATCCCGAGTTGGATATGCCTCTTTATCGTGCCTTGGAATTGCTTCTATGACTATGAAATTTTGCATTGTATTAAAAAATCAATCGCACATTGATTGTTTAACTTGTTTTGCAATAACATATAAACCTATGATGCCGCAATGATAGAAGTGGCCTTATTAACATAATGGTTGATTGGTTGTGGAATGAGTATGTTTACTTGCTTTGCCTTCCAATCTCTTCCTCTGTGGCTTCATAATCCCCAAAAAAAAAGTGTAATTGCATCCTAAACATGCCTTACTACCCCAAGTTGGATATGCCTTCTCGCGCTTCTATGACTCTAAATATCCAAATTACATAACAAATAAAATAATCCCATGTCGATCGGTTGGCTTAGTTCATGGTAACATATAAACCCCGATAAATATATCATGATCCTTATGTCAATAGAGATGATGTCACGGTGGTGGAGGTGGCCCTTTTACTAGCATAATGGTTGATTAGTCGTGGGATGAGTACATTTGTTTACTTAACCTTCATATCTCTTCTTTTGTGGCTTCATAATCCCAAAAATATATAATGTATAATCACCTCTAAATGCCTCTTCAATGCATCTTGAAATTGGCCCTCTTACTTGCATAATGGTTGATTGGTCATGGGATGAGTACGTTTGTTTGTTTAACCTTCCCATCTTTTATTTTGTGGCTTCATAATCTCAAAAATATATAATGTACAATCACCTCTAAAATGCATGCCTTACTACCCTGAGTCGGATATGCCTCTTCAATACATCTTAGAGTTGCTTATATGACTCAAAATCTTCATTAATCCTTATGCCAATGACACCACAATGGAAATGACCCTCTTACTAATATAATGGTTGATTGGTTATAAGATGAGTATGCCTATTTGCTCGACCTTCCCATCTCTTCCTTCTAAAGTACAAAGAAACCCTTTTACTAGCGTAATGGTTGATTAGTCGTGGGATGAGTGCATTTGTTTGCTTAACCTTCATATCTCTTCTTTTGTGGCTTCATAATCCCAAAAAATATATAATGTACAATCACCTCTAAATGCCTCTTGATGCATCTTGAAATTGGCCCTCTTACTTGCATAATGGTTGATTGGTCATAGGATGAGTACGTTTGTTTGCTTAACCTTCCCATCTTTTATTTTGTGGCTTCATAATCTCAAAAATATATAATGTACAATCACCTCTAAAATGCATGTCTTACTACCCTGAGTCGGATATGCCTCTTCAATACATCTTGGAGTTGCTTATATGACTCAAAATCTTCATTAATCATTATGCCAATGACACCACAATGGAAATGACCCTCTTATTAATATAATGGTTGATTGGTTACAAGATGAGTATATATATTTGCTCGACCTTCCCATCTCTTCCTTCTAGTACAAAGAAGCCCTTTTACTAGCATAATCGTTGATTAGTCGTGGGATGAGTACATTTGTTTCCTTAACCTTCATATCTCTTCTTTTGTGGCTTCATAATCCCAAAAAAAAAATGTATAATCACCTCTAAATGCCTCTTGAAATTGGCCCTCTTACTTGCATAATGGTTGATTGGTCATAGGATGAGTACGTTTGTTTGCTTAACCTTCCCATCTTTTATTTTGTGGCTTCATAATCTCAAAAATATATAATGTACGATCACCTCTAAAATGCATGCCTTACTACCCCGAGTCGGATATGCCTCTTCAATACATCTTGGAGTTGCTTCTATGACTCAAAATCTTCATTAATCTTTATGCCAATGACACCACAATGGAAATGACCCTCTTACTAATATAATGGTTGATTGGTTACAAGATGAGTATATCTATTTGTTCAACCTACCCATCTCTTCCTTCTAGTACAAAGAAGCCCTCCTACAACCCTAAAAAACCTTGAACAACATTTAAAAATTCAATTACGTTTACACAACACACTTATTTTGTATTTTTCACATGCATCATTGATTAATAATTCTATTAACTACTCTACACATTTCCTATTGACTAATAATAAATAGCCACTTTGACCAAGATTTTATTTTATAATATTTTGCCAATAGGTGTCCACTTTGAAGATGCCCTTTGTTGGAAAATGTCAAATTCCGGTGGCTCCAATATTTATTGTCTTGCCGGATTTTAAATATTTTAAAAGTTGTCGGATTTTAGATATTTTTCTACGAGTCCTAGATATTTGTTATCTTATATATCTGATTTTAATTTTATTCTTCATAAAGTAAATTCTATTGTTTACTTAGAAAATAATATTGGTCATATATCTTGTTCAAAGTTTTTGAGATTCAAAAGTTTTCTGATTTTGATTTTATTCTTCATAAAGTAAATTTTATAGTTTACTTTTTGGAAAATAATATTGGTCATATATCTTGTTCAAAGTTTTTGAGATTCGAAAGTTTTAATAGATAAATGTCTGGTGTTTGACCAAATGATGAAACATGATTTAGTTTGGCGACTATCATAATTGTGTCTTACAAAAATATGGACAATAGCAAAATAAGAGCTTTGCAACAACATATAGACATCCAGGCAATATCAACGCGAAATACAACTCAAATAAACTAAATATTACTACTATCTCCGGCGTAATTTGCAACTCATTTGCAATTGCTAGTGTTATTAACCGACATCTACATAATACTCCAATTTGAAATTACGAATTTCCGTGGAATCAAATTTAAGACCAGCCATTACCAACTAGATTTTTTTAACGCCTTTCAACATAACAAATCCGTACGTAGGTTAATGCTTGCATTCAAGGACTTGGGGAAAAATCAACCCATATTTAATGAGAGTTGATAATGAGTTGATTAGGACACTCGGAAGAAAGCGTTGACGAGAATTTTAATCATGCATAAAGCAGGCATGACAATTATATTTATGTGTCTTTTTGTTTTTCTAAATAAATCACTAAATAAAAAGATTTTTATTAGGATTTCCAGTGTGTTCCAGGCCTTACACTTCTCCCATTCACAGAACATGGCATTTCGAAGGTATTCTGAATGCAACCGTGTCACGTAATCTGCTTTCTGTATCACGTAAGTTTTGCTCTGCCTGGATAAAATGTGCACAAGCAACACTATCTACATTCAATTCAGATCAGTAGAAATATCATCTACAAAAAAAGGAACTTTCAACAGCTAGAACATAATGCAAATCCATGATTTGGGTTTGTTGCAAATTTTCAGGTACTATAAAATGTGCACAAGCAACACTATCTACATTCAATTCAGATCAGTAGAAATATCATCTACAAAAAAGGAACTTTCAACAGCTAGAACATAATGCAAATCCATGCTTTGGGTTTGTTGCAAATTTTCAGGTACTATAAACCCTACCTTTAATGTATTTTTGAAACTACAATGCAACTAATTTTGTGGGATTTGTATTCCTGTGATTTTTACAAGAGGAAAAAATATCATTAAGAGTTATTAATCATTTGTGGGATTTTTGTTGTTAATGACTAATATGGAGTAAGAATCCCATTAAAATACATTATCTAATTAAATTGTTCCTGAAAGCCACCAAAATATTGCAGCTTGACAAACAAGGTATAATTGTGCTCTTCAACCTCTTGTTTTTAAGAAACCTGAGCAATTATTGACCTGGGACAGAAATAGAAAAACACAGTTAACTTGACCTTAGCAAGGATTGGTATTTTAAAACTTGATAAATTAAATTAGAAATTTCGTAATCTTGAAGTTAACACAAATTTGTATTTCCCTTGATTATGGAACAAAAATCTAACCAGATCGAAAGCATGAGAAGCTATTGCAACTATTTTATATATATATGGAATGGAAGTTTGAGCTACTATATGCAAAACTTGCCCAGATATGCACCAAGTTCCTTCAAGTGTGAATAGTGAGCACCAACTACCTCAAGTGTAAAGCAGTTTCCACCAATCTGTACTGCAGGTGACCTGGGGTACATATACAAATATAAGCGCCACAAATGGCTTCAAGTGTGAAGCAGTTTCCACCAATCTGTACTTCTGGTGGCCTGGGGTACATATACAGATATAAGCACCACAAATGGCTTCAAGTTTGAAGCAGTTTCATCCATCCAATCTGTACTGCTGGTGACCTGGGGTACATATACAGATATAAGCACCACAAATGGCTTCGAGTTTGAAGAATTGCAGTCCATACGGAAATGATCCATGGCAGAAATCAATGTACATAATTTACAGTAGAACCTCATTGACTTCACACAGTGTGATTCAGTCAGTTACGGGTTGTAAGGGGGACTCTGGCATCCCGCATGGGCATCACATCAGGTGAGGATAAACAGAGCTGTTTTACCTCTCCATTTCCATATTTGAAACACCTTTCAGATCTTATATCCCTAATGATTGCACTAGATCCTTTAAGGATGGGGTTTGTAAGTTTTCTATGTAATCAACACTCGGTATGCAAATAGGTCTCCTCTTTGGTGTACAAGTTGGCTTATCTTCCTGGTATCATATCAGACGTTTTCGATGTTAGACATAAGCCAGAAAAAAAACTCAAACCTATTTTAAATTTATTCCCTGGATGAAACATTGAAAAGTTATACTTACCATATATTCTGTTCCAAGATATTTGTTCGTGTCTTTAGTTATATCCTCCACCTTGTTATTGTGCTTATTTTGCAGTTGAACAAGATTGTTGGTACAGGGTGCAATGGTAGGTTCAATACCTTGCCAAATGCTGTGATCCAGTTTCAATGATTCTGAAAAACAATTTGTATTAGCTCATAAATTTAATCACGTGGGAAATTAAAGACTATAGAAGTGGTTGAACTTACCATTAATATCAGACAATAGAGTTCCTATTCCATTCTCAATTTCTACATGAGCCAAAGAGGTAGTTTAGGCTAAGTCCTTCAGAACATCTTGATTGGCCTCCATGCCGCTCCTGTAAGATAAATGTGGGTCTTGTCAATATCATGCATGTAGATAAAATTAGATGAATTGCTATTACGTGTCTTAGAATTCAACATATAGCATACTTCACCATATGATCCACTGCTTCAACATTGCTCTTCCCCTTCTGCTGCAGATAAACTTGAGTGTTTTTCCAGTGTATCCCAACAGTGGTTGTTCTCATAGTGCTGCAAACAAAATCAGATAAATTAACTACCAAACCTACGTTCAGTAAATAAAGATTAACCACAAATAATGAGTAGAATTCAATAAGGAAACTGCAGGAGATATTCCATAAAATATATTGATCTGCTATTGTTAACAAGGACTCACCAATCACGAAGAATTTCTTCGATGCTACGGTGCCCTGCTTCCACAGAGGACATATTCTCGAGATAATAATTCTCAGCTTGCTTCATGTACAAATTGCACTTGTTTTGGGAATTAGAAGTGATGTCTTGCATATTAACCATTCCTCCTTGCAATTCATGTGCTTTATTAACAGATGTTTCTCGCATGTTACGAACTCTGGTGCATATCTGAAGAAGAAAAAGAAAGGATTTAAAGAAAAATAATAGATTAGCAGTTATGTGAAAAAGCTCCACCATAACACATTTAATTCACTAGAGAGAAGGTACACACCAGTTCACTTTTTCTAGCTGTTGAACTTGCCAATATTTTAGATATCTTCTCCAAAGTCTGCTTCTCTTCATGTGCTACAAGCTCCTGAAAGAATTTAAGTGGATGGACAATTTCAAAACAAGTAGAATAAGCAACCTGCAGAATGAGATGCTTAAGTTTCTCAGAGGATTCACCTCATATGATTTCTCAAGATCCACCATATTCTTGTCATGGATTGTTTGAGTTTCCTCAACAAATTGATATAGCGTAGATGCATTCTTGTGAAGATTCTCAAAGAAATCTACAGTGACCTTCGATACTACTCTTGTAGACTCCATAGTTCTTTTAAATCTCTGCATTTATAGAAAAGTGAAATGTAGTTTGATGGAGCAAAAGCATGTATAGTTGTATCAAAATTAATAAAGAGTCAGTTGTTTCAACCTCTTGTTGTTGGGAGGCATAAGAAGACATTTTCTCCTCCTGTTTTGCAAGGGCATTTTGAAGTTTAAAGAGAATTGCATCTGCCTCTGTAACAGCATTTTCTAGAAGCTGTAAACCAAAAAAGGAGTTCAGTAATGTATTAATTAAATCCAGACTCAGTTAACAATTTCAACATAATCTCAGAGATAATTCTTACATTATTAAGGTCCGAAGCCTGTGAATCAACAGCTAAGTCAACCCTACCAAATGTTGCCAAAGTTTTCTCATCAAGTTCATTCACCAGGTTGTGCAGGCCTTTGATTCCAGAGTAGTATATTGTTTTCAATCTTTCCACCCTATTTTTCACTCCTTCTGTAGCCTGTGGCAATATGTTACATCCATATGACACTCAAAATCTAAATCTAATAAACCAGGAAATCAGGCCAAAACCATTGAGTTTTCTTACCTGATTTTTAGTAGAAACAAAGGCTACCAGTTGTTCTTCCGTATTTTTCAGCTGCTGTCTCTGTTGGGAGACTGAATCTACAACTGATGAATGCAAGAGTTCCAGATGCTGCAGCAGCTGTGATTTAAAAGTTTGAACCAAATTCTGGTTTCCAGTTTCTATCTCATTCTTGCGATCTGTAAAGGCAGAGTAGAATAAATATTTTGCCGCATAATGAATGTAAAAATTGACTTTACATGGTACAACACCACCATACCGATTTCCGCAAACAACCCATCTACATCCTGTGCAGCAATTTCCAGCTCTGATCGGAGATGCAATGCCTGCTCAACAAGGGATTTCTCTGTTCACAACAATTAGAATGATGTTAATGTCATAAATCAGAGGCATTATAGTGAGTAAAATATTCATTTCGCGGCTTCAATATTATCACCCACCAGACTGTAATAAATTTGAGATATAAAACTCCTTTTCTTTAAGTGCATAGTTAGCTTGTCTGTTTTTTTCTTGAAGATCTCTCAGGACTTCCTCAGTATCTTCAAGTTTGTTCTGTATACAAAGCAAAAGTAAATAACACAGTTTTCTGGGACAAAAACATGGGAAGTATTAAAAAATGATTGATGTTGCTTCCATCCATACATGTGTAGCCTCAAGTTGGTTTTCAAATCCGCACTTGTTCTTTGTTGAAAACCATGCAGATCCTGTAGCTCTTTGATTTGCTGCATGCAGGGAAGAGATGATAACTCAAAGTTGGGTTACATGACTCTACGGAGAACAAGTCAAATTGTACAGATACCAGAAAATACCTTGTCCTTGGAATCAAGTTCACATTCCATACGATCGATCTTCTCAATCATAGCCTGAAAAAACACACGAAAAAGATAAGAAAGGGGAAACAAGAAAAACAATGTGATATTACTTCGTTACCATGTCAAAGATGAAAATAATGCCAAAAACAATTGACCACCTTTTTTCAGCTTCTTCCTGTATAAAGCGATCACGTGGAAGATAAACACCATTCTTCTCCCTTGCAGCACGCACATCTGCTCAACCATTCAGATTATGCTTCCAAATATAATTTTTATACAGCTAACATAAATTAAAATATAGTTTTGAATCAGTAGTCATTAAAAGTATATGCATAAAAAATGAAACCTTGTTTCAGCCGTTCAATATCCATGTAAAGATCTTTAATGAAGGCAGACTTCATCATTTTCTGATTAAGCTGAAAATGGGACCACCCCAAAGTAAGAAGAAATAGTTTACCCAGTCCAAAAAAATGACATAATGAAAGCAGAAATTTCAACTTATTTACTCAGACACACCTCTGGTTTGTTCCTGATGTGTTTAGCACGACAAGCATAATCTAGCGTACTCAGAGTTTCTTCGAGGCAGTGGACTGATGGAGATATGGTAGCAATGATGCATGTTTTTGTCTTTCCACCAAGAGAATCTCTCAATAACCTGGTTAGTTTGCTATCTCTGTTGAAATAGAGGAGTTTAATCTCGAATTATGTAGTATACATGCTTCATAGAAGAACAAAGAGATATTCTGTTGATTAAAAGCATATAAACTTATGAGAATGAATCTTACCTGTAAGGCACATGACCTAAATGCTCTACAAGTGAAGTGATCACACGCCCAAGTGTAAGCAGGCTCTTATTGATCTCCCCTGCTTCCCTTGCTCGACTCTGTCATATCCTTAATGTTAGTGTACGATCACCATGTGACAAACCATGGGGATGTGAACAAATCAGAAGATCAAGTTATAACAAGCTGTAGAGATGTTTGGTTTCAGATTTAAACCAGCGAGGCTCTAGAATATTAGGATACTGACTCATGCATGATAATTGAACAGAAAATTGCAACATTCCCTTGTCATCCTACCTCTCTGACACCTGAACGCGAAATATTTTCTGAGCCAGCCAGGTCTACAAGATTAAGCTTCCCACACTTGATGAGCTCCTGTCCTTCTGCAGTTGCTTCTTTGATGTGAATAGTAATAGAAAATATAGAGTGTGAGCGGCTGCAAACATGAAGGTCGCCCGTCATTAACCAAATAGTAGTAAAATTAATAACTGCACAAGTAGTAAAATTAATAATTGCACATTAAGAGAATGGAATTTGCACTCAGATTACCTGCTCTGCTTACTTAACAAAGTTTCTGCAGTACGTCTCTTCGAAGATCCTCTTTCTATTAGATTATATATCTCATTTGCACTATATACAATCTCTTCTTCCAGGCCTCTCACAAGCACTCCACCTTTACCATCTTCTAGAAGTGCAATTGACTTTTTCGATTTATCGTCAAAGTTCTTAGGAGAATCCTCAGTTGCCAATAAATCTGTAATCTCTTCATTGTATATCTCCAGGAATGTTACTTTCATACTGTAGTCAGCGCTCTGAGACTCCAGTGTTTCAATTATCTGGCGGACTGCTCTGGGTATGACACCAGCATCACTGGGAAGATCTCCATTCTAGAAAGCATCAACAGGCTAGTGATTTAGAAAACTAATTGCAGCAATTTTTATGTTGTACAGATATCATAGTAGGCCTGTGCAACTAATCCATGAACCATATTTTGGGTACTGGGCTTCATTGAACACAGTGAAAGAGTCCATGTTATCATTATACAAATTAACTGCAATTTGATTCCATCATATAAATTATTGTACCTTTGTTTTCCTTCCTACTCCTTCCATGGTGTATGTTTTCCCTGTGCCTGTCTGGCCATAGGCAAAAATGGTGCAGTTATATCCTTCAAGGACTTCATTAACAATAGGGACTATGGCCTGATCATATACGTTTCTCTGCTGGGCCTTAGGACCAAAAACCTGCCAGACATTAGAAGCAGAATACACATTATACTTTTACTTCAATGCAATCTCTGTAACATATTAAAAAGCATATGGTATATTGCAGAGTAGTGAATGCAACAAATAGATATAATGGTATATTTGCAGAATAGTGTATTGCAGACCTTGTCAAAAGTAAAGGTCCGGTCAGTTAGTTTGCTGGCAACACTTTGAAAAACAGTGACCTCTCGTCTCTGCTCATGGCAGGATATAACCTGTGGGACATTAGCCCTCAACTCATCTTCGCTAAAAGGCCTGAAATATTTGCAAAGAAAACCATGAGAAGTTGTGAACAACAAACTATTAAACACTATCATAACAATGATATAACATCATTTTCCTTAAATGGCGTTAAATTTGGACAAAGACAACTATCTGGAGGAATGACCGCCTACATAACAAACAAAGCAACACCATCTCCATTAATTTTTTGGCCAAAAACACTATCTTGGATTGAACACCTAAAAATAACTGAACAACGAGATAACGGTGATGCAGCATCAATGAACTATCCTGCCTGAAATTTCAGTAAAGTGAACCATCCGAATCATTGAACAGCTAAAATTGAACACCAACTTAACATTGATGCAGAGCCTTCTTCACTACATGACCTAACAGCGTGGCAATGATGCATGGCTGTCAATGTTAAATGACCTCAAATATTGGCAAAGAGAACTATCTGAAGCATTTAACAGCTAAAAACTGAACACCAACATAGTAATGGTGCATAACCATCCTTGTTACATGGCCTAAAATTTTGGCAAAGAAAGAACAATCTGAAGAATTAAAAGTTAAAACCAACATAACACAGATGCATGGCCGTCTTTGTTAAATGACTTGAAATTTTTGGCGAGGACAACTATCTAAAGAATTGAACACCAACATAACATTGTTGAATGACCATATTTGTTAAATGACCTGAAATTTTGGCAAAGAGAACTATTAACAAAGATGGCCATAACACAGATGCATGGCCGTCTCTGTTAAATGACTTGAAATTTTTGGCGAGGACAACTATCTAAAGAATCAACATAACATTGTTGAATGACCATATTTGTTAAATGACCTGAAATTTTGGCAAAGAGAACTAGTTGAAGAATTAACACCAACAGAACACAAATGCACATATTCATGTTCATAAGAGAACTGAGATTTTTCATTTTGAGGAAGAAAACCATGTGAAGAATTGAACACCAACATAAAAATGATGCATGGCCATCTACATTAATTGACCTGAAGTTTCGCAAATATAAGTATCTGAAAATTTCAGTCGCCCAGTTAGTAATGATGCAACGTAGATAATTGGCAGTAATGCTAATTGAAAAGGCATGTAAAATAGAGGTATATAATGTACCTGCATCTTAAGATTACTTGCACGTTAACTCCTTTGTCCTTGTCAAATCTATTGGAAAGATCCTCTACCACTCTGGATTCACCCCTGTGCGCCCTTCCTCTGTCTGATCTCGTTGTTTGTGATGGAGATGCAGAGGATAGTTTCCTACTATATTGTGGGGTGTAGAACATGCCCTCCATGACCCCAAATGCTAGCAGTTTTGCAGAAACAACAAGATTTCCTTTCCCAAAATTTCGGTATACACCCAAAACCCCAAATGCTAAATATATGCAAATTCTGAAAAAAAAACACAGATTGTCAATAAATTTCAAGAAACCCGATGCAGCGAAAAGGATAAATGCACAATAAAAATAGTAAATTGCCCGGGCAACATTAGCTTTATGCAGTTCAATGAACCCCTTTGATCCCACCAGATAGAAAAGGAAAATACTTGAAACTAGATAAACAAACTTGATGAGAATAAACGTAGGCAAACAAAGGCAAACCAGCAGCACTTTTCAGCAAAACCAAGTCTATACCCCCAGCTTCTTTCTTAGAGTAAAATCCACCAGAAAAAGTACAGCAAATAGAAAGAAAAGTCGTCAAACTCATAAAATGCCCATTTTAACGAGATTTAAATGCCTTCAACACTAAACAGGGGTAAATATTTCCCCCAGATCGACTAAAAACTGATAAGATAGCTTCAGTCAAACGATTGAACCGCAAAATTTCCACTAAATTTGGACCATAGACACAAAAGAAACTTTCTGAAACGGGCAGAACAAAAACAGAGCTAGATTCAGCAACATTTCCCCAAACTTTTAGCCCAGCAGAAGTTGCTAAAATCGTTCATCAGACGCACAAACTTATTTAAATTCAACAAACAAACAGAGGCGTTCGATGTATGCTTATTTTTTCAGCAGAGTCAAAAAAACAAAGAGGGAAATAAAAGTAAAGGTGGGATCCGCCGATAAATTTAAGCTTGTATACTCCGCCAAAATGAACGAGAAGAGTACCGAACTTACCGAATATATTTGGCAGTAAACTCTCGGCGCCTGTGCCAGATAAATGGGTACTCAAAAACATAAAATCCTTGAAGCCTTTGGAAGAAACGCGAGATTTGTGCACTCAGAGGGTGTACAAAACCCTGGTTTTCCTGATGCCAAAAATTTCTGTGCGCGTTTGAATGAATGATTTTAGTGTTTAACGTGAATAACGAGGACGGGGCAAGAGTTTTAATGTGTTTTTGTTAAATTTTGGGTCATCTAACGGTCTGAAATTTGTAATGTGTTTTTTTACCGTTGAAGGGTTCGCGCACACCAACGTTTCAATTTTTGGGAAAGGACAACGTTGGGATCCACACTTTTCCTCGAAAATGGAGCCTCGATGCTCACTTTGGGGATTTGAAGGTCTTATTTGGGGAACATTATTTAATAAAATGTTAAATTATGAATTGTTGACAAAAATGTCTAGGGATATCAATTTTAATGTTCTTTGTTAGGATATGTATGTATGTATGTCTGTGTGTGTCTGTATGTATGTATGTAGTTTTATTGTTAATGTTTTAATATTTAGTGATAATGATATATTTAATTAAGTCAAAAGAAAAATCATTTAAATGAGTGTTTGATGTTAAATTTAAAGTTGAAATTATTATGTGATGGTCATATGAATATCAAATTTAATGTTGAAATAACTTTGTGATTGTTAAATGGACATCATTTTTAAGGTTGAAATTACCCTATGACGATAAAATAAACATCAAATTTAAGGTCTAAAATAGAAGGGAACACACTCACACAATTACATCCCTTCCCTTGTTGTCATTGTTGAATGTCTCTCGACCAAAAAAGTGTAAGTGCTTAGTTGTTTTATGTAGCTCAAAATCCCCTTAAATTTACTTTTTTAAAATTCAAGCTTCAAATGACACCACATGATCCATCATCTTATATGATGGAATGCTTTAAACATGTTTCTTTATTTGTTGATTATTGGTCCAAGATAAGTGTTTATTGACATGTTTGTTGACTTTTAATGGTCGTCTCTCTTCTTCTCGGCCCATAGATCTTCCTCTCTTCTTCCAATGCTTATGGAGTTTTGTGCTAGAAGTGCCTCAATGTCACTAACACTTATCAAAAGTGCCCTCGATACTTATTATCCCTTATTTTGGTCATTATTGAGTCGGTGCACATGTCCCATTCATCTCATATTTTCATTTCTAGTTATCTCATTATCGGTTCATGCACCATTAGGGTCTTGATTTAAATGGAATTGTATACAAATTCATAACTATTACTGACTCATTTGACACAAGAGGATATATTAAGCATTCACAAGTTATACTCGCACAAAACGTTATAACCATCCAAGAGAAGTCAAATAATTATGGCACTCATCATTGTTTGAAGCTAACCTTTTAGATTATGGAGCACTTTTAGTGCATAACTAAGGTCTTACCTCTCTTATGAAATGTACGTTTCTAAAGTCATTTCCTTTATGCAATTTACTATTCTTCAAGATCACAACTCCCATCCTTGAGGGATGACAAGAAACAAGTTAGTTGGATATTATTCACTAACCTTAGCGTGGGACCTTAAAGTCACTCTAATTTCCTCAAGTTTTCATAATCTAGTTGGTATGTTAGAGTCAAGGACAAGGAAATCAATTGTTACATGCACACTTGATTCGCAAAGTTTCCAACAAAGTGAGGAAATGAAATATAAAAAACAAATTAGTCATATTGAAGTTGTTTGTCACCTCAAAAGTGACTTAACCCTCTTGACACCTATTTGAAGCATCCTTTATGTTTCGACATGTTATCCCTATCGAGATCCATATTTTTAAGCGAAGTTGTTAATTATGTTACGAACATGTTATCGAGTCTAGACTCATAAGACGGTTTGGTTGAAATAATTTATTTGAGATACGCTTATAAACCATATGTCTTTATCCTCATACTTGATTTGGAAATATTTGTAGATGCCTAAATTTGGCACTTTAGTATTTTATTATGTTATATTTTTCTTGCATTCTTTACACATGACTTCCACACATAAATAGACCTAAAATACACTATCCTAAGATACCTCTAGACTTGCAATCTCACATGCCATTGCTCAAGCACCCATAAGAACACTACTATAAGTAAAAACACCTTATACTTCATGTGTAAACAACTTCAAGCTTCTACATAACTTCCTCTCCTCACTTTGGATAGAACCCGTCTAGTAGAGACATGTTTCATATGACATTTTTGTCTAGGGCCCTCTTACAACCATATTTTCTCATGTTTATATTTACTCCCCCTCTAAGTCGACTTCAATGTGAAATATTTCTCATGGAGTCATATCAATACAAGTTAAACCCATTGATTTTATCACTTGAATATCATCTTGCATTTTTAGGGTTTGATGCGGTGGTATCGAGTTTGAACTTGGCCGGCGTTGTGTCAAACCCTAATTGTGAAGGTTCATCCATATCTCAAAATCAGTAGCGAATTTTTCTGCAAATTTTTTTGTGGTGTGGCGAAATCATTCAAGTAAGCTTCCCTCAAAATTTTAAGAATTTTTATTTGTTTTGCAAAAGTTATAGCGGTTTTATGTTTTTTCATAATTCGGCTACCTAGGGTGCAATTTGTGGAATTTTTCAAATTTATTTACATTTCCAGAAAGAAGATTAAAAATTAGTTTGAGTTCATTCTTTGAGTTTTATAAAATTTGGCCGAATTCCTATTGAAATCCTAAACCATAAATTTCGACCTTGATCTTTAAATCTTACCATTTTGGGGCATCATGGTTGGGCCTTCGACAAGAGGCAAAAAGAATCCCATCACTCCGGTAAAACCCCTAATAAGGATGAGATAATAGTTGAGGAGTTAGAGTCAAAAGGGGTATCTATAGATTCCTCAGGGTTAGGGTTTACTTCAACTGACCATAAGGTTAGCTATCTTGAGTTAGAGTTGTGAAACCTCGAGGGTAGAGTGGCTAGCAAAGAAGATGTAGAAAAGATTGGACAACAATTGGAGGATTTCATTCACCAATTTAGTTACAATATCATGGGTCATCATATCCTTCCTAATCAGCCACAACTCAATCATACTCATATTAACCAGGGTGGATCTTTAGGTCAAAGTAATAGACAAACTAGCCAGGGTGGATCTGCAAACATGACCAATCCAAATACAAACACTCTGCAAGCCCGTAACATGATTCCAAAAGTGGAAATGTGTAAGTTTGATGGAAAGGATCCACTCAATTGGATTAACCAGATGGAGAATTTTTTTATCTTCATCAGATTCCATCGAGACAAAAGGTTACCATGACATCGTTTTATCTTGAACCTGACCAATTCATTTGGTATCGATGGTTATGTGCTCAAAGGAAAAAGAGTGGCCTCAATGTTACATGGACAGTATTCACCGAAGATTTGCAATTGCATTATAGTTCTAGTGTGTCAGAGAATTATTTCAATCAATTAGAAAAGTTCAGACAAACAGGAACAGATCAAAGATTACATCCATCAATTCCAAAACCTTTCCTTACAGGTGGAAAATATTCCTGAAGATAATTTGAATGACTTATTTCTTGGGGGTCTTAAAGAACAAATTGAGACTGAGGTGCGTATGTTTAATCCTCATAAGGTTTCAGACTCTATGATCATGGCACGTAGGGCAGAGGAAAAATTTCTTTCCAGTAGGAAACAAACCGCGATGTATCGAGATCATAGCACCCTTCCACCATCATTCCCTCGGCCAGTTAGACTGACACCTCAACAAATTGAAGAAAAGAGAGCCAAAGGGTTATGTTTTAATTGTGACAACAAATTTGGACCAGGACATAAGTGTGTTGAAAAGAAGTTGTTCTACATTGAGGGACCTACTGAAGAAGATGAAGAGGTAGACCCAGAGGAGGAATTAGGATATCTCCAACCAACAATATCATGTCATTCAATTCCCGATTAGCACTCCCCAAACTCTCAAAGTAGTTGGATTCTTAAAAAATAGAGGGTAACAGTGTTGATTGATTCGAGAAGTACTCATAATTTCATCAATCATAAGTTGGTGGTACGCTTGAACTGTTTTGTTTATCCAGCTCCAGAATGTCAAGTCATGATCGTTGATGGGAAAATTGTTAGTTGTTCAGGAAAATGCCATAACATTAATCTCACCATGGGAGATTACTTGCTAACTAGCAATATGTATGCCATTGCCATGGGAGGAGCAGACATTGTGTTAGGAGTTCAATGGCTTACCACTTGGAACCATTGAAATTAATTTCCAAGAGTTGTTCATGCAATTTCAATCAGAAGGGAGGACTTTTAAACTAAAAGGACTAAGAGCAAAGTCCCCACATATGGTAAGTTCTCATCAGATGCAAAAATTTCTTAGAAAGGGTGTAGAAGGGTTTGTGGCACAACTATTTTCATTGGAAGCACATCATTCCAATACATTTATACCCATGAGATATGCAAGCAGTTATAGATGAGCACTCAGTGGTGTTTGGAGAAATGCCCAAGGGTCTACCTCCGAAAAGAGACCATGACCATGCCATCCAGCTAGTACTAGGGAGTCAACCACCCAACATCAGACCTTATAGGTACCCCTATATGCAAAAGAGTGAGATTGAGAAGATAGTTCAAGAGATGTTAGAAGCAGGACTTATTCGTCATAGTCAAAGTG
The DNA here is from genome assembly GCA_018340775.1 of Taxus wallichiana var. yunnanensis. NCBI lineage: Eukaryota > Viridiplantae > Streptophyta > Pinopsida > Cupressales > Taxaceae > Taxus > Taxus wallichiana. Next base: position 1,006,425,448 of record CM031242.1, read on the forward strand.
CTTACTCTTCTCCTGTAGTGATGGTACGGAAAAAAGATGACAATTGGCGCATGTGTCCAGATTACAGGAACTCAATAAGTACACAATTAAAGATAAGTTTCATATTCTTGTAATTGATGATTTGCTAGATGAGTTACATGGTGTTGTTTACTTTACAAAACTTGATCTTCGTTCTAGATATCATCATATTAGAATCAGGGATGAAGATATTCATAAAACAACCTTCAAGACACATGAAGGACACTATGAGTTCTTGGTAATGCCTTTTGGACTAACAAATACACCCTCTACATTTCAAAGCTTGATGAATTCCATCTTTAAGCCATTTCTTGAAAGTTTTTTTAGTGTTCTTTGATGATATATTAATCTATAGTAAAACATGGGAGGAACACCTGCATCATGTAAATAAGGTGTTGGAAACTCTTGAACAACATCAACTTTATGCAAAGCCTTCTAAGTGTTCTTTTGGTGTCAAGGAGGTTGAATATCTAGGTCATATTGTCTCTTATGAAGGTGTTAAAGTGGATCCTAACAAGATAAAATCCATGCTTGAATGGAAGGTTCCCAAAACCCTAAAAAATCTCTGAGGATTTTTGGGGCTTACAGGTTATTATCGTAGATTTGTAAGGAATTATGGCAAAGCATCGCAACACCACTTACAGACTTTATTGAAGAAGGACTCTTTCCATTGGAATGAGCAAGCTACTATGGCCTTTGAGAAGTTGAAGGAGGCCATGTGCACCACTCCAGTTCTAGCCACCCCAAATTTTTCAAAAACATTCATTGTTGAATGTGATGCTTCAGGGTATGGTATGGGGCCAGTACTCATGCAAGAAGGGCGACCCATTACCTTCGAGAGCCACCAATTCAAAGGTAAGAATATCTCTAAACCAGTTTATGAGAAAGAAATGTTAGCAATACTTCATGCAATGAAGCAATGGAGACCATATCTAATGGGACGACATTTCAAAGTAAAGACAGATCATGATAGTTTGAAATACTTCTTAGAGCAATGTTTATCATCAGAAGAACAACATAAATTGGTCTCAAAAATTTTGGGGTATGATTTTGAGATAATATACAAGAAAGGGAAAGAGAATGTAGTTGTTGATGCTTTATCTCGAAAGGATGAATCTGCCCAGACATTGTTGTGTGTCATATTTGTATTACATGAGGATTGGATAGAGGATGCAAGGTCTGAATGGAAAAATGACCCAAGTACACAAAATCTCATTTAGAATCTCCAACAAGATCCAAGCATGTCAAAAAAAATTTATGGAAAGGAGATGTTTTATGGTATAAAGATAGATTATATCTATGTAAGAATTCAATCCTTAAAAATAGGGTTCTATCTAGAGCTCCATGCTTCTCTAGTAGGGGTCATTTTGGCTTCTTAAAGACTTATCATCGAATCAAGCATGATTTTTTCTAGGAAGGGCTAAAAGGAGATGTCCAAAAGTTTGTGGCAGAATGCATGGTTTGTTAGCAAAATAAGGGTGAAACAATTAAGTCCCCAGGTCTTTTACAACCTCTATCTATTCCTAGCCAGAGGTGGGAAGAGGTGTCCATGGACTTCATCACAGGATTTCCTAAATCGAAGGTAAAAAATGTAATCATGGTGGTGGTGGACAGACTCACCAAATATGCCCATTTTTGTGCTTTATCACATCCATTTGTTGCGAGTATAGTAGCAACAACCTTTAGGATACAATTCAGAAGCTACATGGGACACCAAAGATTATAGTAAGTGATTGAGACCCTATCTTTACTAGTAATTTTTGGACTGACTTGTTCTCATGCTTGGGCACACAACTAGCTCGTAGTTCCTCTTATCATCCCCAGTCTGATGGGAAAACAGAGGTGGTAAACAAGTGCTTGGAGGGATATCTTCGTTGTTTTACATCAGATAAGCAAGCGAGATGGGTCTAATGGTTACCAGCTGGCAGAATGGTGGTATAACACCTCCTTTCATACTTCATCTAAAATGTCTCCTTTCTTGGCATTATATGGGTACCATCCACCATCTATCACTTCATCTTTGAGAGTCCAACCAAAGGTTCGAGTAGTTGAAGAACATATTCAACACCAACAAGAGGTGCTTTCTAGTCTCAGGGAGAATTTGGCCATGTCACAAAACCACATGAAGCAGCAGGCAGACCAACATTGCAGTGAAAGACACTTTGAAGTCGATGATTGGGTTTTTATGCGTTTACAACCATATAAGCAAATGTCCTTAAAACAACATAAAAAGGATAACAAGCTTTCACCTAAGTATTATGGTCATTATCAAATGTTACAGAAGATTGGCAATGTAGCATACAAACTGGAACTTCCTCCGCCACTCGAATTCATCCAATCTTCCATGTATCTTTCCTAAAGAAGGTAATTGGACAGACGGTATCAACCCAGACAGTGTTACCCGAGCTTGATGAAGAGGAAAGAATCATCCTGGAACCAAAATGCATCCTTTAGACATGCACTAAGTGATTGAGGACAAGGGTCATCACTGAGTATTTGATCAAGTGAAAAAATCTAGACAATGAAGATGCGAATGGGAGGATGCAAATTTCTGCGGCAAAGAACATCCAGATCTTCTCAACATTGGGGACAATGTTTCTTCGAAGGAGGGGCATGTTATACCCTTAATCATATATCTTATATTGGATGTATATAGCCTACTTGTGGCTATCATAACTTCTTATCATTATGTATCTCTTTCATATATGTTATATTTTCATTAATGGGTTGGTCTTGGTGTTGGCCATAGCATAGATAGAATAGTATATTTAGGGGTTAGTAGGTAGTAGTTGAGGAGGATATTTAGCATTTGAGTCTTATTGTCTGGTTTGGAGGTTTCCCCCTCAAAGTGGCTAAGCTATTCTTCTTGCACATTGAGATCATTTATATGAAATATTGTGTTCATTAGTGTTATATTGTTGCTTATAATGTAATTTATACAAGTAATTACATTACAAATCACTTGAATATCATCTTGCATTTTTAGGAGCTCTTCTAAAAATATTTATTTGTAGACACTCAAATTTGGCAACTTGTCCTTTAGCAATGACAAGTTTGGATTTGTTCATATGTTAATATGAATGCTCACATTTTAAGCCCGATATGTATATATTTTTCTCTTTCTCTTACTCTTGAATTTATCATCTTTACACACCACTCTATTATTTATCAAGGAAATGTTAATTATCCAAAGCACTAACCCATCTGTAGATGTCTATAATGGAGTACAGTCTTGGCTAACCTATACGGTCCTAAACCCTCCCATTTAAGGACTCTTTTTCCAATTTGAAAACATTATATGATTCGGTTCATCTTCTTTAGGTAAGCCATAATGTAAATGTTTAACCTATGGAAGCTTATGTAAGCAAGTCAATTGCACTTTATAACTCACTGGCATTCTCATAAGCGCCTATTGCAAATAGCAACACTAAAGCACTCAAGACTTTCCTAATTATTCCTAAAGAAATTCCACATCGGTTAGAACAGACCTCCACACATGTCTCAAAGCACTCTAACTATGTTCGAGAGTTTAACTTCTTCCATTTCCAAACACTCAAAGGCCCTAGATTTGGATGTCTTAGCAAGAGAAACTTACTATAATCATTGACAAAGTTATTCATGTGACACAACAAATTATTCTAAGCATCTAAAGCACATCACATCCCACTACTACCACATTGGGTACATTCTAAACTATATAGTTAGCCCACTATCTTTTTCAAGAGACATAATGTCACTTATAGGGGTTGGCTTAGATATGCATGACACTTACACTTACACGAGGATAAATACACAAGGCTTTCTCTCACTCGAGGGATGTAGCACCACACTTGGATTGGTTTTGTCAAGGGTAGTCCAACATCACCCACACACTGATTTCTCCTTTGGTTATCCAATGATTTGATGAAGTTTGTTGCAATTATCTATTTTTTTAATATTTCAAGTCATTACATGTGGTGTCAAAGGTGTGTGAGCCCTAACGATGGATAATGAAACTTATTTCTAAACAAGTGAAGGGAAATTGAAGTTATAAGATGCCACTATACACAAGTCCAAGACCGTACCATGTTCCAAGAAGAGGTGTACGGTCTTGCATGCGTAAATTTTAGTTCCAACTTCAAAGATAAAGCATTTCTACTTTTAGAAGATCTCTTTCACCTAGTCTGCACACCCAAATCATCTATATACGATGATGCATCATTAACTACTTATCTCTTTGTGTGTTTCAAGCAATCATTATATCATTTTAACATAGTTAAAAGTATTAATGTTTTATTTTGAATGTGCATGGTTAATGTCTATTGAGTAATTTAGAATAATCATCAAATAAGAAACTCTTACATCATATACTCATCACATTTATATATTTAAGGTGTGAACATTTGGTGAGCCCGGCTTTTGATTGAGTATATCACTTTGACCCTAGTTTCCCTAGGGTTTCTCCTTCCTCTTTCATTTCAAATTTATCAATCTTTTAGGGTTTGTATTCATATTTCATTTTTACTATCCATTGCATGACCTATAACTAATTTTCAAATTTTTCCCTAGGGTCTCATGATTGGTCATCCTCTTTGGGTCTCTTTCTAGGGTTTCATATTAGATAAATCACCTTTCGTCATATATCTCTAAGTTAAGTGAACCTATTTTCAAATCCCCTTGAGGTTTTTCTTTATTTTAATACATTGAACGAAAACATCTTTTTGTTTGTAATAATTTTAAAACAATTTTTAGAAATTCAAATTTGTTGGTTTTAGTAATAACGGTAAAATTGGAAAAATATAAAACTTTTTCAAAATCCCTTGGATGTTTTTGTTCTTCACATTACAATCTTAAATTACCTCACTTGGTTTTGTAAAATTGATCTTTTAGTTTCAAGAAATGATTTTTTTATTAATTTAACGATCTCTTGGATTTCGGCCTTCTGTTTTCAACTTAGTGCCTAATTTACCATCTAATTGAAGGATTATTTTTCTCATACTATTATCATGGCTTCCAACAATGCAATCGATAGTGGTCACCCCTTTAATATTCAAGTAGGAGTGTCCAAGTATTTGGTTTAATGTGTGATGCTTCATCTTAATACAACTCTCAATATTTGCACCATCTATTTTCTTAATCAATTAGGCATATCCTTTGATGATTTTATTTCATCCAAAGTGGATATCCATGATTCCAATAGTGTGCTTTGTAAGTCACTTGGGCACATTACATTACACATCATTCTTCATCCTCAAACGGTTGCTACTTTATGTCACGTCATGCAAGTAATGATCCTTAATATAATATCCTCTTAGGACAACCTTGGATGCATGTCATGTATGCCAAGCCCTTACATGCTTACCTATAGTTTTCCACCCAAAGTTCTTTATATACTTTCCTTAGAGACTTCGAGCCTCTCAATTTTTCGATAGTACCATGTCAAGATGATACTTGTATTACTTTTGTAGATTCTACTATACACACCCCTAAATCAAAATATGTATTTCACTTACTAGTGATCTAGCCATTGTACATAGTCTTGAGCATACACATGATATACATTCTAATGATAGTTACAATTGTGATGACATTTCTAGAAAAAAATATAATGATAGTGAACAAGATGATATTGTTTCTTTTATTCTTGTTAGAAACGATTTACATTCTACCATTTATGTTGTGCCTCTCGATCCTACAAGTGGTGTTAGACTCATAGTTCATGATGTTATATAGTATCACCTAAATCTAATGTTTTATCTCATATGGTTATACCAACTTTTGTTACATCTACAATGCCTATCTCTTTGGGGAAACCCATATCCCCCTTCAAAATGTTATAATGTTCATGGCTTCTACACATGTTGTTTTGCACAAGCTTAAGTCTCTAACTAATGTTGTGAAAATTGTTGCAATTGCCACTTATAATCTTTCTTATACTAAAAATGGTGCACTTGTTTATTCTAAGTCGGTTACAAATGGTTTACATGATAACAAATAAGTGCATGGAAATGAGGGGCCAAAAGGGAGTTACACTCAAAATTTGAAGATGTTATAAAAACATGAATTGTAGCATTTCGAGTCTAGTTTCTAAACTACTAATTTTTTTTAAATGGTTAAGTGTAAGTGGGTTAAAGATTTAAATGTCAATAGATGATATTATTTTTGTAAAAAAATATAGTAGATAGTCGGACGTGCTCCACCCCCCCCCATTTTTAGCACTATTTAGTATTTTTGAAAACCCTTTGGTAGAAAGATAAATAGGAGCATCTAGTTTGGGATAGATTTTTTTATAATATTTTTGAGTATTTATTTTTTATGATTTTCCAAGTACAAAGATTTTGAAAATTGAAAAATAACGGATAACCGAATGCCCCCTTAACTACCTAAAAAATATCAAAATTAGATTTTTTTTAATATGTATAGAATTAGTCCTAGTTTGGGACTATATAAATTTTTATTCAATTTGGAGAAGTGAAACAAAATATACATGAAAAAAGATAGGCGTTTACAATCACTAAAAATAGAGGTATAAAAGACATAGTTTGAAATAAATATAAATGGAAACCTTACAATAGTAAAAAAATTTAAAAAGTATATATTTAGAAAGAGGATAGTTTTTTTACGTTGTAGGCATATTTTAAAGAAAGATTGCAATCATTTTTGTAGGATTTATCATGGTGAAAGATGAGTTTATGCATTTTCAGCCAAAAACATGCAAGTTGTTGTGTTGTAACAAGTGTAGGGCTCAGGTTCAAGAAACCAAAGCATTTCCAAGCCTAGTAGAGCTTGGTTTGTGTGCATAATTCAAGGAATGTAACATGTTCCTAGTAACACAGCATAACTTTTATATGTGTTTGTGAGAGCCTTATTCTTTACAAAAATAAATGTTTAATTTAAGTTTTAAATAATAATTTCCTATAATTTATTTAAATTTATTTTAGTAAATATAAGAAATTAGGGTCACTCTGCACCTTATGGAACTAGTCTCACAGCTCCATGAGTCACGGTTTAGGAGATAGTTTTTTCATAATCTAATATGGTCAATACATAGGTATTTTTCAAGATTTCAACATTCAGCCTAAAGCTTTTAGGGTTTAAATTCTATAATCGATGTCTATTTTGGGAAATAATATAGTCATTGTTTAGGTTTTGGGGCCTTTTGGATTGTTTATTGACATTTGTAGGAGTGTTAGATGTGTCAAAATTAGATTTTACAAACCTCACAACTCTCAAAGATAACAATTGCTGCTCAAATATATGGACTCATGAAATGCCTTATAATACATAACAAATCAAAACACATGTACATGTTTTTATTAATTTGAAAATCCTTGACAACATCTACAAATACTACTCCCACTATTGGGACTATTACAAAATAAACAAAAATCCTAAAGCTATTACAATGGTGTTTCTTCATGACCCTTGAAAATTTCACTTGTTTTGTGCGACTCAACTTGTCTCTCTACTCTCTTGTCACTCTAGCCCCTCAAATGGTAGACTTGACTCACTTCATGCACACATTGTGCTCTTTCACTTGTGTAATCAATGCACATTATACAATTCAACTATTACACAAAGCATTCATGAAATCCCTACATAATCATCACCATCACCCAACTTTTGTGTTGCACTTTCCTTTCTCCATTATCCTTCTCACCATCCTTATGTGTGCCCATACTTAACTAATATTGTAAAACTTATGTAAGAAATTCAATTCCCCGTGATACTCTTGCATCACAAATTGCATCTTCAATTTCAATCAAATTGACTAATTGATTCATGCCTAGATTTTTAATTAGTCCTAGATGAAGTAAAAAATCAAATCATATAGTTCCAATAAGTTTCACATGGCTCAATTTAATCAATATTTCTTCTCTTATTGAACCAATCAACTAACTATGTAATGCATGATATAATTAGGGGGAAATTGAGTCCAAATTCACATCACATAATAACAACTATGATTAGGGTCTCAAATTTTCCTAAATTGTCTCTTTAGATGAATGAATTGACTAATGACGACATGAAAGGTGGTGACCACTTGAAAAAGTTTGTAGAGTTAACAAAATGGAATGAAACTCAATGGTTTCTTCTCATTCACTCAATGGCCTTATTGTCATGCTAAATGTCTAACATGAACAAAAATTTAAAAATTTGGTCATGACAACCAAACCCACACTTGAAATTCCCTTTCCCGATCAATGTAAACATTTCCTCTGACCATCATTTCAATTGATACCCTCATTCTAGTTGAGAGGAACATGCTAACATTATTTTCAAGTGTGTTTCATGTGTAGGGAAGTTTATCTAGATGATTCATGAGGTTATGAAGATCCAAAGAAAGAACAATTTTCCCATAGGCTTCAAAAGGGCTATTTTTGGTCTTTTTATCACTAGTGAACATCCTCCAAAGCTTACAGGGAAAATTCAAATAATTTGGGAGTTTATGGGAGAGAAATGAATTTTTCTGAGGTTTTTTAGAAATATTCTACGAGGAGATAATTGAGGTCAAGAACAAGTTGAGAAAAAAGATCGGGTCTTTTTGGGCAAGGCATTGGGAATGCATGTTCCAAAGGATCTAGTCACCTTGTTCAAAGGGTTTCAATATCCTCATGAAGTGTTGGGATCTCATATCCCAAGAATTTGAAATATGACAGGGCCTAATTCATGGTGAAATAATCAAGGAATAATTTTGGGACTATAAAATGTATAAAATTGTCCACCAATGCAACATAAGGGTTTTTTACAAGGTGGAACTTTATCAAAGGGTTTTGAATCACACCTCGGGAGATTTTAGGATTCTAACCAAAGGTAAAAATGGATTATAATTGGACCCTCCTCATGTTCCATTTGTTATATTGGTTCATACTCATTTTGGACTCTAGTGGCAACTCAACTTATCGGCGCATGCAAAGGGATAAAGTGGAAAATGGACTGAAAAAGAAAATTTAAGTTGAATCAGGTCTTGAAAATGGTGGGAATGGATTCATTGGGTCCTTTGGAGTCAAAATAATATATGGTTTTTCCCTCCAAACTCCATGTCTTGCTCCCAGGGAGAATTCACTCCTTAGTTTATTTTCATGTTGAGAATGATGACATCAACATTCTAAGAAGCTTGGGGGGTTTTGGAGGCCTGATGTCCCTTTTTCCCAACAACGTGTGTAAGGGGAAATCATTATTATTCATTGAATGTCCTATTCCCCATAGAGGAGTTGAGAAGGACTTTCATCACTTGAGGTGTTAGAAACATGCATTTCATTCATTCAGGTAACTCATTTTGACCAGTTTTTCATGATGAATGGATCATGGTTCATTTTCATTGTTTTGGGAAATTGTTTCCAAGTTCCATCAAAAAGGGAGAAGGGGTCAAAAATGTTTCCACATCATGGATTCATGGATTGGAAGGAATTGTTCAAGTAAAATAGGAATTCTCCGGTGATCTAGGAGGAGTTTTATTCATCAAGTTTTTCACTTCTTATCTCAATGAAGGATCCTTAGGAAACATAACCTAATATTATTCAGAGTTCATTCCATAGGAGGCTGGAGTAAAATGTGTGAGATCTTCTAACTACTCCATCAAGGTAATGTAGGAAAGGAGGATATGATTTCATCACTGCATTGGATCATATTTGTTCATCATGTGATTGGATCCCAATCTTCATGGATATTCTTCATCCTTCTTCATTCAAACTTCTTCTCTTCTCTTCTTATAAAATTCTCCATTTCTCTAATATTAATCTCTTCACTTTCTAAATCCATTGTAATGTACTTTATGACTATTTCATCCTATTCAATATAAGTGTCTATAGTAGTATTTGTTGATAAAAATTCACTTTCCATTGATAAGAAAGAGGCCATATTTGTCCTCTCCTGGTGGAAACCCATCATGTGAAGGGAATCACAAGTGATCTCAATTTTTGAAAATTCATGTGGTTCTAGATAAAGAGTCTCATTGATAAATCAACTTAAATTAAAATAGGCTTCTCCATTCACAAAGTCAATGTTATAGTTTCTTGGTTGATAATGCTCATTTTCTTACTAAATTCTATGAAACTAAAATTCTTTTATCTCATTGTCTTATGTTTTCCTCTCCATCTCAACTTTACTCCATGAGGATGTTACTCATGTGCAATATTATGTGAATGAACTTTGATTTAATTGTGTTTTGTTACTTGTTCTTTCACATGGTGTCTTCTTATTATAACTTAGAAATATTCTGATTTTATGTCAATAAACTCAACTTATTATTTATTGAGTAAAATCCCTTCTCATTTATCTCTTCTCTCCATTACACATTTCCTCCTCCTATTGCATGTAAATGTTTAATGGAGTATTCATGTGTGATCCTTCAAAATAGGAAACCCCGATATTATTAATCTCTTGAGGTAAAAGTCAAAGTGTATATATTTAAATATCAATAATTTTGAGATGTCCCATTCCAAAGAAAAGGGGCACCTAAATCCAAATGAGCTCCTATTCATTGTTTGAAAGTTTTAGATTTTCCCTTGTGATAAATTATTCACCATCTAGGAATTTGGAGGGCTTCTACATTCATGCAAAATCCATTGAGCTTGGAACTCTCTTCTAGAGATTTTCAAGCTTTTTTTTCTCTTCTAAGGGAGGATCAACTAGTGGTTATTCTCTCTACTTGGCTCTAATGGCCTAAGAATGACATAGCCTCTCTTATTCTCTTAATTTCACTCTCTTACATTTTCATGTGTGACGTTATCTTCGCATTTCATCATTTCTCGGCTTTGAACTTATATATTTGCATTGTAAAAGTTCCCCTTCTCATTTCCATTAAAGTGGCTTATTTTTTCACTCCTAGTGGAATATGAATAGTCACAAGTGATAGGAATTTTGAAAATCATCCTTTGGGGGTCATTTAGATTGAAGATTCTTGATTATGTAATCTTCATGGTTCCATTCCAAAGTTTTATTTCATTTTCTTGGTTGATATATCTCATCATTGGCTCTTACTCATGTAAGAAATTGGTACAATTATTTTCTCTCCTTCACTTATCCTCTCCTCAAGTGCTTTTTCTTCATGAGCATGGTTACTTTGTGAATATTATTCAAATGAAGTTTTTTACTTAATAATGTTTAGATAATATGATTAGTTAGGTCCATAAAACCCAAAAACACATCATACAATCACATTTGATTTATTATGCATGATGTTATTGAGACCAACTAATCCCTAAATCTCATCACATCATCGTAATTAAGTTCATATGACTCAAATAGGGTAAACTACCTCTCTCCTTGAGCCAATGTGTGGATGATGTTTAGGAAGGTTTGAAGCATGTATACATTAATTTAGAATACTCCAAGACTCTAATTTTTTAATAAAACCTTGTTATGAATCTTTGTTCTACCATAAGGCTTAGTCCTAGAAATGTATTGTGAGAAGTTTTGGTGTTCCCATGTAGAAAGGGATTTTTATGATGAGAATGGTTTTTAAACCTTTAGTAGAGAGGAACAAAGAAACTAAATTTTTATATGTGTGTAAAAGTTATCCTTATAGGATATCTTTGACATCCTGTACAGTTGTTGTGCAAGACTCTATTTAGGTTAAATTGAGTGAAATCACTATTAGTTGGGAGTATACAAGTAGACCATCATAAAAATCATTAGATTAGTGTGCAGTCACTAGATTGAGTGAAATCACTATTAGTGTGGGAGTATTCATGATCATAGGTCCAATATCCTATTTTCCTATTCATAACTGAGTCTTTCTTATTTTCTTCTAAAGGGAAAGTTCCCATGAGGCTTGGATTTTACTCTTCTTGAAACTGATGATGATAATTTTATAGTACACTCTCATTTACTATCTCCCTCTTACCACTTTCACCAAATTCCATTTTTTCAATGCACAAAATTATTTCAATGGTGTCTTGGCCATATATGAATTTATTTCAATGGTGTCTTGGCAACAACACAAAAGGATATCTGAAAAGCATTTCTCTTAATGTTGATGTAGATTTGATTTTTATGAAGTATGTGGCACTTGAATCAACCTTCTACTCCTACACTAAGGTGAGAATGCAACTAATTTTCTTAGCATAAATCTTGATGAAAGTCTTGAGTTTCTTTCTCCATGGAAAGTAAATGAATGTGTGGAATATTTTACACATTTTCACCTACTCCTACCCTAACTTTTGTTGAGTGTTATAAAGATATTGATGTGATGCACTCTTTTAGCTTCCAACTCTTCAAGTTACCTCTTATTCTTCTATTGAACAAATGAAGATATTATGGGTCCTTAGATAGATCATCTTCTTTCCCAAACCTTACTATTGTTAATCTATATTATAAGGCTCAAAGGATTATATACATGCCAACATGGGAACCAAGGTCACTCCCTTTACATTTGTTGATTGTGAGGATCGCTCGAGTGGTCCTCTTAAAGATGCATGCCCTAAGCTTGTAAAGTAGGTACTCATCCATAGTATGATTCTACCATATTCTAAGATGAAATTAAGGATTCAACTCCACGCTCATGGGAAAATTCATGAGTCCATATATTTGATCAATTTTCGCTACCTTTGGGAGTTGTGAGGTTTGTAAATTCTAATTTTGACACATCTAACACTCCTACAAATGTTAGTAAACACAATGACTATATTCTTTACCAAAATAGACATCTATTGTAGAATTTAAACCCTAAAATCTTTAAGTTGAATGTTGAAATCCTGAAAAATACCTATGTACTAACCAGATTAGATTATAAAAATTATCTCCTAAACCATGACTCATGGAGTTGTGAGACTAGTTCCATAAGGTGCAAAGTGGCCCTAATTTCTTATATTTACTAAAATAAATTTAAAGTATTTACTTCAACATTAATTTTTGTAAATATAAAGCTCTAATAAACACATATATATTACACCATATACTAAGGAACGTGCATGCGCTTTTGGTTCACAATTACCAAACCTAAAATTTTAAAATGCAAACATACTTTTACAAACCGCGTACACATTTTTCTTAAAATCACTTTTTGGCCACTTTTTGGTCCCCCAACTTTGTGCACTTACCCTACCGTTCATATTGATCCTATATATGATACTTTGTGTGAGCCTCGCATATGTTTCTAATGCTCCTAATGATACTATATCAAACCTTTTGTGTATGGTTAACTTTTGTTTATCCATTTATTTAATATTGATACAAGAAAGCCTCGTGGCACTAAGTCTTTTGCACATCTTTTTCAATCTCGCTTCATATGTTACTATTTGTTACTCTTTCTTTTGTTGCAATAGCTTCCACTACTATTATTTGGTATCGATGCTCTTGTATTTTCCTTTCTCAAGTTACCAATGGTTTGTATCTCTTATTGTTGATGCATGTGTGTTTATGCCATGTGTGGTTAAGCCTCTTATATCTATAGGGTTATCCCCTTCCCTTACTAGGCTTGTTGTTAGGTCTTCTATTAAACTTGTTTTTTCTATTGGGTATATCCTTCATAGACCTCATGTTAGGTCTCCTCATGCACATGCAAATGCTATGTTGGCAAAATAATTTTTCGCATGTAAAGTTAGTGGTTTTCATCAATGGTCAATGGGATAGGCCCCTCCTTGGGTATGGGGAGGATCCCATTTATTAAATGCAAGGACTAAATGAACCGTAGGTTGCCGTTAGGTCGTGGATCACACAAGAGTACTCCACTAAACCTATGGAAAAGTGCTTGTACAGATATACAAGGGAGGAATTTTCTTGGAAAAAGGTGAAGGGAAGTAGGAAAATAGAGAGAGGGTTAAGATTGTGAGTAGGCACTTGCAGATACTCACAAATATTGACCATATCAGTCCACATTTAATAATAAGAAGAACAATAGCAAGACTAACAAATCAGAGACACAAATTTCTATGGATTCATTAATCAAAGACACAAAGTTCTTTCTTGGTTGTACAAGATTACAATGCTTGCAAAGTTGGGAAGTAGAGGGTGTAGAAAAACATAGACAAGGAGATAGAAGAATGTAGCTTATTGCTTGTAGTAGTAGGAAACAAAATCCAACCCTTTGGAATGGAGAGGCCATCCCAATTTATAGCTTTACAATGATGTCTCTTCACCTCCCCATGTGACTTTTCATCTCACCACCACTTGTGACCTTTCATATTCCCTAGGAATGAAATTAAGTCATTTTCTTATTTTTGAAAAATAAATTTTACGATGCAAAAATAGGGTCGCTTAAGTGAATAAGATAAAAGATCCAAAAAGTACATTCTTAATGAAGAAATAAAATGTAGCGAGAGGAGGAGAGAGAATAAGAGAAGTGAAATCCAAAGACGAGGAAGTTTTTGTTGATGAAGATCCTATTTCCGATGGATCTTGAGAGAATGCTCCCATAAGGCATTGAAATATTATGTTTCAGAACCTTCACATTCTAAAGAATTGATCAAGTGTTAAAGAACACCAACAGTGAATATGCACTATTGTGAACCTGAGATCGTTTCCTAAATCATTTAAACATGATGGCCCCCTTCTATGATTGTTCGGATGAACTGAAACACACAGTCTTAGAAATCATTTGCCTTCAAGCCTGCTATATGGAATTCACCTCGAGACTAAGTTTTTAAGAGCTTGTGAGAGCTTCCTTTCTTGTTTGAACCATGAGATGATTTCCTAGCCTTACAATTGTGACCCTACCCACTCTAAATTGCCCACTGAGAATGTATTCCCCTTTATATTTGTTTGGTGTTCAATCAACATCCTTATTTTCAAGCCTTCTAGTTCCATGTTTGTTACATCATTGTTACCCGCATCAGGATACTCAGTGTTTAATGTGGCAATTGGCTCGAACATGGGTGTTTGAGTTCTATGGTGACGAAGGCTAGTGAGATGAAATGGAGATGACTGAGTATATATAATTTGACCACAATTCCAATACCAATTATTTTTAGTAAGTACAATTCCAAGGTGTTTATTTTTATTAAGTGCCTCAATTTAGCACTTTTGAGTATTTTTGATATGCAAAGAGCAATGGCAAATCAGAGAATGAACTATTTTAAGGAATTACTATATATAGACAATGGAACCTAGTAAGAATTGTATTTTTAAAAGTGGGTCTTTGGGTGTCGTAATGGAATGAGAGTGGTCTCAAAAATTTTCTTATTTCACAAGGATGTTTTGCTCCATTTTTTAAATGATTCTCTCGTCCATATTAGTGGGAAAGTGAAAACTTCATCGAAGAGGGCAGAATATTGAGAGAAAGCTCAATCATTCACATCTCCAAAAATACTTCATCTCATCATGCAAGAAATAGCTCAAATGTAAGATGGTTTTACAAGGATCATATGTTCCAAGTTTTAGGCAATTTGGCTTAGAATTACCTAGAAAATTTAAATATATTTTCAACTATTTTGGGCAAAAATGGAGTTCATGGCTGGAAAATTCTTTCTCAAATAGAAAATAAATCATACCATGAAAGTTCCCAAGTAAAATATCGTGTGAAAGTTATTTTTGAGAAGGAGATGTTGTTAAAATTTCATGGAAAATGAACAAGGGGTTTGGGAGATATGAGCAACTTTCCATTTTTGGACATGGAGGTCCCTAACATATTTTCAGCACATAACAACATGGAAGAGATCTTAAGAGGGAAAATAAAATATTTCAAAACTCAAAAATGGTTAAAATTTTGAATAAGAATCCTTTCTACCTCATTTGCACACTTAAACTCACTTTTAACCCATTTAAGCTTAACCAAGGTCAGACGGGGGTTAAAGTGGAGTTACACCCTAAAAATAGGGGACAAATGAAGAAAGGGGACAAGAGGGGCACCCAAAACTCTCTTTTCACCAAATCGGGACAAGTGTCGTGCAAGGAGTTTCATGAGAGTGAGATGAAGGGGGATGAAAACAAGCTCTCGGGGCTCAATTATGGTCCTACATGTGTTCGGGGGCCAAGCAAAGGCAATTGAGTGCACTCTTGTGTCCCCTATATCTCCTTGGAGGTTGGGACAAGGGACAAGGGACAAGGGATAGAGATCATTGAAAAATATGCCATGGAGGTGCAAATGTCATGGGGGCAATTTGACTAAAACACAAGTTTGCATGTTCTAACACTTCAAGTTGTGACTTTCAAGTGATGAAAACAACTCCATCATAGGGGATGCACTTTTTCTCCGTGTTGTCCCCTTACACAATGGGAAAAGGGAAAAAGGGACACTCATCCTTGCAAAATGTGCCAAGGGATTCCACATCATGGAGAAGGGGTCTAATCTTGAGTTATGTTTACCTAATTACCCAAGTCACAATTTTTAAGTGACAAAAGAAGCACATGTATAGGGGAGTGCACTTTATTGTCCCTCTTGTCCCCTTACACCATGGGAAAAGGAATAAGGGATAGATAGGTTGAAAATTATGCTCAAGGCTTTAAGTTGTGTTGATGTAATCATCCCAACGCAAAATTAGAATATGAAGCTTGCATTTTACGCCTCGAGAGAAAAAAATGGATTTTGGAGGCAAAACCTTATATGATTTTGACTCCAAATGATCCACTAAATTCATTCCAACAAATTCCAAGACATTATTCAGCTTTCATCTTGAGGTATGGCACTAGTCACCCTTTTGGCATGAAGGAGCAATAATAGTGACTGGACTACCACGAAGAGTGGTGAGGTCAAGGATCAAAATTAATGCATTCATCATGTAGTGGACTCCAAGATATTTTCATTGACTACTTTATGAGATCCTAACTCTTCCTGGAACTCTCAGAGTCTTCAGAACAACCTCACTTTCTCTGTTGAAGCCTTCATTCCATGTGCCCGCAGTGACCCGATTTTCTTAAACTATTCCCGACATCACTTACCTCCATAGATTTTCCCTAAACTTCCTTGGATCACTTCATTTCCTCCCTGCACAAATCCAAGATGAGTTGAGCCTTTCCATTCAACTTCCAAAGGATGTCCTCATGCTACAATATGGCTAAAAATAGCCAATTTAGTGCTTTAGAGAGCATTATTCCACCTCGAGCTTAGTCTCACCATGAAATCAACTTGGATCCATTCCCTGCACATGAAAAACACTTGAAAATCATGTTATCATGTTCCTCTCGGCCTTAATGAGGACGACATGGATTCGAGGGACTGTGTGGGTTGTTAGGGACCAGGAGGAAGGGTTCACAATGACCTGGAGAGGGGTTTTCAAATGATAGGCTTTTTTGTCATGACCAAAATTTTTAATTTTGCATGCTAGATATTTAGCATGACAACACACTCCCTATAAGTATTTCCATCCTATGTATCATATGGTATATACTATGGCTCCTACAAAATTAATATGAGATTATGCATCTTCCATTATGGCACAATTGAGGCTCAAGTCTCCTTTTACTTCACGATTTTCTCCACCTCAAAAAGAGGTCCTCATTAGATAGCTCTTGTATTATATCCCCCATGTACATATTTAATTTCAAAACTAAAAAAATATTTATACAATCGCATAATACAAAAACATTCAAATACTTTCAAATATACAAAATCATGACCTATCTATGACTTGATTGGCTAGTCTGTTACTTTACATATGTTATTTTTCATATTGATTTGATAGATAACATATATTTATATATAATATTTACATGCATGTTTTCACGATATATGTTGAACTTTATACAGGACACACATAGGTTAATACACAATTATAGTTGTTGATCTTGTCCCTTCCTAATGACGTTGATCATTTGGGGGCATCTCCCGCACTATACAGGTGCTTATATTTCATTCAAATTCAATTCACTTCATCATTATGATCAATTACTTATATTTTGTATATGTTATATTTTGGGCTAACATGGATAACATGTGTCTTGTGCAACACTAACTTATCTTGCTCTATATGCTTCTTTACTATTATTTTCTATACTTCTCTCATACATTGCTTTCTTCCCTAATTTCTTGACTACTTGACTTCTTATTCTACGTAGATTGAGCGCCTTGATTTTCTCGGCAATGTCATGGGTATCCCTTGTTTGTGACTATGTTCCTCTATCATTTGTGTGCACTTACTTATTTGTATACGGCTTATGTGCCCTTACTACAATTGTCTTATGACACCGTGGGTGTCCCATGTTTTTAGATTTATGCCTTGATATGAATCTTTTACATACTATTACTTATATGATCTTGATTGAATGTCGTTTTCCTTATGTGCTTGTTTTATTCTCTAATACACAATTATTATTGTTACTCTTGGTTGTTCCTTGTTGCGTGTTATTTTCTTTATGCATCATGGTCTCCACCATGTGCACCCTCTTGTAGGAAGGAGATGTCAACGGTGGCTACCACTACAACCTTCCATGTGATCGAATGTTGATTATCGTATTCATCATATATGGGTACACATCTTTTCTTTTGATTTGCGCACTTAAATGCTTTATTATGCATGCCTCAAAAGAGGGGGAATTCATCGGGGTATATTATTCATATACAATCGGTATGATAAATTACATAGTTTAATATGCAAGTATATAGGGTCTAAATTCTCATAAATAGTTACAGAGATACAAAAAATGGTAGAATTCACATTACTATATAATTGCACAATTCAAGTCAAGACCATGCTATGGTAAAGATCCTCACTTGGACATTCTCAACCTAGGGAAATTTCTTAGAAATTTACAATAACTTTAATTTCTTACAAGAATTCACAAACTTTTGGTACAAATTCAAACATAAATGACACAATTCATGGAAGAATGTAAGGGGCACGAGTACTTCATTCCTTCTTCATCACACAACTTAGATTCGTTTACGATGATACGGGGTTTTGGGGCATGGGCTTTCTTCTCATTTGCATTACTTAACACTTGCACAGTTAGAATCAACTGTATAACTCGTGGTGGGGGCATATGTCATTCATTAATTTTCAAATTTGTGTTTTTATTTACAAAACTAGGCCTAGATATGTGTGCAATGTTGTGTTCCGTAGGGTTAGAAGGTATCAAAGTGGCTAACTTCTTCATATTTTGTCCTTCCTTTCTTCTTTATAGTTGTGTGGGGAGATATCAAGGTGGCTTGAAATTATGTACACTACTCTTCCCTCTCAATGTGTTACTCTGTTACCTCTCCTCTTTGGTGTTGGTTCATGTGTACTCAACTTCATCTCCTACTCGACCTTATCATTTGGCATAATTGGAGATTGATCACCCCCAACCTTTCGGAATCTTAACAATAAATCAAAATTCCAAAAGTACAACAAGAATGGAAGCTTCTCCCTCTGCAAAATGAACATGTGCATTCTTTTTGTGTTTTGCATCTCTTTACTTTACTCTGTACAATTTTAATTTTTCAAACTTATAACCATTATTTACATTTGAGCTATAGTTCAATTTCTTCTTTGGATGTTAACTACACTCTAGGTTGCATGTTTCACCATAGAGCGTGCTAACACCACCACAAAGTACAACAACTATCGAGCGAAGAAAAAATGTTTGTGCACGCTAAGAGATGGTTTTCCTTAAAGTATAATATTTTCAACTCACACTTCAAGGGGGAAATCTAGACATTAACGTATGCTAACTTACCCTTTCACAATGATAAGTTTGGCTTTGTTCCTATGTTAAGATAAATGCTCACATTTTAATCCCAATATATACATACATACATATGTGTGTGTGTATCTTGTTCTTAGCTTGCTCATCTTTACACACTTCTCTATCGTTCATCCAAGAAATATTTGTTATCCAAATTAGTAATCCATCTCCGGGAATCATTTCAAACTTCTATATTTTTCATCACTAGTTACTTGTCCAAAACCGTACATCTCAAGTCAATAGTGGAGAAGAGTCTTAGTTGACTTGTACAGTCCTTAAATCTGCCATCTAACAACTTTTTTCAATTTTAAAACATCATATGAGTAGTTTCTTCTTCCCTAGGTTGTCCATAATGTGAATGTTTAACATATGAAAACCTATATAAGCAAGTCAATTGCACTTTATACTCATTGGACATTATCATAAGATCTTATTGTGAATATCAACACTAAAGCACTCGAGCTCTCATAAATCTTCCTAAAGTAGTTTCACATTAGTTAGATCAGCTACCACAAAGGTTTAAAGCACTCAAACCAGATCAAGAATTTAGCTTTATCCATTTCCAAGCACTCAATGCTCCTATAACCATGTCTTAGCAAGAACAAGTCACTATAAGCATTATCAAAGGTCTTCAATGGACAAAAGGAATTATTCCAAGCATTTTAAGCCTATTACCATGTTGGGTACATTCTCTACTCTATAATTATGCCACTATCTTTGTGTCAAGAGACATAAGGACGTCAATAGGGCGTTGGCTTAGATATGCATGCACCCTTGTACCTACACTATGAGAACAATGTTCAAGGCTTACTCCCACTCAAGTGTTAGCAATGCAACATTTGGATTGGTTCGGCAAGGGTTGACCACCAAGGGTAGTTTAACCTCACCCATACATTGAGTTCTCCTTAGGTTATCTAATGCTTTCATGAAGTTTATCGCGGTATCTAGGGCTTATATTTATTGTAGGTCATTACGGATGGTGTTGAAAGTATGTGATCCGTAGGGATGGATAGTGAAAAGCATTAATAGGTACGTGAAGGGCAAGTGAAGTTGTAAAACCTCAATTTGCACAGTGTCAAAGACCATATAGAAGGATTCAAGACCATACCACACTCCTAGAAGATTTATACGGTCTTACATAGGAGTAGTTTCCAATTCTAGATACAACGACAAATGATTTATAGATTTAAGAGAGATCTTTAACCTAGTCTCGCACATTCAAATCATATTTGTACCACTTTACACGATTAAGTACTTATGCTTTTGCATGTTTTAAGAAATCATTATATCGTTTTAGCATAGTTCTTTGACATTATTGTTTTATGTTGAATGTCCATGGATAATTTCTATTAATTAATTCCAAATAATCATCCCATAGTAAACCCTTACATCTTATACTCATATCACATTCATATTTTTAGGGTGTAAACACTATCAAATCTCAAGAAAAATTCTCGAATCTTCCTTAATTCAAGAGTAGACTTTAGGAGTAACCTCTATATAAGTCTCAAGCACTTCGAACTAGGTTATGAGCATGTCAATATAGCCAAGAGCATTCCAAGAAAATTCAAAATTATCTCAAGCCAAGTCAAAGAAAACATTATCACGTATTGAGAACCAAATTCTAGTTATGTTCATGTAGTTGCATCCTCACAATTGCACTTTCAATAGGTGGATATTATGTGGGTTTGGTGCTCCTTTAGAGTAGTGATATATAGGCAATGCAAGGGTATTATAACTCGAACCATTGGCCACTTTTTTACGGGTCTTTTAAGGAGATTTATGGTTTCAAGAGAAGACCACTAATAATAAAAACCTTCGTGTGCATCCAATTCAATCGTGAGAAAATAAGGGAAAAGTGCACAAAGATATAAACACACAAACTAAAACCAAAAGTGTAGAAACTAATTAGACAATTCTATCAAATTCGTGATAGGTTCTGCATGTGGCACTTTTTCTCTCCTTCACGCTATTGTCCGGAGGTAATTTCTAGTGACATTCAAGAGACAAAGCAAATATAGATCATTTATACCACTGTTTTCCCATGTTCATACCCATATCATTTTGAAAACTTGTAGAAAGCGAAGTGCACTCATCGTCTTGTCAATGTCTATATTTAGCATAAGCCTTAATTAATACTACTTCTCGTAATCCCATTCTTGCACTTCTAGATATGTGTATAAATGTTTATTTATTTATTTGATTTTAAATATTTCTAGATTACAAATCTAATTATGATTAAAACTCTACATTAGGTTTTCATTCCCCAAATTAGGTGCAATCATTTGGTGAACCCGCTATTGATTTCTTACAATCTTCCAAACCCTTATTTTACCTAGAGTTTCTTATTTTGGTCATAATGGGCCTTCTATCCAAAATCCTAGTTGTCATTAGGGTTTTCATTTTGAACATAGTTTGTACAATACAATTTATTCTTCCTTGCCATAAGGTTTGGGCCAGTGTTGCCACCTCTAATGTTCTCAATGAATACATCAATAATAAACTCTTGGACATTTCTATTATATCAATATTCGGTTTGAGGTAATCCTCGTCATCACTTGGTACCAAAAATCTTATATGCAACATTTTATCCCTCCTCCTCAATCTCAAAATTGTACTAGCTACTATCTTTCCCCTTTTTTCCCTAAACTTATGTTT
Source organism: Taxus wallichiana var. yunnanensis (assembly GCA_018340775.1). Classification (NCBI taxonomy): domain Eukaryota; kingdom Viridiplantae; phylum Streptophyta; class Pinopsida; order Cupressales; family Taxaceae; genus Taxus; species Taxus wallichiana. The sequence continues at coordinate 1,006,447,645 of CM031242.1, forward strand.
GGATCAGCAGCCACGATGTCAATAGAAGGTGAGGAATGAAGTCAATTAGGGTCACCACCTCCCATTCCACTCACTCGAGAAAATACTAAACCTTGAGAGGGTATGATATATTAGATCACTTAAGCAACGCCCTTCCTAATATTTCTATTCTATACCTATTTAAGACGTCAAACACATACAAAGACATCTTATATGAGGGTATATGTAGGATAATGGGGGACAAAAAGGGGGATTAGTGGCCACTTTTTCCTTCGAAAATTAATAATGTGTGATCTTCGAGAGACTTTGAGAGGCACCTAATCAAATAATTTTGTAACATCATAAGAAGATGTGGAATTTTAAATCTAGTTTCTAAATATATAATTTTTACATTACGCGAGATGAGATAAGTATGTAAAATTAATGCATTTCTAACGAGTGACATAGTTTTTGTGAAAACATTAAAAAAAAGCATGTATATGAACACAATTTGTTCAAGCAAACGAATGAATTTTTAAATAAAGCGCATTAAAAAATTTACAAAATGTTGAAGGTTGTTAGGAATATTTTTCATGTATTTTATTTAATATTATAATTTTACAAGTCAAGAAAGTAGGAAAAATGAAAATGCAAGTGTACGGACAACTTTTTGAGCTTAACATCATGTATTTGAAATTATTTGAAAAAGTAGAAAATTGTCAAAACATGAAGTAAAATTGTGATAAATGTGCATTTAGTAACCATAATTATAAGAACTTTAAGTAGTGTCTGATTCATTAAAATGCAAAAATACAAGCACTTGAATGTAAATAGCGCAATAAACAAACAAAAAATATGAGTGGGTGAAACACTCGTAAGCGAGTAAAAAAACACTATAAATGTATTTCTCAATATATTCAAAAAATGAGGAACAATGTCTAACATATACAAGCCAACCTAGCACAATTATCTTCTTTCAACTTCTTCACAATAAATTCATCAACATTACAATGGGAGATCACCCTTATTTAAAAGGTGGGTGATTTGTTTGCAACCTTTTGGTTGAAGCATTTCACTCTTCATTAATTCAAACAAATGAATTGATTTAAACTTTATAGCTAGTATAATGTTATATAACTTATAATGAGTGCAAAAATGCTCACCAATAAAATGATGACTCCAAAAAGTCTCTAAGACCAAATTGAGAAGTCATTGATCGAATGCAAATGTCATAGTTCTACCTCAATGTGAATTTCTCTTCCACATGCTATGAACCGAGTTAACGAAACAATTTGTAAATTGACAACCAGATGGAGCAACAAAACAATGTTGGGCCCAAAACCAAAATGGCTAAGGCAACATAGTTAGCATGGGGTATTTATACTCAAAATTCATTTTTCGAGGTCATTTCAACACATCGAGCACAAATTGGAATGTTTTGGACATTCCAATTATTATTTTTGTGATAACAAGAGCATAATCAATAAAAAATCGGGTAATCGGGTAATACATGTTATAAATTATATAATAAACATACATATATAAAGATGTATTATATAAATCACATAACAAAGAACTAGTTTGTGCTATATAAACATAATTGTTTTTATATAAATTGCTTTAAAAAAATTCTAAAACTAAAATTAATAAAATATCTTTATAATTTATAGTCAATAAGAAATTCTATCATGTATCATGGAACTCATTTTATGTATCATTATTTGTTATATGAGTAGAAATATCTTAAATACACATATCTACACAATGCTCAAAGATATTCAATCTCAAAGTTTTTATCTTGGATTTTCACAAACCATAATTACTAATAACTTCATTACCTTCTAAGTAAATTTCCCACCAAGTAGTGACAAATGGTTTCCATCTAGTTACACCAATGTGTCAAGCTCGGAAAAATATTTACATTAAAATAAGATGCGCTCCAAATTCCACTGCATGGCCAAGATATTGTAATTTTTAAGTTGACTTCGGGGAAACTTCTAAGCGATATTCAAATGGACGTCAAATTTAAGGTTGTAACTTTTAGCAAATGGAAATTATAGCCCACCACCTCCACCCATGGCTGCCATTATAGAATGCATATCACCATAATAATTGTATAAGAAAATGAATTTGAAACGCACCAACTATTGAAGAGAGGGCAAACATTTTTCCTTCGAGTTTGAGATGTATAACTTTACCTATCTTTTTTGAGGTGGATTATCCATGTATTGAATTGGTACACAACCCTTCCGGTCTCAATGAAGAGATGGCTTGTACCATGCGAACCTACACAAACACAATATTTATGCAATGGAAAACAACAAAAATGTTTTTATATTTTATAGAGGAGATATTACATGCTCAATCTCAAACATTCACATGCGAAAAACAACCCCAAGTTTATAAACCCCGATGTTAAAATTTTCATATTCCTTACTTGGTAGGCCGTGATTCAACTTGGTAGCCCTTCCCAGTCAACCCACATATTTGAACTTACAACACTCTCCAAAATTGCATTGTAGACTATTTTCTCGGGTTTTCTAAATACCTTCTTAAATGTACTTGATGTGTTTATTTAGACACGTGAACCACTTGCTTACATATTTCGACTACTACTTCTTACCCATATAAATACTTCATGTGTGGGTAACATTAAATGAAGGCCTGAATTCTTCAAAGCATATCAAAACAAAAACACAACTTGAAGAAACACTAGTCAACTTGACAACCATAATAATGAGTTAGATATATGGAAGATCCTCTAAATGATCTTTTACCCGAAATCAAATTTATAATATATGGCAAATGATAAAAAAACGGGTTTGAAACCCTCAACAAACAACCTAGGGCAAAATTCTCAAATTCTATATTTTACCCATAATAGTGATTCTCTCTTCAATCCGTCTGCTGAAACCGTCTGCTATCCACAGTGTCTTTGGCTCGAATGCCGAACCCTCTGGTCCGGATCGGGGGTCCCTCTTGTCAGGGTCCCTCTCTCCAAAGCCGCCCGACGTTTGGACAAAAATTGTGGAGGGTTCCACATCTGCTCCTAGCTCGGAAAAGCTATCCCCTTCACTGTCTGATGGATCTTTTTCCCTGCGCATCCCCTCTCACATCACGGAGGCTGCTGCTGCTTCTCGTGATCTGTCCTTGGTGGGTACACTGATGGGCCCTAGACCCCCATTGGAAGATATAAAAAAATGGGCTCGATTAAAATGGCAACCATGTGGAGCGCTAGAAATAGCGGCTATGCCTAATGGTTTCATATTATTTTCTTGACATGAAAGAAGACTTTCTTTGAAACCTTTGTTAGGTGGTCCGTGGTTTTTGGCGGCGGGGCTTCTATCTCGGGAAATGGTCTCTGGTTTCACCCACAAACGAAATCCATGACCCAAGCCCCAATTTGGGTTCGCCTCCCGGGGCTCCCTCTGGAGTTCTGGCATCCGACGGTTATTGAAGGTATTGCTCTCTCAATAGGATCTTTAATTGCTATAGATCAAGCAACAAAAGCTAAAACTAGATTCATCCATGCTCGTTTCTGTGTTAATGTTGATGTCAGTTGTCCCTTACCAAAAGAAATAGAGCTTCTTTCGGACTTGGGGAACTGGAAACAACCCATTGACTATGAATATATTCCACAAGCTTGCTCCTTCTGCAAAAACATCGGTCATCGGGCCTCTGGTTGCCCATCTAAACCTCAACCAAAACCCAAGTCCCAAATCCTCTCCCCAAAAATCAAAAAAACTTTATTCCTAAAACGTCTTCTATTGAGATCCCGATCATCCCCACTTCTAATTCCTTTGCTCTCCTTGAAGATGGAGAAATCAACACCTCTTCTGATCCTGTTTCCGAGATCGTCCCCCCCTCCATGGCCTTTCACTCTCTCATCACCCCTCTGTCTCCCTCGGCTCTCCCCACCTCTTCCTCTAAAGGAGTTGACCTCTCCTTGGCTGCCTCCTCCCCTCCCCCTTCTCCACTTGTCTTCTCCTCTTCCCTTCCCTCCCCTTCCCTCGATCCCCTCTTCCTTGAATCTTTCCCCCTGCCTCCCCTCTTGTCCACCTGTTTTAGACTCTGTCCCCTCCCCCTCGGGACATTCCTCTGATGATAGTTTCAATCATCGTTTTACTAGAAGTAGCAGCAAGAAACCCGATATAGGCATGGAAAAAGTTTGGGGAGAATTCCGAGCAATATCAAACTTCAACAAGAAGCAGCTATAAATGTCGCGCAAGGAACTCAAAGCACAATCCCCATGGTGGTGGGGAGCAAACCCAAACCAAAGAAATGAAGATAATTTCTTGGAATATAAGAGGACTTAACTCTCTACAAAAGCAAAGAGTTATCAAAGACATCAAATTCCAGAACTCTCCTGATATCATAATGTTGCAGGAAACTAAACTAAAAATAGAGGATCGTCTCCTAAAAATCTAGCCTGCGGCATCTTTTGAATCTCAACCATCAACAGGGAACTCAGGGGGACTTTGTACCTTTTGGGATCCCAGAAGTCTCAAAGGGGATTGCTGTTCAAGCATCCCAACTTTTTATGCATGCTCTTCCAAGAGATTGGAGCGGACTCCACTTGGATTGCTATCAATGTTTATGCCCCCAACTTGGAGACTCATCGTGGTAAATTATGGAAAGATATCACTAACTTCATCATCACTTGTGGTAAAATTCCCATTCTAATAATGGGAGATTTTAATTGTCCACTTTATCCTTCGAAAAAACAGGGAGGTATTCCTGCCATGACCGCCAACATGGAGGCTCTGGCTGACTTCATCAGGGAGAATTCACTTCTGGATATGGAACTCCACGGCTCATCTTATACATGGTCAAACCATAGATTGGGCAGGAACCATATTCAAAGCAGATTGGATAGATCTCTAGGCTCTCTGGACTGGATTTCTCTCTTTCCTAACTTCTACCTCAACTCCCTCCCTCGGGCTGCCTCTGACCACAACCCTCTTCTATTGAGTGCAAATCACAAGCTGAATACCAAGAATCCTCCCTTCAGGTTTGAGCTTGCTTGGCTTGAAAACAACCACCTGAACCCCCTTGTTGCTAATTGGTGGAATATCAATATTGAGGGCTCTAGTATGTTTAGATTTTCCAGCAAGCTCAAAGAAATTAAAAAACAACTCAAGATATGGAAGTCGACGGTCTTTGGCAACATCAAGCTTCGCAAACAGGAGCTAACTCAGAGTTTGGCAAAAGTCTCTGAACAAATAGAGATTGATGGAAGATTGGATCATCTTCACCAACATGAAATCTCCCTCCTCAGTGATTATCACAATACACTTAAAGAAGAAGAGACCTATTGGAGGCAACGTTCTCGAGCCCTTTGGCTCGAGCAAGGGGATCGTAACACTAAATTTTTTCACATCACTGCTTGCAAGCATAAAGCTAGAGATAAGATCCGTGAGGTTGGTGTCGTCCTCGGGTACCTTGTTAACTACTGAGGCTGATATCTCCAATGAGCTTGTCTCCTTCTATTCAAATCTTCTCCAGGCTGACCTGCCCCCTCTCGGAGCAATCAATGAATGACATGCTCCAACATATTCCACATCTGGTGTCTCCTGAGATGAACAACAATCTGATCAAGCCTTTTTCTATGGAGGAAATTCACAAAGTAGTCTTTGCAATGAAGAGGGACAAAGCTCCGGGTCCGGATGGCTTTCCTGCTACCTTCTTCCAGGTGTTTTGGGAAATCATCAAGCAGGATCTCTTCAAAGCAGTGAATGAGTTTCAGGTTAACAACAATCTGCTAAAGGAATGGAATACCACCTTCGTTGCCCTTGCCCCAAAAGTGCATAGTTCTAAAGATGTCTCCAATTTTAGGCCAATCAGTTTATGCAACACGGCTTATAAGATTATCACTAAGATGTTGGCCTCCAGACTTAAACCTCTAATGAAGGATCTCATCTCGCAAAATCAGAACGGCTTCATAAAAGGACGGCTCATCCAAGGTGGTATCATTACAGTTCATGAAGCCATTCACTCAGCCTTTCACTCGAAGTCCCCAGGAATGATCTTAAAATTGGATATGCAAAAAGCATTTGACAGAGTCAGCTGGCCTTTCTTAATTAAGGTCCTGGAAAAATTTGGTTTCGACAAAAAGTGGTGTAGTTGGGTCTTCTCTTGTATCGCGACCCCTTGCTTCTCTATTCTTATCAATGGCATTCCAGCAGGTTTCTTCAAAAGCAAGCGAGGTATCGAGCGAGGGACCCCCTGTCACCTTTTCTTTTTGTCCTTATGGCGGACTCCCTTAGCAGAGCTCTGGAAGCGGCTAAAAGTCAATCTATCATTTCCGGTATGAAAATCACCTCAAATTGCCCTTCTGCCACACATAGCCAGTTCGTTGATGACACTTTGCTGCTCAGTTTAGCCTCTGTAATTGAGGCCCGGGCTATAATGGATATCCTTTCTCTTTACCAATCAGCTTCTCAGCAAACTGTCAATTTCAACAAGAGCAGCATCTCCTTCATCAACACGGCCCCTAGGACTCAGAGAAAGATTGCTGATATCTTTGGTTGCAATATTGTGGATCTCCCCGCCTCATATCTTGGCATCCCCCTCTTCCATGGTAAGCAATCTAAAACTCTATGGAATCCTGTCATTGAAAGGTATCAAAAAAAGTTGGCTGCATGGAAAGGGGCTCTGCTCAGTCAGGCTGGCAAGCTCCAGCTGGTGAAAGCCACCCTTCAAAGCCTCCCTACTTACTTCATGTCCCTGCTCAAAATTCCCAGTTCAGTGAGGGAGGTTGTGGAAAAAATTCAAAGGAACTTTCTGTGGTCAGGGACTGATGTAAAGAAGAGGATCCATCTTGTGGCATGGAAGGAAGTGTGTAAGCCAACTTCTCATGGTGGGCTTGGTCTTCGAAAAATGGCTGACATGAATGGGGCCCTCCTGGCCAAACTTGCTTGGGAAGTGGCTAAAGGTGACTCTAATTGGGCCCATCTTCGCTCAGAGCTAAATATCTGGCAAATAACGAAGATCTGCTCACTTCCAACCCAATTAGAGGTTCTGCCATCTGGAATTCTGTTATTAGCTCCCTCCCCATTATACGGGCTGGCACTAAATGGAGATTTGGGAATGGTCGTCTTATTGATTTCTGGAGGGATTTTTGGATAGGGGACGAACCTCTTGATCTTAATCCTGCTTGGGACCCTATGAAGAGAAGCATCATTAATAAGCAAGGAAGATTAGCTTCGGGCTATTGGAAGATTGTGAACTCCATTCCCTCATGGGATATAAAGGCCTGGGATGATATCAGCGATCTGCAGAGTAGGCTCCTGTCTTCGCTCAGAGCGGTGCTCTCTTCCATCTACATCCCTTTCTCCCAAAATGAGGACGAGATTATTTGGCCCCTCTCCCCGTCGGGTTCTTTCTCGGTTAAGGCTGCTTATCTTTCGATGCATAGTGCTGACTCTGGCCCCCCTTTCCAAAGTCTGGCCAAATGAGATCATTCCCAAAATTGGTTTTTTCTCTTGGCTCTCTTCTAAGAATGCTTTCCTCTCTGGGAGAATCTGAAAAGAAGGGGTTTCTCTCTCCCCACTAAATGTGTGTTATGTGCTAAAGAGGCGGAGTCCTCTGCCCATCTTTTGATCCATTGTTCTTTTTCACAAGTTATCTGGCAGTGGCTTTTATCGAGGTTGGGAGTGTTTTGGACCTTCCCGGAGTCCATTCAGGACACCCTCTCTCAATGGAGCTCTCCTTTCACTCATCCGATTCTGAATTTGGCTTGGAAACTCCTCCTCCCTCACGGATTATGGGGCATCTGGAAAGAAAGAAATAGAAGAATCTTCAAAGAAAAAAGTCTTGAACCTATCGGTGGCTACTCAGATTGCTCTGGCTTTCCAAGAAAATCTCAACTCGATCATGTGGGCCAAATATCAGCAAAAAATCCAAATCTGTAACTCCCAGGAGTGGCAGAAGTTGTTGGCCATTCAAAGTAAAGGCACTTCCACTGCTCGGGATTTAGTTCGTTGGCTTCCCCCTCCAGGGGCTGGAAAAAACTGAACACGGATGGGGCCTCGAAAGGCAATCCTGGTAATTCTGGTGGAGGAGCCATTCTTCGTTGCTCTTCGGGATATATTGTTGTTGCTTCTGCTCATAACCTCAACTATGGTACCAACCATCGTGCGGAAGCCTTGGCCGTCCTCAAAGGCCTTGAGCTGGCTATCAAATTTGGTGATGATCCCCTCCAAGTTGAAAGTGACTCCCTCAACATCATCAAGCTCCTGCAGTCTAATGATTCTGGTCAATGGTCGATCTGAGAACATCATTGCGATATCAAAATTATTCAAAGATCTTTCCAACAAATCCAGTTCCAGCATGTCCTCCGGGAGGGAAATAAAGCGGCGGACCTCCTTGCTAATATTGGTGTTCTCATTGAGAATCAGCAAAGCTGGACAGACAACTTCCCGGATGATCTCTGCCAAATCACTCAAAATGATATACCCCATTGCTGACTGGTGGAATGGAGGGCTGATTCGGGTTTCGGCAAATTCGCTATGGCCTTCTCAAAGGGCGGCGGCATTTATGTCGAGTTAATTGATTTGACTCTTAACGATGGACATTTTGATTACGGTGCTATGTAATGATGCGGGGGATCTCCGCACGAATGGGAATTATATTCACATTAATCATTTGAGGATGTGGCGGGAGGCAATGATAGCGTGGCGACGGCTTCCCCATCTGTCTAAGCGGTTAAATGACCCTTATTGCTCTCACTTCTGCATTTTTTCAAACATTCATACCATGGGGGTCAGTTGAAGCGTCTTGAGCCTGATAACTGTGATTCGGTTAAAAATGATGGGGAGGTTTGGAATATAATGCTGGAGAATGGAATTGCTACCTTCCTGGAGAAAATGGTGGGTTATTCGGCGCTTGTTTCGTATGCGGTTACGGCTTCCTGGTCGAAGGGTCGGGTTCAGATCGGCAACACTCGCTTTACCATCTCCACAAATGCAATAGCTGACGCCACTGGCCTTCCTGCTGCCGGAGACATCTACTACAAGTGCTCGTTGCATGCGGAAATTCAGGACTTTAACGCCCCTGGGACAGACCGGTGAAATACCTCTCTGGTTACACTCGGGAATCCCTGCCTTCTCCTTGGGACAGAGTCGCGGAGGTCATAATGTGTTATTTTACCATTGACGGTAGATATCGGCTTGTTTTCGGTCCCCACCTTTTCATCCTCTCTCATCTTCGATGGGGGAAGAAAATCAATCTGCGGCCTTTCTGTTTCAATCTTTAGAACACTCGGTCCAGTTAGCTCGTGACGGGGAAGGTGCCATTCTTCACCAGGGTTTGTTATATCTGCTCTTCTCTGTTGCTGCTTCTCATTCCGACCTTCTTCGCTTCCCCCAAATCGGGTCGCCGCCACCGCTCCCCTCACCTTCCCCTCACCCCTCCTCCTCCTCCCCGCTCCTCTCGGCGCGTCTTCATCTCGCTTCTCTCTTCTGATTCCGACTCTGATGTGGCTATTGTGAGTCCCCCTCGCTGCCTCTATGCCCCTGCCACCCCTTCTTTCCCCACGCCCCTCTCTTGCTTGTTCTTGGAAGGCACAGACGCCGCCCGGTCATGTTGTTTCCCTGTTTCCAGCCCTGATTCCTCTCGGGCTGTTGACCTCTTGGGGCTCAGCTCGCTCTACCTAGACTCCCCGGACTCGGAACAGTTAGATAACAACCAACCGGTGGTTGATCCCATCACTCAGTCTGGGAAACAATACTCTCTTCGATGACAAAGTTCTTACTGCTGACACTTTTCATTCCTCGCCGATTCTGGACTCGAACCCTGCTGAACCTGAGTCTGCTGACACTCATAGGGATGATTGCAGAGTCGACATGGTTTCTTCTATTTTAAACAAGCTTCAGCGCGCATTCAAGGCTTTGAAAGCATGGGAGGCTTTCACTGAATCTACCAAGACTGCCATTGCTAATGACTACTCGGAGCTCATCAAACCAAGGCGAACATCTTGCTAATGACTCAGGCTCTCCTAGAGCAAAAATGCAGTCTCTGAGCTGAAAAAGCTCTTATGATGTATCTCTTCTTTCTTTCTGGTTTTTTTTTCATCCTCCTTTTTGAATCTTCTTGGGTATTTTTGATTTGCTACTTTATTGCTAAATCTACCCTAATGGGCTCTGTTGTATAAGGTTGTGGGACCTTCTAAAACCCTCCTTTTACCCTATATATTTCAAAAAAACAACCTAGGGCAAAACTGAATTTATTACAGCAAATGCGACTAGGGTTTTTAATGGATCTCCATACAGATGATACCAAAAAATTATAAAATCTATCCCAAATGATTGCCAGTAATTTTAGAACCCAGAATACGATAAAAATCATATTTATTTGCAGCCAGATAATTCATAAAATTCAAATCTAAATTTGATTACAAATTGCTGAAAAACCCTCCAAACTTGCTCAGAAAATTATGAAATTGCAGCTCCTTTATTTATAAAAATTCGAGATATCGGCAATATTTTTCAAGTAAATACGTTTAGAATCATGCCCAAACAGCCCCAAACTGGGTCAATCCAACTATTGCAATATGCTACCAAAAAGATCGCCAAAACACTGCTGGAAATTGACTAGAAAATTAGAATTAAACCGCTGGAAATTTCTAAGTTAAATCCCCTCTCAATCTCTTGGGGTTTTCGTCCACAAGAGGTATAAACTAAGGGTTTTCATCCTTAGAATATTTTTATACAAAAGCACCAGGCTTAAGATAAAATTCAGAATTGATAAAATGATTATGAGATGTCTCTCCTCCAAGTCGACCCTTCCTTTTAAAGGGAAAATTGACCCAAAAGGACCTCCATAATCACCAATCACAATTGGTGATTATTTCTAAACATAAGTCCCAAAACTCTCATCTCTCCAAGTTGCATTTTCCTCCTAGGGAGGATACAAATTTATCATGGGCCTTATACTACCCAAGTGGCTAATATTCCTTCTCTAGGCAAGTCGCCAAACTCCCTAGGAAGGATACAAAATTAATATTAGGCTCCCCCTTGCACTTTTCTAGATATTACAACTTAATTTATAAGTGCATCTTTTAATTAAGCCAAATAAATAATTATAAGTGCTTTAATAATTTTATTTTATTTTTATAGCACTTTATAATAATTTATTATGACTTAAGTCACCCTTATATTTTTCCTTTGGCCGTCTGGTTGACAAAACAAGCCAAAGGTTTTCGATTGGGAAAAGGGGCCATTACAATATATCATCTTTGGCTTCCTTGGGTGACAATCTTCATGTAGTCAAACAAGTGGCCATAATGTTCACCCTTCTTAAGGTTATGTGCGTACATTGCACATTTGCACAACCAATTCATGTGTAAGATTTGAAGCTAATTTATAGCGCAGAAGTTCATGAGCTTGCATAAACCTTTAGCAATATCGATGATTGTGCAGCTCCATAAGTTGGAGTGCACTTTCAAGACAAGCATACTCTTGTAACATGAACCATTGACAAGGGGTGTGCATGCATAAGAATGTTTTAATGCTTACACCAAGTTTCCAACATACTATGCAATATTTTAGCTATGCACTAAGCATACAAGTATTGTGCCACAAAATTCAATCCTCGTGCCATATCTTAAGATCCTCCTAAAGGTATATGCATAATATGGTGAGAGCATGACGAATTGTGAATGTTCGTTCTTTGGTTACGCACGGTTCTAGAAACCATTAAAGCATAATTTCTACATTAACCCATGAAATACATGATTGCACCAACTTTTGAGGTGTGGTCTAGATTGAGGAAGTTACTGAGAACCCTTAGAAAACTCTTTTCTAATATTGTTTTATCAATGCCAACTCTAGTTTTTTTGTTGATGCAAGATTACATGTGAACCCAAAAGTTCCTACATCACCACCGTATGTAAGAAAATTTGTGAGCATTGTGCTCACACAAAAGCTAAGTGTTGCAACCACCTTTACGACATGTTGATGAGGCCTTGGCATGCCCTTGTGCCAACAAATACTTCTCGACTTCCAACTATTCGACTCGGTTGAGTCTAAAACCAACCTCCTCATCCAAATCCATCTTTATGTACTCTTAGTCTTGTCTTTATTAACATCATGCCACTCACCTCTACCTCGTGGAGGGTATCTTCTTCCTCCTCTTCTTTGAAACATTTGTGCACCATCTTCACATTATAATGTCCATGATCGTAATATCCCTTATGGGGTACTACTTAAAAATGCACAAAATATATGAAAATTGCAGCAAAGTAAAATACTTTTGATTTATGCAGTTTTTACAAATGAAGGACAGCAGACTAAATAAAATCAATATCTCCAAAGATATCCACTCCGATTACTTGAAAATTTAAAGAGAGCTTGATATTATTATAGAGGACATAATAAAATTGTTTTTGGAATTTTACACAAATTAAATTGCTGCCAGAAAAAGCACAGCGTGCCCTAGACAACTGGAAAACTTCCGAGGTTCATTACTCTCTAAATACAAGAGCAAAAATAAGGGTCTCTAGAAATAACATTGATAGATATAGGAAATAATATTTCCACCTTCAGATCTGACAACGGCCATTGAAAAACCCCAAATGACGCTGCAAGTCACCTTGCTTGGAATGGGGTCGAAAAATGATGAAGGTGCCTTCAACGTGTTGCCACGCCCAACCCAAATGGTTGTCGTGAATCTGATCTGAGCCCCTCTGATTATCTTTCCCAAATGCCCCCAAAACCCTCGAAATCCTTCCTCTGAGACCTTTGATAATGTCTCTTTGCCACATAGCCCTGAAAGCGGCTCTGAAATGATAGACTAGGGTAGATCTCTCACTACCGAAGAATGCCCTGCTAGCTAGGGACGGGTCTCTCACCACCGAAGCTAGGGTCCCTGTGGGATTTGACTCCACAAGTTGTAAATGCGCAATAGTTGTTGCACGTGAAGGAGGCTAAAATGTAAGCGACAAAAGTCCCCTCTCCTTTCTCTCCCGACTTATATACTTTCCAAGGCAAAAGAGCCCCAATAGACCTAGACACATTTCATTCCACGGAGGGGTCAATAAAATAAAAATAACTTAAGTTACTTTTCCCCTTTAAGTCGCCATGGTCCAAAAGTGACCCTCAACGCAAAATTAGAATATTAGAACCACGTGGCCCCTTCCCAATAGCTCCCAGCGTCCACAGCCCCTTGGGTCTGACCACGGCTTGGACTCGACCTGGCCCTTAGGCCTTTGGCGTAGGAAAAGGGATATTACAATGATCCATCACCTCACGCACCCTTCTACATTACATTCACGTGTACAATTGTGTGTGTTTATCTCTCTACAATCAAAGCACCCTCACTTTGGTGTGTAATCTCATCCTCACCCCTTAACAAATTCAAAATACATGTCCACCCTTCTTGAAACACATTTTATCACCCTTCTATCATACACCATTTATCAATCAAACTATTGTATCCTCCCTAATAAAACATGATATGTATCCGTCGACAAGACAATACACAAAACTATGTTCATGAACTAGCCAATTTTCACTTTCACCTCGCATTGCTCTCCCACTTCTCCAACATGACCTTCTACCAACCAAGTCACTCAATTAGAGTGGGTGCAACTTGGGTATGGATGCGACTTACACTCTAATCCCAACTTCCCCACCATCTATGTGGGCACCAAATTGTTTGTGTTCCCAATATCAACAACCACTATACAATATTTACCTTTGGTCTTATACTTCGCCCAGAAAAATGTGTCACCTTTGATGCAACTCCTCCCTCTTTCCCATGACCTTCAAGACTCTCCTCACCGTAGGTAGACTTCCTCCTTGCTCAAGATCCTCTCCATGTTTAGGCTACATCCATGGAATTTATGTCTACTTATAGAACTTAGTGCTTACTACTCATGGATATGCACAATGTCCAACTTCCCCACACTTGAAGCATGTTCCTCTGAACCTTCCACCTCTTCCTCGATGAAATTCACCTCTACCTTTAGCAAAAGTGACTCTTTGTCTAACTTATTGTGCTTGTGCAATACTCGCACCTTCACTTTTTGGCTCGCGTGTCATTGGGTCTCTATCACCACCAAGCTTCCCTTTGATTCTCACAACACTTCATCTATACGACAACTTCTCCTCTTCTCTTAAGGCATTCAGGTATGCCTCCACCAACGTTTCTAATTTCACTATCGCAATCCATTGATATATAGCATCACCTCCTTTTAATCCATCTCGTTATGACCAACCCGAGTTGTGATCTTGTAAAACTCCTTTATGTACTTCACGCTTAACTCGTTTTGTCATAAATTTTCAACCACTTCAACAAATTTAACTAATAATCACTAAGCAGAACCTTCCCTTTCAATGTCATAGCCATCCTCTCCCAATGGGTAATCTTTTTCTTACCCTTTTGGTTGTGCTCCAGCTAAATTTCCTTCCACCAAAAAGTTGCATATCCCTTCAACTTTTTCCACTTGATATTCACTTTGCACATAGCAACTACTTCATTAAACTCAATACAATCCTTCTTCATTTTTGGGGGACAATGAACACAAAAATTGATAGATTGATTTATCGCAATCCATTAATATATAGCATCACCTCTTTTTAATCCATCTCATTATGACCAACCCGAGTTGTGATCTTGTAAAATGCTTCGTGTGCTTCACACTCAACTTGTTTTATCATAAATTCTTCAACCACTTCAACAAATTTCACTAATAATCACTAAGTAGAAACTTCCCTTTCAATGTCCTAGCCATCCTCTCTCGACGGGTTATCTTTTTCTTACCCTTTCAATTGTGCCCAACTAAACGTCCTTCCACCATAGAGTTGCATATCCCATCAACTTTTTCCACGCGATATTCACTTTGCACATATTGACTACCTCATTAAACTCAATATAATCATTCATCTTCATGAGCCAATCTATTGATTTTTGTAATCATTGTCCCCAAAAAAACATGAAACCTCTATTTGCGCTCCTCTCCCAATCTTGGAATGTGACTTTGATAAACCGCTCTTCCTCCATCCAAATGCTCATGTGTTGGTCTTGCTTCTTCCTCATGTGTTGGTCTTGCTTCTTCCTCATCTCGCTTCTTATGCTTCAACCTTGGTATCACTCACATCATCCCTTATGACAAATCCCCGTCTATTAACTTCCTCTATAACATTCAATCTCATTTGCAACAGCTCAATGATCTCATCAAGCCTTCCATCTACATTGGTAATTGTACCCACACTTGCCACTCAAGTGGCATCTTGACTTCACTTAATCCTAGACCTATCGCTACAACTATCTTACAAACCTATGCAGATCACACCATTTTCTCACCATTGATCTTTGCCCACTCTATCAAGAATGGAGAATACTAAACCCTCTTTTTCTCAATCCAAAGTTGTTCCTTGTTCTAATACTAAATGATACAGTTATAGTTAGGAGTCGCAATGAAAAGATGTCTGATGTTGTACGACCTACACAAACACAATATCTACGCAATGGAAAACTACAATTCTTTATTTCACAAATGAGATTATACACTTGGTCCCATACACACACAACACACATGTTTGCGAAGACCCAAGTGTTACAATACCTCTAGTCCTTAATAAGGACATGATTTGGCCTTGTATCCCTTCCCCAAACCTTTGTAGAGATCTCTAATTGTGATATTCTCCAAAAACTACACTCTAGACTATTTGCTCACAACTACTTTCTACCCGTCCAAATATTAAATGCATGGCAAACATTGAAGGAAGGCCCAAATGCCCCATAACATATCACAAGCATAACATATCATGTTGAAACACTTGTTGGCTTAACCACAATGAGTCATATCCTCTTTGGCTTCTATTGGTGACAAACACGATGTCGTCAAACAAGTGATCATAACATTTGTGCTCCTTAAGATCATGTGCACACATCACAGAATTGAGCAAGAGAAGTCAATGCACAAGATTTCAAGTTGATTTCATGCACGGAAGTTCCCGAGTTCACATAAACCTTCAGCAAAGTCCAATGACATCATGACTTCGCAGGTATGTGTACACCATCAAGACAAGCATAATGTCATGACATGAATCATTGACATGGGGTATGCGTTAACATGCATGCATAGGATGGTTCTTAAGGTTGCACAAAGTTTCTATAAGTAAAAAGTTCTGGTTCTACACCAAGCACATAAGTATTGCACTACAAAATTCAACCACTGCACCATCTCTTGAGACCCTACTAAAGGTGTATGCATATCACAGTGAGGACATGGTGCATTCTGAATGTTGTTTGGCTGCACAAAGTCATACAATTGCGCCATGAAATACATGTTTGTGCCAATTTTTAAAATGTCGTCTGGAATTTGGAAGCAACTGTGAACCCTTACGAAGCTCTCTTCTAATGCCACAAATAAAACAAGTACATAAAAAAAATATAAAACCACTTATGCCTACTCTTTTTGGTTGATGCAAGATTGCATGTGAACCCAAATGCCCCAGCATATCAAGTTGGCATGAGCCGCAAATATCATCAAATTCTTGAAGTAAAACTGGTTTTCCACATTTTATGAGCCCCGTGGCATCTAAATCATCCATGAACCTTTCTGCAACTTGATTTCTGCCTCCGCATTGAGTAGAACACAGATTACTTCTGTAATCATATAGACCATGAAGTTGGTCTCATCGTATTAATAAAACTGATTACATTAATTTCATGATCCAAAAATTATTAGACATATACGGACTTTCACAAGGTTTGCATAACTAGACTGTGCTGGAAATTGTGAAGCCAATCAAAAACAAACTTTGTTACATGGAAAATTTCGAACTGTGGGGATGTTGGAGAGGACTGTGTCAATAAACAATAGAATTGTTGGGGTTAACATCTAAAATAAATCAAAGATCAACATGGAATCAGCATGAAAAATGATGTGGAAACAACAGTCTTCTAGAGAGTTGTTAAGTGGTATATAAAAAATTTGGAGATCTTTGGATGCATGATTAGAAACTCGAGGTATATTTTGAAAAGTTGACTTCCAGCACGAAAATACATCCACAAAGCCTTTGGCAAATAACCGAAAACTGTCACAAACATTTCAAAGTTTCCAGCAGTTTTTGAGACGGGAAACCCAAAAATGAGTTTGTGGCCTACCAGAAACAGTTTCAAATATAATTCAAAATACTGCATTTGTCCACCCTTATCACTTTCTTTGAGCTTAATATCAATGTTAGTAAGAGATGGTTCAAATGATAAATTTATCAAGGAGAGAAAATTCGAGTCCCTTAGATCAAATTTCCATTTGTCTCACCCTCTTGCATTTTGTTGGTACATACCACAAATGGAATCTGTAACGATCTTCTAAATTATCTCACCTTTTGACCTATTTTGGTCTGTTAATGTGGACCTTTTTAACATCCGTTATCACCACTTCACATGGACAACGATCACATTGTCTATGCCTCGTTCCTTTTTGGAAGAGGTAGATTATATTAATAAAAACTCAGTACAGAACATCAAGGTCTAGGCCTTGCAAGCAAAGCAACAAAAGAGCCGAACACTAGCTTAGCCTAGCAGAAGACAAACTCCGTCTATAGTTAGAACTGAGCAAATATCCTTGTCTTCTATTGCATTGACAGCCACAACAGGAGTGCTTGCTTTATCTTCCTTGACTCTATTGAAAAAATGTGCCTCCATATCTGCTGTGTTCGAGGAACTCAGCTTAGCTTCCTGTTTGTTTTGACTACACCTGAACACCTGAACCGATTCATGCAAGATGGAGGACTTTTTACAGCATTTGGGAGCTGTGCCGCCTGTCTATCCGTTGAAGATGTAATGTCTGAGCGACTTGGGATGTTCTACCAGCATTGCATTAACCCCTGCAAGCACCAGGGATTGTTTCTAATTAGTGTCATTTTCACAGTTCATGGTGCTGATCAAGTCAGCAAACTATTACACTGGGATGAACACATTTGCCTGTTTGGACTGAGTGAAGTCCAGCACGACCTCAAAAACATTAGGATGTGTCATCCTGTGCAGGCATCCAAGTGCATTCATCCGATGGGATAAATTTGGTGTTTTCTTGCAAGAAAGACATGTACTTAACTAAGTCCTCTAGCGCATTGAAATTAGTCCTAGAACCTATTTGATCCTGGGTATGCATCCTCTGGAGTTGTCTGGCACTTAGGCCATAAGAAACCATGTTCATGGCTGTACAACTCCATGGCTCAGGGCTTTCTTGAGTGGAGCTGAATGAGGTAAAGTGAAGGTTGGTAAACTCAAGGTCCACCACCATTTCATCTCTCCTGTTTTGAGAGCCTTTGGAATACAGAGCATGCTGAGTGCAATTTTCCATTTGTTGGTTTGAGAGAATACTCAAAATAGTTTTTGCCTTAAGTAAATACTTGCTGTAGCCAGGAGCTCTGTTGTGCCCAGCACCGGTAGAGGGGGAACTCTTTGTGCTTGCCGTAGGGAAATAAGCTCAATATTGTGTTGTATCTGTGTCTTTCTAAGGTCCCAAAATTCTCTTCTAAACATCTTTTCCTTCTTTGTAAATCAAAAATGATTTCATTCAAACCCATAATCATTAGCACTAGTGTGCTTGCTGCAAAACAGAGCAGCTCTGTTTGAATAAGAAGTGAATGCTCTGACAGTGGAATAAGATTGCACAGCCAGCCATTATGAGAGGCCATCCGGTTACATTCTAATAAAGCCTTTTCAGGGTACAGTTTGTGAATCATACTGGAGGTTGATTGAGGCCAGTCCCAAGAGGCTGCAACTAAGACATTCACAAATCAAGCAAAAGACTTGGACCATTGAGTTTGAAGGGGTTTTCCCTCACAAGAGTTAACAGGTCAATGCATCTGTTTGTGTTGACCAATGCCACGAGCCTTCATCAGGAGTCTCACATCAAGACAGCCTCTTAATATGTATACCTCATGCTTTTGTTGCTATATCACATGTTCATTTATAATTCTTGATAAAAAGAACACAATTACAAAATCGATTAAATTTTATTTAAGTGTGCCCGCTACCATCACCAATATCAACAAATAATACAAAATGTGTTATGCAAAACCCATCAGTAGTTTAAAGTAGTCAGACAACATCGCCAAGGGCATTTATATGACAATTACTTAAATATTGTTAAAAATTGGGACAAATAAATAAAAGGTTGGACTACAATATAAGATTATATGAAGAGACCTAACTAAAAGAAAAAGGCAAGGTAGATTGCATTGTGGAAAAAACAAACTTCATTTTTAAGCCTTTTTGATTTGAATGTGTATAGCAGTGGAAAGAACAACCTTGACTTAGGCTTGAAGAAAAATAACAAAATGATTACTATAATTAGGATATGACACACAGCAATCATTTGTGGAAGATCCTTAAAGAAAAAATTTAAATTATAGGCTTTCATAAAGAGCACTATAACTAAAGCTTATATCAAAAGAAATGCTCTAATGCAAGCATATTTCTATTACAGATTGAAGCTGGTAAAATCCTCCAAATACAACCAATCCCCAATCAGATGTATCCTGGAGACAAAACATATGTTCCTCGTCTATGATAAGATTGAAAGATACCAAGCCATAAGTATTGCTTGCCCTTCTACAGATCTCTTGCAATACTTGCATCATGAAGAAAGTCCGCTTGGGCATATGAAATTATGATACATTGCCACTTCTTTGCCGTGCCAACTCAAACACAAAAACATCAATATGCCTGATTGTCCATCATAAAATTATTCCCAAGTGGACAACAATTTCTTGCATATGAAGCCACCAGTGAAGTGTAACGTTTCAGAAAAGAATGTCTATTACACCAGAACATTAATGAAAGGATCAAATATACAACTCAGGCAGCCCAAACAAGTACCAACCACATTAGACCACCACATAGATATTTGTCCTACTATGAAGTAATGTATCAAACTTGTCAACTACCTCCATTTGCATCCACTATTTCGGTGGACTGTATCTGTGGGCAGGAATTGGAAAGATGACCAGGTTCACCACAAGTATAGCATGTCCGTCTCTTTTTCTTCTCTGAAGTGGACTTAATATTACTATCTAGTTCTGAATCTCTTTTTGGCAAAGCATAGGAAATTCTAATAGGTCTTCCGCAAACCACCTCTTGATCCAGTTTTAAAGCCATTGCCAAGGACACATCATCAGCAAAATCTATATGACCATATCCTTTAAATTCTCCTGTTGTCTTGTCCATGCCAAATCGTATGGCAGATATTTCACAATCTTCAAAGAGAGATTTTAGATCATCTTCTGTTATATCCCAGGACAAATTTCCAATGTAAGCTCTGTTTGAATTGTCTACTTTAGTTGGTTCAAATCCAGTACGATTTTCATTCTTAGAACTCTTGACAGTTTTGTACTTCTCTATTTTCAAATATCGTCCACCCCTATTAAATAAAAATGGCCAACAAATCTGAGGGTAATTTCAACAAGGAAGCAAAATTACACCTAAACATGGGAAAAAAATAGTGAGGCTTACATGTCTGATCCATCAAGTGCTAAAGCCCGTTTAGCAGCAGCTTCAGTCTGCATTACCAACATTGGAAGAACATCACAACTAGCCATAAAGATAAGACCAGTTTCCAATTTAACCAAAAGTACCACTACAATAGATTCTGAAAAGAACGGATTTCAAATACTTTATAGGACAAAAGCTCTAAAACAAAAGGAGTAATCTTGGAGTTCCTTTCTAGCTGGTATGTTAGCTTATTCCTTGAAATTTTAACTTTTCTCTCCAAGCTTATATGTTAGCTTTATTACATTTCTCCTTGTGTTCTAATCTTGTATAAGTTTAGGTAAAGGGCATTAGTGCATTATGTAGATAACATATAAGTGCATTATGTAAATAGCATATAAACTGGGAGAAAAAAGCTGAGAATACGAGGAAAAATGAAATAAGCTAAAACAAAAGGTTGACATGGCAGCAATCCAAGTCTTTTCATAGGCATGAATATATACCTTGGAACTTTGAAAAATGCAACAAGCCCCCTTCCCTTCCATTTAATATACATGACAAATTAGACAATTATGAAAAGACACAAGTTTGGCTCAAAGAGGGTACAAAATTATTTCTGCATGCCCAAACATTCATTTCGTTTCAACAAAAGTGCAGAAAAGGCCAGTAAAATATGTTATTAATTACATTAATTGAAACTTGGTTCTTCTTCTCTCTCTCAGAACTATTCGATGCCCAAAAAGTCAAATAAGATCCTAGATTGCAATCTGTAATGACATGTCACGATATCTGAAGATTATGTACAGTTCACAGTTGAAAAGAAATGCCAAGAATGAATGAGTTGACATGGGAAAGTCTAGTTTTGTAAATTAGAAGGGGATAGAATAAGATTTAGGAGGCATTAAAAGTTATAGGTTTGTCTTAGAATAAGAGAGTTTAGGATATAAGGATAATAATTTGACATGATAAAGTCTACTACAAACGGAGGATATGGGAAAAGAAACTTTAAATAAGTCTTCAAACCATGAGGTAAAATATGTGTGAGGTAGTTTTTAAGAAGGTATTATATGGCAAATAAAGCCCATGGTCAAGTGGAACGTCCACAATGCTCTTAGTCTCTTTTTGGTTTTACAAATGTACTAAGATTTCATTTTAAATTTTCAAATTAAAATATAACTTGAAGTTCTGTATGGGTGTTTTTGAAAAAAACATTTTCAAGAATAGGGTAAATTGCCCCCATGTTTATCTTGGGGAAACCCTCATATTTGGCTCAAATGCCATAGTTCAGAGGTAGCAATTCCATCAAAAGTGCTGGAGACCTGCACCAAGCCTTAGCCATTAAGGTCGGTTGCACATAGGCTTGGACATAATATCTTACTAAAATGAATGTAAATCAGTCATTTTTAGAGCATGTCAAAAAAATGAGAAAAAGGAGGTCTAGGGAACAATTGTCTAAATGAGAATTTAGATGGGTTGTATGCAAATGCAGAAGCAATATTGAATAAGATGGAGGCCAGAGAAACTAATGGAACTGGGACAGAAAGTTATATTACTTTGTGCATCCTATACATGGTATACTCTTGAGGAAAGATGCATGTCTTTCTACTCCACTACCATATGCCTGCTATCTAAAGTTACAAATGTGAATACATATATTACAAGCCGCGAAGACATGAACTGTTATGGAAGTTGAACCGCTTGAGCTTCCATGTGTGACTCTTCAACTTCTGACCATTACACTTGGCTGCCAGGTGTGCAGTATGTTGGCAAATGCTCTGGTGTAACGTGTAATATCCCCTTCTCGAAAGCAGCAGGTCGAAGACCCTTAGCCTAATTTTGTTTCCCGATGGCTAAGGAAGTAAGAAAGAAGGGAAACTAGTCCTAATAAATTAATTTTAAAGTGCATAATGAAATTTTATTATAAGCACTTAGAATTAATTATTAGTGACAAAATAATTTTTCAAAAAAGAAAAGTTACTTTATATTTTATTTTCCCTAGAGGAAAAATGCGACCCATGTGGAGATGAAATAAAGCAAGGGGAAAACATTAAATGAGGTAAAGTGAGCTGATTGGTTGTTTTGGGTGGCTAATATGCCAAGACAACTTATAAAAGCAAGTCGCCATGCATGGAGAGAGACATTTTTTACATCTTATAATTTCTAATATTTGGTCTAAGCTTGCATGCTTTCCATTTTTACTCCAAAGGACGAAAACCCTTTGTAGTTTTGCTTGAGAGGACGAAATCCCTCTTTAAGCTTAGGAAGAAGAACGAAAACTCTTCTCCCTTTTTGAGAGGAAGCTCTACTCAGGGGTTTCCATTGATTTTCAAGGTTCTATTTCAGATTTCCAGCAGTATTGGAAGGGAGGGTTTGAAGGTAGAAGTTTGTTGCTGATTTCCACACTTCATTTCCATCTTTCCTACAGTAGAGCGACCTACCTTGTAGACATTTCTGAGTGATCTAGGGCACGTTTGGATCAGATCTGAGTTGTTGTTCCATAATCAGATTTTTAGAAGCCAAGATCAGCTGATTTGCATGTGTTTTGGGCTGAGGAAACTCTATTTTCAGTCATGTTTGTGAGTTGCTCGTCTGCAGATTTTATAAATAAATTCCAGCCTATTATTGATCAACAATCTGATATTTTTCTAATGTTTTTGTCCTTATAAAAATTGCTGATTTGTTTGATAAAGAAATTGGGTGAATTTTCTTCAGTTGTGAGTGCATTCCATCACCAAGGCAAGTCACATTTTCCTTAAACAATTCAGATCTGCAGTATATATATTTTTTCTATATCTTCTAGAATTGGCTATTTTGGATCAGATTTGCTGCTGTTACATTTAGGGTCAGAATTCGTCCATTTGGGGACATTACAAACGTGAGCCCTAAAGTGCCACTTGGCATCGCGCAACGTGGTGCAAAGTGTCTACATGGCCAAGCAGGTTTTAGAGATCCTTTACAGGAGCTGGGAAGCATGGCATGCCTGCGAGGCCTTGCAAACTGCTGCGAGATGCCGTGGGTTACATGAAGTGCAACAAAAAGGTGATGCTGCAAGTGCTGTAAGGAGATGCTGCAAGTTTCTCCAAATTTTGGGATGATGTATTGCCCCCTGAAAGGTAACGCTGCCCCTCAACCCCGCCCAGCACAGCCTTTTAAAACAATGCACTCCACACCTATTAGATGGAATGTGTGATAATGTATTCTGAGATGTGCAGTAAGTTCCTTGGTGCTACACAAGAGGCATATGATGCAAGGGGCTGCACAGAGTGGTGAAAACAACTAAGGCACTCAAGGTAAGAGTGTGTGGTGGTTCAGCTTCACGCGGATCAAGGTCCTTTAAATATTTCAGCCAAGGACTTTTCCATGAAAGCCTATATAATTTACCTGAAGTGCACAACCTAGCTGACCAGAATTTTCATTATTGTTCTCCTTTGGTTCTCACTTAGCTTAGATCTCTTCAATATTCTAACTTCCAGTCTTCCAGTATTTGTGAGGTCACATTTTGAGATTTCCAATTGTAGCAGGTAGGTTTTTCAGCTATAGTGGCAGAAATTAGTACAGGATCAAAACCATAGTCATGGAGCACTTTATTGGCCTCATGGGGGTCATTACTGCTGCACTCGCAGTCGGGGCTCCCAATGAAGGGACGCCTTCTACTGTGCAGCCCTTGTGAGGGTAGACCTCACAAAGGCAAGAACTCAGGCACAGCTTCTAAACACAAGAAATAAGGACGATATTTCTATTAATGCAAGGAAAATGAATTACAGATTCAGGCACAACGCCACTACACCCAATTATAGTCTTCTAAGAGACTCAACAAGACCTCTACAAGGAAATCCCAACCGAGACCTATCCTAAGCTTGCAGTCTATACAAAGCTTTTGCAGAACCAGACTTTGGTCCACTCAATTACAAGGACAGTTGCCTCAGATCAAGGTTAGCCCAAACAACAAACCTAAAGCTTCCAAATCAAGATGCCTAACAAGGATTCAACTCCCTTCTATAAATAGAATTCACGTGTGCAAAAGTGGGAGGAAAATATACTAAATGTAGATCGTTGGTTTTTTAGCTATAGTGGCAGATATTAGTATAGGATCAAAACCATTTTCATAGAGCACTTTATTGGCCTCATGGGGGAGATAAATGATGCAATCGCATCAAGGTTCCCAATGAAGGGACACCTTCCGCGCAACCCTTGTAAGAGTAAACCTCATGAAGGCGAGAAATCGGGCACAACTCCTAAACACAAAAAATAAGGACAATATTTCTATTAATGCAAGGAAAATGAGTTACAAATTTAGGCACAATGCCACTACACCCAATTATAGTCTTCTAAGAGACTCCACAAGGACTCTGCTAAGAGATCCCAACCTAGACCCATTCTAAGCTTGCAAATTCTATAAAGCTTCTACAAAACCAAACTACAGTCCACTCAATTACAAAGACAAACACCTCAAATCAAAAGTCGCACGTACAACAAACCTCAAGCTCCAAATCAAGATGCCTAACAAGGATGATAATAAATAATAATAATAATTGATTTTATAGTCCACGACGCCAAGGCGGCTTGTTTTTGGGTTTGTAGGCGACTAATAGCATATGGGACTACCTCATACTCCCAATACGTAGGAGGCACCTAACCGTGCTTCAAATGAAGGTGTACATACCCTACCCCTTGCGGATTCGAACTTATCACCTCTCTCAAGAACACAAGCTCTTCACGAGTTAGACTAACTCAAGCGTACCCATTAGGCCAACTCAAGCGTACCCAAATCGCAACTCCCTTATATAAATAGGATTCACGTGTGAAAAGGCGGGAGGCAAAGATACCAAATGTGGGTGAAGATCCCCAGGGAATGTTTATGATCAGCCATTGATCCGCTCGAGAATGTCCCCTTTCGTTTGATCAAGCTTACAAAGTGGTCTTTAACCATGTAGGACGGATCAAGGTCCATGTGTGCATGCTTACAATTGTAGCGATGATGACAAGTGCTTCATATGTGCCAATCCAATCATTTGTTTATTGTTGGATTCTACAAGCGCGTCTAACGAAATGACAATGATGTTTGCGGTTTAAGACAAACATTGTCTGCATTGGCGGTTTGCACTAGTGTTACACGACTTTCATAGGCTTCCACGACATCAAGCAAGCTTGCACAACACTCCTTAATGTTGTGTTGTTATAGACAGGATTGTGTGGCATGTGTAGGCTTTGCTCGAATTCCACAATATTGCATAGCCTCCAAAATATTGTGTGTTTTCCGCAATGTTTCATGGCATCCGACATTCGGCTAAGGTAAGAAGATCACTTTGTGGCTCACTAAGGAGTGGTGTGTGATCGTGTAAAAGACATTATGCACTAATTGCACAAAACTTATTTGCAACTCAATCTTAAGTGCTTGTGGTTGACGCAAGCTTGCGTGTGAACCTAAACACTCTTGCATCATACACGTCGGGGAAGAAGAAACATGAACCCCTGCTCAAGCGATCTGCAAAGGTCTCCAATGCAATGGCCATGTGTTGCAATCTCTGCCTTATTCAACCAAAATGCATTTCAACTTCTCTGCCTCTTCACTTTACTAGGTACTCTTTGAGTTCCTTTCTACACGTCTTCTTCATTACACATTCATCCATGAAGGACTTTACTTTTGTGCACTACTACTCTAGTAGTTGGTGTCTCCAATCTACTTTTGCGTGGATTTCTTCTCCGCTTGTCTAACCCTCATAATATGGGTATCGATCTGTGATGTTGAAAATCGGTGAAATATATACCCCTTCTAAAGAGCTCCAACTCATGCGTTCTCCACATATTTCTTCACGACTTGACATGGTCCAATCTTTTGCCACTTGAGTTTGCCATACATTCCCTGCAAGAACCTCTCCTTCCTCACATATGCAAGAACTAAGTTTCCTACCTTAAACTCCAAGTGCCTCCATTGGTTTGTGCATCCTTGTATTGTGAATTGCTCTTCTCCAACTATTTGTGCACTTGTTCATCCACTTCCCTCACATACTATGCAAAGTATTTTGTTTCGCACTCTTTCCTTCATCGCACAGTAAGTCCCTCAACTCCAAAATTCCTCTTGAACTATTCCATACACAATTTGGAAGGGTGACTTATCGGTTCTTCTATTGACAAAGTTGTAAGCGAACTCCATCGGCAAAAACAACATCCCATATTCTTGCATTCTCTCCTACCAAACATCTCAAAAGATTGTCAAGGCTTCGATTGAAAACCTTTGTCGACCATTCATCTGCAAGTGATATGTAGAACTAAACTACAACTTAATGTTGAGTTTCTTCCATAGTGTATGCCAAAATTTGCCCACAAACTTTGTATCTTTGTCAAACACTACGGTCGTCACAATCCATGTAGCCTCACAACTTTAATGAAAAACGGATTTGCAACATGAGTAGCATCACTAGTCTTCTTACAAGCAATGAAATGGGCCATCTTTGAGAAACTATCCGCCACAACAAAGATAAAATCATGGCCCCTATGTATTTTGGGAAGTCTCAAAACAAAATCCATACTTAGATGCTCCCATGGTCTCTTAGGAAGTGCGATGGTCTATACAATCTTGTGTTCTGAATTTGACATTTTGCCAACCGGCATAATTTGCATCTTTACACAAAATTACACACATCTTCATCCATCCGCATCCATAATATCTCATTGCACCAAAGTCTTATCTATTACAAAGTGCCCTGACATTCCTCTGCAATGTTTTTCTCGAACCAAATTCTCTCTCATTGATCCCTACAATACACATAATTGTGTTCCCTTGATCGGTAGTCCTTCTTGATGAAGTAGTCCAACCACGACATGTGATCGACGCTCATTGGCTTTGTGCATGCTCTCCATTCTTCCACAAAATCTCCATCTTCTATGTAGTGCTCTTTCATCTCCTTGAACCCTATTACACTCACTTGTATCTTGGTCAACAAGACGCATCTTTTGCTCTAGGCATCTACAACTATATTGGATTTCCCACTTCGTGCTTTAGGACAAATGAGTAGCTCTACAAGAACTTTTCCCATTTTATGTGTCTCTGGTTTAGCTTACTCGACTATTAATGAATTGCGACGCTTGGTGATTCATGCATGCTTTACGAACTCCTTGAGTAACAAATAGTGCATCCACTTCTTCAAAGTTTGCACAATGGCATAGAACTCTTGTTCATACATGAAGAACTTCCTTTGTGCATCATTCAATTTCTCATTTACATATACAATGGGTCTCCCTTCTTGACTCATCAATACTCGATTATTACCCCATTGGCATCGCAATCCACTTTATATACCTTGTTGAAATCAAATGAATTAAATACTAGTTGTTTTGTGACCTTCCTCTTGACTCTTGGAATGCATACTCTGCATCGGTGGTCCAAAGAAACTCCTTTGTCTTTTACATCACCTCTGTGATCATTGCACATATCTCACTAATTTATATAAAGTACTTCGATAGAAGCTCGCAAGTCCATGGAAGCTACGAGGCCTCCATGACATTTCTTAGTGACTGCCCGAATCCATTATGGCTCATACCTTCTCGAATCCATCTTCAAGCCTTCATGAGATATCACAAATCCCAAGTAGACCAACTCCTTTCGTATGAAATTGCAATTCTTCCAATTTACTAGGAGCTTTTCCTCTCATGAATGCTCTAACACCTTCTACAAATGGACTAAGTGCTCTGCTTTGCGCCTTGCTAAAAGTTGGAATGCCATCCAAGTAAAAAATGACATACTTACACATAAATGGCTTCAACACTTCATTCATTAGCCACATGAATGTACTTGGTGCGTAGGTTAGCCCAAATGGCGTGACCAACCACTCATACAAACCATCCTGCATTTTGAATGCCATCTTCCATTCATCTCCCTCTCTAACTCAAATCGCGGTATCCACTCTTCAAATCAATCTTTGTGTCCACTTAGACAATCCATCGGGTCATCCATGCATGGCAATGAAAACCTGTACTTGATTGTCATCTTTTTATGACCCCAGAATCAATACACATCCTCCATTCTCTTCCTTTCTTTAGTGCCAATACAATAAGTATTGTGCATGGGCTCGAAGACTTCTCAACCCTTTCTCAACTAATTATTGTACTTTACTTCTCATTTCCTCATTCTCTATAAGCATCATCCTATACGCGGCTTTGTTCGATAAGCTCGCTCTTGATATCAAGTCCATCGATGGTGATATTGTCCACATGTGGTAATCCATCTAGAACATCCTTTGTTGTGGTAACGCGTTCTCACTTATCATCTCCTTCACTTTACTGCTGAATTTCCTTTGTTTGCATTGTTGCACACTCCTTTGTTTTATGTGTGGGCCTTAGAATGAATACAAAACACATACTATCTCTTTTCATAAAGTTCTCAACTCCTTTCCCGAAACCCGAATACATGCGCTCTCCTTCCCACTTCTACACTCGAATACTTCAAAGGCTGCAAAGTGTACTTGCGTTCATCTTTCACCAATATGTAAGTGTTTACGCAACCATCATGAACCACTCCCATGTCATACTACCAAGGTCTCCCCAATAACACATGGCATACATCCATGGGCATTATATCGCACAAGACTTCATCTTCATATGCACCAATCTTTATGCACGTTTTCCATTGCTCGTTTACATGCGATTGATGTCCCTTTACCACGACACCTTGTATGGGTTCGGGTGTGCAATCTTCTTCAAACCAAGCTTCTTCACCATTTCCTCATAAACAGGATTATCAGTGCTACCACTATTATACATGACTTTACAACGCTTACCTCCGGACTTGCAAATGGTTTTGCGGACATTCTTCCTTTGTGCAAGTACATCTTTTGCGGGCTTCATAACACCATCTTCATCATGAGTGCTTCAACTTGCTTGGGTTCTTTTGCGCTTTACTCATTGATGCATGGCTTTTTGCATTCATATGCTAAGCATCATTTCTCTTGTTGCCACTCCTTTGTACGGCTTATGGACACTCGAATGTGCGATGTCCACTCTTGCCACTCCTTTGTGCGGCTTGTGGACACTCAAATGTGCGATGTCCACTCTATCCACAATGGAAACAAGTTCTGTGAATCCTCCACCTCGTCTCGCCTCTACCTCCACCTCTCGACACATGATTCTATTCATGGGAGGTGTTTGCTTCACCTTCTTGCATGTTGTTTTGCACATCACTACACAAACTTCCACCTTTGCACATGAACTTTCCTTTCCACGCACAACGGTTTGTTGTCTATAGGACAATTTCTCCTCTACCTTCAGCGCAAATTGATAGGCCTCCTCCACGAATTACAACCTAACCATGCTAAGTTCATCTTAGATAGAAAGGCACAATCCATTGACATAACTTGAGATTTATTCAATGTTCTCCTCCACATGGCCAACTCGAGATGCTTTGAGCCAATAGAACTCCTCTATGCACATCTTGACACTCGGTTCTTTTTGACACAAGTTGTACAATTTCTTGAATAGATGAGACTAGTAATCTGCTAGCACAAATTTTGCCTTGAACTTCGTTACCATCCAATCCCATTTCGTTAACTTGTTTTTACCACTTTGAACTCTCTTATTTTGTACATGATCCCACCATAAGGATGCATGGCCCTTCATTTGGTACTCGCAAATCTCACGTTCTTGTTATCTCCTACACCTTTGTATGCAAAATACTCCTCGACTTCTGCAATCCAATCTATAAAGTCCATTGGGTCCAAATTATCAAAATAACAAGGTACATCCACGTGGCTTGCTTCCAATCCTTATGATTGCTTCCAAAACAGGTCTTCTTGAGCATCAACATGCTCTACCTCAACTTCATCCCTCGACGGGTCTTACTTCCCAGTCATCATCACTTTCATCTGCTTTGATGGCAACACCTCTATGTTGGATAGTCTCCATAGCCTCTAAACAGGATTACACTCCCTTATTAAATCAACCAAGTAAGCTAGTATTAGCCTTCTATTCACTCTAGGTGCCATCTTTCCTCACATTTTTCTCACAACAAGATTCTGCAACCTCACAACCTCTACCCAAGATGTTCATAATTACCTTCTACCCACACTCATCGTACGGAAAGCAGCAAATTCTAAGGTCTGCTGATACCAAACTGATGCAGTCATGGTTAGGATTCCCAATGAAGGGACACCTTCCAGCATACAACCCTTGTCAAAGTAGACCTTGTGAAGGTGAGAACTCGGGCACAACTTCTAAACACAAGAAATAAAGACAATATTTCTATTAATGCAAGGAAAATGAATAACAGATTAAGGGACAACATCACTATAACACCTAAATATAGTCTTCTAAGAGACTCCACAAAAACACTACTAAGAGATCTCAACCTAGACCTATCCTAAGCTTGCAGACTTTGCAAAGCTTCTACAGAACCAAACTATGGTCCACTAAATTACAAGGATAATCGTCTCAGATCAAGATTAGCCCAAACAATAATCCTCAAGCTCTAAATCAAGATGCCTAACAAGGATGCAATTCCCTTCTATAAATAGAATTCATGTGTGCAAAGGCAAGAGGCAAAGATACCAAATGTCGATAAAGATCCACTAGAGAATATTCTCTCAAGTGTCCATGATCGACGTTGATCTGCTCACACTGTCTGTTTCATCCGATTGGGCTTAGCCAAGGGGTCTTTGGTCATGTAAGATGGATCAAGGTCCATGTGTGCATGCTTATAACTATAGCAATGTTGACAGGCACTTCAAATGTGCGAATCCAATCATTTGCTTGTTGTCACTTTTGCAAGCGTATAATGGCATGACAGTGATGTTCGCGTTCACAACATCATTGGCGGCTTCTAACAAGCGTTGGCAATCTATGACAATGTTGTGCAGCTTTTATAATACTTTGTAGGCTTGCGCGGCATTGGACAAGCTTGCACATCATTCCTCGGTGTTCCACACTATGGACAAGCTTGTGTGGCATGGGTAGACTTTGTGTGGCATCCACGGTATTGCACAACATCCAAAATTCCACTAAGGTAAGGAGATCACTTCACAGCTCGCTCATGGGTGGCGCGTGATTGTGCAAAAGGCATTCCGCACTAATTGCACACATTATTGTGCAAAAATCATTTGTAACTAACTATAAGTGTTTTTTGTTGATGCAAGATTGTGTGTGAACTCAGATGCTCCTGCATCAATTAAAATAGCTTCTTTGTCAGCAATCATATGAATGACTGTTCCAAATTAAACCGCATTATTAGAGTAAGCAATAAGAGAAGCCCTGGAAAAAGTGGTGAAAGCCCTCTATCTATTAATTGTGCTAATAGAAAGGAAATAGAGTGATAATGGTAGCCTCGTTGAAGAAGGTTGCCAATGACCCCAAACTTTAAGGACGACAAGATCCTACTTTGAAAGTATTAGTGAACGGAACTATCATAATGCAAAAGAACTGGAATGCCAAATTAACTCGAGAAATAGCTTGAACTTGCATATTCTCAAATATCACAGTATTTTTAGTGGGTAACCTCTTATTGAGCAAAGTTCATTTACAACAAAAGATGTCCCTATCTCTTCCTTACAGTATCAATATATAGGTATTACAACCCTAACCCTAATGCTAAAGGGTTGGCCTTACAACACCGGAATGCAAAAGAACCGAATGCCAAATTAACTTAAGAAATAGCTTCAAACTTGCATATTCTTGGATATCACAAGCCTTTTTGAGGGGCTGACCTTCTTTTGAGCAAAGCTCATTTACAACAAAAGATATCCCAATATCTTCCTTACAATATCAATATATAAGTATTACAACAATAACCCTAATGCTCAACAATTGGCCTTACAACACACGGGGCACGAGCTTCATTACGAACCCTAACCCTAATGCTTAATGACCGGCTCCACACACATAAGCGCTTGAGCCAAATGACAATTGTAACTATTACAATACAAAAAGATAGATAGTTAGGACATTGGGATCAATCCCCACACAAAATAGGCACCCAAGCCAAAAGACAACTATGACTAGTCAATGAAAAGATAATGGATAATTAGGAAATTGGGTTTGGCCCCACACAAAATATACGATCAAGCGAAAAGATGACTATGACTATAACGATGCAAAGATAGTACATGTTTCAAACATTGTGGTTAGCCCCACACACACAATAGGTGCCCGAGCCAAAATACGACTATGATTATTACAATGCAACGATAAAAGATGTTTTGGACATTGGGTCATCCCCACACACGCAATAAGCACCCGAGTCAAAATATAACTATGACTATTACAATGCAAAGATAATAAATGATATCAACATCAAGGTCCTAACATGCCCTCCACGTTCGAAAAGCTTTGTCCTGAAGCTTGAATCTGTAGAAATTTTTGTTGAAGCTATTGGAGAGGTTTCCTAAGTTGCATGCCCTACCATTGGACTAGAACATCAATGATCATATGGCTATAGAGTGATCGCATTTGTTTGGGCAAGATAGCCTCAAGTTCTAGGATGATGGAGATCTCTTCTTCTAATTCTTGGAGAGTTGTCTACTCCTAAACTCGGTGCTAGGGACCTTAAAACAAGAAACATGGAAAACAAGACGAATCTTGGAAGATGGGGGTAGGTCCAATTTATACACCACATTGGCATTTAATTGCAGCAATTAGTACAGTCCGTAAATGTTTGGTGCTAGCTTCTTACTGCCTTTGAGCTTCAAGCTAAGACACTTTGCATTCACCGAATTTGAAATTCGAAATTCGAAATTCGACGGATTTAACAAACCATGAAGAAATTCATCGAAATCGCGAATAAATTTGTACATGTGGCATACATCTGATTTTTATGAAATCCGCTTTAAATTCTTGTCTAAAACTCGTTTCAAAAGGTTTTAAATTTGTTTTAGCCTGATTTGCGTTTAATATTTTAGGGTTTCTTGCCCTAAACGCCGTTGTTTTGGGTATTTAACCCCTGTTGCATCCCTCATGTGTACATACCCCTGCGAACATTAAGCTTAAAAGAGTAGTTGTCGGCCTGCGTCAGGAGTTGGAAGAAGGTTGATGTTTGGTTTGGCGTCTGGACAAGGAATATGTCGTGGTGCTATATAGGTAATATTTCTTGGCATATGTCAGATTTAATAGATGGCCGACTATAGAATATATAGCAGATTTAATAGATGTCAGAATATGTCAGATTTAATAGATGTGACTTATATAATATACAGCGAATAAATGTATTGGTAACTTGTAGGTTTTAGTACTATTTAATAATATATATAATAGTAAGTATATATTCGTCAATAAATTCGTATCTAATAATTATGAATCGAAGATAGTAATAATAAATTAATTCATAACAGTAATAATATATTAGGATAGAATAGGAAGCAACTTAGAAAAGTAATTTATTATTGCTATAGTAAATTAATAAATTAAATTACTTGATATAATTTATTATTACTATAGCAAATTAATAAATTAAACTAGTTAATAGTAAATTAGTAAAAATTAGTCAAATTTTATCTCAACTTTTTTTAATAACGAATTTCTTGCGAATTTTATACTCTACGTATTCGAATGCGGTGACTTAGGCTTGAAGGAAATCTATTTGTATGGTTAGAGTCGCAAAAAATACATGTCCCCGACGACAAGGATGTGTTATGAGCGATGTTGACTCACTTGTTGCCTCATATAGTTTTGACCACTGTACTAAGTGGTTAAAGCCCACAATAGAGTTTCCCAATGACATAGGGTTGAATCAATGGCCTACACCTTGGAACTACTTGGAAGTTAGGATATGAGAGATGGGAAATACAATTTCATAGGGTGCCATTGTAGTCAAAATGTGGTAAAAAGTGTTCTACCACCAATCAACAAGGGGGAGCCACTTCACCCAGTGAGTTTGTTGTTCTAAGGCAAAACAACACAAGTAGGTCTCCAAGCATTTATTGACAATCTTTGTTTGTCCATCAATCTTAGGATAGTCAATTGAGCTCATTTTGAGTTGTCCCTTGCCATTTAAACAATTCCTACCAAAAGTTGCTAGTGAAAGTGGGATTGTGATATGAGATAATGCAAGAGGGCATATCATAGAGGCGAAAAATTGATCAATGTAAATTTGTGTCACTATGGAACCGTTGAAAAGATGGGTCCAAGAGCAGAAATGGGCATGTTTAAAGAGGTGGTCAACAACAAGGATCACTTATTTCCAACCAAAATTAGGCAACCCCAAGTCTATGGAGACATTCATCCATACTAAAATGGGAATTGGTAGTGGTTGTAGAGTGCCAGGACTCCAGACAATCTCTCCTTTTTTACACTGACATGTGTCACATTCTACCACTATTGTTAGATATCTTGTTTCATGCCATCCTAAAAGATGATTCTTTTGACCTGTGCATAGGTCTTAAATGACCAAGAATGCCCCGTAGAAGGTGATGCATGTAATTCCTACAACAGTTTTTCTCATAGTTTTGCCTTTGCAGAGAGCACTAATCATCCACGAAAACGCAAGCAACTACCATCCCAAGAATATCCTGCCTAGTTATAGGATTGGCCATAAGTTATTGAATTGAAGCATCTTATTGCCATTCCTTTTAGACTTCTTGTAACCAATCAAGTGTTACTAAGGATAAGGCACACAAGGTGCCCCATTTTTCTAATTTACGTATCAACCACCATTTTTCTTTTCCCTTCTTGTACAAAATTTCTTAGTCATATCACAAAGAGTTTAGTCGCTCACTTTTGTTGTTCTAGGAAAGATACACATTTCAAGAAATACTCCAACCAAAGTGAATAATTGCATGAAGAAAGGCTAGTGTTTCCTTTTCATAAGTGGATTTGGCCATATTCTTTCCTACCAAGGCCTTGCTAGTAAACACCAAAGGTCTGCCTTCTTGCATCAATACTACTCCAATTCCTATTACAAACACAACACTTTCAATGATGAAAGGTTTGTGAAAATCTAGCATAACAACTAGGGTGGTACACATGGCTTGTTTGAGCAAGTCAAAGGTGTTATTTGCTAATGTCAACCATGTGAAAGCATTTTTTCATAGCATGGCAATCAAGGAAGCCACAATCTCACCATAGTCCTTGACAAATTTGTGGTCATAGTCGGTAACAACTAAAAACTCTTGAAAACTTTTGAGAGTTTTAGGTTGAGACCTCTTTTGCATATCTTCAATTTTCCTAGTATCCACTTTAAAGTTTAACCCCTTCGACAAATACAATGTGACCAACATAATTCACCTCAGTAGTGCCAAAAGAGCACTTGGAGTACTTGGCATACAGCTAATTGTTGGTGAGGAGTTGCAGGGTGTGGTCCAAGTGCACAAGATGTTCTTCCCACATGTTGTTATAGACCAAGATGTCAACGAACAAAACCTGAATGAATGAACTTACAAAGCAAAGGCTGCAATTTTTGGTTAATGAGGCTATAGAAGTTTGACACCACATTAGTGAGACCAAAAGGTGTCACCAAAAATTTGAAGTGGCTATCATGGGTCCAAAAAGTTGTTTTAGGCATTGTAGTACCCAAATTGTGGTTTCATGCACTTGGGAATACCATTTCAGCATTTTTTCAACAGAATCCCATTTACCTATTTATTGACCAACTTAAAGCTTCTTGATCTATCCCATAACTTAAGTCCACTTGGTTGTACCTACTTCTCCAACTTAACACTTCAAGAATCACTACACATTTTATAGAACACGTCTTTAGACTACCTCTTGTCTTAGATCTGATTCCAGCTTTAGCTTGGATAGGTTCGTGGGCCTAGTAAAAGTTCAGCCGACAAATATGTCCCCAGGCCAACAAACCTGCCCCCTGTATTTGCAAGGAAAGTCTTTTCAAATGCACAAGTTACCTTGGTCGACTTAAGGGTCGATTGTGCAAGAAATTATTCAAATATAACATCTAGATTCTATATAAACACATATACCCTAGTGGCATCCACGGGATCTCATACCCAAAGCACACTCTAAGAAGGTCATGCATAAAGCATTGCATGCATCCATTCCTTAGAGCACAACTACAACCAAGCTACTCATACTTCGCATACATCTATTGTTGCCATATATCACAAATTCATGCACTACAATCAAGCCAATTGTCAATTTCCAAGTGTTGAGGGCCAAATCAAGGGCACCATCTTGTTTACTTTTATCTAAACTCCACCTCATCATAGGATTGGGAGAATTACGTGTGGCTTGATCCCTTTTCACAATAATGGTATGGAGTACATCACTCATCACACCATTGGGGGTAGGGTGAGGTCGACCAACACAAATCACACTAACCCCTTTTTAGGTCAAAGCAAGAAGAAGACATATAGTTACAAGAGCTTCATTAGAGAGATCTAGATACATATTTTATATCCAAAGACAGATAAAAGACATGCTAGAGTCAAAATGCAAGTCAAAGCCCTAGAAAACACATTCGTACATTCCCCGATGGACAAATTTGTTTTATGTGCATTTCCGAGATCCCCAAATTTTACAAACAGCTTGACAACAATTTTCCAACTTCCTTACTCAATTCCAGCCCTCTGTCACACCTCTACATCTAGTGGAACAGTGACTTCTTTCTAAACCCTAACCCTAATTGTACTTTCACAGCTTATATCTACAACAAATTGAGTGATTTGTTATCCTTATATAACTTAGGTTTGTTTGATTTATTATTTGCTTGTTCGAATTTTATTTTACATTTAGTAATATCGAATTAGGAACATAACCCTAGTTTTCATATCACATTTTGGTGAACCTGCTTATCTATCAACCTATGCAAACCTACGGTTCCATTCCTTGCCATTAACATTTCAAATTTCAATCCAATCTTTATTGATAAGCGGGTCGATTTTTCTATTTTTAGGGTTTTATAAACCCTTCTACATTCTTGTGATTTTTCTAAGCATGCTCGATCCTTTACCCAACTCATTGAAGTGCTCCACCGTGTGGGACTCAAATAGTTCCACAACACCTAAGGAAAATGACCAATATACGATATTTCGAGCATGCTCGGTCATTTACCCAACTCACCGAAGTGCTCGATTGAGTGGGACTCGGATAACTCCACACCACATAATGAAAATGGCCAATATACCGATACCCATACTCCTATAGATGTTACTCTTAACACAAATGAGGGTAACAATATTTATGTTCATGGTGATGCGGATATATTATTGAGGATAAGTTATCATAGAAACCATGTCCAATCATGAGGGTGATCAATTTGATAGTAACAGCAATTGAGATCCTATCATTCAACCACTACAATCGAAGATTCCAATTGAGCTATCTAGTCAAGTTCTTAAGGATAAACCTAATAACATTGATGCAGTCCTAGCATTACTAGTTGAAGCTCAAAATGACAATCTTTGCACAAATCCGAGATAGGGAAACTAGTGTTGAACCTTCAAACAATACAAATCCACCCTTTAGAGGCTCTCCTTCCCCTTTGGGACTTAACAAAGCATTGCCTACATCTAGTATTCCCACCATGAGGGCGTCACATATTGTCCCCAAGCTACCATGTTTATTCCCGCATGGCATATGGCTTCCACTATAGTAACATTGCACATGTTGGTCTAAATACCCTTCTTGATACATATATTCAACAACTACATGACATTTAAGCACGTATAATGCATGTCTCACGCAAGGCAAATCATATTTCACTACAAATTCTTATCGGTTTCCTCAATAACCCATTAATCCCTGAGGTACATTGTTATCCATTACCACCTAGGTTTGCTACGCCCTTATTCTCCTTCCACAATGGCAAGGCCAAACCACAAAAGCATCTTCGTGCTTTTATTGCTTCATGTCTAGATTATGCGAGCAACAATATCTTACTAGATGAGCTTTTCCACATGGTCTTCAGGAATATGCATTAGATGGATTTTATGCCCTCCCTCAAGATTCGGTGCTCATTCCAACCTTTGGCTTACAATTTTCTTTCTCATGTCTCCATCAATATTGGTCAACATCTTTCCTTTTGCCCAAAGTACCCAAGTAAAGCAACAAAATAATGAGAAGGTTGAGACTGTGTCATGTGTTATAAGATCATGCTCTCTTAAGGACCTAAGCATATCGATGAGGTTGAGTTAAAAAAGTGTTAATTGCTAGTCTTATTCCACAACTTAGGGAAAAGGCCATGTTCTCTAGCTTCATATCCTTTGAAGATCCATGTCAAACAATTACAATCTATGCGACCAAGCTCCATTTAGCCAACATGCTAAAATATGGTGACAATACACCTACATCTAGTGAAGCCAAATTCCAATCAAATCCATCATAAAAAGGCATGACAAGTGACAATAAGAAGACTGATCGCAAAGTTGTCGATCAACAAACAAGGTCCGTCTATAGTCATTTCTTAGGCTCAAAAAGCAATGGACCCATTTGCCAATACCTTCTCATAAGATATTGTAAAACTCCAAGAATGCAATCTCATAGAGTTACCTCCACCCACTACAATCGACATGTCTAGGCCACAAACCTAATAGTTTGACAACAACTTATATTGCAATTATCATTGGTGTGTTGCTTCAATTACATTGTGATATTTAAGAGCTAGTTGTCAACAACACTATTTCCATACGAGAGTTAGACACACATACCAATACAACAGATGTTCAACCCAATTCAAGTTAAAAGTGTTTACTAATCCATTGTGAATCATACATATACTCATAAGGGTGATGAAGTACACATGACTTATCACACAATCCTCCTCCCCAAGCTTACATTACTTACCCTTATATTGTTGATGGCGATTGCCTTAACAAAACTATCACAATTTACACCGTAATTACATTTGATGATTCAAATATTCCTCTCGATGATGAGAAAGCTACTAGACCTTTGTCCATTCAAGTATCTAGTCGCAGCCTTTGCCCTAATGGCACTCGTTAGTAGTCTAGGATACACCACACAAGACTCCTCAAAGCCACAACAAATATAGTTCAAAGTTTTGATGGACAACATCAACACCCACTTGAGGGCATAGTATTACCTTTACAAATTAGACATATGAGGATTGTCACGTGGTTCCTAATAGTCCCTTCTAATAACATAGTCAACATGTTGCTCGGATGCATATGGATTCGCGAAATGCGTGTTATGCCTTCCACCTTAAATAAATGCTTAAAATATATACACAACATAGTGGTTACAATTCTTGGAGTTCCTTAGGAATACCCTATTTGGCCTAATACGGATATCCACTACTTCAGCCCAACAAAGGTGGCTCATACTAAGACAAACTTTACAGCCCATTCACCATCTTGAGCATATTTCTTGACATTCCACAACATGCATTGATACAACCTCACCATGAACAAGCTTTGGCATACTCTCCTCAAATACACTTTGTGTTGCCTAACCACGTGCAATGCACCGTAGTCCTCAAGAGCCTTGCGAGTGTGACCATACAAAACACCATTGCACTCTCCTCAAATACACTTTGTGTTGCCTAACCACGTGCAATGCACTGTAGTCCTCTGAAAGCCTTGTGAGTGTGACCATACAAAACACCACCGCATTGTCCCAATACACAACAAGAGCCCCAATTTATTAGTATTCATAGGTTTTCAATACCCGACGTTTGGGATACTACATCAAACAAAGCTACACCTTACACTCGACGATGATTATCTTGTGCACTTTGCGTTGTTTGATACAAGGCATCTATATGAACATTCCATAGACAAGATCATAGGACAGCCTTCCTATAATTCTCGTTCTCGCATCCATGAGCGCATAACTCCTTCCACGCACATATGTTTCTTCTCAAGCAACATTAGCGATTACTCCTAGCATAATACACATTCTTTCAACTACTACTCTATGGTCCACGACTAGGGCATATTGTGACAAAGCAACACATTTCAAGGGTTCAATGTGATTGTTGAGGAATAATCGTTACCCAAGACCCCGCCCCTTTTATTTTATAGTTTGCATTATATGACCCAGGGCCCTTAATGCATTAAAATTTGGTAATTTTCATGTTTTTTCTTATGACAAAACTACCAAAAAATACAATATGTCAACAATACAAAACCATGAGCTACATGTGACTTATTTAATCATTACACAGGCTTGGACGTTTTCATTATTTGGGGTTTGCACTTTACACATCTTACTTCCTATGCCCTTGCTACTTATAGTACACACACATGACAATTGCAAAACACTCATATTTTGTGGACATTCATAACCATATTTTGTAGCTTCTTAAGGCCTATAACCTGGGGCCAACCCGCCATGTTGGGGGCATGGCTACATCAAGGGCATCTTATATACGAGCTTGCCAAATCATATTTATTCGTACTAGTCCATTGTTATACAAAGCTTCTATTGCTTATGTTGCACTACCTTTATATCTTATGATGTATCGTATTGTACTTCATTCGATGAGTACACTATTTACTTCTATATGCTAATTTGACCTACTCTATGTTTAATTGTTGTTGATCGTTGCTTTACTACTTGTTCATTGCATGCTTCTCTGCTTGTTTGACTACTATAAACCATGTCCTCCTATTTGTACTCTTTGCACACATTGTATAATGCACCATTTGCTTGAAAAACATTTTTGATGCACTACTTGCTTGACTCACGTCACACAATACCCTCCTTGTGTTGCACATGTTGTATGTAGCATCATTTGTGTGACATACACACTTGTTTAATACATTGTTTACTCTATTCTTGTTTGATACATACTTGTTTGATTGCAAATGGTGCCTAGCTCCCATATTGCTTCTTGGATTCATTGTTTGGCACATTGCTTGATATACCTATTGCTTTGGGACACGTTGTTAAGCACATTGCTTGATATATCTATGGTTTGGGATACGTTGCTTAGCCCATTGCAAGATATATATATAGATCTATATGGCGATAGGGCCCTCTGCCCCACCCCCACCCACATATTGTCTGTCCTGTCCCGCCGGAAGTGTAGTTCACCGGTTTCACGGAATGACGGCTCACTCGAACCGAACGATTAGGTGTAGGTGGGTGTAGGTGGGTGTAGGTGCGACTACGACTACTCGAATGGAGGAATGAATCTCCCAGTTGTTCCTATTTGATCCGGGACCTATTGATCTACGAGGGTGCCTATAGATTTCTGGGGTCCCCTATCTAGACTCACTCCCATAGAAATAATATGAGAGGGTGGGGTGGGGGCGCTCGACAGATATAGATAGAGGGGGGTCTCGGTAGGTCATTGATGCGCATGCCATATATAGATAGGGGGTTCCGGCTGAAGTATGACGTTTGCATTGATGGGCTTGAATTGAATTGAATTGAATTGAATTGATATATGGGGTGGGGAGAGGGTGCTTTGAACTATCCATATGGGGTGAACCTCTCGACCTATGAACCTCTCATTATATCACACTCATATAGAATAGAGACCCCTATCCAGAAATGACCCCGCCAATCATTATGGTTGACCCCGTAGTCTCATTCAAGCCAATCACTTTGTCAATCACTACCTAAAGAGCGCATAAAGGACCCGGGTCGTCCCCCAAATTCTATATAGAACTCTCCCGATGGTTGAGCGACCGGACCAATATTGCTGCACCAATATTGCGATAAACCAACCCAACCCAGCCCAATTAGTAGTGTAGCTAAGGACCCGACAGGCAATGTTTGTTATTAATGCACCGAATTGGCCCAATAGTTTTTTGTTCCGCCCTATCTATATATGGCCAATTGAACTCAACTCTATTCACCCCCTCCCCCTCCTCCTTTCAATGATGGAGGTTACATTCATATTCATGCAAAGGATGATCCCAATGATCAAGGCCCACCGAGCCATGTTTATTCGTTCAACCGGCCCTCCTCTCCCTCTCACGTGGGGGCCACCTCCGTTCACCCCTCTAGCTCTAGATCTCGTGGGGTCCACCGGTGGCCCTATCTCACTATATGGGGCATTCCAATTTCACAAGTAAACTGGGAGAAATCTTTACCTCCCATCTATTGTCCCTCAATGTCATGGAGTATATACACAATCATTTACAGTCAGACAATCATTTTTGAAAATGGCAAAGCGCAGCTAGAACTTTAAGGCGTCGCCTAGCCCTTTGGGTAATGCCCTTTAGGTTGCTGACATCTTACCCATAGGGCAAGGCGGCACTGTAAAGTTCCGGCCGCTCTTTGCCATTTTCAAAAACTATTATCTGACCGTAACGTGCACCTTTCAATTTGAATGTCAATTGCCAAGCCAAGTTTTATTTGGAGTTTCTTTGTCCAAACCTGCAAGTTCTTGAACCTTGATTCAAACAAACAATGGCCCCTGACAAAATTGGAAACATAAAACCAGCTAGATGGGAGGAGTGCCCTCCCGAAGTTCTTATTGAAATCTTTTCCAAGCTCAGTTTCAAGAACCAAGTTGTTTGCTCGGCTGTATGTAAAAGCTGGTTGGGTTTTTACAACCAAACTAGCAGTCTCAATTTTCAGCAGAGTGAATTGTCCACAGTACCGCAATGGCCCCTGACAAAATTGGAAACATAAAACCAGCTAGATGGGAGGAGTGCCCTCCCGATGTTGTTATTGAGATCTTTTCCAAGCTCAGTTTCAAGAACCAAGTTGTTTGCTCGGCTGTATGTAAAAGCTGGTTGGGTTTTTACAACCAAACTAGCAGTCTCAATTTTCAGCAGAGTGAATTGTCCACAGTACCGCAGACTGGGGTTGGTGCCATAATTCAAAAGCGAATGGATCTCCAGTGGGTAAACATGGCTACTTTTGAACTGAAGGTCCAGCTTTTACCAGACGCTATCGAAAGTGTTCGCCAATGGATTTTGGTTTGCTTCGATGGATAGGTGAACCAAATGACAACCGATCTTATACACAGAGATCTTGGCAGTGACATGAGAAGGAAGGAAAATGATTTCCAAGATGGATCTCGGTAATTCCTGGGTTGAATGCGTCCAACTGATATCTATAGATCTCACAGGGGTTTCCATACCACCAATGCCCTCACATTTTGAGGGTTTGTCATTGTTGGTTACATGTACGTTGTCATACGTGAAGCTAGACGGTCAAACGTTTTCACATATTGCAAGGTTGTGCCCTCGGCTTAAAAACTTTAGTGCTTGTGGAATGTCTTGATCTAAAATTTATCCGCCTGCAGTCTTTGAGCTTGTAGAATCTGGAGATAAAATCTTGCAGTGGTGTAACATCATTCACAATTGATTATCCACTGCTCAAGGTAATTAAGTTGATTCAACATGGTACTAAAAGGGTTTTCATGGCTCTGGAAGGAGTTACACGGAGTTCTTCAGTGAGACACATGGCTCTCATCAGCTTTCCACCAATCAACCAAATAGGAACCCCGTTTGTTCGTACTTTTTCTCGTTTGCAACATCTTCAACATGTTGTCATCCATGGGCATTCTCTATTGGTAGGTTTTACCATTTTCATTTCTTTAATTTTATTGCAGCATTATGATATTTATTTGTTGTCCGCATAATTTCTATTGGAATTCTTTAGACAATCGATGCATGATATTGTTGACCTGTCATTGCTTCGCAATATATTTATCCACAATGGACCGGGAATGCATATCAACCAAGTGGGAGTGATAATGATGTTGCTAAAAACTGCCATGATCTGGATCACATGCAAATATTGATGCCTTGGTATTCACCTACTATCGTACAAAAGTTGAGGGAAATGTAGCTATTGTATCATGTTTTGGAAGCAGTGAATTCGAATTGGGTGATTATGACTCCGTGTTATGAGACTTGTGAAAGGGCGTTCCAAAGATTCTTAATGTTGTGATAAAATTGTCGGCGCTGCCTCAAATTTCCACTATTGTTGTAATATTTTATGTAAAGAGACATCTAATGCAGCTGTTTTACTCCTAATGCGGCCGTTTTACAGCAATTTTCATTTGGCTTTGTTATGTTGACAATAAAGAAGACAAGGAATTTTTATGTAAAGAGACATCTAATGCGGCTGTTTTTATGTAAAGAGACATCTAATGAGGCTATCTTACTCCTAATGCGGCTGTTTTATAGCAATTTTCAT
This sequence comes from Taxus wallichiana var. yunnanensis, assembly GCA_018340775.1. Taxonomy (NCBI): domain Eukaryota; kingdom Viridiplantae; phylum Streptophyta; class Pinopsida; order Cupressales; family Taxaceae; genus Taxus; species Taxus wallichiana. The sequence continues at coordinate 1,006,492,048 of CM031242.1, forward strand.
TTGGCTTTGTTATGTTGACAATAAAGAAGACAAGGAATTTGAATACAGTACTTCCAGGTTTTATCTTTTACCATTTGATATTTCATGTTTCTTCAATGAGCTCTGTTTGGAATAGACTGGTCATGGGTTCGAAACCGCTAACAGATAGTTAATAAGGATTACTCAGGCCAATGCTTCATTAAAAACAAAGTCACGCCATCTTGGTTATTAGGATGTTTCTGGACAGCTTAAAGGCTCGGGATTTGGATTCGAAAGCTCAATCTCGTCATGTTAACACAAGATATCAAAGTTTAGTTGGTTTGATAGTTGAGAAATCAAGACAAATTAGATAAAAGGGGCTTAAAACACACAAGCCTTGACCACAAGATAGACAAGCTCAGAGAGGAAGGTAGAATTAGGACATTTTGGTCTGTTGTGCCTGGTTTAAGGATTGGCTTGCAATTCATGACATTTTGGTGACATTTTGGTCTGTCAAGCCTGATTTAAGGATTGGCTTATTTAACTTACTAGCTGTAATCCATTTGCATATTAAACGTATTCTTGTTGTATGTGGAAACCAATGCTTAGAACTGCAAAGAATAGACATGTATAGCCTACAGATTAAAGATTTCAAAAAAGCAGCTGAAAAATGATTACAGCCAAATCCCTGTTTTATATAATATTGTAATGGTTTTTGGTGCACTTTATCATAAGCTTTCATGACTTTCAAGCTTATTTGGTATGTTGAATTAAGACAATTAGTAGAGCCCACAGAGGCTTAATTTTAAGTATGGGTAAACTTGTCTGGTCTTGAGCCCGACGTCCCCATCTAACCCTAATCCCACTCGGATCACGTATATAATCCTTCATCAAGCAACCACCACTCTCTCCACTCTTCAGAGCCGAATCGACAGGTATGACTTGACGAGTTTGACCGAGTAATAGCAAAGTTACTCGACGAAACTCCCAAGTTTCATTTGTCGACTCGGCTCAGCAAATTGATGTCAATTTCTCATTTTTGCCTGCCTCATAAGTAATTGGCAAAACTTGGTGAGTTTTGAAACAAAGGATTGGCCAATTTTTCAAACTCAGTTTGTTAATCACAAACAAAGTGAGATTGCCTCAGCCTTGTCAAATGCAACTGTGAAGTCACGTCCTAATATTCACTAGGGCCAAATCAGGTGAGTAAGTGTTTATTAACCTCTGCCCAGGTGAGCGTAGTGTATGTTTTGCCAACCACGGGTATCGTTGAATGGCTTCATATTCCAAGTTGAATGAAGCCATGGGAAGTTTCTTATCAATGGGAATCTAATGGATAGAAAAAAATATTTTGCTTTATAGAGTTAGTTGGTCGGATCATCACTGAAAATTTTAGAAAATCTAATCAAGGAGTTTGGGGTTGTCCCCCAAATTGTTGGTGGGTGTTATGAGCATGGGGTCCTGAGCTAGAGTTATATCCGATGTAGATGGAATTGTATTTGGCATTCAGACTTGTCAATCTGCTGTCCAAGTCATCTATGAGATCTAATTTGTCCAATTTGGATAATTTATCCATTATAAATGAGTGATATAACTAACTAGATTGTTTTCATTTCATCCATGGTCGATTTCTTTGGATCAAGTTTCTACGGGCATCATTTGAGAGACCTAGGAATTTACACCAAAATGATCAGGGCGAAGAGAAACGATTTGGGATAGGTAGGAAGTTTTTTTCAACCTAACAGATTACTCGATGGTTTCAACAATGACGAGAAATTTTTTACCTTTAGGTTCTCAACTGTTCTTTGTAGTTGCCTTTGTAACTTCCTTTCAAAAATTATATTAGTGGCAGGTTTATCACAGTTAGGTTTATAGCGAGGAGGGTTTGTTATAAGGTATGTCTAATTTGTGGGCTTGTAGATATGTCTAATAGTGGATTACCATTTCCATAACCCACTATTTTACTAAGTCACAAGGTTCGAGTTTGACAAGGATAAAATGCTGTTCATGTTTGCCCAATGGATAAAGTTCAAAAAAATCTCCATTAAATTCAAAAAATAGAAAAACATAAAAAAACATATAAAATTATGTCAACCACAATCTTAAACATATAATACTAAGTTCTACGTAGAATTAAATTGATAAAAATCAAATTATTAAAAAATTATTATGAAAACATTATAAAAAATTAAATTAAATTTTAAAATTTAATATAATATAAAAATTAATTATAAAAATTTCAATTAATTTTTTGAACTTAAAAACATTTTAAGTTACAAACGTAACATTTAGAAGTAATAAATTAAAATACACAAACGTCAAACATTATAAAAGCCTTAAATGTTTTATAATGATTGACGTTTTTTATATATTTTTTGTTTGTTAAAAAATCTATAAAAGAATTTTATAAAATGAAACATTTAGAAATTTCAATGTAAGAGTAAAAAAATATATAAAAACTTTTAAAGTTATTAACTTACCTTTGGAGGCAGGGTTATTAACTTACATTTGAAAATTTATTAGGGCACGAGCAAGTGTAGAAAGGCCAAACAAGTAGGACGGCCAATCAAAGGCCCTCGACTTCACAGCGATTGTGCAAACTGGAAACCCTCTCGATATGGCTGCAACTGTCCAGACCTCCTCCACACGTCCGTGATTGTGTTTCTCCCTCCACAATGGTGCAGCAGCCCTAGCCACGCCCACACCTAAGTCCATGTCAACTCCCACGGCCACATCCTGTTCGAGACTCCCTTCTAGTTTCTACAAAAACAGCCCACCGCGCACATAATTTTGACATATTTTGCAGAAACAGAGGCAGGTTTCTTTTGCATAATTCCTGAGGCAAACAAGATGAATTTGACCGAATTTTTTATGCCATGTAACAGGTTCGGCGAATTCGAACTTCGAGCAATAAATTCACCAAACCTTGTGACTTAGCTATTTCATCTCCAAGGTATGATACAAGTAACTTCTAGGGGCTAATCACTTACCAGACTCCAGAGTACCACAAATTATAGACAATCAACAGCTTTCTATGGCTACACTTTAAAAACAACTTTGTGGGGTCTTCCTCTATACCCACAGGTACATGGAAGCCAAAAGGACATCGGGGTCCTAACAAAGAAAGGTTGGATGTCAAGATTCCTAATCAATTACCAGAATCCTTTTCTAGGAAACATTAGAAGAGGTAATCATTGGAACCAAGAGAACCAAGAAGGTCATCTCACCAATCAAAAGCTACTTGAGAGAATTTTTCGTCCCTAAGCTTGATGGAGTCAACAAAGAAACTTAGGGCTTAAATAGGGAAGTTGTCCCATTTTTTCTACTTAAATCCAGTAACTACATTATACATTGATAGGCCAACATTTGATTAAAAAATGAATTTGAGTGGGACAATGTTGACCAACTGGAATTTACCACTTGGAATAAATGATGATTGTATTTCATCATGCTATCAAGGCTTATTCCCAAGAAGATTACTTCTCGCTGCTCAAAAACATCGAGCAACAATGCGCCATTGCATATTATGATAATATTCCAAAGAGTTCCCATAGTTCCAATAAGCTACCATATTCATGGAAAATATTTCTCACTGGACAGAAGTTGTTATGTACATTATTGATCTAAATTAGCACAGACCCATCATAACATGGATTTGATGTGTGTCGAGAGGTATCTAAAAGACTCGAGGTAAGACAACATGGATTTGATGTGTGCCAAAAAGTATCCAAAAGACTTGAGGTAAGACACAAGGTGTCAATCCCTATGTTTACACACTTGTGTGGTGGGACTGTCAACTCAAGTGTTTTGATAACACACACACACACACACACACACACACACACACATATATATATCTTTTGTTTCCCACACATCCATCCAGCCACGCATGCACCAAAAGTCCAAGTTCATGTGGGGTGTAAAATGTGCCTCTTGCCACAAAACATGGAGTATGTAAAATCTCCACAAAACTTGGGTATGTAAATTCTCTGAACAATATCACTCTTGAGGAAGAGCATGGTGCTCTATTATGATAGTACCATTTACAGCTGAAATGAAATGGCAAGAATGAATGCAGTGTTCTTGTGGGGTTGCTCAATTTTACATAACAAGGGATTAGTATAGGAGCTAGGTGGCACAAAAAGTTGCATCTAGTGTTCTTCTTAGAATACAAACACTTATAATTTAAGGATAAAAAGACATTTTTTAAAGTTTCTCTGCAGATAGTCTGTGAAAGAAGTATGTGGCCAGATGCAATGCCCATATGCTTCAAATGGCTAAGTGCAACGTCCATATTGCTATTGGATTTTCTTTAGCCTGGGTTGCCATCCATCCTTTCTTAGGATATTTTTTATAACATATAATGTAGTGTTCAAGAAAATGTTTTTTAATTAAAGATTATATTTGGATGTTTTCCAAACACCTTAGTGTTCATCTCCTAAATCACATAGATCCCTTCATGTTTCAGAAATCAGTCTTCAAAATTCAGAGTTTTTTTATTTCTACTTTTAGGTACTATAAGGGAAGAGTTTAGGACAATATCATAACATTGTGCATATGAAGTTCTAGCTGCAAAAATGTTTACATTGTTCCTATGATAAAAGCAGCATTCCAATCCATTGTGCTTTGGTATAATAATAGTTCTATTACCATGGTGATTTTGTATAGTTATCGTATACAAGAAGATCCAATCATATGTACAAGAAAGTCATAGTCATATGATTGTCAGAAGTTAATCTTCCAAATAATACTTGGACACAGGAAATGTAGAAAGTTTAAGCTGTCAAATTGTGCTCATCTGTCCGCATTTATGTTGCACCATCAAAAAATGTGAATCTAAGCATATCCTTCAAAAATATAACATCAAGCCATAGTGGACACATCCTCTGAGTACATAAAAGTTAATTACTTTGAACAGGAGCACAGAAGACCCTAATTGGAAAAGACACGCATCAAGAAACTAGATTTAATCATTGCAGTTCGCATTTAATTTATTTCATACAGCATAGATAATACACAACCTGTTTGGATTTAAACATACAGAGAATCGTCAATCCTCTATACACTAGATAGAGATGAAGCTGGATATTATATATAGTCTAAGAATCAATCCATAAGGGTCTATTGTAAAAGGTGGTTTGATTCTAACCTTGAAAGAAATTAGGGCTATGCCACGAAACTTCCCACTGTCCGGAAATGTCATGCAATCCACTTCTGTAATGGAGCCACACCCATCAAAGAAACTCCGGATATCATCTTCATTTGAATAGTAAGGAATTCCTCCCACATAAACTTTCAGTGCATCATACTTCTCCTGGCTGCAAGAAAAAGGTAGTAACAGTGAGCTAAAGTTCGGAAACTAATCATAGTCACACAACTCAGACTTGCAAACCACTTAGCAAGCTGAATGGTAAGAATGGACTTAGGGATCCAAAATAATTTGGGAAAGAATCGACAAAAAGTTGCCTCGGGCCACCTAATAAAATCATAGTTAGTCAAAAACTTGGAAAGTAGTGAGAGCCAAGCCAAAGCCAGGAATAACTGGGCAGTGAGGACGAGTATCATGGTTATGCGACGTACAAGAGCACAAGGGAATAGTTTCATATTGCCACCGGGGCCCATGTAATCCAAAAATGATGTCGCTTCATTGGTAAGGAAGTCCTGACTAACAATTAGCAATTACAATTAGCAGGAGCCAGGGCTGTGGTATGGTCAGGTTTGATACTCAGTACACCCCAGGTTTTTTTATTCTACCTGAGAGTCCCCAAAGAAACCTGTTTTCCCCGATGTTTGACCCTCTCCAGCCAAAAAAAGGGGTCACTAGCCCAAAAACATATGGGCGATAACCAGACTATATAACAGAGAGGCCACCAGGGACCTGGGAGCAAAACTTTACCTTTTCTAACGGGTAAGAGATGATCATGTAAACCCATACCAATATTTTCTAGTGCCATTAAATCTACAGTTATGCCAATTTTATTTTAAATTCAACCTAAACATTGTATCTTCCCCGAATTTAAGATTTTGTATCTATGGGTCCAATGGATATTGGTGTGATTGTGATGGGAAACACTACTAAGAGAGTGACCCAGGCTCAAATCCCTGCCAGGATAAACTCTACCTGTGACTCCATGGACATGTTGCAAGATTGTGATATTCATATAACTATGGGGTTCAGTCACGTGTGGCCCAATTTTACAAATCTTACCAATGTAGTCCAGGCTTATCCTGCTCCATGTTAAAGGTTTGCGCATTACTGCACTCAAGATTTACCTAATGGGGTTCATTCAAGTGTAGCCCAAGCTTAAAAATCTTAACAATGCAGTAATGTCCAAGCTTGTCCTACTACATGTTAAAGGTTTATCCATAACTTCACCCAAGATTTACCTAATTGAAAACATCGCAATATATTAATAAGCAGGACGAAGGATGATTATGGAAACCCACACCCAATTGATTTCTAATGTCACTAAATATAGACTAACGTTTCCTTGGTTTTAACCTAAATGTTATCCCTTCTGAAAATTTAAACTATTTCATCTATTAATATGGAGGCTACCCCTTCTGAGAATTTAAAATATTTCATCTATTAAAATGACCTACATCTTCCTTACCTCTCGCTTACAGTGACTTCATGTGCATTGATAATGATATCATCCGACGGCTCTTCTGCATTGATAATGATATCTTCTGAAGGTTTTTCTACTACTGATGAAGCTAGTTTGTCCACAGTACTTTGCTCACTTTTCCTTTTTGCTTCTGCTGCTTCTTCTTCTTATTATTATTGCTTTTACTCTCTTCAACATCCCCATTTTCCAAGTGATCACCGTTAGTCTTCATCGGGTCTCCCCTGTTCTCTTCTGATTTACACATTTGATCAAGTTGTATATCCTTGTCTTCCCCTCTTTTTCTATTCTTCTTTTTATTAGTTTTGCTTCCTTCATTGCCCCCGTTTTGCAGGTGGCCGCCCTTATTTTCTAAATGGGCGTTCTTAATTCCCAATTGGGTATCCTTGTCTTCCATGCCTGTACCGTTATCTTCTGTTAGGGTGCCCTTATTTTTTTCTTTTTTTCCTTCTTAGTGTCATCTGATTTATAATTTTGATCAAGTTGTATATCCTTGTCTTCCCCTTTTTCCTCTTCTTCTTTTCATTAGTTTTGCTTCCTTCATTCCCCGACTTTTGCAGGTGGCCGCTCTTATTTTCTAAATGGGCGATCTTATTTCCCAGTTGGGTATCCTTGTCTTCCATGCCTATACCATTATCTTCTGTTAAGATGCACTTATTTTTTCCTTTTTAGCTTCTTGGTGTTACCTGTGTCCTCGTTGTCTTGAGATGCCTGATCCTTGTTATTTTCGGCTCCTTGGATCGCTTCTTCATTCAATAGCTCTTTTTCTGTCTTCTTTTTCCCTCTTTGACGTTCCCTTCCTTGCAGACCGCAGCTCCTCCAAGTGTGCAACGTTTGAATTTGCATCCCCATGTTGTTTGCTATTTGCTACTGCTGCTTCGGCCAAAGCTACCCTGAGTTTTCCTTTCAGTTTTTTGTTAGACAGCACCATATTTTCAGACCTGCAACTCGTAAAAAAGACACCAACTCTGATCCCAAATACAAAATAATGAATGGGACAGTGACTTCAGCAATCTAAGTGTTGGAGACCGATGGGTTCAAAGGAAACCCTGACTCTACAACATCATACGAGTTTGTGCGGCGTTGTTCAACAGTATTTTTAGCTTTCTAAAATGTTATTGAACGGATCAACAAAGGCTTCATTCCATAGCTGGATTTACGTTTTTAGTTATTTTATACGTCAAAATATGGCCACTTTCATAATTTGATATAATTTAAATGTAAAACAATATGAATGTTCAAAAATTACCAAATAAAATATATGTATATATATTTATGATTTTTGTATGTTTTTTTAGTTATTTTCTACGTCAAAATATGGTCACTTTCAAAATGTGTGATATAATTTAAATGTAAAACGAAATGAATATTCAATAAATTACCAAATAAAATGTATGTATATATATTTATGAATTTTACTCATAAGTAGCAATTGGAGTGCAATGGAGACACCAATATTGGAAGATGCAAGTGGAATTTAGAAAAAGATGATAAGGAAAGGAAAATGGTGTAGGGAGGTGAGATACAAACAACCTTGTGGTACGTGTAGAAGTTAGGGATGTGTTGTAGGGCGATGTGACACTTTTCTTCTTTTTCTTATTTGGACATATGGATCGAGAGACATTTGAGAGTACCGTTGGAATGAGAAAGGCATTAAAATGAGGAGATCATTAAGAGAGCGAATCAGTAGAGATTGTAGTGAAAGTTTGGCCTTGTCGTTTTGTACCTCCAATATATGTAGTTGTTTTGTGCAATGTTAGACCTTGAGCTTTGTGGGTTGTCAAAGCTCGTGCCATTTTTAGAGGGAGTTGTTTGCAGCTACCTCTTGAAATAGGTGGGAGAGGAACATTGAGGGGATTGTTCACATCCCACGTTGGGCCAATATATTTGTCAAATTTGATAACCACAAAGTGTGGGAGTTTTAGCAATTTTCCTATATTGTTGTATACAATTGTGATCATTTTGCCAATTATGTCATTGACAAGGCTAGCTTCAAACCATAAGTTGGCAATAAGCATTACCTTTTGATGCTTGTAAAGTAGAATTTTTGGTTGTAATTGATCATCATTAAGTTGCCCGTATGATTGGCGCCATGTATATATAGCATTAAAACAAGCAACAAGAAGATTGAACACTTTCAACATTTCCTTGTTATGGTTGTCAACGAAATCATTTGTTGTGAACAAGTGGAGTGAAGAAAGAAAGATTTTTTTCATGTTTAGGAAGTAAAGAATTGGTATGAGACGAGACTATATTAATCTTTGAAGTGGGTTTCAACATATTAAATGTTAAGGAGCTAGTGAAATGAGATCTGCGTTGGTTGAGCCTCGTTGAAAAAAAATGTTTGCAAAGTGATAGACATTTAAAAGCTCCTCCAAAAGGTAGCCCCATATGAGTGTCTAGTATATATAGGTGTGTCCTTGACATGAGGTGATTGGCCAAGGTCAACAACAAGAATGATATACATATCACCAAAAGGAGTTGTTTTGTTATGGGGAAAGCCTCTCAAAGGTGCAAGTCAACAAGGAAAAGCGGTTTGGAGCCAACGAAGCTCATTTCATCAATGAGAATATATTGCATGTCTTGAGAGAGTCCCTTAAACTTGTTGGATATTGACATTCCAACAATTGTGTTTCTTTAATAGGGATTCAAAAGCATGCATGTATGGTGCATGCACTAATGTTGATAAGTCACAACACCGGTTGGTAATGTGAGAAAAGGGGAATTATTTTCACTTTGAGTGGAAGAAAGTGCATCTTAATGGTATTGATGAGATATGAGTTCTTTGTTCCAATAGTACTGAATGATCATTTTCAAAGGTGGGAGTGAGTCTTCGCACATGAAGTGTTAAAGATTAGTATTGAATATAAGTGAGAGGAAGATGTTTTAGTTTGAATGATAACGTTAGTTATTCAATAAACTCTATGAATGACAACCAATCTCTTATAAAGAATGTAAAACATTTGTGTTGCTCCAACCGTAATGGATGTCAAGGTCATACTGGCCCGAAATTTGTATGTCATCAAGCCTCGTGTTATTGTCAGGGATGGAGTTATGACAAGATTTACCATTCATCCATTGGATAGAGGCATCGGTGATTTCATGTTCATCAAATAATTCCTCCTCTGAAGTTGGTTCTAGTACGAAGGGGGTGTGAGTAATATGTCATGGATGGTTAGAGTTGATGCTCTAATGTTGTTAAGAATGTTGTGAAATGGTTTGTACAAAAGCTTGCTCCAACAAAAAATCTCAAGAGAAGTGGTGTCTTCGGGTACCACCTGATATAAATGGGGGGTTGCACATACAATTTATGTCACATTTCTCTCATTCCATTTATTGTTAAATCGTTGTTTGTCATAAGACCAAGAGTGTGCTACTTGATGAGTGATAAAGATTCCCATTATAGTAAGTTGAGTCTTGTTACATTAATGAAGATCAAGGTTTTAAGAGGCCCAAATTCATTACCAAAGACACGACACAAAACTTTTTCCCCAACATTCAACGACTTATAAAGAACAAGGGAGAAATTTTACAACATTTGAAAAGCTTCCTCTAATGTCATGTTCAACAACACTCTCTATTAAAAGTTTTTTAAATACAATGTAGGATGGTTGTAGGCTAATCAAATGAGCAACATTTGAAATCCTTGTAATCATTTAATGATAGGTTTCATAGTGTTTCTTAACTTTAGATGCATAATTTGCAACGTATTGCAAAATAACATGACAAGAGAGCATTGATTGGTTGTCATGATTTTCTCTCCAAATAGAAAGCATTTCCCGATTATGAATGTTTAGCTTATCATTATTATGCGAGGGGATATACTTTATTTTCCATATTCCTCGATCTTGAAGGATGACTGGGGTTGCAGTAATTCTCAAGGGGCATTATAATAACAATATAATCCGAGCCTTTCTTGCGTAAACATGTTTGTTTGGGACATTTAGTGTGTTGTTGAACATAATTAAGTAGTTCCTTAAATTCAAGAAGAGGATTAGTTGAAAAGTGTGCATTGTATCTAACAAGAAGGGGTGATTTTGATGGAGTAATCAACAAAAAAATTATGCAGAGGATGTCTAGTAGATTCCGGTGAAAATATATTTATCAAAGCAGTCTTTTGTTGTTGTCACAACAAGCTGTGTCTCCCAATCTAATGCTTTAACATTTGGTGCATTTTCTAACCATAAGAAATCAAATCATAACACATGTGTAGACCCTCTATGTTGTCATTTGTATATGGTAGAGAAACAAAAACATAAAATGTTAGAGGGTGTGTGGAATTTTTTTAAATGAGGAGGTTATCATAGCACATATACCAAATTTTTGTGGCCCTTGAGTACTTCTCCAAAACTTATTCACATAAGATTGTGTATCTCTTATGTGAATCTTTGGTGCAAATAGGCTAAACATGGTGATCATTAGAATAATGTTTATAGTCCTCCAACGGTGTGTGCTTCTAGTAGAGAAAATGTTAGGCATAAATTTGTGTACGTTGGGAAAATAATTTGTCATAGTACAAATTAGTGATTTACGCTTGAATGGTCATGAGGTTAAGCCCCTCCTTCTTGGGTATGACGAGGCTCCCATTATTGCATGTAAACTACCTAAATCGTAGGGTGGTCTTTGGGCGGGATCACATAGGAATACTCCACTAAACATGTGGCAAAGTGCTTGTACAGAGTACAAGGGAGGAATTTGTAGTGAGGAGAGGTAAAGGTGAGTTAGGGAAATAAAGAGAGAGATGATTAATGTTGTGAGTAGACACTATGAGATTCTCACTAATAATAACCATAGTAGGTCCACATTAAATTAGAAGAACACACCAATGCAGGACAATCGAGTAAAACCAATAAACCAAAGACACAAAGTTCTAAGATCTATCAATCAAGGACCCAAAGTTCCTTCTTGGTTGTACAAGATCACAATGCTTGAAAATTGTAAAGTAGAGAGAGTAGAGGAACATTGACAAAGAAAAATAGAGGAAATGTAGATTTTATTTCTTGATGTAGTAGTGATACAAAGTCTAACAACATACAATAATCCATAATTGCCAACCCTTTGGAATGGAGAATCCATTCCAATTTATAACATTACAAATTATCCTTTCATCTCCCCACATGACTTTTCACCTTCCCTCATCACTTGTGACCTTCCACATTCCTAGGAATGGAAAATGAGTCTTTTTATTATTGATGAAAAATGACTCTTACAATATTGAATTGAGGGTCACTTAAGTGAATAAGACAAAATAGGGGGAAAGTGCATTCTTAGTGAAGAATTAGAATATGGAGAGAGAATAAGGGGAGAGAGAGAGAGAAGGATTGATCAATCTGACGATGAAGAGCTTGTTAACTTGAAGCACCGAGATCAAAATCTCCTTCTTTTGTGAGATGGGGAACATTCGAAGCATCGAATGTGTTCGAAACACTTTGTCATGAGATCCGCATTAAAATGGGAACATGATGATCTCTTCTGATTATAAGGCAGGAGTGAGGATCACTTTCATACTTTTTAGGCCTTCACAATTCACCCTAGTGATCAAAAATCAACTCTACGGTGCTAAAACCCCTTTTATGCTTGTCTTTCACTCACTAAAATGGATCCTCACTTTACAGATAGAGTATTGCTCCTTGAATGATATTCATATCCTATGGCCATCCATTGAACCAAAATGAGGTGATTGCACATGTTTCTTCCTTTAGGGTGTGATCACACTACTAGGTGGTGAATGAGTGTTTAGGAACACTACTAAGTGAGTTGCAACAGGTGAAACTAAGATGGTTTCTCATTCTTGCAAACATGGTACTCTAAATGAAGATCATCCTCTTACCCTTTTTGGTTCCAGAATCCTCACCTTCTTACTCATATGCCTCTCAAGGGAATAGATGACTCTTTGATTCTTCACATATGATGGTCCTAAGTATCTCAGTGGCTTGATTAGCTCATTTTGAATCATTCCTTAGAGATATTTGGACACAATGGTAGAGTCGGGATATGATGATCCTTAACTTATCACATGAGCTTCCATTTTCACCTTTGAACATGATGACCTCTTTTCAATTCACCTTCCTGACCAAGATGTCACATGAGTGGAAACCTACTTATGGTTTATGAACACATTTTTGCTTCAATCATTGCTCATGGGAATGGATTTCCTTCACCAGATAGGAGGATTGATTCCTAAATGGAACTTGAAGATATGTTTGAGAGTGAGTTCCATTTTCTTGACCTCCAAACTACATTGAAGCGATGTAAATTCCACCTTCTCTAACTTGCTAGATGTGAGAACATTATCAAGCATGGATCAAGTGTTTAAAAACACTTCACAAGGTATGCATTTCTTGAGATGAATACCATCATCACTCACGTTCTCTCGTCATGCTCATGATGATCATCCTCTTAGTGACTTGAACTTGAATGAAGCTCTCGATTCTTTTCAAACTCTTCACCGACCTCATGATTTTCCTGATTGCACTTGTTATCCAAGTGAACACTATGATATTGTTCCTTGTCACAATGTGATCTATATGATGTCCCTTTCATGAATGAATTCAATTAGAGTGAATTCCTTCTACCACAATTGGAATGAGTTAGATCATCTAGCTCCTTTCATCAAATTGTGTTGTATAAAGATCTCCTCGAAAACTGTTACTTTGAGATCCTGTGGAGGTTTTTCTTTCTTGTTTAGGCTATGATACACCTTACTTGTTTACCTATTAATCCTAATGGATCTCTCGATTCATCCAAATAAGTTAGGATTCACCATTAGAGTGTTTGTTCCCTGCATCTAGAAAACTTCTTGTTGAGTAGATTGTCCTTGAATGAAAAAACCTTTCCTAAATATTCCTAAATTGATTCCAACATTTTCAATACTCCCCAAAACCACCTCCGGGTTCTTAATATATTTTCTGAACTCTCCTAGAGGATGTATACAAGCTCTAAAATGGCCAAAATGGCCTTTTTAGGCTTCCAGAGAAGACTAGTCTTTCATTGAACTTCACTGAATCAACTCATGAATCTCATCACACTTCTTTACACATTGAGACATGTCTACCAAATTCATTAGGACTATCTTCAAGGCTAGGATGATGATGTCATAGGAGGCATGTTGGCCAAGGGAGGGGTTCAAGAAGATTAAAAGGTAAAATTTTACATTGTGGCTTAGTTGTCATGCTTTGAATTTTTAAATTTTGGGCTAGTCATTTTGCATGAAAACATATATGTTAATCCATTTAATGTCGAAACCCTCTAAGTAAAGAAAAAATTTAGGTATCCTATTCGCTCAATCATGTCAAATAATTAACTTATGTTTTTTTCCTAGTACGATCATGTCCCCTCATAGTGCGGTGTCAAATCTATCTAGCCATTTTGAAGGTCATCATTTGGAAATTGATTTGTGAAGGTCCTCTATAGTTGTTTGAAAAGTGTTTTCAATATTATGCTTCATGAAATTAACAATTGTTGTCTAACTCTAGTGACATGTGATAAGTTTAAACAAAAACTATATATATTATGGATGACACGTGAATTGGCCATCATGGTAGCACATCAAATGAATAGCATATTTGTTCACATGGACATCTTTTATGAGAGGTTATTTAAACATGACATGTCTTATAAGAAAAAAGTTGGAAAATCCATAACAAATAACCCTTACGTGTTGTATTCATTTATTAGCGAAAGATCTAGTTTTGGCTAATCCATAAAGAAGGCATAACTTTGTCATCAGGTAAGTAGATAACTTTGTATTCCTTCGTGTTATGTTCATGTATTAGTACAAAAGGGTACCGAAGAGGAGAGTTATTTATGTCTATTGGATGCATATTTATTATCATTGTCATCTATTGAAAACTCAATGTCTTGAGATTCGAAATGTTGATTGATATGGTAACAATTATCTACATTGACAGAAAGGTCAACAAAGCATCGTTCTACGAGTAAAACATTTTATACTACAAGGCTTATAAGACACATGATTTAGTAACATAAAAATATATATTTTTACTTGTAATTGTAGAAACAAAATGTCTAAATGATAAATCTCCAATAAATTAGGTAAGTATTTGCAATGGAAAAGACATTATAGGGGAAGTTGATGGTATATCTATTGTATTTGTATTGCCCTATGTGTGTATGGCTAACCTACAAGATTAGATTCACTCTTACATTAGCATGTCTTCAACTTAGGAAAGGAATAACAAAACAATAGGTTGGTGATTTAACAAAAATATAATTTATTAAACCCGATTGCAGAGTAACTAATATAAATAATGAAGTACAAATGTTATGATGCAATATGACACAAGCAATAAGCTAATAAAATATGAAACCCTAAGTGCTAGAGAGAGAGAGAGAGGAGTGGACTTAGTTGATTTACACTTGATATGGAACTAATGCAAACTAGGAAAATTGATGAACATGAAGTGAACTGCGTGTCATAACAAACCTTTGTAAATTCTAGAGCTCATGGATAAGGTTGGGTCAGGGTGAGGGCACTGGGTGCCATATACCTCCATTAGGCACCCGTGACTACGAAAATTCCCAAAAATTGATATTTATTGTGTTACACAAGTGTCGTTAATATTCACTATCGGTTGTTTGTATGTTACACCTTGATCACCAAGTGTACCTATAACCTACAAAATATATGTTCACCTACAAAACCCATAAAACTACATCAAATCCAAAAAGAAAGATGCAATATAGGGAATTAGATTGTCCTCGTGCAGTCACCCGACAGAGTGAACTTACGACCTAGCATTGAACTACATCTCGATTTCATGTAGTTCTCGGTGAGTGTGTGAAAGAATCGTGCCTTGGGATGTCCTTGTGTAGGATGCACTAGATAACGGGCTAGATTTGATAGAATATGCAAATGTGTGTATGAAATAGAATAAACTTCCCCTTCCTATGCAGTGTATGTAGAAAATACAGTCCCTTGTCCCTTGAATGGATGCTAGATGGATGTTTTGAGTGCTTTGGATGCCTTTGGATGCAAGATTAGGTGATAGTAAGTATGCTTAGATCTTGGTCCCTTATTTTGATCACATAGTTATGTATTTATATGATTCCCTTGTTTGAATTTCATAATTGACAATTGGAAGGTGACCCATAAGAAAATAAGAGGGCCAAAAGATAAAATAGGCCCAAAAGGAGCGACAAAGGTGGAAAGAGGTCAAGGGCACACGGGCACTGGTGTCCAAAGTCATAAAAGATAAATAAGTAAAGTTCTTACTGGGCTATAGGGTGTATAAGACCAAATATAAAATAAGAAAAACAAAAAAGAGGCCAAAGATAGTTGTCAATTACTAGTTTTCTCGCTTAGGAATCATGTAAATGCTAGTATGCTTTTAGAACCTATAAATATACCCAAGTGTGTGATTTTGTGTCTATTGTTGGTGGCTTGGGTCCATATTATTATGCTTAGAGAAATACTACCCATTTGTCTTAGAATAACATTTATTGCAAAAATGAAAACCTTCTAAAAATATTATTTTCATTTTAGGTTATTTTTCAAGACATACAGAGCACATGCAGACATATGATAAGAGATCTATCCTTTTTCAAAATATGCATTGTGCTTGTGAAGAAGAGGAAATGGTTTGATTGGTGGCACGTACATGCAGGGGCGAAGAAGGTCATTATTAGCAAGTTATCGTGGAGACTACAAATGAAGGAAGTGATTTTTGGAAGAGAGTAGGTTGTATAGAATGCCAAAGAACTATTTAGGGGCCGAGAGGAAGAGGAGATTCCATTAAGGGATAGTATGTATTGAGTTCATGAAGAGGAGGCTAACAAATCAGTCATTAAAGGATCGATTTAGGATGTTGCAAAACTTTTTTAGAAGAGAATTGAGATAGTAACATATTTGAATTTTGTCTTGGAGAAGGCAAAAATAATCAAACTAGTTGAAGGAACGTGCGTGTTTAATAGATGCACCATTGACACCTACAAAGATTGGTGGATTCTTTCCTAGTATGGTATTGACAATGTTGTTTCTCTATTAAGTGAGCTTTATTTCAAGCATAATATTCCTACATGTAGGTCCTACTTTTTGGAGTCAACATTGGAGGCTTAGAAATGCATGGAGAGAATATCCTAATAGAAAAGAAAAGGATGTGTGAATGTTCAAGACATAAGTGACGGGAAAAGAGTAATAAAAGGAAACCTCAAATTCTACAAATTTATCAACAATGTGTTGATGCTGACAACTATCACAAAAGTGTAGGTAAAGTATCAACGGAAAAATGAAAGAGAGATAAGACTATAGATGGAGAGGTGCAAAAAAAATTACAAAATAAAGGGAAGAAGAGTCCTTTTTAAGGCCAAGTAACAACATTAACTTCTTCACATAAGTACGTATGGGAACAAAGATGTGAAATAAACAACTATGTAAAATATATTCAAAGAAATCATTTTGAGAAGGATTATTTAAACACTTGACCAAATTTTATTTTGTAAAAAGATATGAAAACGATTTATTTCATATATAAAAAGCACGAGAATGATTTTATTTGATAGGGACAAAAAAGGCACAAAATTTTTAGACATGTCTGTTGTGACGATTCAAAAACAAAACAAAATTGCTATATAAAAGGCCCCATGACACATACTATTGGCAAGATTTTATGTCACTTTAGATTTTCAGATATGACCCAATGGATGTGGTATTAAATATGAAATAGCTAGGGAAGATCACTTATCGACAAGATGATGTTCCTCTACGTTTGAGAGGGGAAACTCCCTCATATGACGGGTGTTTTATATTTTTGGCGCTTTTGACTTGAAAACACAAAGTATACAAAAATGGGAAGGAGAAATAAGAAGGAAGAGGGAAAATGAAGTGAGTAATCTACAACAAAATATACTTAGAGAAATGTCGAGATATCCCAAGCATAAATACAACATAAAATCCTCTCTCTCACACATGAAGGACATAATACAATAATAAATACCAAGAAGCAAAAACAGAAAGTCTTCACATCTCCTAATCATACAAATATGACATAAAGTCCACACACATTGACATTTAACACAAATTCGAGTATCGAGCATCACATATAACAAGGGAGAAAGGAAATATTAATGGCATCATTCAATCATAAAATAATAAGAATTTTTTTTTATGATTGAGGAGCATCAACACTTTAAGAAAAGATAAAAACACCAATAATGTATTCATTATTTCATGGAATAAGAAGAAAACATGTGCACACAAAGTGATAACAAAAACCTCTATGATTGAAAGAGAAAAGAGAGGAAAGGAAACCAACCCTATATAACAAGAAATCAAGCCTTATACAAGCACATTCACCCAAAAGTAGTTACATAACTACTTTATGACTTAACTCGCTCTTAACTCAAGTTGATATAACTCGAGTTCACTTTATGATACATACAATTACATCATAAATTGCACAATTACAATATTTATTTGATTCAAGAAATGAATTAACTATTGCATCTCATGACTTGAATGCTTCTTCTCGGTGACATTTGAAGGTATGCTTGAACTCTTCTCGTGACATTCATCCATTAGAGACGAAGTAGCTAGAGTTCAAACAATCCAATTTTGATTGACTCGAAGAAGGCTCGATGAACACGATATCGCATATGAAATCAAGATCCACCTTCATGAATCATATTGAGTCTCGTCTAACACTTTAACAAGAAGTTTCAACTTGATTGCAACTAGATCATGTTATGATTAAAACCGAGTATCCACTTTGATTGTAACATCCTCTAACTCAATAATATCAAATTGTTCTTCAAGGATCAATATAGAACCCCATGCACATAGAAAAAGGTTGCACTTCTAATTGTATCATAAATGCTCCACGTAGTAAGCAAGAGATTGAATCACAAAAATGAGAATTAAGTAGAAAAAGACATAAGGTCCGCCATGATCATAGATAAAAAAAGAGGTACGTATAAGAGTGTTGTGTAACTCTTTTGCATGACACGCAAACACAACCCTAACTAACCCTAATGATCTATGACCTCAATAAATGAGATGACTAACCATCTATGGTGGACAAGACACCGAATGACAACGAAACAAGTCATATACACCAACACCCCCCCTCATCGAAGCTGAGGTAGAGGTCATGACAAGTCAAAACAAAAGAGAACTCCCTTAGACAACTAAGAAAGATGTGTTAATGGGTCCTGATAACTAATCCTGATGAGGTACTTGTACGATGGAAAAGTGACAAGCGAGCGTGGGAATCTACAAGTAACTCTTCCTCGCACCCGACCTCCCGAGGTCGTGCTGAGACAGCCGGTGGGGATGGGATATGTGTGGGATGCGAGAAAACTAGTTAGGCAATCTTATATCTTCGACGCGCACTAGTGGAAACTCGCGAATCTAAGGCAAAGAAGGCCCTCCTAACTGAATCGGTGTGATAGATCGATTAAGCAAGGATGATCGCTCGAAGGCTCCGATCAATATCGATCTCTAGCGTGATCGGTCATGGGTTGTGGGATACGTGGAAAATGACCGGGGATAGTTTCGTATATGTCTCCCGACAGGGTCATAGGGTGGATGATGGGTATAATGGACTCTACGGGTGATTATCTGGCCTAGTCCAGAATTCTCTAGCTTTATTAGCTGTTATGTCTAACAAGGACAACTGTTTGATGATGATAGGTGGAAGTGGAGTAGATCTGAATACTAGTGTGCGTAAGCCAGCATCTATATCTGATTCACCTATGGGTTCGTTGGGCTATGGGATTTGTGGGTCACAACCGTAGATTCGTGGTTGTTGCGGACCTGCTATGGTCATGTGCGGAATCAGTCCCTAACCCCTAGTACCCAATAGTCATATGCTTTCTCAGCCTCTATATTCAGAATTAACAGTTGTGTGATCTTTTCAGAGTATCTCACAGGCATTCGTGTAACCTGAATTCTTAAACTGGTATCTATATCTGTGAGAGTGTCTCCCGTCAGGGTACTGTGGGACCAAAGGATCACAACCGAACGTTTGCTCTCTTTCAAGCTCTTCTACGAGTCATGCGAGATATATATCTAGGGTAATCTGTAGTTTGGTTGATTTGACCAAAACGTGTGCGCTTGGTCGTCTTCTATGTTTAACCCGCTTAACTGGAGGCTGATCTATTGTAAATTTGTCGTTGTTCGGAAGACTTGGATCCTAAGATTCTGATCTATATCAGTTATTGTTGTGATGAGATTGGGTTGGGGCACGATTGGCTCGAATACGTATTCTCTGGGCTCTCTAGGTCCCGTGATTGTCATACAAAAGCAATAATGTAAAACCAAATACAGCAAAGTAAAATTAACTATGTGAAGTATATCTATAACATATATAACCTTTCTATTTTTGTATTTTTCTGATGAACTAGCGAACGAAATTGAAAGAGCAACTTTCTAAAATATCTAGCAATTGACAACTAAACTAATCACGAAATTTAAAACAAACAAGGCAGCCGAGTATAGCTACTTGCCTGTGCAGTTGTAAATCTATTGTAAATAATGAAATAACTTGATCTAATCTATTTGAAAGACTCTCGATCCTACCTCAGAAGTGAGGAATGAATCATAGTTTCTCAGAAACTATCAATCCCCACAGCTTCCTTGGTAATATCGGCAAAGAAAATTAACTTGAAATGGAATGATTGACTACTTTATTTGATATGCTTCTAACTAGAACTTTGAAAACTAGAACCTGGATTACGAGCAGTAATGGCGAATCCGATGGTGTGTGTGGCTTTGTCCCCTCGGTGTGATCTCC
Source organism: Taxus wallichiana var. yunnanensis (assembly GCA_018340775.1). Classification (NCBI taxonomy): domain Eukaryota; kingdom Viridiplantae; phylum Streptophyta; class Pinopsida; order Cupressales; family Taxaceae; genus Taxus; species Taxus wallichiana. Next base: position 1,006,512,383 of record CM031242.1, read on the forward strand.
TCATTCCTTCGTGCTCACGTGGATCTAGAAAAGCGTGTAATGCTAAAGCATCAGTAGTAGATTTTGGAACAAAGGTAGCTTAGGATACGGTACTGAATGCAATGCGAGTAGGAGAGGGATAGCGCAAGAGTACGAGCTTGGCTTATGCAATTCCTAGCGGGATTTATTGCGAGTCATGCAACATAAAACGTCCAGAACCTGAAACTATCCTATTTGATGAGTAAAACCTGCAACTTTAATGGCTTCCTATTGAAAATTAAACTGTTCTACCTTAATGGACTGCATGAAGTAATTGACAACACTTGCACAAGATGGATATGTGGCTTTCTAATAGCAAAATAACACTAACTGAGCATGCAATGAACTAAACTATGAATCCTAAGCAAAATAAAAGACTGAACTATTGAAATGAGAAATTGAGAGGTAAATTTGAGGGGCCATTTGCTTGAGCACAAGCCAACTATTTATAGCATTTCCATTTACCCAAAGGTAAAAACCAAATTGAACTCTTAAACCATAAACAATGCCAAAACACTATTCCAGGGAACCAGAAACATTAATGCAAGCCAAAGGCGGTGAAAAAAGCGGTAAACGTTGAAATTTACGTGAGTCACGTTAAAATAGCATTCTGGAAAACGCGTGCAGGACCACCGCCTAAGCGGGCGGCGGTCACAGACCGCCGCCTTAATTGGGTGGCGGTCATGAGACCGTCGCCCGATCGAAGCGGCGATTTCAGAATCGAAAGACAAAAGGAAAAAAAAAAGAGAGGAGAAGAGAACAACAAAGCACACAGGGGCTAAGAGGGGCATGCGGGATGTTAACACATACTTGGGGAGCTTTTCCGGATCCCGAACACCTTGCGAGGAGACCTATATCATCATTGGGGTATGTGTTACGTTGTTCCTAAGTGGCGTGATACCTTACCATTTTGGGTACGTACATATTTCCCCCTCGAGAAGCATTTTAGCCATGAAGAGGTGTAAAATGGTGGATCCGAAAATGACGGTTCGAAATGGGAAGTTAGAAGTTATACCCGATATCGTCAGTGTGTTGAAATAACGCCATCCAAAATTCCCACCACCTGCGCAAAATGAAAAGAGGAATCAAGTGCAAATAGATAAAATAGATTGGAGAATAAACGCTAAAATAATGGGAAATGAGGACGTACCATTTGTGTGGGGTAAGAACTTACCTCTTCGGTGCTCCAGGACACTGCGGAAAAGGGGATTCAAAACAAGTCGTTCTCAGTATATGTAAAAGTGGGCCCATATTCTTATTCATTTCACGCGTGTCAATTTGGTTGATTTTGAGCTCTGGGACCCACGGTGATGGTTTCTCATGAGAGTAGAGTTAAAATGTTCGTGATGAGATAGTGATCATGCCTCCGCGAGCGGAACATCATCCTGTAAGATCACAAGTTAGTTTTTCTCAATTTATCGTTTTTACCCCAAAATTTTGAAATGTTAAAATCTTTGTCGTGGGGGGGTTATTTTTGAAAATGTTAGGTTCAAAAGGTCTATCTAGGGGGCACCTACTGGGTAGGCTTTGTTTTAGTTAAAATAGTCCCTTTTTATGTTTTTAGGCTTTTTTAAGGTATAAAACCCGCGTGGGTTTTCGGGACACGACCGCCGCCCTGAACAAGGCGGCGGTTACAAGACCGCCACCTTTAAGGCGGCGGTTACGAAACCACCGCCCTACTCAGGGCGGCGGTTCCTAACAAAAAGCCAAAGGAACACTTGTTTAAAATTATTCTTGCATTTTTAGCATCTTTATGTGTTTTTCATGATTTTTCTAATGTCATTCGGATGCTAACTTGCTCTGTTTTTGTATATTTTGGGTGTATGCGGCGAGGGAGGAGTACATTCAATGGAGTCGAGAGAGAGAGTGTGACCGGCTCCCAGCAAGCAGATTAGATGCCCTTTCGCAGATGATGAGAGGACACTCTTCGAGAGGGCTGGTATACTATGTATATCACGCGTCCCACATGTTTGACTTTGTCCAGGTCACATACTTTGTGACTTATTTTCTTATTGGGATGCTTGATCGGAACACCTTCGATTACCAGGGGTCCGAGGTGAGTGGACCATCACTTTGGAGGATGTTTACCATATTCTGGGGGTCCCAATCATCGGGAGACGACTTACTCTTGAGACGACAGGTTCACGGGCCCAGATAGCACAGTGGGCTTCTTATATGGGAGATGCAGTTATCTCCACTGGCTCGAAGAAGGGGGTGAGGGTCCGATCTATTCCTAGCCTGCCCATCCCCTTGATTCGCCAGGCCATTATGGGGATCCTTGCCTCGAGACTCGATCGGGAAAAGGGAGGAGACACACTCTGCTATATTGTTGGTCCCCCATCATTGCACAGATTGAGGGACATGGCCAGATTTACGCTTGGGAGCCGATATACTTGGGACTACCTACCATGACTTGACAGGTAGTCCGTTTATAAAGCGATCTTTTAGCCACCGACCACGGTTATGATCTAGGTTTATGAGTGCTTCATCCCCCTATGGCAGAGGTGTAGAGGTGGCGAGATCCCGGAGGAGTTGTGAGGGCAGCCGGATGGACAGACATGTTGGTGCTCGAGCACCTCACCGCCGAGTTGCTTCCCGACCATCAAGACATGGAGGCCACACCGTATCGAGCCATGGCGAGGTTTATGGGGTGAGGAGGCTCTTAATTTGATCTCTGCTCCACCACAAGGCACTTGTTGATAGAGTAGGGAGAGTGGAGAAACACCCTTTGGCCGAGTTCTTTAGCGATTTGGTCTACCTTACATGGGTATACTTCCCAGTAGTGCCATGTACGAGTCGGTTTGAGAGGCCAAAGGGGGTCCTAGAGGCCGATTGTTACCCCCGGTGTTCCCATTGCAATTGAAGCGGGTAGTACATGCCCGAGAGAGAACTGGTGTTCCTCGCACCCTTACTTCGTTGCCACGGTCCCGCCTACCAAGCAGCCGACGACCCTATTGACATAGACTCCGAGTCTGAGGAGTTCACGGGGGAGATGGAGGAGGAGACCGAGGCCGAGGTCAGCAAGTCGGGTGGAGAGGAGGACAGTGATCCTGAGTGGCATGACACTCGTGATATCATGCAAGTAGAGAGAGTAGAGAAGAGTGCAGAGAGGGTGACTCTGGTTTTAGAGGAGCCACTCTCTCAGGGCCATGGTGGGGAGGATGAGTCCATTGTGGGATGCTACATTGTTCCAAATACAAGAGGAGTACCTCATCGGCAGCGCATCCATGGCAAGTGCTTGACCCTGCAGAGACCCATCCCGGAGGCTCGGTGATCCGAGTAAGTTATCTTCCCTTTGCTTTGAGTTAGGATCGCCTTAATTGCTATCTCTCCTCTTGTTTACACTTTTGTTTATCTCTTACTTTATATCTAATTCGTTTTCACCTTTGTTTGCAGAGACTGCGATGAGTGGCGAGACCTGATTCGTAGGGTATGCACTGATACCCCGATGATCCATATGGAGAGGACCCTGCAAAGTCAGTGTCTTTAGATGCGGGGAGCCCTCGGCAGCTAGGACATATACGACCTCTTTGCCTCGTCTCGACATGTGGCTGGATGGTATCTACCCTCCGTACTTGAGTTGGCGGTGGTATAGTACAGAGCAGAGCGCCCGATGAGGAGTCATTCTCATGGCGAGATTGCAGCCTGCCCCTCGGGATCGTGAGCCCTCCGTGCACTCGGAGCGCCGGCGCAGCCGGATTCTTAGGCATGGGCGTGCACCCTCGGAGGGATCCCATAAGGGTTGAGAAGCCACCGGCTCTCTTAGATTTTTGTATAATATTTTTGTATTTCCTGGGCTCTTTTAGCATTTTTCCCATGCTTAGCGCATGATGGCATTATGACAGAATTTTGACCATTTATATATACATATATTGTTTTGGATAAGACTCTTGGCATCTCGACCTTGCTTCCATTTCCATTTCTATATATAAACTATGATGTTATGCTTATATGCTTTTTAGAATGTATGCAATGGAGAACAAATGACACAAGTATTTACTTTTTTTCGTATTTCATGGTGCTGATATATGATAATGTAGATACAATGTGATTTTGAATTTTTAGTTTCTTTTAAACAATTTTGATACCTCATATATGTTTTGGCAAAGTGGTGAAGATAAGCCGGTATGATGAGTAGATAAACTTGCCCCACTCCTAACTCCACGCAACTAGTAAGATGCGAGGGCTCGTCACCGAGAGCTAGAAAGGGCACAAGTTATGAAATGTGTTGAAATGATAGTGATGAAAGATAGACAAAGCTTTGGTGGAACCAAATTAGGATGCTACAAGCCTATTCTACTTGGGTGACTCCATAGTTTGGGATGTAACTTGCTTTGTGGTTTATCTAGACTTAGATCCATAGATGGCCACATGGTAGACAAAATCTGGGTTTTAGGGTTTTTAACTCTCTTGGAATTTTGGACATCTGATTCATTTGTTTTTGACTCAAGACTTCAAGATTTGAATTGTTTGTTTATGACCTTTAACATTTGTTTGTCAAGAGGACCCCCTACACCTTGCCCCATGCTACTAGTAAGAAGCGTGGGTTTATCACCATGGGCAAGGCATAGGTGAGTAAGGGCATTTCCATCCTTTCCCAACCCTACGTCACTAGTAAGAGACGCAAGCTCATCACCAAAGGTTGGTGGGGCAAGGAAATGTGTAAATTTAAAATTTTCTATTTGATCTATATTCGATTTGTTTACTTGAGCAAAGTGTCAGCATGCTCTTACTTCCAAAGAGATATATATACGGGATAGATGTGACACGATGAAGCTTCTAGAACAAACCATAGACAAGACATCTATCCAAGAAGAAAGCGAAAGTGAGAACAAACTGCAGATCTTGGTATGGTTACCGTTTAAGACTTTGTCATATCTAACTTTATTTGATGAAATGATTCCGAAATAATTGATGATATCATGGAAATGGAGAAGTATGATTAGAGTGTTTGCAGTAATAAGCATCGAAGTTTGTAATGAATTGCTTTGAGAATAAATTCCTTGATCACAAAATTGTACGAAACAAGTGGACAAAATGATCCTAACTATATGAAGATGCAATGTAGATATAATTATACAAGCGGTAGTCTTTGTTGCTTATGCATAGAATCATTTAAGGTGTAGGGAATTGACCGTTTCCAAATTCTTCACCTTCTAGTGTGCATAAGAGATATGCACTTTGTAACATCCCCATTTTAAGATACTAGAACAAGGGAATTTTTTTTTTGTACACAATGTTCTCTCATTACAATTATGTAATTCAAACACACGTTCAAGTTTTAATAATTGTTCTCTGTCCAATTAATGTAATTCGGATCACATAATTTCTTTTTAAAACCAATGTTCTCTGTTCGCATATTTGCAATATGGAACACACATTCAATGACATTCAATCATTTAACAGATACCATATACTACTATAAATGACTCGAAGAACTACCAATCTCCCATTTTATGGCTCGGAGTTTCAACGATCTCTCATTTCATGACTCGGTGACTTACCGATCCTTCATGTTAATCCATGCATTGTATAATAAGTATACGGGGTTCTTTTACCATTTCTGTTATCAAAGTGATCCATTTAAGAAGCTTATCTCGAATATATGTTCTTGATATTCATCTGCAATCCTGCATCTTAAACTAGGTGATTAGGACAACGCAACCAAAGACTTGTGATACTTTGGCCAAAGATTTTCACATGCTTTGCATGATCATATTCCTAGATGTTATACACATCAATGGAATATGTCCTTCACCTCACTTCGTCTGTTATCTAGAATGGTCTTTCCTGATCTCTGTCAGTCCTTTCGTCCAAGGTCAAGCTCTAACCCCAACTAGCAATATGAACGAGTATAGGAAGTCACTCATGGTAACTAAAGGTACGCAGACATACTGTGTCGTCCCTAGGTGACTCCGTGTGTCTAGTTACCTTTAGTCCTCCGGAGTCACTCCATATACGTGATCACATTCCTATCTTTGTCAAGAACTTAGTCCCAGCTTATGTAAACTTGATGAATTGATTCGGGAGGGCGTTGTAACATGTTAGCTACAACACTGTGTCGTCATGAAGGTCCCACCTTCATGATGACACCATATTGCAGCTGGCGTGTGCTAAGGTCCCACAGAATCCTCTCATAAAGGAGTACACATCCAGCTCGAGTGATTGGATTATAATCTTAATATTTAAGATCAATTTTCAGCAACCGTGCTGATCCTTTAACCTCGTTCTCGTTACAGTTGTATGTAGCTAAGAGAGACTTAATTTGTCTTATAGCTTAATATACATCCTCTCCTTCATACCGAAGGGTTGCATATTTTCTTCTTGGTTCTTTTCTTTAATCTTCGGACTAACAGTCCATTACAGATGAACGTAATAAGTTTAACCTATTAAACTTAACCAAGTTTTACCCACAACTGTAAACAAATTCAGAATTCCATCTTATTAGACATCATTTAAACGAGGTCTAATTCTAAATGAATTTATTCATTTATTCTCCATAACCTTACTTCAGTTAAGGTTGGTTACCAATAGATATGTTTCCCCATATCTAATGTTTTCTGAATTTAAACATTTCGAGGATGTTAACGGAGTCCGAATACAAGGTTCAGCTACTCCTATGTTATTTGATATTCCTTAGCTTATAAGCTAATCCCGAATATCATTCAATTAAGAGTTCATATACACCTAAATCCATTTTAATGTCAAATTAAAATTCATATAACTCAAGTATGAACTAATTGCACATTACAACTTAAAAGTTGCATTCAAATAAAGAATAGATATTATTTCCTTTTAAATCTATCCACTATCATTTGAATAATTCCCAATCAATGAATAGTATTATATTCTCAATCTTTATTCAAACAGTTTTAAATGATACAGCCTTTACAATATCACACTTTTCCTTGTATTCATCTATAAGATTACAATCTATACAATCGCCAGTCCAAACAACTGGACTTCGTTTATATCAAACAACATTTCAACACATAAGGATAGAAGAATGTAACTTCTTCTTTTCCCATTTCCTCATAGAGGAATAATAGCTATCAAATACAATCCATCCTCAGCTAATCAAAAGAAGTATCAGAAAACAACCATGTCTTCGTTTATACTCAAGTTCCATCTGCAAAATTACTTGACACGGGTCAGTTCATTGAACTGAGCATATTAAGCACTTGTCATTAAAATGAGGTGCTTTTAATTAACTGTCTCAATAAAAGAACCCTACTTTTATGAAACGTTAAAATGAACATCATCCAAGAATTAAGTACCAATAAGGATGAACAACATAACAACCCAATCATCTAATTACCCTCCCAATCAGACAAAAAGGATTACTGCCCTTTTTCCCAAATAATTACTACAAGAAGTAATTTCCTTCAAATAGTTCCAGAATTAACATCTGTGAGAACTAAAACACATATGTGCATACTGCTTGTTCTAATGTAAATGTTGTAATTTCCATTCCCTTACAATAGTTGTAATTTCAAAAGATAGAATTTAACTAAAAATTCAAACCGAACTACTTTCCTTTCCTTTCATACAACTCATCTAATTTCAAACAATCAAACGCTGAAGAGAAAAGTAAATAGTAATTAAATGCAGATGCTTAAACCAAAGTAGTACAAAATTCATTCCATAACAATTATAGATTTCCAACTGTATGAGAGAAGAAATGAACATTACTTCAAATTATCCATCCAACACTCTCTTTCCTTTCATCATAACTATACTGAGAATTTAATCCAGACGTGATATCAATCAATGATAACAGTCCAAAGAGAAATAAATAAAATCAATAATCGAATAAAAGGAAGATGGGTCATATTACCTCTTCTCACTGTCTAACCAAATATCCACTATTTAGAACAGACATAATCCAATAATATGATTCATTCTGAATAGTATATTTCAATATTCAAAACTACTAATTACCTTTCCAAAAAGTTGACCAGAGTTCATTGCAACTGGTCCGTAAGCATCGGTACCAAAAGAACCTCTAAACACAATCATTTCCTTTTAAATAATTCACTCTACAGACATTCACGTCTATATAACATGTAAGAGTGTACAGCAACATATCACGCCATTATAAATAATGAGAGAATTCACTTTCAATGAAAGGAGAAATCTTTTTTAGTATTTAGTTTCAATGAAAAAGCGATGAAAGGTTTTCAATCCATAAATTTTTATATATATATACATATGGATTGAAAACCTTTCATCGCTTTCATTGAAACGAAATACGAAAAGATTTCTCCTTTGTCATTGAAAGTGAATTCTCTCATTATTTATAATGAAAACGTGATATGTTGTTGTTGTACACTCTTACATGTTATATATAGACGTGAATGTCTCAGAGAATGAATTATTTAAAAGGAAATGATTGTGTTTAGAGGTTCTTTTGGTACCGATATATATATATATATATATATATATATATATATATATATATATATCCTTGAGTTCTACAAGACACAGAGTATGATTTGTATGCTCTACCCAGTCTATTCTATAGACTGACTACTCTGTACCCATTCAGATCAGAACTTCTTTCCAAACAGTCATATATGAATACCAAGAACAAGCAGGCAGATCACCATATCCAATTAGAACAACGATGTAAGATGCTACTATGACCTTACTGTCCCAGGGAAAACCGTATTCTATGCAATGAAAAACAACTAGGAGAAATAACTCGCACAACAGTTCATCAACATTACCACGAATTTGTTTTTCCCAATCGTTTTCACGCACTGAACTCAGAAAAACAATATTCGCATAACAATACATTCATCAACTCAAACCCGTATAGGGTAATAGATGCGAATGCTAAACACAATCAAAACAAACTCATACAACAAGCACAACCTCCTTTATTTCACTCATTTGCAAGAAATACCAAAGTCGTGTTCATTTTTATAATGACAGTTCAAACCAGCATACAAAATCACCTCATCCTTCCATTTTTACAAGAATGCACAGAACTCAGAATTGATACACGTATAGCTAATGTATTCAACAACTCAACTCATATTGAGTAAAGAAACGATTACCCAACATTGTCAAACAACTCGCACATCAAGAACAAATTTATTTCCTTTACCCATTTTGCAAAAAAATTACCCAAGTCGTGTTCAGCAAAGGAAAAACGACTCAACCCAAAAATCACCTCAACATAACAGCAAAATCATAACCAAAACCCCCATCATAAGAGCAGGGTTGTTTTAATGAGACGTTTAAACAAAAGCAAACGATTTAAGGAGAAGGGCTTAACATGCCTGTATTTTTTTTTGTGGTTCGAAGTAAACCACGTCCACTGGAGTTATTTTTCTCCACGGCGTCCTCAACAGGGCTTACCCAACAGTCCACTAACTTCCTCAAGCTCAAAAATAGCCTTGGCTTCTCCAAAGAATAGAAACAATAACCAAAAATACAGCAGGTTCGACAGAACCATGGAAGAAATGCAGAGCAACTAAAAACCGATTGAACACAATGCCAAACAAATTTTTCCTCTATCCTCTTTCCAAGGCGAGCTGGTCGCTAAGACCAAGGTCATTGAATGCATTGCTTTTTCATAAATTTTCACGCCACCGCCGACTCAGGTTGGCGAATTTCCTTTTCAAATTTTTCTTGCAATTCCATTTTAGCTTCATAGCTAGTTGGATGCCTCCAACTTTTCCTTGTTCCCGCCAAACTTGGCGCTGCAACTTGTAAGGACTTCATTTACTGTCCTATTAAATTTCTAACCTTCCCTTCTTATCCGTTTTCCATCCACATGGGTCCATAAGTCCCCTTCCATAGGTTAGTAATAGTTTAGGATTTAATAGTCCATAGCTAGGTTATTCACCTAGTTCATAAGTTATTAGGATTTGCATCAATCTTCATCCCATGCAATTTAAAATCCATATAGGGTAGTAGTTAGGGTATAGGATAAAACTTAGTTGTAGGTTAGGGTTTAATCCCATAGTATTTATTTAATAGTTTCCAATCAAGTCTTTCCGACTGGCGTTCGCATTCAACACAATGCAGGACGTTTCATCCTATGTTCCACATACCTGTGTCACTCGCATCCAGGCCCTTATTGTCTTACGCTGTCTAGCGTTACAACTTTGCATGTGGTTCGGGAATCGAACCTTTTCCATTGGCATCTAGGTACCGGATATTTATACCTGAAATCAGGTGCTGCAACATTTATATCAACCTTCAGTCTGGTTTCAGACTTCATTCCGGTTTAGAAGTAAATCGACAAAGCGATCACAAGAAGGCCACAACATACCTTGGATCAATGGAATTGATTCAAGGTGTGTTGTCAATCAATCGAAAAAGAGTTCATCAAACATACGACAAGTCTGTTGTCTCATTTAGCAAAACACAAGCAATAATAACCTCTGTCCCAAGTAAACAAATTACAGCAAACAAGGGTCCAGATTAGTAACACATTCCTTTTAAGATTAAAAGATATATCTTAACATATTTATCTTCATTTCTACAGTTACAACATCATGAAAAGTGATTACCATGATAGCTTACAAAAATCAAGGCGTTATATGCACCATTTCCATAGTCCTTCATAACGCGGTATGGGCCCAAATGACCATTTGGGCCGGAACTTCCTTCCTTCGCCGGTTTTTTATCGATCCATTGTCAGCCCTTAAACTAGATCACCTTCATATATGTCTCTTCTCATAGACCTTCTTGTTATACCACGCATATCCAAAAAGATAGACTCTGTGCCGTTGTTCAAAGATCTAACCTAGTTTCATCTAGGCTTTCTAGTTGGGAGAGACGTGCTTCTTTGTAAGCATCTTTGTCCGAATCCCTTTTAATGAGATACGGAGACTGGTATTTCAACCTCAAGCGGAAAACCGCATACGCTTCGAAAACTAGCGAGAAAGGAGTCGCTCTTGTTGGTGTTCTTATCAAGGTTCGATGGGCCCATAAGGCCAGATATAACTTTAAATGCCAATCTCGTTTGTTTTCTTTCAATGTTTTAAGAAGAATGGCTTTTAATGTTTTGTTTGTCGCTTCAGCTTGTCTGTTGGCTTGAGGGTAATACAAGGAGGCCATATGATGGCTTACTTTAAACTTATTGCACAATTCGTGAACTTCGTCATTCTTAAAAGAAGTCACATTATCCGAGATAATGATTTGCAGGACATCGTACCTGTAAATGATTTGATTCAAAATGAACTTGGCGATTACAGAACCCGACACACGGTAGTAAGAGGCATGGCCTCTACCCACTTGGTAAAATATTTGGTGGCCATGATTATGAAATTATGGCCATATGTGGATGAGGGAGAGAATTTCCCTATCAAATATAGGCCCCACGTAGAAAAGGGCCATGGAGTAGCGATTGGTCAGAGCTTGTGCTTGGCATGTGGATCTCGTGGGAGAATTCTTGGCACTTTTGACACCTTCGTCTGCAAAAACTCTACCGCATCGTGTTCTAGAGTAGGCCGAAATAGCCCATCCGATGTATTTTATGAGTGGTGGCATGGCCACCAAGTGGCCTCCACATATTCCACTATGAGATTCATGGAGAATCTTCATAGATTCTTCTCGTGTCGACACATCTTAGAAGCATTCCATCGAATGCTTTACGATAGAGCACCTCCGCTCTATAATGATGTATTTAGCTACGATAATGCGTAACTGCTTTCTTTGTTGTGGTGTAGCACCTTCTGGATATGTATGGTCCATGATATAATTAATAATATCAACATACCAAGGACACTCGAGAGATGGGAGGTCCGTTTTCGATGTAATATACGCATTCATCGGAAAGTCCAGATCTACTAGATTGCCTTCGCCTAATGGGTTATCACCAACCAATCTGCGATAATTTGTCCCTTAATGACTTCTAATTTATGAATGTTAACTCAAATTCACCCATTAAGGTTATAAAGCATCCACCTTTTTAGACAAGGACTCTTGCGTGAGGAAGGTTCATAAATGCTCTGTCTTTTACAATGACTCTTGTTTCTTGATTTAGCATGTAATGTCTTAAGCATTTGGTTGCAAAGACTATGGCAAGGCATTCTCATTCTGCTTGTGTGTAACGTGTTTCATAGTCGAGCAACATTCGACTAATGAAATAGATCGCATGTTCTCTCTTGTCATCGTCTTCTTGAGCCCGCATATAGGCTAGCGAGACATTGGTAGCTCACGAATATAAAATTAATGGGCGGTCTGGCTTAGGTGGTATTAGCGTAGGCGGTGATAATAAGAAACGCTTAACTGTGTTGAAAGCTTCATTGCAATCTTTGGTCCAATCAATACGATAATCTTTCTTGAGTAGATTGTTGATTGGGTGAATGGCGAAACTTAAATCCGGGATGAATCTTCGGATTGCACCAAGCTTTCTCGAGAAAAGACCTGATTCCAGATTCATCCGAAGGTGGGACCATTTCGAGAACAACCCTAATTTTGGTTGGGTCAACATCGATTCCTCGAGACGATATAATGTAACCCAGGAGCTTCCCTCCTGTTACACCAAAGACACATTTTTGGATTCAGCGTGACTCTGTATTCTATTAGACGTGAAAGAATAACGCAGAGTACTTCCGGGTGATCACAACGCTTCTTGGCCTTGGCCAACAAGTCATCTACGTATGATTCCACAATTTTATGAATAAGATCATGAAATATATACGCATAGCCCACCGGTATTTAGTGTCGGTGTTCTTGAGACCGAATGACATAACAACATAGCAATAGGTTCCCAAGGAGTTATAAATGTGGTTTTAGCTTGATCTTGTTCGGATATTTTGATTTGATTATATCCCGAGAATCCATCCATTAGAGACAAAAGCTCAAATCCAGTTGTTGCGCCAACAATGACGTCTATGGATGGTAATGGGAAGTTGTCTTTAGGACATGCCTTATTAATGTCTCGGAAGCCTATGTAAATGTGTATCTTCCCATTCTTTTTGAGAACGGGAACGATATTAGATACCCACTAAGAGTAATCGACTGGTTTGATGAATCCTACTTGGAGGAGTTTCATTACCTCCTCTTTCACCATGAGAGATACCTTAGGTTTCATTGGTCTCAATTTTTGTTTAATCGGCTTTGCATTTGATTTAGTGACAAGGTTATGTACCGCAATGTGTGGTGCAACCCCTGTCATTTCCTTATAATTAAATGTAAAAGCCTTCCAATGTTCCTTGAGGATTTGAGTGTGTATTTCTACTTCTGATGGAGTTAACGAGGATCCTAACTTCAATATCCTTGGTTCATCCTCTGTTCCGATGTTAATATCGATTGTTTCTTCGATTAAAGAAGCGTTACCCTCTTCAAACTCAGGCGGGGCTGGAGGTAGTTCCAGATCATCTCCATTCTCGACTGTGTATATGTTGAGTTCCTTTCGTGGGGGAAGCTCTATCATGGGATTTCAAGTAGGAAGATGAATGCGGATTAAGGATAGATCTACTACGTGATGGGTGAGATGTAACGCTGCATAGGTGTTTAAGTAATTCAAAGTGGTTGTATCACTATCAATGTGGTCTAGGATAGTAGATTTGTTTTCATTTCTGTTTGTTAAAAGGGGATTTGTCATTGTTTTTATTAGTGTTTCAGTACGAAGGGATACCATGAAATGGGTATCTTCCAACTCACTATTTGGAGTGAAGCGTGACGCCGAGGTCACTATTGAATCGGTGAGAAGATTTTGTTCTCGCGGGATTGCTTCAATTGATATGAAGTCAAACTCCTTGCTTAAATTTAATACAACTGTTTTCTAGAGCCGTAAGTGTTTGGCATTGGTTTCATACACCTCAGTGACTTGGTTTGCTACTAATTGTGAGTCTCCTAACACCCTGATATTATTAACACCGATCCTCTTAGCTAGGACGAGGCCAAGGAGGAGGGATTCATACTCCGCACCGTTGTTTGTACATTAGAAATTTAGTTTAAAGGCAAATGGTAGGACTTTTCCCTCAAGAGAGGTAAAGATTACACCTGCCCAAGCTCCGTAACGACATCTAGCTCCATTGAAATGGAGAGTCCAATACTTAGCTAGGAATACGAGCGTTGGGATATTTGTTGTGTTAACATCTTCTACCTCTACCATGCAGAGATCTACTGCTGGAAGAGAACCAACACCTAGGGTGTATCCCATGCCTACAGAATCAAATGGTAGGGATATTGGTAGATCATGTTCTAGAAATTCAACAATTTTTGTAGTAGTTCCCAATGATATTGTTTCTACAATATTTGCCTCATCCTTGAGGGTTGGGATTGTCTTGACTAGGCTCATAGTCTCAAGATCTGTCGTAGGTACCATCTTTTCTTCCGGTTTTGTGTCGGTAGGTTTATTAAGTTGGTTTGTTGGGAGTTCAAACTCTGAGTGCACACCTGGTCTTTTCTTTAAGTCAGCTAGGTGTATATTGAATGGTTTTGGATCACCTTTGGCTACGAATATCTTTCCTAAGTGTAAAAACCTTCTTGAAATAACGTAGAAGGGATTGCCTTCATACGGTGTATCCATGGTCAGCCGAGGATCATATTATAGTTAGTTTCTCAATCTATAATATAAAACTCGACCATGAGTGTTTTGGGTCCTAAGGTGACTGGTAGTATTATAGTTCTAATCGAGGTGGTTTTAAGGCTATCATAGCCTCTTAGCATATTTCGAATGGTGGAACAATTCGCTTCTCCATACCCTAGCTTTTGAAGGAAAGAGAAGGGGACTATGTTAATCTGCTTCCCCATCACAACCATTACGTGTTTAACGTAATTATTATAAACCCAGGACTTGCAATGTAAGGTTGGATCACCTCGCGTGCAATCTCGCCACTGTTGGCATTTTGTTTATTTCGAATATGAATTCGGTATCCCTATCCGGCTGCCCCAGAGGGTGGATATCAAAGTCTATATGGTTTACCTATGTTTCGGGGGGTGGAGTGATGTTAATTAGATGACCTAAACCTAATGCCTCTAAAAGAGCAGCCCTGTGGGCAAGAGAATTCTTTAGTAAGTCCAAAAAAGAAATGTGCGAGAAGGTTTTTGTTAGATCACTAATTAAATCATAGGCACCCATGGGTTTTATTAATATTTTTGGGATATTGTCTGTCTCTAAGGGGTGGCTTGGACTCAGCTGAGAGGAATACTCTCGTGTCCTTGTTACAGCCTCTACGGGTAGTTCGGTGTCTAACTCAACTAAGCCGACTATCGTAGGTCGTGGTTGACTTCCTAATTGTGGCGCAACTGATGGATTTAGCAAAGTTGAGGCTTCATGATCGTTGTTTCTTGTCATTACACCCTTGTTTGTCCCATTCGGATTTAGCTTGTTGTTGTTGTGAGTTAGGAGCAGATCATTGAAGATCTTAAGGGGTGCATTTTGAGGGGAAACTGCCCCTGTAAAAGTATTTGGTGCCGGTGACGTAGGATCTGCCAAGAACATATCTATGAAAAGTTGTCTTTGTTCCTCTAGCAAACGTTGTATGAATTTATTATAGTCACGGCATGTTCTAGTGTCATGGCCCCAAATTTTGTGGAAACCACAATATGAGTTAGGATTGTAATTCCTAGTTTGTTAACTTGGTGTATATTATGGCCCAAAATTTTGATCAAACCATTGCTTATTAGGATTAAAGTTTTGCATTTGCTATTTTTGGTCTTGGTTACGGTTTTGATATCTAGTTGAGTTGTGGCTTGGACCCTGTGGGGGTTTCGCCGTTGTTGTTGTTGTTGTGGATGATTAAAATCCACCGCATTAATTGTTGGGGTAAAGTTGTTGTTTCATTGGTTGTTTATTAGCGGTGGATTATTCACAACATTTACCTTTTTAGCTTGATCGGTTACCCCATCTGTGTCACTCGTAATTCTTATTGAGGATTTTAGGTCCTTGATTGACATTTGTTGTAGTAGGATAAGTTTGTATTGTTATGGTTAGAGGTGATTAACCTCTCGTTGCTTCATATGTCTTTCGACCGCTATCTATTGCCGCTTGATCTATTCGGAGGGCGCTCTCAAGTACTTCATCGTAAGTCCTTAGTGGGAACTTCTAGACTTCTTCCTTCACTTCTCTACTGAGAGAATGAAGGAATAAATCACATAGTTCCATTTGGTCCATATTTGGAGCACTGGCTGAAGAGTAAAGAATTGTACGCCATCTCTGGATGAAATGGGCGACATATTCATTGTGTTCCTACTTAATATGCAAGAATTCCCTGATTCCTGTTCTTAATAGTTTGTTCATGTCAAACGCCTTGATAAACTCTGAAATGAGTTGTTTAAACGAGTGGATGGAAGCCTCAGGTATTCTATAATACCAATTGAGAGCGATACCTTCCAAAGTTTTGGGAATATTTTAGCAACAACCCCATCCCAAGGGAGTAGTTCTCAAATAGCTGTGGCGTAAGCCTTGATATGTGCATTCGGATCTCCCTCACCTTTGTATTTGGGCAAATCGGGAAGAGGTCTTAGAAGCATAATGCTTCGTATGGTGAAATCTAAGGGCTCTTTCAAATATTCTGAATAAGTTCCTATCGCATAGGTTTTGACCATTGATGGTGCCTGCTGAGGGGGTGGCGGTGGAATGGGTAGTTGATACGGCATAATGTACACGCTAGCAGGGGCATAAGGAAGCCCCTGTGTTTGAGCAAACATGCCGGAGAGGAGAACATGTCCCCTTGTGGTGATTTGGAGTACATGTTTAAGTATGAAGGGGTATTGTCTAGGAATGGATTATTTTGTACTAGACTGGGAGGTATCGGAACGGTGTTAGAAATGGTGGTTCTTGTTGGTGTTTGTTGTGAATACTGAGGAGGTATGCCCAACGTGCCCATTCCTATGAGGAAGTCTACTTGGCTAGGATGGTGTGGAGGATTAGAAACTCCTGCCTGTATGAATTGAGAATGGTGATTTGCCTGAGCAATTTCCAACCCCCTAACTTTTTCTACTAAAGTTGAAATGACCTCATTTGGTGAAGTCATGATATTTTGCCTTAGTGGCGTTTGTTGTATATCTTGATGTTGTATAGGCATGTGATATCCTGCTATGAATTGATCGCGCCCTACCAAGTTTCCCCGAGGGCATGTCCTATATGTAGTGGCATGGAGGTATTTTCCTGAAAAGAGACCTTGGGTTGTGCTTGTAAACTTCCTACGGGTGGGTACATACTCCAAGAGCGTTGTTCATTCCTGGCATGACGTACCGAATGTTCATCATCTAGAACCAGGTATGGGTCTGATTGCCTACTGATTTGTGGTCTAAGTAGTATCTGAGGAGACGAACCAGATTCTCCTGTGAACGTCATATTGTTCGAGCCTGAAGGCTCTATTTGTTGTGTTTGAGCGAGTTGATCCAACTCCTCTGTTTGGAAAGATGAGCCATATCTGATCCTTGGAGATGGAGTTTGTGTTGATAATTGGTTATTTGAATAGTTGTCACCCCATACTAAGAGCGAGGGTGATGACTGTCTATTCAGTTGAGCGTAGTATGCTTCAAGACCTAGGAGAGGTCTACCATATGCATCGAATCCCGACATATTCGGGGGTATATGAATACCCATAGAATAATGGGTAAGAGCGAAGGTGGAAGGAAGAAGTGAAAATAAAAGAGGAAGAACTGTTTCATTCACGTTGGGTTCACCAATTTTGTATGATGGAAAAGTGACAAGCGAGCGTGGGAATCTACAAGTAACTCTTCCTCGCACCCGACCTCCCGAGGTCATGTTGAGATAGCCAGTGGGGATGGGATATGTGTGGGATGCAGACAAACTAGTTAGGCAATCTTATATCTTCGAGGCGCACTAGTGGAAACTGTGAATCTAAGGTAAAGAAGGCCCTCCTAACCGAATCGGTGTGATAGATCGATCGAAGGATGACCGCTCAAGGCTCCAATCAATATCGAGCTTTGGCGTGATTCGGTCTATGGGTTGTGGGATACGTGGGAAATGACCTAGGATAGTTTCATATATGTCTCCCGATAGGGTCATAGGGTGGATGATGGGTATAATGGACTCTACGAGTGATTATCTGGCCTAGTCCAGAATTCTCTAGCTTTATTAGCTGCTATGTCTAACAAGGACAACTGTTCGATGATGATAGGTGGAAGTGGAGTAGATCTGAATACTAGTGTGCATAAGCCAACATCTATATCTGATTCACCTATGGGTTCATTGGGCTATGGGATTTGTGGGTCACAACCGTAGATTCGTGGTTGTTGCGGACTTGTTATGGTCATGTGTGGAATCAGTCCCTAACCCCTAGTACCCAATAGTCATATGCTTTCTCAGCCTCTATATTCGAATTAAAAGTTATGTGATCTTTTGAGTATCTCACAGTGTGTTCGTGCAACCTGAATTCTTAAGCTGGTATCTATATCTATGAGAGTGTCTCCTGCGTCTGGCTGTGGGACCAAAGGATCACAACCGAACGTTTGCTCTCTTTCAAGCCCTTCTACAGTCATGCGGATATATATCTAGGGTAATCTGTAGTTTGGTTGATTTGACCAAAACGTGTGCGCTTGGTCATCTTCTATGTTTAACCCACTTAACTGGAGGTTGATCTGTTGTAAATTTGCCGTTGTTCGGAAGACTTGGATCCTAAGATTTTGATCTATATCGGTTATTGTTGTGATGAGATTGGGTTGGGGCACGATTGGCTTGAATACATATTCTCTGGGCTCTCTAGGTCCTATGATTGTCATACAAAAGCAATAATGTAAAACTAAATACAACAAAGTAAAATTAATTATGTGAAGTATATCTATAACATAAATAACCTTTCTATTTTTGTATTTTTCTCATGAACTAGCGACGAAATTGAAAGAGCAACTTTCTAAAATATCTAAAGAATCGACAACTAAACTAATCACGAAATTTAAAACAAACAAGGCAAATTTAGCCAGTATAGCTACATGCCCGCAAAAGCGATTGTAAATCTATTGTAAATAATGAAATAACTTGATCTAATCTATTTGAAAGACTCTCGATCCTACCTTAGAAGTGAGGAATGAATCGTAGTTTCTTAAAACTATCAATCCCCACAGCTTCCCCCAATATCGATAGTAAAACTAACTCGAAATGGAATGATTGGCTACTTTATTTGATATGCTTCTAACTAGAAATTTGAAAACTAGAACCCGGATTCTCGCAGCAGTGGCGAATCGATGGTGTGCGTGGCTTTGTCCCCTTAGTGTGATCTCCTCGCTCCTTCGTGCTCACATGGATCCAAAAAGCGTGTAATGCTAGCATCAACAAGTAGATTTTGGAACAAAGGTAGCTTAGGATACGGGATCAATACAATGTGAGTAGGAGAGGATAGCGCAAGAGTACGAGCTTGGCTTATGTAATTCCTAGCAGGATTTATTACGAGTCATGCAACATAAAACGCTCTGAACACGAAACTATCCTATTTGATGAGAAAAACCTGCAAATTTAATGACTTCCTTCTGCAAATTAAACTATTCTACCTTAATGGATTGCATGAAGTAATTGACAACACTTGCACAAGATGGATATGTGGCTTTCTAATAGAAAAATAACACTAACTGAGCATGCAACAAACTAAACTATGAATCCTAAGCAAAATAAAAGACTGAACTATTGAAATGAGAAATTGAGAGGTAAATTTGAGGGGGCCATTTTCTTGAGCACAAGCCAACTATTTATAGCATTTCCATTTACCCAAAGGTAAAAACCAAATTGAACTCTTAAACCATAAACAATGCCAAAACACTATTCCAGGGAACCAGAAGCATTAATGCAAGCCAAAGGCGGTGAAAAAAAGCTGGTAAACGTTGAAATTTACATGAGTCGCGTTAAAATAACATTATGGAAAATGCGTGCAGGACCATTGCCTTGAGTAGGGAAGTGGTTACAGACCGCCGCCTTAATCGGTCGGCGGTCAGAGACCGCCGCCCAATCAGTGGCGGCGGTTTCTTAACTGAAAGACAAAAGGCAAAAAAACAGAGAGGAGAAGAGAACAACAAAGCACGCAGGGGCATGTGGGATGGTAACGCATACTTGGGGAGCTTTTCCGGATGCCAAACACCTTACGAGGAGACTGTATCATCATTGGGGTATGTGTTACGTTGTTCCGGATTGCAGTACCTTTTACAATTTTGGGTACATATAGTACCCATGTATAAACAATAATCTTTCTCGGAAAAGAAGAAGAGGAGAAGGGAACTGGGTCCCGAAAACTAGGCCTAATGAGGTACTCGTGTACATTAAAGATCTCAAGTAATGAAGGAAAATCCGAGGGAAAAACATCCACTTACAAGAGATAAAAGAATCTCTTAAACAACCTAAGAAATATGTGTCAAATGAGTTCTCGACAACTAAAGGCCTTATAAGGTACTCATGTACAAATTATAATCTTTCTAGAAGAAGATAAGAGATGAAGAAATGTTATCCATCCTCCCAAGATGAAGAACATGTTGAAGACCACCCTATATCAAGTGAAGAAGAAGATCCCCAAAGTGAAAAGGTGTTGTTCCTATCCAAGGAACAATGCTCCATATGTGAGGTAGAAGTGTCAACTACTCCATGAAGGGATGGTGAATCCAAATCAACAACAAAGAAGGAAGGTGGATGAGTCCCAAATCAAAGTACCTACTCCCTAAAAAGTCTGTAGTGGACCAAAAGTAGGTGGATCAAGAAATAACTCCTCAATATGTGGTAGATGATAAGTGGATGGCGGAGGTGGGTCCCCATCACTATGACAATCAACCAAGCTAGAAGAGAATTCATCATCATCATAAGTGAGCTCAGAAATATCATCAAGTCCAGGTGAATCCGATGAAGAATCTAAAGGAAGAATAAAGTGATAAAAAGAGTAAAGTCGAGTGTGATGATCAATTGTACCAATTGCAATAATATTGTCACTTGTGAATCTCTCTAACATAAACAGAATCTGAGTGAACTCAACCCGCATGCCCTAAATAAGGTGAGTGATTTGATATACTGAAAGGAGATTAGTTGAAAGTGAAGGAACACTAAACACATTGTTGAAAATTCCACCATTCACTTCAACAAAACCTCTCTCATAAACCGGTGTAGAAGTGTTGTCACCAAGCTAAATAGAATACATGTCACATGGCTCTAATGAAGCAAACTCAATTTCTGATGAGGCCATATGATGAGATGCACCTAAATCAATCACCCATGTAGGAGTAGGTGACACAACTGTAACTAAAGCTCTTGCCTTTGTTTTCTCCTTAGTTGATTCTTTTTCTTTTTTTTTTTCGCTTTCCCCTTTCCATTATCTTTTCCTTAGAAATTTCATGAGTTGATGATGAAGATGGCTTGAGAGAATCGAGAACTCCTATGTTGTTCTTCTCAAGAAGAATTGTGAGGAGGTCAATCTTATTCTTCAAACATTTTTCTTCTTCATTCCTACCACTGTAGTACCCACATTTGATTTGTTCTTTAGGATTTTTAGAACTAGAAGAGGAAGTAGAAAAGTTTAATTTGGTGGTGGATTGTTCCTTTTTATTCTCACGATCCTTATTGTTTAGCTTCTTTTCTTTTGAAATCCTCAGTTTTTCATGACCAACAACGAGACCATGGGATTTTGTGGATTTGAGGGTACCCATGTGAATTAGCTTACCTCATTTTCTAATCAAATCAGCAAAAACTCATCAAAGGAGGGCATAGTCCAACTTGCACCAAGTGCTCTTTTTGTAGCATGGAAGGTTGAGACAAAGACAGAATAGTCGGGACCAAGTTTTGCAAGGATGGAAAATATGAGCTGCGAGTCCTTCTTTTCAATTCCAATAAAATTCAGTTACAATCTTAGAGATTTGAGTTCAGCAAAAAATCCTGGAGAGTGTCAAAATTACTAGGGCTAAGACTAATCAACTCATTTTCTAGTTCATGCCCTTTTATTTCATCCTATTTCCCAAAAAAATCTAAGGAATCCCAAACTTCCTTGGGTGATTTGGTTGTGTTAATATGAAAGCACAGTTCAGTGATACAGAAAGACACAAAAGGCCAAAGGATTCATCACATTTGTCAAACCACTTTTCTTTCTCTACATCTTCTTTAGGTTTAGCTTGCAATCCCATAGTTATCCGGTAAAGTTTTTGTTTTCTCAAAGTGAGAGACACAACATATTTCCATTCGTGATAGTTAAATGGGGTAAGCAAAGGAACAGAATTAAGATCCATAGCAGATAAAAGTGAGCAAAGAAAATAGCAGAAAGAAAAGAACCACACAAAATGAACACCCCGAATGCAACACTTTATAAGTAGTGCGTTGATTACACCCAAGTGTTCGTGCGACGTGGGATAGTTAGTCACTTCCTCAGTAATTAGTGAAATATTGCACAAGCGTGGAAAATACAATATCCTCAATTATGCGCAATGAAATAAGTGAACAAGTACAAAAACAAGCAAGAAGGGAAGGAAGCTCTCTTGCCGCAAGGTTGTGGTGGATACGCTCACTAACCCACAAGTGAAGAAGAGCAATTACAAAGCAAAGAAGGACTCAAAAATGAGTCCAAGGGACTACCATGACGTAACAAGGGCTCTCGGAAGGCGGAAAAATGCTAAGAGGAATGCTATACACCTAGAAAATGGTTAGTAGCAAAAATTTCCAATAACGATATAAAGTTGTACTTTTAGTTTGCCAAATAGCCTAATTTAAGGAAAAATGTGACAAAAAAAAAAATGACAAAATGAACTACCCAAAGTGATTACTTAAAGAGTCTAATAATAATCAATTAAGAAGCTAATTAAAAGGAATTAAGATTCTAATTAATTAATTAACCCCTAATTAAATAATTAAGAAAACTCCTCTAGACCTTAATTAAAACTAAGACCTAGTTAAACTACCCCTTACCTTTTTAACACCCACCTAATAAAAATGATGCCACCTTATAATAATACACCAACCCTAAATTATTCACACCCCACTTTATTAAACAACATCCTCTACAATTAAAACATGACTTAAGCAAATAAACAATGTTTTAAAAAATCAAGAAGGGTGGCAAATGGAAAGGTGCTCAATCAAACCCGACACCCAACATGGCGGGGGCTTAAGGATTAGAAAGGGATAGACGGGGGTAGTGCGGGGTGTAATACGATCTTCTCGGGGCTTGATGCAACAGGTGGTCTCGAGACAACCGGGAGGACCACAACAGAAACATGAGGAGGATGACTCGGGTAGGAGGTAAAGCACGAGACTTGGTTTAATGGCTCTAGGAGGACAACGAGCCACAACTTCTCGTGGAGGCACTACGGCTCAACCTAGAGCATGGGTCGAAGGGAGAAAGTCCAACATAGGCATGAGTGCAATGGGAGGAGAGAATGGGCTGGCTGGGAAGCCCGAGTCACAACAAGGAAGGCGGGAGGATGAGTGGATAGGGCGGGGGGCCAAACAAGGAAAAGCACCTCGAGTGACAACGAGGCCAAAGCAAACACACCGAATACGAGACATAGTTAAAGCCATAAGGGCTGAATAGGTTAGTAAGAAAATAAACTTGTCATCAATGTAAAAAATTATTCTAGAGACAATGAACTAAGCGTTAGGTAGAGAAAAAAGTAAATCACAAAAATATTTCGTTTTAAAAGACATTTTGCACAATACGAGTGCCAAGGCAAACAAAACTAAAACAAACATAGGTCATAAGCCAACAATGCGAAGCCCAAGGTTAGGCCAAATCCCAATGCATAAGGAAAGAACAACCCAATGCAAATATTTAACTCTCCAAGCCAAGCAAAAAAAATGAAAAACAACTCAAACTCAAAGCAAAACTCGGCTCAAAGCAGCCCAAAAACTAGCTCATCAAGAAATGTAAGGGCAAAGCCAAACCCACAAATTAACTCACAAGGACAAACAAATAACTCACCGAGCTAAAACACACCAACTTGGCCAAGGAGGAGTAGTTTGTCGGGGGCTCGCCAAGCTCTTTAAGAGCCCACCAAGCTAGTAGGGTCCAAAAACAAAGAAAGAAAACCAACATGGGAGGACAAAATAGATCCGAAAATAGAGAATTTTTATAAAAAATCACTTTTACTAATAAAACCAAATTGAAGATCCTACCTCTATATTTAGCTATTCCTCCAAACTTAGCTTTAGTTATTTAGATCTGACTATGAAACACTTGTAACCTACACATACAAAACTAGAAAACCCACACAAACTCCAAAAACAAGATTTTTAAACTTGTTAACAAATATTCCAAGATATCAAAAACTTGCACGAGAAGCACGAAAACCAAAAATGAAGTAATAACAACCATAATAAAATGAGTGCATGTTTACTAAACCATTACTATGATACTATATTAGATTATTATGCAATGATTAATACGAAACCCCATACACATCGAAAAATGTTGCACTTCTAATGGTGTCGTGAATGCTCCACGTAGTAAGCAAGAGATCGAATCACACAAATGAAAATAAAGTAGAAAAAGGCATTAGGTCCGCGTATGCTCATAGATAAAAAATAAGAGGTACATATAGGAGTGTTGTGTAACTCCTGTGCATGACACATGGACACAACCCTAACTAACCCTAATGACCTATGACCTCACTAAGTGAGATGACTAACCATCTATGGTGGAAAAGACGCCGAATGATGACGAAACAAGTCATATACACCAACAACAAAAACTTCCTCATTCATAACACATTCAAGTGGCAAGGCTTCATCTACATGATCATCACATTTAATAATCTAATCAAATACTTCATGATCATTCATTCAATGCTTGATATTTTATCATTTTCTTTGTTTTCGATGCTTCACAACTCCATGACTTTCGAGGAATGAAAACCAAAGAATGAGAAAATGATCTGGACTACTTATTGAACAATGGAAATGTTGCAAAAGGTAATTTTAGATATTTTTGCATGAGAAAACCTTTGAAAATACACTCGAGATCCAATAAAAGAAACTAGACCATGAAACCAAGAAAAAATAGTCTTCTTGAAGGTGCCTAGGAGAGAAGTATCCAATCAACATTCAAAGGATTTGGTTACTAAAATCATAAGTTATTACCTTATTGGATTCATGAGAGGAGTAGGAGCACCTAGAGCAACGTGTGAGGAGATAAAATGTAGAATTATATTTGAATTGATTTGAATAACCATTTAGAATTCCTTCGATGCACTTTTAGATGCCCATGTGGAAATTTTAATGCCTCAAGTGCACACTTACGTGCATTTAGGAACACTTAAACAATGTTAAGTGCATATTTCCATACCAATGAGAACTTTATAAAGCCAAGGTGCGTGTTTGGAGGATTTTATGAATGGAAAGCAAGTGTCATAGGAAAATGTTTTACATGCCTATGGAAGATTAAAGAGTTTATCACATTTTCCAAGAACTTGGGAACTTTGAAGACCCCTTTCCCTCCACATGAGGAACACAATAAGACATGGGTACACCTTTTGGAGCCATTTGGAACATTTAATCTTCCCCAGCGCATGTTTCAATGATTTTGGGAACCAACGTAATGCAAAATGCATATGTGTGAGATATTTTAATCTAATTTAATGCATGAAACGAATTTTTGCATGGTGCACACTTGAATAAGTTTTAAGAACCTTAAGTGGGTCTATAAGGCTCTTTTAGAACAAATTTAGGAAAAAGTGCATATATTGATGAGTTTAGGAACTATAAAGTGCCTAGGCGCACTATTTTATACAACGTGGAACTCAATTAAATTGAGGCACACTTTTTATGGTGTTTAGGAATTAATAACAAGTGTCAAATGCACTTTTCAAGTGCATGAAGAACCACTTAAATGTAGTGCATACTTTTAACATAAAACCTAGTTAAACGTTTGGGCGGATTACAAACATGTTCTAGGAATAAAAGTAATTTCCATGGTTCCACTCAACGAAAAATGTTCTTCAATAAATGATGCTTCAATATCCTCTTTACATTATAAACATGCTCTTTGGACCAAACTGGAACTTGAGGACAAAAGTGCAAATGTATTAATCTAGATTGTGACATGATTGTTGATTTGATCTTACGAAACTCAAATTGGGTTGAAAAAGACCGTTTGATAATTTGATGACTAGATGGAGCAACACAATGGTGTTGAGAGCAAAATGAGATCGTGAAGAGGATATTGTTAATCTAAGGTGTTTATACTTGATATTCATTTCTTAAGCGATTTTGACACATTCGAGTACAAATTGAAATGTTTCGAGACAGTTTGGTTTTTCCCATGGTAACACATACCACATGAAATTACAAGTAATGGAAGGGGCTAAAAGTGGCAACAAAGGAAAATGTGGCATGCAAGAGGATGTATGCTTATTGATTTTGAGAGATGTTTCTAATAATAGTTATTACTATGACCTATTTAGGCTTTTCAAAGTTCCCCATTTGAAATATCTATAACAACATGGATCCAATGGTCAAGGTCTTTGGAGGACCCATGAAATTCTTAGTGATCGATAATGATGGAACATATGACTCTACAGAGGTAAACCATCACATATAGTTGTTTCTAGAATCAATAGATTGACAGAGCATCTAGTACAAGAGAAAGTGAGAATAATATAGCCATTAAAATTATATACATCTATTGTTCTTATAACAAGGACTAAAATTTCTGGTTGATTAATAAAATCTACAAGATCTTTACCTAAAATATCAAAATGTTGACCCCATAAAGTCAGCAAAACACTAAACCCCAACACATCCCTAAGTTAAAGTGTTCTTTTAATAGTCTACATGAACCACCTCCGATGTATAATTGTTTACACCCTAATGAAATTATGATGTTATGGGAATGCACAACAATGAGAAGGATGTGAGAGTTTGTAATATGTAGACTTTTTAAATCAATTATCTTCTAACATTAACCATTCACAATCGAATAAAGCTTTCATACATGTAACAATTGATAAATGATAAGTAATTTCTCAAATACACAATAGGAGAGAGAAACATATATAGAGTAGAACAAGGAGGAATTAGATGTGCGAGGTGATGAAATAGGAAAATCATAGATTAGAAATGCTTTGGTGTTGATATTGGAATTGGAAACTTATGAGTAGGATTGACAACTATTATGCGGTATTGACCTAGATCCGTATGGTCTTGGAACCTTTTATAGTCTAGATTCAATTTTTTTGTGTTTTACTTGCCTAGAAATGACCTTCATTGTATGTCACTCTTTCTCATACAACTCAATGATGACCTGTAATCACCTGCAATGAAGTGGAAACCCTAGAAACCTATAAAATCATTCATCAAAGCATTATCAAACTAAAATAATAAAACGCGTGTGTGTGTGGGTTAAGGTTAGACTACCCTTGGTGAAAAAATTCTTAGCTATTGAACCAATCCAAGTGGTATGCTACATGCTTTCATTATAGGATCAAGCCTCATGTAATTATCCTAGGTGTCTGTGAATGTGTGAACAACTAACCATTGTTAGAACATAATATTAAGTGTTGTTATAAACATTAGTTTATAATTAAATAATTCATAATATTTATATTCTTAATTATTTAATATAAACTATGAGTTTATGGGTAATTGATTTTTAATTAAGTCAATTTATTTAAACCGGGGGGTATACCCCGTCACTTATATGATCATAACCCTTCGGGTTATTTAAATATGGTCGTGGGCCATAATCGGTTGAATTGTATTCATTGGATTAAAAACATGGATCAGGAAGTGAGGAAAGGAGTTACTTGAATTGGTTAAAATTTTCTCAATAATGGAAAATTCTTTCGTGTGTTTTTTACCCCATTGGGGTTTTCCACGTTAAATTTGTGTGACTATGTTATTTCTTTTATTTGCTTTGTTAAATGTGTGGCTATTAATGTTTGATTTAATAAATCTTTTATATAGTTATTTATTATCTCGGTCCTAATAGTGGTATTGGAGCAGTAAGTAAATAATTTTAATCTTTAATTAAATTCAACCAATCAACATGGTAGTGTGATGGGTGGTTATAACCCATGGGGTATGTAAACAACCTCTCTCAAAAAAATTAAATACCCGCAATAAAAAAATCTTGGTTGGTGAAATACTTCCTCAAATATGGGTAAATGTGTGAAATATTTTATTTAATTTGTATAGTTCTTTAATGTGCAGGAAAATGTAAATGTGTGGGTTAAATTCAAAGTAAAAATCAAGGCCTCCGAGAGAGACAACCCTCCCTGGAAATAGGATTACAATTTTTTTGATTGGTCATGTTACATTTTTGTTTGTTGACAATGGGAAAAATATTGGTTTGGTTTGTAAAAACCTATGTCTATCCTAGCCCCCTTTGTTATAATAACATGAGTTTATATGCTAAATGGACTATATATATTCTTTATTTAAAGTATATAGTTCAAAACCTATAATTATACCCCACCCCTTATTCAATGATACTATGTTTATATAGTATACATATGATTTAATTAAATTAAATCCTATGTCTTTGAATCTATAACTACATATACATATGTTTAAAACAAGGAAATAAAGGAAAAGAACAATAATCAATTTATTTTGAGATTTATCATCCATAAAATTTTGACATTCGCCAAGTTAAAAAGATCCACATTTGGGGTGAAATTTGTTTTAGACAACAAATATCTAGCTTTGATTTCCATATCATAGAATGGTTGTGATTTTTTTTTTTTTAAAGGACAAAATTATTTTGAAAACTTTACTCTATCCAATCCCTAGGAAAAATGGCTTGCCTGGTAACTATACTCTTCTTCGCTCCACCGCAATATCGAGATAATTTCTAAACGGTGAATTCAAGTTGGATTTTTCCCTGACACAATAACAAAAATTAGACCTATTCAGTGGAGACTCTAGACTTGGGAGGAGCATTTTAGAAAAGCAAAAAAATAAAATTTAGTAGGTGCGATTTGAGAACCTCAATTCAAAGGGGTTTACTTTAAATTTTAAACTTGTGTTGACTAGTAGGTAATATAGAGGGAGAAGAGTCATAAATCGTGGAGCCTCTCACAAGAAAATTGGAGGGCAAATGTAGATTAAACCGTAATTAGAGGAAGTGGTAGATTATTCCTTTGATTGTAAGAGGAAAGATTAAAAGTCGATTTGAACTCGATTAAAATATCGAATTGCAAAAATGGTGTTAAAATTCTTACAATGCACGTAACACATGTGCTCAAAAGTAGAAGAAGAAAAATCAATATAGCTAGAAATTACACTCGATTGAAGCACCTCCTAATCCTCAATCTTCTTCTTCTTCTTCTTCTTACAACAAATAAAACAATGGCAATTATTAGTTTCCTCTCGAGACAATTGAACCCACTTCAAATACGTATCTAGATAAATCAATTTGTATATAGTAAATGAAGAGATATTAGGGTTGAATTATGAGAGACAAACACTTATTCCTCTTGATTTTATAAGTTCAAGGTTTTATAATCTTAAGCCTCGACTTACATGAAAAGGATAAATAACCTCCATATAAGAACAAAAAGCATGCAATTGTTTTGTTTCAAGGTGGGGATTTGGAAACTTTTGCATCTAGTGGTTCTATTCTAAAAATTGGCACAAGATGGTTATATCCTCGAAAATTTGAACTCACCATTTCATTTGAGGGTCAAAATACAAGTGTGTCCACTTTGTGGCTAAAACATAAATATTTTAAAATCGACTCTCGTAAATAAATAATTAAAAATACTATTAAAATTTAAAAAATCGTGAAATTTTTAATGCCCCTGCACCTATAGCCTCTTAAAAATACATGTTTGGTCATTTTATATGTTTTGAACTTATCACATAGTTTTTCAAAAGTACAAAAACTACAAAAAAGTGGGACACATTTATATTTGGTGAAACAATTTGAATGCCCTATATAATGTTATATGATTATTCTTTGATTTTCTATTTTTTAATATGAGCGGTCCCCAAGTTAGGGCATTGAATAGTTCATTTTGTGCATATCATGTCATTATTATGCAAGGAAAATGATAGGTCTAAAAGGCCATTTAGGATGTGTCACACTTCATGTTTTGCTTTGGGTTTTAAAGAGCGCATAACCCGATTAGTGGGATTTTTGATATGGGTCTATTTTTCTCCTCAACTTTTATTTTGTTGTTAAATACACAAAAAAACAACGAGATAAAATACTTTTGAGAGCTCTTGATTGGAGAATTTGTTGTGGTTGGCTTGGTCACATGTTTATGAGGTAAAGTGGCTAAGTTCGCTCAAACTTTCTTCTTTTAAAAAAATTTAAATGCTTTGTTAGTCCCACATTGGGGACGTTGGAATAATCAATTGGATTTGTAAGCCTACGGGTCACCCTAATGGTTTTGCGGCTTCCACTTTTAAGCTTATTTTGTTTTGGACTTCTTCGAGCTCGACATAGGATCACCATTTCCTGGTGGTTGATACTTTGAGTTGGCTCCACTAATGAATTGACACTTTGAACTTGCATCTCGTTGGTGAGGTAGTTAAAAGCTCAAAGCTTAAAGCTTGCACAGCTTGATAGTGTGGAGTGGCCGAGTTAATGTCTGGTACAACCAACTCAGTCGAGCTAAACCAATTATAACCTCTCTATAAGAGCTAAGCTCCACTTTTTCTCATATATGCATTTATTTATTTATTTCATTTAATTTAATCATTTGTTTCTAAATGGGAAAGTTATATCGGTTGAATAGTCATTCGAATTTCATAATATATATATATATATATATATATATATATATATATATTTTAATTATTTCGTATTAGATGAGAAAATGTTTTTTTTTTGATTTAAATAAGAATTGAGAAGTAAAATAACCATGTTGACAACAAGTGAGTATGTTTCTTTTCTCTCCAATATAAAAATTAACAATGTATTTTTGTACAAATAAGGAATTTTTATGTTTTTAGTATTCATTTACAAAATAAGACAAATGTTATACTTTTTTTTACGACATAAAGCAAGTAAGTTGTATTTTTGTAAAACTAAAAAAAAATTCACTTACATTTCAACGAAAATTTCCTTATAGTCAAACTAATATGTTGTTTGTCTAGAATATTTGCTTGACAGGTCTATTTTTGACGTGAATAAGGAAAATCCATCGAAATATGACTAGCGTAATTCGAACAACGACATGGTGATTGTTTCTATATTCTTTTTGTAATGTTTTTTCTTTGTAAAACCTAATTTATTATTGAAAATTTGATCATACAAATTGTCGTAATAATCATGGTTTTTCTCACATATAGTTGATTTTTGGTGATTTCAATGGAGGAATAAATTATAAATTATGCAGGAAGCATGCCCGTCTAGGTTAAATTTTCCACCCCGCGAGGGTGTTGCCCTCGACCCCATTTTATGAAGCTGTCACCCTGCACTTCCTCTCCCCAATTCCATGTTTAGTATCTTAGTATGAACAAAACCCCACCTTAGTGTATGCGGTGATTATTCTTACATGATTTGAGTGCCTGTTCAAATATATTATATATTTGTCTTATCACCTTTTTAAAGGGCTTAGAATAGATAATGAATATATTTACATTATTGATGAACCATTTCTTTGTATGTGATTACTAAAATATTATTATATGCATATCAAATGACACTTGGGACGCCTTTGTGTTTGTATTGAGACGTCCAATACTGATTGCATCTAATATATATTTTACAAGAGTAATATGTTGAAAATTTTCAACATATTTTAACATGGTTAGTTGTTAAGCATATTGTTATGTTAGTTGTTATACAACTAGTGTTTAACTTTTACAGATGGTTAAAAGTGAAATCAATAAAGATTTATATTATGCTTATTATGATGTCTATATGGATATTATGACTCTAACCATGTTGATGTTGATATAAAATATACATCTGGATTTGTATTCAAGTTTTTCTGCAAGTGATGTCATTACTTAGAATAACAAAAACAACCAACAGTCTCCATTTCTTCTACTGAGGCATAGTAGAGAAGTGCAATGGAAGTAGCAAAGAAGCCATGTGGTTGAAGCGGCTGTTGGAAGAGATACACATGGAAGCTAAAGGAAGTATTCCTCTTCTATGTGGTGTTCGAGTTGTATTACTCTTGCTAAAGAATCTAGTTCAACATCAGAAAATGAAGCATATTGAAGTTCATATGCATGTTATCTGAGAGAAGGTTTTCTGTGGTGATAGAGATCTCTAGTACTTCTAGATGAATATTATATTGCAGATATGTTTATGAGCCATTGTGTGTTGTAAATTTCTGCAAGTTTCGTGTGTAATGCTTGGCCTTTCGAGTTATCGTTGAGGGGTAGTGTGCATGGAAATGTCACCTCCTAATAGTCTGACTTGTTGATGACTCCTTATACTTATGCTCTACTATAAAGCATTGTAAATAGATCTTTATGATCTTTGTAAACTGATAGAGTTTATGGTATATAGTCCAATATTGTTGCATGTAGTTGTAAAGGAGATCCTTGTGTTACAAAAGACTCCTAGAGATGCGGTTTTAAGAATTTTTCCATGAGAAATGGTGGGATGTAGTCTCACAAATCATGTTTAGCCTAAATCATACTTATGATTTATGGATTCTAAATTTTGTTATACCAAAAGGTACATTAAGCACGATGAAGGTGTTATAATTCCTTCAAAAGTGATATGCTAGCCTAAACCTTCACTAATGGTTTATGGATTTGTAAATCTTGTTGTACAAACAAGTAATATTGGCATATGGTTCCCCACTTAATATTAAGGGGGGTGTTAGAACATAATATTAAGTGTTGTTATAAACCTTAGTTTATAATTAAATAATTCATAATATTTATATTCTTAATTATTTAATATAAACTATGAGTTTATGGTTAATTGATTTTTAATTAAATCAATTTATTTAAACTGGGGGTATACCCCATCACTTATATGTTCATAACCCTTGGGGTTATTTAAATATGGTCGTGGGCCATAATCGGGTGAATTGAATTCACACTGGGTTAAAAACATGGAGCAAGAAGTGAGGAAAGGAGTTACTGGATTGGTTAAAAGTTTCTCGTTAATGGAAAATTCTTTCCATGGTTTTTACCCCATTGGGGTTTTCCACATTAAATCATGTGTCATTGTGTTATTTCTTTTATTTGTTTTGTTAAATGTTTGGTTATTAATGTTTGATTTAATAAATATTTTATATAGTTATTTATTATCTCAAATTCTAATAGCCATTCCCCTAGTGGTGCCCTTGGTATCTTAACACCAAGATAACAGACTAACTATACCATATAGAATGTACCAAGTGCGGTAGTAGTGTGCCTCAACTATGTGACTTAAACCTTTGATGTTTGAAACCATTAAACACTTTGCTTATAGTGAATTTTCTCTTACTAAGACACAAATCCATGAACTTTGCATGCTTAAAAATGGAGGAAGACAAACTCTTTGACCTAGTTGTTTTAGACCTATAGTAGGGACTACTTGATTGATGTGTAGTTGATTTGGACATATTTAGGGACCCTCTCGAGTTCTTTTGGAATGATATTTGCAATAATATCTTTACAAGAGTGTCAGTTGAGTTATAAAGTGACATTGAATTGATTGTATAGCCTTCCATAGGTGATTTATTCTAATAAGGCTAACCTTAGGAAGATGAAACAAACAAAAGAAGAAATTAAAATTGAAAACATAGTTGGTGAACTTAAAAAGCGATGACCGTACTAGTTGGCCAAGACCAGACCCCATATCCCGATCTAGTTGTACATTTTTAATAGAGAAGGATAAAGGTAAAACCAGAAATTTAAATTGAAGCACTAAGGTTGTTTATGGTTTTTATCATATAATATTCCTAGAATTAACGATAAAGAAGAGTGTAATGATAAGAAAGTGATGGGAGAGCTAGAGAGATGAACTAATTTAATTATGAATGTGATAATTTGTCTTGACAAGGAAGCATAGTCAAACTTGCATTGCAAAAGGATAAGTTACCAAATTTTAGTATCTTAAGCGTGTTATTGAATATTGCATTCTTAAAGGAAAAAATGTACCTAAGTATGCACACACATTTTGTCTTTTCTCAATAGTGGTTATTTGATGTGTTGGTATTGACATGCTTCATGATGAAACTTGCAACACAAAGTGTAGTTAATTTCTATGATAGAAACTAAAATTTAACTCAAACACAAATAATGCTTATACCTTTTAACTTTGTAAAAATGTAAGTAAAGAGAAGTAAAACGTGGAGGAATACACATGTTTATTTTATGAAGGGAGGATCTCACATTCTTTATGTGCTTTGGAGACTTCAAATTATTATGGAGATGCCAGAGGATTGGGGGTGATTAGCCACCAATTTTGTGTCATAGGAGAGACTAGAGTGTTGAGTACATCCCAACATTAGAGAGAGTAAATAGAGGAGCCAATGCCCCCATTTTGGAGGTTTGTAGAGAGGAATGTATAAACTATTAAGAACTTATCTACTTCAATTTCTTCCACTTTTGGGAGTTTGGTGAGAGAAGAGAAAAGATCAATTCACAAAGAACTTATCTTCTTTGATGTTTTCCACTAAACCCAAGGACCACACCGATGTAGATGGATCTAGGTCGAATTCATATCGCCTTGAACAAAATCAAACCCTAGAAGGAATGGAAATTGTTATGCCATTGAAAATGATCATGTAGATTGTGAAAATTCATTAGGGAGAAGGAGCTTCATGCCCTCATACCATGTTCTTGTACCTGAGTGTGAATAATGTAGTGAATAAGGAATGGAATAGTCACGCGCCTTATGTCATGCTCTAAACTATCATTCATATCTAAAAATATATGAAAATCTTGTAAACAATTGATAAAATTTGGAGAAATAATTTTTTTAGAGAATATGCCCCTATCTAAGAACATCCATCACGGTCCAAGACCATACCATGGTCACGACATTTGTATTGTATAATTTTGACCTTGTTTGAATTCTACCACATTTCAATATATGTGACCTTTTTCAAGGATTTAAACTTTATACAATACATTTTCTTGTATTTTTAATCTATTTGTACATGTATAAATATCTTGATGAATTCCCTCTCTTTTGAGGTGCGTATTATAAAACATTTAAGTGTGTGGCTTGAAAATATATGTGTACCCACTTGCAATAAGTCATGATAATCTACATAGGATTGCATAAAAGGCTAAATGGTGGCCAACGTTGAGAACACATACCTACAAAGGGGTTGAGCATGGTAGAGACCATGCATGTAACACACAACAAGCAAGAATATAGATGTATAGTAATAGAAATAATAAAGAAAAGTGTCAATCATGTCATAATCCAAAGTAGTATGAGCATAGAAACAACATAGTAAATAACAAACATGTCATAAGCCACTTTGTAAAAATAGTGGTGTAATCACCATATTATAAACCAAGCGTGTCATATACTAGAATATGATAATAGTAGAAATAACTATGTATAACCAAGTATGTAATAATATATAGAAACATAGTTGTGTGTATGCATGAAACCACAAAAATGAGACACCCATGGTGTCACAAAACAATTGCAATAGAAGGCACAATGTGGCATAGTCAAAGAAAAATTTCATACACACAAGATAGGTACATAGGCACAAAAACCCATGATGTCACAAGATAATTAAGGCACTCAGGTCGTATAAAGTAAACAACCATATCGTTGTAATCAAACAATACAATTGAATCGAACAATGTAGTAATCAAACAATGAAGTAATCTATATAAGTAAGTGGTGTTAACATTATATGACACAATTATCTAAAACAATAATAAAAACAACATAGATAGAAAGATAGGTTAGCAATGCACAAGATACATGTGTTAGTCTTGTTAGCTCAAACAATAACAATAACCACTATGTATAGAATCAAACATGGTGAGGAACATGTAAATAAACATATAATGAAATAAAATCACCTCTATAACATGGGGATATGCCCCTAGAAATGTAGTGTGAGGTGATTTAATTGAAATTAAATCTTAATAAGAGGACTGAGATAAATAAATTAATATCAAAGACTTATAAGATACAACATGTAATGACAAAGCAAGTACAAGTAATAAAGAAGCAAGAACGACTTAACTAATAACTCGTTGTTTGTACTAAATGCAGGATGGAGTGATAATGGAATAGGCTTAATCTAGATTATACATATTTCTTTTGGAGGATTGTGATCTATAGGTATGCTCGACAATAACACCTAAAAGGGGGAAAAAACCCCAGCAGGCACTAGTGTATGTACTTGAGTGCTAATGTCCAAGTAATGACCGAGGATCTAGTTCTTTTAGGGTCTAATAAGCTCACCTTCACTTTATTTAATGTCGCATCACTTTGTTATATGTTTTCTTGTCACACACCAAAATAAACACTAGCTACTGCAAAAGGCTCAAACACACACACACACACAGATATATATATATATATATATATATATATATATATATATATATATATATATATATATATATATACTAAATAAAATATGTATATGCTTGAGTTAGACTAACCTCAACGGTCACCCCAATGTGATTTTCATCAAGCATTTCACTACATTTCAGACTCGATGTAGTTTTGGTGGGTGTGTGTGTGATAGAATCATGTCCCTTGAAGCTAGGTTTCCCTTATGCTAGTTGCACTAAGATAACATGCTATAACTACTTTTCCCCAAGATAATGTGTGTGATGGAATTTAGAATTTTCCCTTTCCTATGCAGTGAATAATACATCCCAAATGCAGTCCTCAAGTGTTCCTTTTGTCCAAGTAGTAGATAGAAAGTAATAGCCCCAATTTGCCCCATTACCTAATTTCCCCTTAGAATAGTTAGTAGGTCATGTATATATATATATGATTCCTTTTCTTGAATTTTGTCATTAACAACCCTAAAAGTTAACCCAAAGTGATAAATAGACATTTATAAAAGATAAAAATTGATGTGTAATTTAAGTGTAAGAAAGATACGAAAAATGACATAAGTGCCCAAAGGGGACAGTAGCACAAGAGTGCTCCTCTCCCTTACTAGGTGCTAATGTCTAAAGAGCTTCGAAGATAAAATAGGAAGTACCAAGCTAGGTAACATATTGTGTGATGTCCAAAAGTAAAGGGATAATTCCGGAAAAGTGGATGAAAAAATCATAGAAAGATAAAGCAACGTCAATGTAAAACAAAACAAGTGTTGTTATTGTCTAGTTTTCTTACTTAGGAATCATGCATATAATGACATACTAGAGGTGTGATGTAATAGTACTAAGTGCATAATTTTGTGTTTACATTTGCCCCCACTTTATGCTGGTGAATGAATATTTGGTAGCATAAAGTATATAGGAAGAACATACCTTACAAAGAGTTGAAGAAGATTGTAATTGATAGTGTGCAGAATGGAAATTATAGGATGTGTACCATGGAGTCTAAGAGGGGATGGGAATCCTAGGGGTGACCTGTGTGAATAATGGAAATGATACCTACATTTGTAACTGAATATTGCCTTTTCTGAGCATTTTGTGCTTGATATTGCTCCTTGTTCCATTTGTGTTATCTTTTGTCGAGATAAGGATGGACTTGCAAAAGAAGAAAAGTGTAGTCAATGCTTATGATTTATGAAATTTAATTTTGACTTAAGGAAATTGGAATAGAAATGTATATGAAAAATAAGCAAATCAAGGATAGAGTACACTGAATGCCGAGAGAGAAAGGGTAGAATGTTCATGTGTGTTTTTTTCCTTGAAATGGTTAGAAGAGTCGAGAGTGATTAATTCCCAAACTAATGTGAATAATATGAGGATTTAGGCATCCTGTCACTAGAGGAAGAGTGTTGGGAGATTTTTGGCTTTGGTCTCCACCCATTGACGCTTCCCCATAGATAAGTGCCACTACATATGGTCACCAACCCAATAGTAACTAGCCATGGATGACACTTTGTTTCAGGCATATCATTGTCCCTACATATGCCCTAGGTGTCACTCCTTATTTGATACTTGGTAGGAAAAATGTGAACCGAGAAAGAAGAGTAATTAGTTCCTTGCCCAAAGTATGAAACATGTCACCAATTTTGTTCTTTTGTTCTAAATAGTAGTCAGAGTTGAATGTTTATTCTTGTATTCTATGTAAAAATGTTATAGAAAACCTGTTCCAATTGTCAAATGTCTATTTTTTTCCCCAGGACAAAAGCGCCACAGTGGGACATTAGCGCCTATCGTTCTGTCTCGTCTCCTGGGCATTTAAGTTCCTGTGATTATTTATGTCTTATGTCTACTTCTAAACCATTTTCTTAGCTCCCATTTGATCAAATTTTATTATTTACCATTATGTATCTAGTTTATGGACTACTGAGATGGTGAAATAATCACCCAATGGTTTCCCCCACTCATTTGGGGTATGTGAGATGGATCAAAGCGAGTGACCCAAACAAGGGAACATGAAGTTGATATGAACATTTGAAGAAGAAATCATGTAGGGGGAATAGGTTATGTGCATGGAAACAACCATATCACATGAAAAACAATGGGAAGAAAGATAACATCAAGTGTTAGTGCCAAACAAACATGACACAATGTAATAGAAACTAGCCAAATACACAAACTCATATCAAAAGAACAACATAGTAGCTGGTGGAAAAAATGGACACCACTTAGGATATCACAAGACACTTAATGCCTTCAAGGCCATACAAGCAAACAATCAATCAATCATAGGGCAGTCCACAAACAATGGAAAACAAGGCCCAAAAATAGAAGACAAGAGACAAACAAAGGAGATAACCATAGTTGGGAGTAATCCTATAAGATTAATTCTACACACAAAGCACTCCATTAGCATGTTACTGATAATTGATAGTATGCCACAATGTATATAACTGAAAATAGGAATGAAATTAGTAGATATTAATGATAACACATAAATGTAGGAAATTAGGGAAAATAGATGCCCCTAGGAGCCTTGATGGGATTGGTAGAGAACAGTTTCAAGCCTCATGCATTAAGTGATAACTTGTAGATAGCCTACATTCACCTCAAAATACCATGTGAACATGCATGTTTATATGTAAAAGGATAAAACATACTATGAATCAAGCTAACATGATAAGTAAAGTGTAACATGGAATAATATAAGAAAACAAAGATACATCCAACCAAGATCTAAGCTAATGTTTTTGTATTTTTGCAAATATCTAAATGTTTTTGTATTATTGAATATGAAATATTATGACTAGGGAAGGGAAGCAAGTTTTCCCCAATGGTATGTGTGTAAAGTGAGGTTCATGTAGGTAAGTGCACCCTCAACAGTCATGTTTGAACCTAGAATAAGAGTGCATCATCGGGTAGCAAGGGTAACATAAGAGATACCATAGAACAATGTCAACATAGTGAGGGGAGAACCCTATAGAGTCCAAGATTCCAACTACATGAGTAGTAAGTGTAATGACATAAACAATAAGAGTGTGTCCATTAGGAGAAACTATAATAGGTGGAACATTGGTAAGCAATAGGTTAATTTGGGAAGATAAGAAACATTAAAATTGTATGCACTAGCCCCTAAAACTATAGAAGAAACCATAGACATAAATGTACAAAGATGGGGATTTATTTCTCCCATGGATGTAACAAGATGAGGTGTAGCCATAACATATGAGTTATGCATAGAAGTTTGGAAAGTGAGTAAGTGAAGAACATCAAGAATCATTATCAAATCAACACACTATGTTTTTACTTATGGTGGGGAAGTTGCAAGTAAGTGATGTAACGTTGGATTCAATGTAAGCATATGATCATTAGAATTACATCAAGATTTGTTACAAACAACATATTTGAAATCCATGGTCATGGTGACATTGTGAAGGGGGATATGAGTGTCTCCCAACACCTTAGGTATTGTAGATGTAACAACCACCATAGGGGACAAAGCTCTAGATATAGGTAAATGTGCAACAATATGCATTAGGGATCGAACACCATTTGGATGAGAGTGAGACATAGTGGGAGGAGTATCATGGTACCAATAGAAATTTCATCATGTAAACTAGTAGTACTGTAGTCCATCATAAGAGGAGAATGATGTGTAATGTAAGTAGTGTATTCATTATCATGTATGAGAGGGATATCAAAAAGAGTAGCAACATGAGGTGTGGAATCTATTACAAAATCCACGAGGGAAGGTGTTACAAGAGGAATTATGTGCTATGACATGGGTACAAAGGACCGTGAGTGAGAAACATGGATGAAAGCCTGGTAGATTGTATTGATATGCAATGAATCAAGTTATAATGTGATAATGTTGCAATATTTATAGATATCACACAACAGTTTACAAAACAACATTTTGTTATACAAGTGCAACAAAAGCGAACCAAAAATCATACAGAATATAAAACAAAAGTATGGTTATAACAATTAAACTACATAACCATATAACCACCTAAGTAAACCATAAATAACCTATGGTAAAAGTAACTAATATGAAATTACTAAATACAATGTAAAGTTACCTATAACTAAGGTCTTACCTAACATTACCCCACCCCTTAATTTTGCATTACATCAAGAGAGGAGGAGATGAACTCTCTAAACATCTTGAATTTTTCACGTGCAAGTGACTTCATGAAAACATTTTCTCGTTGTTTAGTTGTTGGGTAAAACTGAAGCTAAATGTTGTGTTTCAAAACACGCTCGCAAAGGAAATGAACTTATACCTTGATATGCTTCATTCTCTCGTGAAACATTAGATTGTAAATAAGTTTTATAATACCTTCATTGTCAATATACAAGGTGGTAGATTTATCCTATGGTACTCCAAGTCCCTCAAGTATGTGAAATAGCCATATCACTTTGCAGATAGCTCCACCCGTAACATGATATTCGATTCTTTGGAAGATCGAGAAATAATGTTTTATTTTTGCTTCCCCATGATATCGGACCGAGATAAAAATAAATAAATCTAGAAGTGGATTTCCTATCATCAATATTACCTACATGATATGAATTTGAAAATCCAGTCAAGAAGAACCAATCATTCTTTTTGTACTCTAAACCAAAATCCATAATTCCCTTGATATATCTCAAGATTCACCTTTCTATTTTCCAATGACAAACTCTGGGTTCTGTATGAACCGTGAAAGATAGCTAACTGCAAAGCTGATATTTGGTCTAATATAAGACATGTAAATGAGACTCCCAATCAACTCATTGATGAGAGAGAGTTGCATTTACCAGTGGAGATGGACCATGTTCGAGATAACTAAAGTCTTGTCTCCATAGGTGTGGCAATTGGTGTGTAGTCCATCATCCTAAATTTCTCGAGCATAGTCTTAGCATATTTCAACTAAGAAGCAATGATATAGTTATCCTTTTACCATAATTCCAATCCAAGAAAGTAGTGTATAAGCCCAAGATATGTCATGTTGAATGATTGATTCATATATTTATTCATTGCATTGATCATAATCATTGTGATGTCAATGACGACTAGATATTCAACATATACAACAATAATAACAATCTCTCCTCCTTGCTTCTTAAGGTAGAGATTATGATCATATAGATTCCTCTCAAATCCATGTTGAATGAGATGCTCATCAATCTTGATGTACCATGCCCGAGGAGCTTGTTTAAGACCATACAATGATTTGATGAGTCTACATACCTTTGTTTCTTCTCCATGTATGACAAAACCCTCTGGTTGAGTCATGTAGACTTCTTCTTGTAAGTCTCGTTGAGAAAACACTTTTCATGTCCATTTGGTGAACTTTCCATCCAAACTGCAACTAGAGAAAATATCATCCTGATCATTTTGTTCTTAGATGTGGAAGAAAAAAATTTCCTTGTAGTTTATGCCTTCCTTTTGAGCAAACCCACTTCTTCAAGTATTTCTTTGTACTTGTCAATGGTATCATCTACTTTGTACTTGGTTTTAAAAATCCATCTGCATCTAATGGGATTCTTCCCTGGTGGAATATCGACAAGCTTCCGGTGTTATTCTTCATCATTGATTGATACTCAACATCCATGACATCTTTCCAAGCTTTAGACTGTAGGGCTTCCTGAACAATAGAGGGCTCAACAAATTCAACAACTCTACTCATCAAGGAAAAATTTACCTCTTCACGAGATTTGTTGTGAGCCTGTGGTCTAGTAGTGGATGTGTTTGGAGAAATATTCAATTTTACATCTCGAATCATATTTATATACCATTTAGGCATACGTTGAACTGTTCCCGTGGGTTGTGGTCTGTCAAATCATCACCATCATCATTTTCATCATCGGTGCGAAAATTTGCTTCTATTTCACAACATGGGTGCTTTGTACATTAGGTGAGTATATGGAAGGAATCTTAACTTATTTCTTCTCATAAAAATCA
The DNA here is from genome assembly GCA_018340775.1 of Taxus wallichiana var. yunnanensis. Lineage (NCBI taxonomy): Eukaryota > Viridiplantae > Streptophyta > Pinopsida > Cupressales > Taxaceae > Taxus > Taxus wallichiana. The sequence goes on from CM031242.1 coordinate 1,006,554,619, forward strand.
ACATCCCTATTGGTATATACTTTTATGGTCTTCGATCCATCATTTGTACCAAGAGCTTCTTCACTGTAGCTAATGAAGATGTATTTCTCTACTTTCATATCCAACTTCTTTCACTTCGCTTGGGTATGTGCATGCTAGCTTTGCACCCAAATACTTTGAGGTGTGCAATGAATGACTTCCATTTTGACCATGCTTCATGTGGTGTTAATCCATTAAGAGAAAATTTGGGCACCCTATTCAATAAGTACACCGCATTTTTGTTACTTTTTCCTATAACATCTTTGCCAGTCCTGAATCATTGATCATGTAACGGACCATCTCCATGATAGTATGATTCATTCTCTCAAAAATACAATTTTATTACACTATATGTGTAGGAGGAATTTATTGACAAATATCATAAGCTTTTAGAAAGGCTTTGAACTCATTCTGTGAATTCCCCCTCGATATGAGTAGAGATTTGATTTTGTAACAATGTCATCCCAACACCCACTTTGAACTTCTTGAACTTCTTAAAATATTCATCTTTAGTATGAAGACAATAAATCCACATTTTCTCAAGTAATCATCAACGCAAAGCATAAATACAGAAATCTAGAATGACTAGGTTACATCTCGACCGTAAAGATTAGTCTACATCAAATCAAGCTTACCTAGAGCTTGATATGCACTCTTTTGGAATGAGGTTTTGTGTTGTTTTACGCAAGGAAGTTAGGATACTTATATGTATCCTTCTTGAGAGATGGAAAACCTCTCACCATGTTATACTTGGTGAAGTGTGTCGAGATATCCAAAACTGATGTGACCAAGTCTTTGATGCCACAACTATGTGGAGGAGGTGTCTTTAGCCACAAGTGCTTGATTATCTATGTGGAAAACATCAAGCTAGAATATCCTTCCCACATTTGAAGCTCTTGCAACAATTTTCAAGCTTATATATTTATCTCAAATCAAACATACTTTCTTCTGGATTTATAATCAAATTCAATATTCGATTGTGATCTAGAAATTAACTTACGATAGAAAGTTTTTGTCAAACTAGGGACATACAATACATCTGATAACCTACAATTTTGTGAACCAAGAGGTAAAGAAATGTTCCCAATACCTTGGATAGTGTAGGAAGATTCATCACCCAATGAAACATGATTTTTGGAGGGTGTGTCTCTCATTGTGGAGAACCAATCTCTACATCTGGTCATGTGTTGAGTTTCACCCGAATTAACATACCGATAACACTATAAGATATAATTACTTCACCGGAATGGACAGTGTACAATAATTCCCCATCCTTCAAATGATCTTCTTACTCAATAACATTTCTTTGCTAATGGGGGTTTCTTCCTCTAGTTCCCCTTCTTCTGCCCTTTCTTATAGCTAGATTGTCCCTATTGAGATTGTTGATTGTTAGGTATCAAATTGCTAGACAAAGCCTTCTTGTACGTGTTGTACCAAGAATATTTCACATCATGTCCTCTGTTGTAAATAGGACATTTTTTTCTTCTACTTGTCCCCTTGTTGATTATACTTCTGGGACTTATTAGAAGAATGAGATTTTTCTTCCCTTTCTAATGAGAAGAAAGTGCTTTCTCTTCTTCTTCATCTTTGTTGTAGAATGAATCTTCTTGCTGCAACAAGTTCATCACTTCTTAAAGCGATAGACTAATCGACAAGTTCATCATCATCACAAAAATTCTATATGAGGGAGGAAGTGATCTCAAAATAATGGGCACGAGAGCAGTATCTGATATCTCCTCTCCCAGGGCTAGAAGAGAATCCCTCAATATTATAACTCTATGCAAGAAAGCCTCAACTTTCTCATTAGGCTTGAATTTTAACGTACATAACTGAATCTACAAATTCAATATCTTGTTCTTGGCCTCATACACTATTCAGTTTGTTCCACATTTTTCTAGACATTGTAACATCTCGAATGCGTGGTTACATGTCATCAGACACTATGAATAAGATGATCAATTTGGCCTTCTAATTGGCCTATCAAACAAGTGTTATCATGTTGCATCATTTGGTGATCTACTTGCAAAACCATTTACAACAGGGAGACATTTATTCAAACTCAAGTTGAGTTTGAATTTTGCTCTTCCACACAACATAGTTTTTTCCACATAGTAGCAACGAGTCGGAAAAAAATAACTTTGGAGCATTGTTGGCCATAGTGGGTTGTTATAATTTCCCAACTAAATGACACATTAGCACAATACAATACATTGAGAAAATGAATACAACCTTTCGTGGAGAAAATTAAATGACAGAAAAAATGGTTTTCGAGGCCCTAGTGGCCTACAAATCTCTATTTGTCTCAGAAAAGACAAAATCTCACAAAATAAAACAAAAATACACCTTTTTAGGTAGTTCCCTTTAACAAACGTCGTTGAAAATCACTTTTTAAGCCAAATGAGAGATTTTTTAACCCTAAAATAGAGTTTTCTCATCTAAATTTAGTAATGCTTGTCACTAAAATCCTATACTTTTGATCGCCTCGACCTCTATATAGATATGGCCACCCACTCGACCCCTAACTAGTTCTAGCTAATGGGAGATTAGTTAGTCGGGCGTAGGAGTTTTGTCCTGTAGTTCAAGTCCATAGTGAGGTGGGTCACTGAAATCACCCCAGGGGCCCTATACTCTACTATATAGATCTGGGGGCCCATCGCCATATTTATATATATGTTTTCTCCACCCGAGATATCAATCCTATATGTGATCTTAATCAATTCCATATAGAGTGGTCCCTTCCCTCTCTACATGGAGAGGGGAGTTAGGTCCGTTCTGCGGTCTAGTGGCTAAAATTTTCATTTGTATTACATATATAATAGAGTGATAGATGCCCCTATAGATAAGATCAAATAAGATATGGGGGAGGTTTGGGGCCTCCTTGCAAACATGTACCTCCACTTGCCCATCTTTGATAAGGAATGAAACAAAATAATGAGTTTAAGACACATAATTTGGTTTGATGGATGTTCCCCATTAACCATAAGGATATAGGGATTCTCCATTCAATATTTAGTGTCATTGGTGGAGTGACGGGAACATGCTTATCAATACCATTTAGTATGGAATTATCATAGCCTTGGTGGGATTCATCAACTCCATAATGTTTTAATAACATGACACGCTTCTCCCAAGACCTTTTTATGGTGATAAGTGGATTTGGGAATTAGTTCGCTTTTGATTCCTAAAGGTGCACCCGAGGTGGAATTTCAAAGCTTGAATAACATTTCCTCCTGGTTGTTGCCACATTCATTGTTTCTCTTACTAAGCCCAACCTCAGTAGAAGTAGGTAGTGACACTGGGTGGATGGTCTATTTACCCCTAAGTGGTACTCGCGATAGGGTCCTCAACACTCTCTTCTCTATTCTGGGTTCCCCCGTAATATCTAATCATATATAGGGGATGCTTTGCGATCTATAGTCTGACATATCTATATAGATGGGGAAAACCCCTATCTATATATGTCCCTCCTTCTGTGGGCCAAGCCCGAGTGCCAACTCTAGATCGAGATAGCCGCCCCCTAAAAAATGGGTTCTTAAACGAGTTAAAAGAGACAAAAATAGAAAGAATCTAAAATATAGAGACTTTCTAGTTCAAGACTTTAGGAATCTTTATCACAAAGAAACAAAACATCCCAATAAATTCCAAGTAGAAGAAAAATAAAATAATTTTAAACTAGATCTTTGAAAAAAAAGCGAAGGCTACAAAAAGGGATGGGATGAAGTTAATTTTCAATTGGATAATGATTTTGAATTGGATAATGAAGAAGGATTGGATAATGAAGAAAGATTTTATAGTGAATAAAAGAGGAAGAAGAAGAAATAAAAGTAATAAAAGAAGAAGGAAAAATAACAAACGGAGAAAGAAAAAACTAAGAAAAGAAAAAAGAGAAGAGAAGGAAAGAAAAAGACAGAGAGAAGAAGAAAGAGAAAAAATAGAAAAACAAAGACTAGAGAAAAGAAGAGCGAATAAATTCGCACATTGAGAAAGGAAAAAAAAGTGGTTTGGGGGACCGTGGGGTTGACCCATGCACCAACCCTTATAAATGCTTTAAGAAACACCTTGAAACCACTATAGCGCACTTGACACCTATGATATATAATGAACCTTTTTAAATTATATCTAGAGTTATAAGACTACGAATAGAAAAAAATGCCTATCTTTTTAAAATGGCAACGTGGCGGTGCAGAACAACTAGGTGGCATTGAATGAGAGGAACACATGCAACTAGAGATTTAGTGCTTGTATTTCTAGGTTTTAAGTCTTTGTTTTAGACCATTGTAATTGTTCATGACCTCATTTATTATTTTCTTTAGAGTCTTGGATTAGCTCGTGATCAAATTGAGCTCTCCATAACGTGGAACACATGTCTCGTAGGGACATTAAGAACCCACTATTAAAAATTTGATTAGGTCCAAGTTTTTGTGTGTAGAGACTTCTTGTTTATAAAGTCATTCTTTGGTGTTTTTAGGGTTGTAGAGTCACTTGGAGAGGAGGCCTAGATCCATGGCTTGGATGGAGAATGGAAACCCTTCTCAACTCGACAACAACTCATCTAGTAGCTCAGTCCTGTTTGGATGTATTTTTTCACGTAGAGTACAAATAACCTAACTCAACTACCTAAATTGGTAGCTCGCCGGTGGGCTCAACTTGCCCCTTAACATAATGCAACCTAATTTGTATATAGAGCCCAACTCGGTTTACAGACTCATTCTCTTATCCAAATCTCCTCTAGCTCGATGCAAAACTCGCCGAGTTGGTTTGCATTGTCACACTCTCTCTCCAGGAGTCGGCTAGCCTCTAAGAGCTCATCTTGGTCCCGCAAGTACCCAACTAGCTCACCCTACAACTCTCCTGGAGACCAATAGGATAAAGTTGGCTTCTGTAAAACTATAAATTTAGAGATACTTCCAAACAAGGTTATGAATAATATTTCCTCTAAAGTTAGAGGTAAAACTCCTTATAGGGAAAAATATTTCCAGATTTTTTTATTTGAAACAAATTTCTCCAAGAACCAACTTAGTGTAGGAGGCGGTGCACAGGTGGATCCTCCTTTCCTAGTGCACGGAAAAGAATATTATTACTACAAATTGACTACACAAGCTCATGTAGAGCTTCTAGTGAGTGTGGGGATGCATGAGAGGGGGTTAGGAAGTTACAGGAGGCGGTTTGGCTCTCTAAATGTTGTAAATGCTTCTCCAAACTCCTATGTCACTTCGCACACTCTCTTACACAAATTAGGTCTTCTCTTTCCTGCTCTAATACCAAATTTGAGTGAGGAATAGGGATGAAATCCTGGTATATTATATTGATATGCAGGAATCAAGCTATAATTTGAGAATGCTTTGAATATTTATATATATTGCACAACAGTTTACAAAACAACATTTTGTTGTACAAGTGCGACAAAAGAGCAAAAAAACCCTACGGGAATATAGAACAAAATACAATTAAACTACATAACCATGTAACCACCTACGTAAACCATAAATAACCTATGGTAAAGGTAATTAATATGAAATTACTAAATACAATTTAAAATTACCTATAACTAAGGTTTTACCTAATAAGGATTGCATGCGTAGTATGTAACCAAGGATGACCTAGAAGGATATTATATGTGAAATTTTTAGGCATGACACACCATAAACCATTAAGAGTGCAAAGTCCTACAATAATGGGTAGAGGGATGTCTCCCAACACTTGCTTAGGTTTATTATCAAAACTATAAATACATAGAGTAGAGGGAGTTAGATTAGTAGTAAAAATCCATGTTTTATGGAGAAAAGAGATGTTACATATATTAAGACTAGATCCATTATCAACTAAAGCACGCTTAACAAGCACATTATGAATGCAAACTTGAATATACAATGAGGGAGCATTGTCAAAAATTGTATGGTAAGCCATATAATAATTTTACACAAGCAAACTAGGAAGACAAATAGATTTGTATTGAAAGTGATGTTGAGCAAAAAATGACCATTGTTAAATGAATAAAATGACCATATCTTGAAATAGAATTTGAATTGTACAAAAAGAGAGGTTTTTTTTAATCATGTAAAATAAAAACCTCTAAGGGATTTTCTCAAAGTGTGTATTTTTCAATTATTCTGAATTATTAAAAAGTGTAATTTTGAATTTTCAAAAAATTTGCTAAAAATTATATTAAATAAAAAGAATTTTTCATTAAATATGTAAAAAGTAAAAATAACCTCAAAGGAATTTGAAAATAGATCTAGTATGCATGATATATGAAACAAAAGGTGATTTGAAAATTAGGAGCCCGAATAAGTGACCTAAAGGGCAGGACCAACCATGAAACCCTAGGGATTTTTTTATAGATCAGATTTATGGCATATGATATATGAATATCAAGTGTGAATATGAAGATAAGATGTAGATATGAATCCTAATGTAATTAGGGTTTGGGTTTGGAGAATAATAGATCGGATAAAAACATGTAAGAGTCGGGTTCACTAAATGATTTAACTAAAAGTAAATCTTAATAGGAGGATTGAGATGAATTAAATAATATTAGAGAGTTACAAGATACAACATATAATGATAATCATGTAAAGTAATAAGGAGATAATAGTGACTTAGTTGATAACTTGACGTTTGTACTAAATCTAGGTGAAGTGATAGTAGAACAAGCTCAATTTGGACTCGTGTGCATGCTTTGTCTAAAGGACTATGATAATCTAGTATGCTAGATGGTAGCACCTAGAAGGGGACAAAATTGACCTAGGTACTAGTGTCTATGTTGGGCACTAGTGTCCTAGTAGTGAGTGCGCAGTCCGGTTCTTTTAGGGTGGTCCGATAAGCTTGCCTTCACTTTGCCATGTGTCACAACTACTTCCCGAAGGGGGTTCCTATCGCACATGTACACAAAAACAAACCCTATCTACCTACACAAGGATCAAACACACATTAGACTAAATAATATATGTAAATTATCAATTTAGATAGACATTGACAATCACCCCAATGTGATTGTCACCGAGTGTTGTACTACATTTTAGACTTAATGTAGTTCTTATGTGTGTGTGATAGAATCATGTCCCTTTAAGCTAGGTTGTCCTTGTTTCACTTACAACAAGATAGTGGGATACAATTACTTTTCCCCCAAGATAATGTGTGTGATGGAATTCAGAATTTTCCCTTCCTATGTAGTGAATAATGCAACCCAAATGCAGTCCTCAAGTGTTCCTTTTGTCCAAGTAGTACATAAAAAGTAATAGCCCCAATTTCCCTTATTTCCGATTTCCCTTAGAATAGTTAGTAAGTCATGTATATATATGATTCTTTTGCTTGAATTTTGTCATTAACAACCCTAAAAGTCAACCCAAAGTGATAAATAGAAGTTTAAAAAGATAACAATTGATGTGACATTTTAAACATAAGAAAGCAAGGGGAAAAGACAAAAGTTCCCAAAGGGGACAGAAGCACTGGCGCTCCCTGTCCCTTACGGGCACTAATGTCCGAGATCTCCGAAGATAAAATAGGAAGTACTTGAGTTGGGTAACACATTATGTGATGTCCAAAAGCAAAGGGATAATTCCATAAAAGTAGAGGACGAAAGCATAAAAAGATAAAACAATGTTAATGTAAAGTAAAACAAATGTTGTTAATGTCTATTTTTCTTACTTAGGAATCATGCATATAATGATATACTAGAGGTGTGACGTAATAGTACTAAGTGCATAATTTTATGTCTACATAAGGAGCCAACTTTGATCCTATCATCATGTATCAGCTTGTGTGTTTCCTGCATCAAGCTCAATATACATCATGAACTTATGTGTGTAAATAGTAAATATTATATCTATCAAACTAATGTGACAAACGATATGTATAAAGTAACAACCTACCCAAACAAACTATAAGCATGTCTTGATTTTGTATTTTTGCACATATTTGCATGTTTTTTTATTATGTGATTATTTGAATGTTTTTGAATTGTTTTGAAAATAACTATGTACAAGAAAGGGGGTAACACAAGATCTACCCAATGAGATCCCTTATAAAGAGGTCATTCGTACTCGATGGTAAAGGGGACATACCTATAAGTTTCAGGTAGAGATGAAGGATGCTCATGTATAATTTGTGTAGGATCCATAACTTTTGCTATAGAATAACTAGAGTTTGGAGTCTTGTGATGAGTAGTATCCACCAAAAGTGACTTAGTTTTATGCCTAGGAGAAGGTGTTTTGTGATAATTACTATGTGTTCTAGATGACTGAACAAAAGGTTGAGGAGAAGGTGTCATATGAGAGGTAGTACATGACATAATAGGAACAATGTGTGAACTAGAAGACCTACACATGGATGTTCCTAGGGATGTCTTACGAGACATGACATGGGAAACATAAGGTTGATATGTATACACACTAGCACTAGGATTAGTAACTATATCTATGATGGGGCTGAGATATGACAATATAAGATCCTAAAATGGAATACCCTAGATTGTAACCACTTGACTATTTTAAATGAACTTAACACATTGGTGAAGTATGGTATGGTATAGTTGCGAAGGTGTGAAGCCAAGAACAACCTAGACTTATGTTATAAGAACAAAGATATAATGCCACTAAGAATGTGAGATAAAATTTAATAGTGCCAACTATGAGATGAAGGAAAACATGTGTGATGTGTGCCAAGGATCAACTATGACATCCTTCTTAGTATATCCGAGAGAATGAATGAATGTAAATGTGCACATATTATGGGGAGTAGTATGGTCAACCAAACAATTGAATATTAGATGTCAATCAATAGAGGTTAGAATATAGAGTATATTAAAAACAAAACCATGTTCCATATCATCATTATCAAAAGTAATAACAAACAAGGAAGGTGTGAGAATAACAATACTAATCATAACATCGAATGTTTGATCATAAGAAGGTATATGTGATATGACATGATAAGGATTATGGACATTCAAGGAAGATTTAGTAGTATCATGTTGTAGAGAATTGGATCATGAAATATTTTGAGATTTGTATCATCATTAACATGTTTAAGATGAGGCGGATCCTTATATTTAATAGTACCAACATCAAGTAGATCTTAGATAACATGAAAAAGCTTGAAACAACTGTTAGTAGACTCCTCAATGCATCAATAATGGTCACAATGGGTATTAATATCAAATATATTATCATGAGTTGCATTTGTAGTGACCTCAAGTGGTGGAGGAAGGTATACAAGATTATACTCAAGTATTTTTTAGCACTTTTCCTGTGCACAAGGTGAACAAGTGAACTACCATCGATAGGGTTGTAATTTTAGCCTCATAAGTTGATAGACATCATTAAAAGTGTCTTTAGCATCAAGTTTTTCATCAACATGTTTGATTTAAAATGTAGTCTTACTTTGAAACTTTTGATTAGATACATTAGAGAATTAACAACATACTTATGTTTATTCATGTTGAGGAGTTTGACTTCACCTTATTTAAATTGTGACATAAATGATAGAAATAACTGAGTTTGTCAAAAATAATTCACTATTGGCTAAGATATTATTCATCTCAGAAAGCATGGTCATGTAGCACTAATGGGTTCATTGGAACCTTGTTACATTTTAGTGATTTGAGCATAAGATACCTTGTCTCATATATTGATTTAAATTTGTGTAAGAAATTGATTTTCCAAAGGAGTGAAAGTTTGGATATAATGCATGTGTAAATCACAAAAGCACTGTAATGCAAAATATTCGAGACTCCGAGGAAAGATCTTGGTAATTAACATATGATTTGAAGAACAATATAAGAAAACAACATAAAAAGTGTAGAGGTGTTCTTCAGAGTCACAATTTCCATCATAGATATGAAGCTTAAGAGAAACAAAAATGGTAAGTAAAGGGTAAGAGGCCACTTTATATGTGACTGGTCTGTGAAGCAATTGAGTAGATTCCATAGAATGAGAAGAAGTAGATTCACCTTGTTGTAATTGTAAAATTTAATTTTATAAAGTATGAACAAAATATTCCAAAGATGATGTGCTGGGAGAAGAAGCACTATGAGTATAAAGAGGAGATGTATGAATAGGAGTAGTCATACAAATATTCATAGCCACACTATAGAGTGGAGGATTAAATCCCCTAATAAAATATGTATCACCAATGTAGGGATGGTTTATGTGTGTATGCTAGATGATGATTGAGTGTTAAGATCAGATGTGGAAAATATAATAGTATTTTTGAGTTGATTATAGGCAATATAAAGGAGAACATCAATAATATCGGGACGATCCTTCAAAAAATGTGCAAAATGTTGAGCCTCGTCATCTAAAAGGACATGGTTGTCAAAAATGTTATGAGATCCATCACCTTAGATATTATTAGTAAAAAATGTGATCACAGAATGAGAAAAGAGACTAACAATAGTTTAAACATAAATATGAGAGGTAGACATTATAGCATCATAGGGCGTGAGTTGATGAGATTGAGATGTATGAGTTTCAACATGCAGAGTAACCGAGATCTTGATGAGAGGGATGTTAGTTTCGCAAGCCAAGATAAGAATCCTTTTATTGAAGATATAGATGGTGATAGCGATCTATGATATTTGGAGCCATAATAGGTAAACTAAAACCAATGAAACTCTAGGACCACTAGAGTTTGGACAATATATTCTATTTAAGATTTGGGTTAACCACATATTTACACACTAATTAAATTCTAGTGTTATGGGAATACACAACAATAAGAGGGATGTAAGGGTTTGTAACACATAAAATACTATGTTGAATTAACTTTTGACAATAATCATTCACAATCGTAATAACGATTTCATACATGTAGCGAATTATAAATGATAAGTAATTGCTTAAATATAGAAAATGATAGATAAAATTAATTGTATAAGATAAAGCATGGATTATATAGATGTGTAAGATGATGAAATAATTATATCGAGAGAATGGAAATGCTTTGTGTTGATCTTGGAATAGGATTTGAGCAAGGGTAATATTGTATGACTACTATACCATATAAACTAGCTTTATATGGTCATGACTTAGATTTATACAATCTTAGGCCCTTTGATAGTTTAGATCTAACACTTCTTGTGTGCTTTACTTTCCTAGGAATGGCCTTTTTTTTATGTCACTCTTGCTCACACAATTTTCAGATGTTTTGTAATTACCTACAATAAAAAGAAACCTTGAAAACCTTTAGAACCCTTCATCAAATCATTATCAAACCAAAAGGAGAAAACATGTGTCTCGTGGTTGAGGCTAGACTACCCATGGCAGTCATACTCCTAGTTGTTGAACCAACACAAGTGCTACACTACATACCCTCATTGCGGGATCAAGACTCGTGTATTTCTCTTAGGTTTTTGTGCAAGTGTGAAAAACTAACCATTCCCCTAGGGGTGCCCTCGCATCTCTTGACACCAAGATAATGGCCTAACTATATAGTGTAGAATGTATCCAACCTTTTAGTAGTGTGATGTGCTATGCCTTAACAATATTACCTAACCCTTTGATGCTTGAAACCCTTGAAAATTTCTTAGAGTGACTTCGCTCTTGCTAATACATGGCTCTATAACATTTCATGCTTGGAAATGGAGGAAGATAGACTCTTTGACCTAGTTGAGTTCTTTATACCTATGGTATGAACAACTTTAATGGATATGCAAATAATTTGGGTAGATTTAGGGATCCTTTGAATGCTTTTGAAGTGATATTTACAATAGGATCTTGTAAGAGTGTCAAGTTAGTTAAAGTGGCCTTGACTTGCTTATATAACCTTTCTTAGGTGATTTATTTTTAAAAGGTCAACCCTAGGAAGATGAAATGATTGAAAAAGATATCAAAATTGAAAAAGTCAGTGAACTTGAAGATCTAGGACCATATAAGTTGGCGAAGATTAGACCCCACATCCTGACATAGTTATACAATTCGGATAGAGAAGGAGAAAGGCAAAATAGGAAGTTTAGACATGAAACAGAAGGTTGTTTACTTGGTTTTATTAGATAATATTCCCTAATTAACAACATAGAAAATTGCAATGATAAGAAAGATTAAAAAGAGCTAGAGAGACTAATTGATTGGATTTTGAATGCGAACATTTGTCTTAGCAAGGGAGCATAATCAAACTTGGAATTACAAAAGGACAAGTTACCAAATTTTAGTGTCTACAATAGTTGAAGTAGGTGAAATGGACATTAAAATGTTAATGAGGTCAACTAAATATTTAGTAGAAGCATTTGGTATCTCCTCTATTTGTGTGAAATGAAAATGATGGATGACTAACTATATTCTCCCTATTAATGTGAAAGTGAGTGATAGTTGAGGAGACCTACAAAGTAATTTCCAAAGGATTGTTCAATTGGTTGTAACACCTGTTTGCTTTTTTTGAATTTGTAGTTTGAGATAATGTAAAGCTCCTTATCTCAATTTAGGCATAAAATTTATCTGCCACCTCATTAAAACATGTAACATGGACTTCCCCTCCTAATTTTTTGTCTGTAAAATCAAACCCAAACAATTCCAATACTCTTTGTGTCATGATATTTGTGAAGGTATTTATTTGTTAGAGCACAACCCTTTATCTAACACTAAAATGAAGTATCCAATGTGTTGATATGAATGGTAAAGGATTCCACATTTAAAAGAGAGGTACCATTGGAGCAAGATTCGATGGGAGAAGACAACAATTTGAAAGCAGTAGAATTGTTTCTGAAGCTCATATGTTTTTTGGGAGTTAGCAAGATTGATATCTATGTGAGTTCCCCAATTTTCCCATAGGCAAAGACAATGGTTTTTGTTTTAGTATGAGAATAGTCCTACAAACAAGGCACAAAAATAAAATGACACAAATTATATAGTTAAATTAGCCAACATTCTGAATGTGAAAGTTAGGGAGAAGTCAAAATTACATATCATGTTTTATCATCATACTAATTTTTTTCATTAACTATATAATGGATCCATTTTGAGATTGATTTATAAGGTCACGTGTAGTTAATTTGGAGGGCATAAGGGCCTATAATTGCAATCCATCTGACAAATTTACATATACCAAATTTTAAAGCTCAATATTGTGTGAAAAGGGCACATGTATAACAATTGGATCTTAGATTTTATATATATACAACCTATAAGAACATGGACAATTTCATGGTCCATCAAAGTTGCATCTAGTGCTTTGGAAACTTCATTCTTGGTATAAAACATTGTGATTGAGAGGTACATATCCAATTAAATATAAAGAGTTTAAAGTAGGGAAAATTTAATCATTCGAAATACATGTATGGCCTCTTGAATAAAGAATAAGAGAAAATGAAATGTACACTTGAAATAAGGTATGTTATAACTAGACTAACAAAAATAAGTAGAGGGAGTTGGATCTGTTATATATTTTTCAATATACAAAGCACGCATAAAATAAAAGCCAAAACATTAAAAGAAAATAAAGAGAAACATATTTTAAAGACCAATAAGCAACAATGCATGTACGGAAAATTTGTGTGCTTGAAACACATGTCGAAGGGCAAGAGTAAATATATACATGCATGAAAAGTTAAGTTGTTTCACCATTAATGTTTAAGCAAGAATATTATTACAAGTTTTTACAATAATTGTCGCATTATTAAAATGAAACATCGGAATAAGAAGGATGGTTAAAACACTTTCAATTTATTTGTGATGGTTTATTTATCATTTTAATTACACAATTAGAACATTCCTAGGTCGATTTAGGATATACAATATCAACAATCACCTTTTGTAAGTTATGTGAGGTAGAATATTTCTTGGCACTATTTATTTTAGCAAAGGAAATAACAAATCCTCTTAGGAGGGAAGGAACAAGCAGAAAGAAACTAAGGACATATGTATAAAGGAAGATAACAAAGCCAATGATTATTGTCTAAAGAGATTTATTTGCAATCAACTACGTACACATAATTTTTAATTTTTTTTTTTGGGGTTTTCTATTGCCAACATCGAAAAAACAAAAATGCCCAAAGAAAACAAAAAACATGTATACTAAATTGTAAAAATAAAATAACACGAGCTCTTTGAAGTAATGAGCCATTTTATGTTCGCATCTTTATTTTTTTCATCATCAACATTAACAAAATACAAGGGCTAGAAAAAGAAAAATTAGTTTTTATTAAATACAAAGAAAACCAAACTATCAATGACAAAACCAAAATAATGGAATAAAAGTGTTGATTACATAAACTAATTTTTCTTTGATTTTTGTTTGCTTGATTTTTTAGCATAATTGGGGTATTTCTTTGTTGATTTGGGATTTCTCGCATCGATCCTTATTTTTCCAATTTTCAGAAGGCACATATTTTTATGTGTCTTCAATGATATCATAGACTATGCCAAACCCTTTAGAGTTTGTGCCAACATTATGAAAGCTAGAAAGATAGATCGCACATGTCTCTAACAAATTCAATTTGGCCTTCACCATTTTTTTCACAAATTTTCAAGTCTCAGGCTACTTGTAATGCAAAACATCGACAACAAATTGGGTCATGTTAAATAGATCCTCCCTTTTCAAATGTGGTGTTGTTAATGCTGCACTGTGGAGGTGGAATGACATTGGCATTGCAATTTTTATGATTTGCTAACGTTAGACACAAAATAAAAACTCAATGGAAAATGGGCATTACAATTAGAATTTTAAAAACAACTTGAAATAATTTATTTATTTTATACAACAACTTAACACATTTAAAACAAATGACAATTTTATCACATAACCTTTGTTTTATTTTGAGGGGTAGTGATCTCCTTGGAAAACAGCTTTAAAAACCTTATCACAACATAGTCTACCATCCAATTTGGGGCGTATTACGATGGCCTCATAAGGAAGCAAACCATGGACACACAATGATTTCTAAATTTGAAGAAGGGGCATGCCCCCATCCCGAGTTGGATAAATGTCATAAAGGGAGAGATGTACTTAGCTATACAAAGTGATACAAGAGATATATGGGTGTACATACTAGATAATTTGGGAATGCTAAATATGATGATGCTTTATTTTTGAGACTATGACTAGAAAATACCATGGTTTGGAATAGTATAACTCGATTGGTTTGCAATATTTGGTATTTACCCTTTTGTACGGTATTAGAACCTCTTGAAATGAGGCTCTATAACTTGTTGTACCATTTAGTGGTCTATAAATATGTGTCATTATCAAACTATAAGTATTGCATTGTCTCGAAACCATCTAAATTGAACTCAAACCCTAACCATGGGTGGAAGAACCTACAAGAAGGTTAGTGTAGACACTCAAATTTGGAAATTTACTCTTTAACACCATTGGTTTTGACAATGCACTCTTGCTAAGATAGATACACCCTTTATATCCCCACTCAATACATCTCGAGGTATCTTGGCTAACTTGTTTATTCATACACTCTGATATGTCATCAACTTATAAGAATTAAATTTATAAATCCATTAATAAAGCTAACTTAACAAAATGTAAACATCAATTTGTTGAGTTTTGGAGCTCAATTGCTTCACAAATAGCATTCTTTATTAACTTGTTAAAATACACAATAACTAACGTCGATCGGTCAAACAAGTAGCAACCGGTATTGGTTAGGATAACCGACATCAGTTACCTGTGCGTGATTGCTTTTATTTAAGTTGCGATAATTATATCTAACCTTTGATTAAAAGGTGATCTAATGGTTATAATTGCATAGCTAAAGTGCCCTAAGTTTGTATATGCTTATATAAGCTAGAAAGCTAGGGTTAGAAGTAAGAATTAGAAGAATTGTAAGAAGGAATTCTTGGAGAGAGAAAAAGAGAAGCTTGTGAGGAAGAAAGTACTGTACATCCAGAGAGAGGTGTGGAAGATTACAAATCTTCATTGTATATCCTCTAGTGAAGCTTTGAATAATATATTAGTTGTTTCTTGGTGGACGTAGCCCACACTGGGTGAACCACATTATATCTTGTGTATTGTTTCTTTTAGTTTATTTTCATATTTATTGTTTGTATGCTTAGATATGATATATATCTATACAACTAGTGTGATTAACCCCAAAACTGGTATCGAGTTTTTTTTGTTTGAGGGTTTTGTGTGTTGACAGATTTACTCATAGAGGGATTTTGATTGAGTGAGAGCTACAACAATGACAAGATGGAAAATACGAGTTGAGAAATTTGACGGCCGTAATTATCAATTATGGAAGATGCAGGTGGAAGATTATATGTATAAGAAATATCTATACTTACCGTTGGATGAGAAGGCAAGACCTACAAAGATGATTGATGAAGAATGGAAAATTCTTGATAGAAAGGCTATGGGATCTATAAGATTGAGCTTAGCAGCATATGTGGCTTCGAATATTACCGAAGTGGAAACCATAGTAGAGTTGATGAAATCTTTAGCTAATTTATATGAAAAACATAATACTTCAAATAAAGTTTATTTGATGAAGAAATTATTTGATTCAAAAAACTAAGAAGGTGAAACTGTATTAAACCATTTAAATGATTTCCGTTCCATAGTGAATCAATTAAAATTAGTTAATATTCCATTTGATGATGAAGTGAAAGTATTTTTATTCTTATGCTATTTGCCGATAGTTGGGATAACTTAGTTATAGTTGTTAGTAATACAATGTCTGCTACTAATATTTTGAAGTTTGATGATATGGTCAGTATAATCTTGAATGAAGAAATACGTAGGAAAAGTACATGGGAATTATCATCTGGTAATGCTTTGAATGTAGAAAGTAGGGGGAGGCAAAATGAGAGATCCAAGAGCAAGAATAATGAGAAATAAAAGTCTAAGAATGATAGATCTAAATCTAGAGGTAAAGGAATAACCTGCTGGAATTGTGGAAAGAAAGGACATGTAAAGAAGGATTGTTGGTTCAAGGAAAACAAAGAGAATGTACCAGAGAAAGGTAAAGAGGCAAATGTTACATCTTCTGAGGTAATGCAAGATGCCCTTATTCTCTCCTTGGATAATAAAATTGAATCATGGGTTTTAGATTTAGGAGCTTCTTTCCATGCTACCCCTAATAAGGGTTATTTTAGAAATTATGTCTAGGGTAATTTTGGGCATGTTTATTTAGGAGATGATGAACCATGCAATATTATTGGTAAAGGAGAAGTTCATCTAAAATTGTAGAATGGAAATACATGGATATTGAAAGATGTGAGGCATGTGCCAAGCCTCAGGAGAAATCTTATTTCTGTAAGACAACTAGGTGAATCTGGTTGCATGGTTACATTCACAGCTGACTCTTGGAAGGTTACCAAGGGATCTCTTGTTGTAGAAATAGGAAAGAAGGTAGGAACATTATATTTGTCTACCTGATTCATCGATTCTTTTTCTGTATTTATTTACTTTAGATTCGATGCAACCATGTGACATAATTGGCTAGGCCATATGAGTAAAAAAGGAATGTAAATCTTAAAGGATAAGGGTAAGTTATCATATTTGAAAGATGTAGATCTTGATTTCTATGAGAATTGTATATTTGGAAAGAAAAAGAGAGTGAGATTTCTCAAAGTTGGGGCAACAAAGAAGGAGCAAAATTGGAGCTTGTGCACTCAAATGTGTGGGGACCAACCCAGATAGCTTCTCATGGAGGATCCCAATATTATGTGACTTTCATTGATGATGCCACAAGAAAGGTATGGGTTTATTGTATTAAACGTAAATCTGATGTTTTTGAGACTTTTAAAAGATGGAAATCCCTTGTGGAAAATGAATCAAATTCAAAGTTAAAATGCCTTAGATCTGATAATGGTGGTGAGTACTATTGCAACAAGGTTTTCAATGATTATTGTTCAGTGAATGGAATATACAGAGAAATAACGGTTCCTAGAACACCACAAGAGAATGGTGTTGCTGAAAGAATGAATAAGAAAATCATGGAACATGCAAGAAGTATGAGGATATATGCTAGATTACCCTTGCATTTTTGGGCAGAAGTAATATATATGATAGTTTATTTAATTAACCATGGGCCTTCAAATGCATTGGATGGTGGAATACCAGAAGAAGCTTGGACTAGAAAAGAGGTAGATCTTTCTTTTCTTAGAGGATTTGGTTCAGAAGCTTTTGTGCATGTTGATAAATAAAATAGAAAGAAGTTGGATGCTAAATCTAAGAGATGTAGTTTTATTGGTTATAGCTCTGGTGATTTTAGATTCCATTTTTGGGATTTAGAATATTATAATATTGTTGGGAGTCGTGACATTGAATGGAATGAAAAGAGAATGTCCATGGATCACGTTTTGATACCCAAAAACGAACCACTTGGAAAGTTCTTGGAAGAAAAATCATTCTTGGATTTATAAAAGACATTTATAGGTACCGGTGTCGGTCAGCCTGAACCAGTATCGGTTGAATAGAACCGACATCGGTCACCAGGATCGATGTTGGGTACAAAAGAGCACGACGCAATCGGTTAGCCAACCGACTTTGGCAAGAGGTGATTGACATTAATCAGTGTTAGAGGTGGATACAAATGTACATGACATACAGATTGAGCCTTCGATACCTCAGATCTCAGTTAGAAGGTCACAAAGGGTAAGTAGACCTCTAGAAATATTTACACCTTCCTTATTTTATTTATTATTGACTGATAGTGGTGAACCAAAAAGTTTTGAAGAAGTAATGTAGGATGAAACCCATAAGAAGTGGGAGCATGACATGGATGAGGAGATGGACTCCTTGAAACAAAACCAGACATGGGATTTGGTTAAGTTTCCAGCAAGTAAAAGAACATTGCAAAACAAATGGGTTTACATGATCAAGGAAGAAGAGGGTGGACATAAAAGATACAAGGCAAGACTTGTGGTAAAAGGATTTGCATAGAAATCAGGTATTGATTTTAGTGAGATATTTTCTCCTGTAGTAAAAATGACTTCCATATGTACTTGTATTGAGTTTAGTTATAGTAGAAGATTTGCATTTAGAGAAACTTGATGTCAAGACAACTTTCCTTCACGGTGATTTGGAGGAAGAGATTTATATGCAACAACCGCTTGGTTATGAAGTCAAGGGTAAGGAGAAACTTGTGTGTAGGTTGAAAAAGAGCTTGTATGGGCTCAAAAATCCCCAAGGAAATGGTATATGAGGTTTGATAGTTTCATGCATGAGCATGGTTATATCAAATGTGAATATGACCATTTTTTTTGTTTCAAGAAACTTGAAAATGGAAGCTATATTATTTTGTTACTGTATGTGGATAATATGCTTATTGCAGGATCTAGTATTTAGGATATTAGTGAGCTTAAAGAAAAGTTAGTTCATACATTTGCAATGAAGGATTTTGGATCTGCAAAGAAAATCCTTGGCATGTAAATTCATAGAGACAAGAAGAACAAGAAATTATATTTGTCTCAAGAACATTATATCAATAAGGTGTTGGAAAGGTTTAATATGCAAAATTTAAAACCTATAAGTACACCTATGGTTGAACACTTTAAATTGAGAAAAGATCAATGTCCTACATCACATGAGGAGGTTGAGTACATGGCATGAGTTCCATATGCTTCAACAGTTAGAAGTCTTATGTATGCTATGGTTTGTACTAGACCAGACATTGCACAGGCAGTGGGAGTTGTGATCAGATTTATGGCCAATCCAGGTAAAGAGCATTGGAAATTAGTCCAATGGATTCTTAGGTATTTGAGAGGGACATCCAACATGTAGTTATGCTATGGAGGGTCAAATATTTCTTTATGTGGCTATGTTGATTTAGATATGGTTGGAGATTTGGATGGTAGGAAAAGCAACACTTTGGATATATATTCAAAGTAGGTAGCACGACAACTAATTGGATTTCTAGATTGCGAAGGTTGTGGCCTTATCTACTATAGAGGCCGAATATGTTGTAGCTATAAAGGCTATTAAAGAGATGACATGGATTAGCGGTTCATGGATGATCTGTAAACTTCTACTTTGGAACTCTACAAATCACACAATTATGTTGTTCTACTTTCAACTTTGGAAAATGATGATTGCTTGGAAAATTAGAGCTTTGTGATCGATTATCTAGTGCTATAGAAAGGAAATTATAGAGAATGAAATAATTCAAAACTTTAACACTAACAATTTTATCCTGGAAACCTCCAATGGAGGAAAACCAGTTGGGAAGGGAAACTGCTCTTTCTTCCCATTTTTATTAGTCTAATATAGACAATTACAGATTACAATAAGTATGAAAAGAAGCAACAATGTAAACCTTCTCTCCAATTACTTGTTTGCTATGTTTCTACACCATTCTCCTACAATTCCATTCTATCACTGAAGATCTTGCTCACTTTGCTCTCATTAAACTCGCTTCTTGATCTCTTTGGATCTTCAAATGCCTATTCTCTTGTTCCTTTCATGCATTTTTAAGCCTTCACGTGTCCTCCCATGCACTGGAGGATGTGAAAGGGCATGGAAGGGGAAGAGACATAGTTGGGCACTTCAAATTCACGTTAATTCATGTTCTATTCTTTTTTTCCTGCTTAAAGTGTCAGGACCGCCGCCCGGGCGGACGGCGCTTTAGGACCACCACTCTGCACAAAGTGGTGATTCCTTCCAGAACCTCCATTTACCTCATTTTATTCACTTTTCTTGTTTCTCCTTCTTGGTGCTGATGGAACTAATGAAGTGGTGTGTTTTTTTAGATCCATATGGATCAAAGGAAGAGTTGGGAAAGGAGCAAGAGGATTGCATATTGTATAGTGATAGTCAAAGTGTGATTCATCTGGAAAAGAAATCAACGTTTCATTCAAGAACAAAACACATTCAGTTGAGATATCAATGCATACGACAGTGTTGGAAGATGGAAAGTTAAAACTGGAGAAAATTTATACGAAATAGAACCCTACGAATATGTTAATGAAGTTTTTGGAAAAGGAGAATCTGGAGCTACACTCCACTTCATTGGTCTTCGAGATTGAGACTTGAAGAGAAAGAAACAGGCCAAAGAAAGGATCCAAGAATGGAGTTATATGGTAGATTCAGGCAACAAATTATCTCCAAGTGGGAGATTGTTGAGTTATGGAGCTCAATTACTTCACAAATAACATGCTTTATTAACTTATTGGAATACACAAGAATTAGCGTTGGTTGGGTAATCATCGTCGGTCACCCGGGACCGACTTTGTCAAGCAAGTAGGAACCAATATCGGTTAGGGTAACCAACATCGGTTACTTGTGCGTGATTGCTTTTATTTAAGTCACAGGAATTAGATCTAACCTTTGATTAAAAGGTGATCTAATGGTTATAATTGCATAGCTAAAGTGCCCTAAGTTTGTATATGCTTATATAAGTTAGAGAGCTAGGGTTAGAAGTAATAATTAGAAGAAATGTAATAAATAATTCTTAGAGAGAGAAAAAGAGAAGCTTGTGAGGAAGAAAGTATTGTACATCTAGGAGAGGTGTGGAAGATTGTAGATCTTCATTGTATATCCTCTGTGAAGCTTTGAATAATATATTGATCTGTTTCTTAGTGGACGTACCCCAAACTGGGTGAACCATGTTATATCTTGTGTATTGTTTCTTTTGGTTTATTTCCCTATTTTTGCTTGTATGCTTAGATATGATATATATATGTACAACTGGTGTGATTAACCCCAACACAATTTTCATATTTTTCATTTTTGTACAAAATCATAGAATTTGGTCAACTTGTAATATACGTTCATGACTCGACTTGTATGGTTTTAAACTAACATATTCTCCATCTTTGCTTTCAATTTAATATTATTTGTTGGGTCATTTAATCTCTCTAGGTCAACATTATCATAACATTTAACCTCTAGAACCATTTATAAGCAAGTTAACACTACCTCATTTGCTAACATATAAATCACATGGCGTAGACACTAAATCACACACTTTGGGTACATTACTAGGTCCTAATCACATACTACTATTCATATGCTTCTTATGGGAGAAAATTACTAATTGATCATTATACTTGGCCTCTTAGTTTCCTTTCTAGCCTCCCTCTTGGCCTTATAGACCTCACTACCTAGTCTGACCCTTCATACTTCACCTTTTCTAGCTTTGGAGACAAACGCCTAGCCGGGATGGTAGCACTTAGGCGCCCTCATCCCCTCCGGCGCCTAGACCTCTTTGTACTTTTTTTGCTCCTTTTTGGGTCCTTTCTAACTATTGAGCATCCTTATCTCTTAGGGGTCAACCTTTTAATGATTAATTACAAAATTTGAACAAGATAAGCATATAAATATAAAGTTATGTGACCAAATTAAAGGACCAAGCTCTAAGCATCTATACTATCACCTAAGGTTGCATCTCACAAGAACTCAAGATCATATTTGTACTCATTTAGCACCAATACAAGGAAAAGGGTTGGTTTTCTACATCACACGCATAGGAGGGAAGTTCATTTTATTCCATGCACACATCTATTACATATTTTTACATCTAACTACTTTTCTCTCTATCAAGTGTGACACACACAAGAGCCACCTAGGGCATGATTCCACACATACACACATAGAACTACATTGGATTTGAGATGTAGTGCATTCCTCAGTCATAAGATCACTTTTTTAACGGCTGAGGATAGTCCAACCCCTCATTTTACTTCTTTCTTTTTAATGATTTGATGTTATTTTGAGGCTTTTGCAGGTGATCTCTTTATTACAGGTTATTAGCAATATCGATGATCATAATGTGACCATCTAGCAACAAACAACGAGGGTTTCTGATCATCCAACGAACTTGTAAAATTAATCTCTAGACCTCCCACGTAGAACCTGACACCTAGGAAGGGATCCTAGTGCTTAGGCACCCCAAGATGCACCCAAGCACCACGGTCCTTGCTCCTCCTGCACTCATGGAATTTTTTGGGTTCAGTTTCAGGTTATGTACTACATTACGCCAGGTCTTCCACCTTTACACACTACAAGCATATCGTTGAGCATCAACAAGATTTAGATATGCTTTTATAAGATGCTCATGAGGAAGCCACTACTTTCATTGATCTTTCTCTAACTACTGCTATTGCTACCTCCATTCCTATTGCTACCCAACCTCCTCCTTCTACCTGCTCAGTGTTACATCTACCATTCCCACCTCCATTCCTACTCCTAAAAACCATTTCACTCCACCTCTCACTTTGCATACATGGCAAGTTACCTCTTCTGGCACTCAAGATTTAGCTTCTCTTTATCAAGATCTTCAAGTTCAAATCCATCAACTCCAACAAGCTACTTCTCGTGCCTCTCCATCTCTTGATTCCACTTTGCTTCTTCATACCCCTTTTGCACCCTGTCATTTCCACATATGCACTTCCTCAAAACTTTGTAGTTCCTAAGCTCTTAACTTTCAATGGTCATGATGATCCTCAAGAGAATCTTCATGCATTTCATGTGGCATTTCTAGACTATGGATGGTCAAACTTTATTAGCAAATGTATTTCCTCGCATTCTCCACAAATATGCTATGCATTAGTTTTGTGATCTACTTGTTCATTCGGTAACATCTTTCGGACATTTAGCAGAATATTTCCTTGCTCATTTCTCATCCAACATTGGCTCAAAGATATCATATGGACAACTAGCACAAGTAAAGCAACAATCTAATGAACACCTAGCAGATTATGTCCTTTGTTATAAGAATAATCTAGTTAGGATGACTAATGTGCTAGCTAACTCGGAATTACAAGATCTATTCATGCAGAGTCTCTTACCACCACTACAAGAAAGTGTCATCTTTGAAACTTCTCCTTCATTTGATCACCTTTGTCACACTCTTAAGCTTTGCGAAAGAAAGCTTCTCACTATGGGAAAACTCAAGTATCAAGATCAAGCTACCTCCTCTTCTAACAAGTTTCCAAGAAAAGCTCCTTTCAAACCATCTACTAAGGTCAATGAAGAAAATGTCACTTTTAACATTGTATCTCCTCCTGAGAAGCTTCAATTGCAACCTCAATGACGTACGTTTACAAAATTAACATGTGCTCCACATATCTTATTACCACAAATTATTGACAACAACCTAATTATGCTTCCTCCTCCACTTATTATGGATCCATATCACCCTAAGGGCCATAGCTATAATGAAAATGCCAAATGTGACTATCACCAATGTGTTGGACATTCCACTGATCGTTGTTTCAAATTGCACCATCTCATTCAAGATCTCATAGAAAACAATCAAATTGAGATTTTGAGCCATCAAATTCTCCATCAGTAAATGAAAATAAAAAGCTTAAAATCTTCAACAATCCCCTTCTAAACCATGAAAATAAAGTTGTTGAATCCTCAACTAATCATGCATATCATGCTGTCCCTCCTCCTTCATCGAGACCTCTCAATTTTCTAGTTTCTCACATTGATTCATCACAACCTATCATTGCATTCTCTGATTATGATCACCACACTACATTCTCCATTGATTACTTGCACATTAGTGCTTCTATTAGATCTACTCCTATCAATAACACTATGATCGATCCATCATTTCAACAAAACATATGTTCTATTACCTTACTTGTTGCTATTGGCTATCCACTCTCACAGATCTCATATCTAGTGCTTGGATCTTATGGCTATGTTAAGCTTCCAGTCACCACATCCTCTCACCATGCTTGTGCCTTTCCTTGTGGCACCAAACGTCCATAATTGTGACATGATCTTAGGTTCTCCATGGGTCATGGTCACTCAAGCAATTGTTTCCATGCCTCATATGTGTCTTAAGTTCATGCATAACAACCAAGTTGTCACTATCTCGAGGTGTCCCTCTATGCACATCATGGCTTCAACATCCTCTTGAGGTGGCCCTCACACTTACTAGAGCATCTAGGTCCCTTGGACCTCTGAAACATAAAGCACCATCTCGATCCTAGCTCTCCTACTCATGTGTAACACGCTCATCCTCATAGGTTTGCTAGTCCATCACACAAGTCTAGGTCCACCATTCAGATAGCTCCTTCACCTCGGTATGCCTCACTTCCACGTCTATTTCACACAGGTATCCATCACCTCCGCATTCTATTTCACATAGGTATCTATCACCTCTGCGTTACGCTTCACATAAAGGTCCATCATCCCCGTGTTCTATTAAACAAATGTTTCCATCACCTCAGCAATATAATCATCATTCGGACACATATAGGCTTCATTCACCTACACAACATCTATCTCATATACCACCACTCTTAAAGCATGGTCACAAGCCTTTATCTCCTCAAGCATCGGACCCTCATCTTTCACTTTCATCGGATAACACATTCATTATCACACACTTGGGGGCATCACACTATTTATTCTCCCCTTCTCACATCAATGTGTGTCTTATATTTTCATCATTTCACATCTAGTCTCTCACATACAACATATATATCTTGATACATTAAGTATCGACATTACCCTATGATCCATTCTTGTGCTAGGTTCACATTTGACTATTGAGGGCATACTATAGACATGATCCTCACACACTACATATTTCACATCTACAACATATTCTTCTTCCTACACATCATACATGTTGTGTTCTTCCTACATCCTCTCCTTGCATCTATTACACATTATACGCACTTTGTGATTTCTACACCTGCTCCCGTTATCACCACATCACCGCACCCCCCAAATGACTTGAATGTGAATGAAAAATTTAGTGTGATTGGGTAACATGGGATCACCTCTCAAGCTGTGGGACTTGCGGGCTTGAGGTGAACCTCTAGAGAAGGCCGACTTCCTCTTCCTAAACTAAGCACTACACTACTCCCAATGCAGTAAAAAAACTAACTAGACCTATACTAATATTTCTAGGGGATTAGGGAGAGAGATTTACAAGAAATAAAACCTAAATTAGAAGTGGTGATGCACCAAGAAAGGGGTTTGATAGAAAAATTTCCTTCTTGCCAATGAATAAAGATGATCATGATAAAGATAAAGGTACATCACAACAACCTCCAAACCTTGTAATATAAATCAAACTTGCACAATATACCTACAATTATGAAAAAGGAAAATTAAAGCAAAAAGATGATATAAGGACAAACAATAAGTCACAAAACACCATTTTATTACTCCAAGCATTGAGTCGATGAAGTTGGCCATGTCAATGAAATACACTCGAGTAGAACGAGTCAATGTGAAATGTAGCAGCTTAACTAGTCAACTAATGGAGCATGGTTGAAACGTGTTCAAAGGAGATTGATGGAGGTTATTAGAGGAACCGTTGAAGGCTCCTTTCAACATTACGCACACAATGGGATCTCCAATACACACGACGAAGTGAAATGTGGAAGCTCACCTAATACATGTAACGTAGGAGGAGAACAACATGCTAAGTGAGCACGTGAAATGTGAGAAGATCACTACGTGGACGTTAGTGAGGTATTTTTGGAGAGCTCGCCAACCATACATCGAGCCCGCATATTTCAAAGTGAAGAGCTCGCTAAATAATGAAAGTGGATAGCTCACCAGCTAGCTTGGCAAGCTAGGGGTGAGCCATTTTCAAAGTTAACCCATAGCTCCCTTTCAAAGGGAAACATAATCTTGTGGATCCTACAAAGCACATCGAGGTGAATCTAAAAATTATTAAATATTATTTTAATTAATGGAGGGAAATTCAAAAATTTTAATTTATGAAGTATGGTGGTGGAGTTTCTCTCGCGTACATTAATGATGCAATCAAGATGGAGTGCACCTGGTCAAGCATGGTCTTCATTATCTTTACATTCGGCTAGTTTTTAGGATTCCTTCTTTCTTTCTCTCACCACTCAAGCAATGTTATAAAATGTAAAGGGGTGCTTATTCCAAAGGAAGTTAGACATTTTTTCCAAGCTTCCCCTCTCTTCACAAGCTGAGTTGTTGTGAATTTGTAGGCTTTCAAGCCTTTCTTAAAATTGTAATGGAAGCTTATGCCTTTCCCTGCTGTAATGATGCACTGTGCAATTGATTGGAGTAATGGAAATTATGTTTTGTGATCAATTATATGTCCTTACATTATTTTTATTGTTTCCATTTACCTCTCTTCATGTCTATAGGTGTACTGTGCAACCTTGGTGCCTTTTGCAAGTTTTAGAGGTTATTGTTCTTATTAAGGAATGAAGTACTATATGTAAATTGAGTATGTGATGTATCTTCATCCTCCTCATGATCATCTCTCTTCATTGGAAAGCTGAGATTTTTCTAGAAACCCCTTTCTTGGTGCATCACCACTTCTAATTTAGGTTTTATTTCTTGCAAATCTCTCTCCTAATCCCTTGAAATGTTAGTATAGGTCTAGGTAGCTATTTTATTGCATTAGGAGTAGTGTAGTGCTTAGTTTAGGAAGAGGAAGCCGACCTTCTTTGGAGGTTCACCTCAAGCCCAAAGTCCCACAACTTGAGAGGTGATCCCATGTTACCTAATCACACCGAATGTCCCATTGTTCACCTTCAGCCATTCGAGGTGCATGATTTGGTGATAACAATTTTTAGCACGCCCGATGGGACCAAAAAGGCTCTACATTTCATCTTTAATATCTTAGCCACCATGCTACCAACACTAATAGTTTTCATGCTGTGTGTACCAATTTGTGTTTACTTTACTTTTTCATTAAGTTGTTGTGCTCTTAGTGAAATTCTAGCCTTAGGAGGTATACCCAAGCATAACTGGTGACTCCATTGGTCCCAAAGTAACCCACTCTTTGAGTTACAAATTTCATATTTTCACCCATTTCCATCCCTTTTCTTCCACATCTTTCCATTTTTCTCCCATTCATGAAGTTGTGCAATCATGGTTTCATTCCCATAGTGAAATTCCCACTTGCAGCAACAAAACACCAGTTCAACATTCCTTCAAGCTTGCAAAATCCATCTTTAGATTATTATAATTCACCTCCACAATATTATGATGAAAATCAGTTGCAGCATGCATATCCCTATGAGCAGAGTCATGGCAGTTTGGTTATTCACCTAACTATGCATCTTTTCAAGAGCAGGAATATGCAGATGATGGAGGCTTTTCCACATATGAAGATGTTGAGTTGTAGTTTAAGATGCAAAAAGTGGAGGTAGGTATGGTGCAGTCTAGAGCCACAACTCAAATGAAGGCATTCAGAATGGCTTCAGGGTACCTTTTCCATGGGTTGGCCCTATGCCAAAGTCTTACAACTTGCAGGAAAAGATTACTTTTATGACTGAAATGTTGCCTCAACTTGAAGCTTGGATCAAAGAGATAGAGGCCTATGAGTTTGATGCAAGGCAATCCTTGTCAATGGGTAAGTCCTACACCACCACCTCGAGTCCTCTTTCCATTTCCCAACCAATATCATTTTAGTCTAAACCTCAAATCCCAAGCTTTTCACCTGTTGCCCATGTTGAGAATTCCATTTCTTCATCTCCTATCTTCCCATCCCACCATGAATCATTTGTTCCTCATCTTCTAAAATTCCTTCTTTTCTACAAAGGCCACCAATACAAGAAGTTACACCTCTTCCACCACCTCAAACAATGGAGGAAATAGTTCAGATCCAACCCACCTCTCCTCTTACATTCCCAAATCCATTTTGGGAAGACCAAGAATATGATTATAGTGAAGAAGGAAGAGGAGAATGTTAAGAAATTAGTAAGGATGAGCTTGCAAAGAATATGAAGGAGTGGGATGCAAGATTGAACATCAAGCAAGTTCCCCTCCTAACTCAGCCTCTATCCAAGGTTGAAGCTCAAAAGTAGGTGGTAAAGAATGAATGTACACAAGAGAAAGCACAAGTAAATGATGACCAATAGTCTACCTGTTCGAATGCAACATCCATATTGGTTCCATATCATCAAGAGGAGGTTGGATCACCACAAGTGGAAAAACTAGTTGTAGAAGTGCAAGAGTTAGCTCTAAATCACCAGAGAAAAGCATGTGCAAGTTGAAGAAGGAAGACTCTCAAGTGTACCAAGTGATTCTAATGAGTGCAATGATCCTAATTTCCTAGCTTTTCAAGAGCTTGTTATTCTTTTAGAAGGTTGTGTGAGTCCACCAAAAGCATTATCAAGTATCACAATCAGCTATAAGGAGCCTTTTTCCACAAAGGAAAGCAAGGTGGATTTAAGGGTTTTGAATACAAAACAAGAAACATGAGAGGTTTCAAATCCTTCTCCTTCTTCTTTCTATAAAAATTTGATTTCTTAGATGAATTTGATCTTTCTAATTTCATGTTTGAGAATGAAAAATGTCAGGTGAAACAAGTTGCTAGTTCAGAGGACACTATGATTGAAGAAGAATCCTTGACACAACTAGAGAATGAAGAAGCAGATTATTTGTCTGATTTGGAGGAGTATTTGGATGGACAGGAGCCTATGGAACTTCATAATTTTGTTGTTCCATTACCTCTTTCCCAACACACAAGTCTCTTAAAGAACTTGCTTTAAAATTGAATCTTCCACCATGATCATGGGAGAAGTTAGATAGATTAAAAGTTGAATTTAACAAAGATTATATCATGGAGAGCTTCCTGTTTTCAGTTGAGGAACCTGATTTTGTAAATGAACTAGTAATGGTGGAAGAAGGACAAGAAGATCTTGCTGCTCCTAATAGTTCTCAAAAGAACAAATGAAGGAGTTTGATTTTGTAGACCAATTGGAAGAAAGGAAAACTCCTAGATGAACTCCTATAGCAAAGACATTCCAAAACTTGTAGTGATTTTCTAATGACTTCATTAGAGACTACATGCAATGATAAAGAGTTGCATTTTGTAGAAAAACTTTTGTTGTCAGAGAGAGAAAAGGAAATGAAAGAGGACATCACTTCAATACCATTCATCCATGTGGAAGATCAATTGTTTGTAAATGGGAAACAAGAGGAAAGGAGATCATCAGGGCACACCATTTTTTCATAAAGGATGTCTTCAGGACACTTCTTGAAAAGTTGAAGCTCAAAGTAATGGGCATATTCAAAGGGTTAGACCATGTCCCATAAGGTATTTGGCTTCATTAGAGCCAAAAGAGAAGTCACAACCAGTCACATTCACTTTAGAATGTGAGGATGAGTTTCACAACCCCAAGGATCAGTTGTAATGCCTCTACAAAACAAATGCAGAGCAAACTAAAAGAGGCATACTTTCTCTTTCTAGTTGATGCCTTGGTGAACCAAGTGGAGAATTGGGCTTGTTTTAGTTTTTCACTCTCAGTCTCAGCCATGTCCATTATCAAATCATCTACATGGCTGCCCATTGTGAGGAAAGGAATCTATTTTTCACAACCAAGTTGTAGGGTTCATTTAGCTCACATGTGCCTCCAGTTAGTAGAGTAGGAATAGGTTTGTTTTCAATAGAATAAGTTCTGACACACTCTGCATGTTTCATTTGAAGCATGTATGATTTTCAATTTTGTGTGTGTTGTGTTTTTTTTTTTCTCTTATACAACATGTCAGAAGTGAAATTTTAGAAGAGGGAAAAAATCAAGTTTAATAGAGTTCCATGATGTCCCATTTCGGTAGATGTTTTACTCAAATTTTTGTAGTGTGTTATGCATTCCAGGTAATCATGGGTTCTAATGTGCTTCACACTTGGAAATATTAGATTCCAGGACGAGATCAAGTGGTCTACTTCGAGTTTAGGACCAGTTTTGGGACTAACAATGACTCCATGCCCAATGGATGTTATAAGGCTACTGGACTAATGCTTAGCAGGCAAGCATCCCGAGAGGTCGCCAAAAATGTTATCCATTTTTCCCCTTGGAAAAAAAAAAATGGACAATGATGGTAAATTACACCTTGGGAATGGAAAAGTTCTTTATGGATAAATTCATGAACTTGGTTCCTATCGATATGGCTGCAATTTTTGAATCCATCTTGTCCTATAAACTATTATTGAAAGAATCAAGTCCACACAATAAGTATTTACACACAATATCGATTAGATCCTAGAGTGATGTGACAGATGGAGATGATGAAGACTTTGCACACAATTTTACATAGGAAACCAATATCAAAGAATTTTGATGTTCCAATTGATATATTGATCGATTCAATGGTTCTTTTTGGCACACGATGATGAGTTGACAAGATGGATGGATATTTGGAAGGTCCATGTAATGGTCATACATTTTTAAAATATGGGGGCTTTGAGCTTGAAGACTTTTTGATCGTCGAAGAAGCTCAAGATCTAAGATTCATGAGGGGCTCGAAGTGGTGAGCCAAACATGTCTCATCGAGCTATGAGAGTCTTGAGGCACTGCTAAGTCAACTTTAAGGGTGAAGGAGTTCACGTTGAGCTCAATGTTAGCTCGACATCAAATCAATGCATTTAAATGAGTTGATTTGTCATCGAGTTGAAGTCAAGCTAACTTGAGGAAGTTCGTTAGAAAAACTTGAGTTCAGCTGGGTTTAATCAATAGGTCATGAGATTGATAAAAGTGAGATGTGAGATAAAATTGGAAATTAGATGGAATCAAATCATGGGCTCAAATAATACATTGGCAAATGTGGGAATGAGGCTCAAAGTGTATGACTCACCTTATGATTAAGAATGAGCTCGTATTTAGCTGAGTTTCTCAATCAAGATTAAAAAGCAAATAGTGTTCTCGAGTAACACTAAAAAGCTCGAATGCAAAATTTTGATAGGAATTCACGAAATCGAGGATACATTGGAAGAAATATCTTGGTGATGAGAGGAATATTTTTGTAACTCAGGAGCTCGAAGATGGGTTACTCGCTCAATTTGAGTGAAGATGACCTCAACCCGCAAGCTCAAAACATGGAACTTGGTGGATGACTCATGAAAGAACTTAGTGAAGCTATCTAAGGGTGAAGCATTATGAATGATTTGAAGGAATTTGTAGGTGTTAGCTCGGACGAGCTAATTAATAGCTTGACATCTTGAGCTCATAAAGGAAAAAATGGTGAGGGAGATATGGCCTCAAAGTAGCAAAAAACATGAAGCTCACCCAATGTGCGAAGTGGTGGAAGAGTGTTGAGTTTAAAAGAGAGCAACACAATGTGTTGAGTTAGAGCTTAGAACATTACAAACATGTCATGGGTTAAATGCATCAAGGCAGATGAATTAAAGCCGAATGGTTTGGAGGTTGATCAGTCCTTAAGTGCTCAACTCATTCAAATTCAGCATTTTCGGGACACATGCATCAATTCAAAAGTGAGCTTGGGATTGAAGTGAGTTATGGCATCGCAGAGTGGACCTCTAAATATTGACATCTTGAAGCTTGTAGAAGGAAGGAGCTGGCCCGATTTTTGATGGTAAGTGAGTCGGAGCTCAAGTTTAGGGTGAATTGAAATCAACAAAGTCCGAGTTGCAGTAAATGCTTGACACAACAACAACCTAGGAGATCAATAGATGTATGTGAGAATCGATTTTAGAGGAGTGAGTTTATAGTTAGATGGTTCACGAGTTTGGAAGAAGAAGAGTTAAAGAATAACTCATTTTGAATTGAGCTAGTGAAGAATAGTTCATAGCCATGGCACGATGAAGAAGAAGGACGAGCCGAAATAAAAAGGCAAAGAGAGATCAAAACATTTCGAAAGTTGGCTCGGCGTTGACATTTTGGAGCTTCAAGGAGTTCATTTCAAGTGGTGACTTGTTTCGGGATTTTGGGGCTTAATGATTTTCAACTCACCCCACCGAGTTGGAAATTTTTTGAAGAAGAAATGAAAGTTTAGTAAAAGCTGATTCGAAACCATGAAAATTTGGAGTTTTGAGATTCAGTTTTGTAGGCGGTTGGAGTTTAGCATGTGTGAGGAGTTTCGAGTTTTGAAACTTGAAAAGTGAAAGTGCCAAACTTTGAAGTCCGAGTTAAGAAGTGGTTGATGTGGTGTTCAAAGTGGTAAGTTCAAGGATGATAGCGAGATGTGTCAAGGAGCATCGAGTCGATGAAGTTTTCCATGTCAATGAATTACATTCAAAGTGGAACGAGTCAATGTGAAATGTGTCGAAATGTTGAGTCAGTAAGTCAACTAATGGAGCAAGGTGGAAACATGCTCAAAGGAGATTGGTGGAGGTTATTAGAGGAATTGTTAAAGGCACTTTTCAACATTGCAATGGTGGGATCTCATGAATACACATGATGGAGTGAAATGTGGAAGCCCACCTAATGCATGTAAAAATGGGAGGAGATCAACGTGCAAAATGAGCACGTGAAATGTGAGAAGCTCACTATGTGGATGTCAATGAATTTTAGAAAAGCTCATTAAAATGTATCTAGCCTATGAGAAAATTCAATGCAAAGAGCTCACTAAATAATGAAATGGATAGCTGACTTCGGACTAGCTCAAAAGAAATTTTTTTCACAAGTCAACCCATAACTTCCTTTCAATTGTCCATTTTCCACAAAATTGTAGTCATTGGATCCTATAAAACACATCGAGAGCTGAATCCAAATGGAATTATTAAAAATGGATTTTAATTAATGGAGGTTTTGTGTTCAAAATTTTTAATTTTTATGAATTATGGTGGTGGAGTTTCTCTCGAAGGTTAATTATGCAATTAATGATGGAGTGCAAGCATGGTCAATAACATGGTTAATTCATTTTACATTCTTGCCTAGTTTTTAGGATTCTTCCTTCTTTCTCTCACCAACTCAAGAAATGTTATAAAATGTAAAGGGGTGCTTATTCCAAAAAGTTAGACATTTTTCCAAGCTTCCCCTCTCTTCACAAGCTGAGTTGTTGTGAATTTGCAGGCTTTCAAGCCTTTCTTCTCAAAATTGTAATGATAGCTTCGCCTCTTTCTTGTTGTAATGATGCATTGTGCAAGTGCTTGGAATAATGGAAATTATGTTTTGTGATAATTATATGTCCTTACATTATTTTTTATTTCCATTTTCCTCTCTCATGTGTTTATAGGTGTATTGTGCAACCTTGGTGCCTTTTATAAGTTTTGGAGGTCATTGTGCTTATCAAGGAATGAAGTATTGTATGTAAATTGAGTATGTGATGTATCTTCATCCTCCTCATGATCATCTCTCTTCATTGGAAAGCCAGATTTTTCTAGAAAACCCTTTCTTGGTGCATCACCACTTCTAGTTTAGGTTTTATTTCTTGCAAATCTCTCTCCCTAATCCCCTTGAAATGTTAGTATAGGTCTAGGTAGTTATTTTATTGCATTAGGAGTAGTGTAGTGCTTAGTTTAGGAAGAGGAAGTGGCCTTCTCTGGAGGTTCACCTCAAGCCCGCAAGTCCCACAACTTGAGAGGTGATCCCATGTTACCCAATCCATTTCCCAATGACGCACTCTTGTTATACAGTTCATTCTTGACTACTGAGGGGTCTTGTATAAATGAACCTACTTCCATTCATGCATACATTCGTACTTGGGGGCACACTGCCCCTATCACACTCATATTGCATTCCATTCCATCTCATCTATAACATGTTGCATATCTTGGTTGCACATAGTTTTTACTTGCTTATGCTTACATGTACACTTTATTACACATGCTAGATAGATATCTTGTATGTCATTATATTTATCATACACACATGCACATTCACTTTCTTTCTAGTTATGATCACAAAATTTACACAAATCATTACATGCAACATGGATGTTTGGTGCAATACCTCATACCAATCCCGTAGCGGCTCTTGGGGGCATCCACATTCATACACATTTTAGGTGCTATTATTTCATTATTATACATAACACATTACTATATTGGATTATACATGCTTTGACATACTTTATATATTTCTAACATGCTAACGAGTGCTTCATGTGCAACATTTACCTTGTAAGACCTATTTTCCACCATGGTTATCTAATGTTTGCTTACTCTTGTTTGCCATTGTTTGTGGGATTTTCCCTATGCTTTGTCTTATGTGCACATTGTATGCTTTCAACCATTGTGGCCTCGATTTTCTTGTGACATCATGAGTGATGTCCCATGTTTGTAACCCACTTTTCGCGGTCTACATTGTCTTCTTTCTTGGTAGCTTACACTTGTTTTCTATATACATGTTTGTCTACACTAACACTTGTCTTCTAGCCACTATTTACATGTGCCTTGGTTTCTACCAAGCACATTCCCTCCTATATACCAGTATCACTTTAGTATGGGGTCCTCTTTTGGGCCGCATCCTCCTAACGATGTCGCATGTACCCCAAATGAGGGGGCATCTATTGGGTGAATCAGTCACCCCATTCAACATTCTGATCCACGCTTTTTTAGTCTACAATAATGATTCAATACAAGATAACACAAAGTCATGACAGCTCTGAGACTCAAAAAGGGCTCATAATAGAACTTGGGTACTTACTTTAACATAAACACTAGCACCCAAAATTAGACTTGGACACCTAGGTGCTTATGTCCCTTGCTTTTCTCCTGAGACCATGGGGTAGATACATCATTTTTTTTAGTTTAATACAATTTTCAACATTTTCATAGAGGCTTTTCACAGGGAAAACAATCCTTTAACACTTGGCAATCTCGTTTGATCACACTTATTTGCATTGTATCAGACTTGTACACACCATATGCAATGGTGTTTTTACTTAAGGAAGCAATCAAAGGTTGGAGAATAATACTAGACCTTTCTCCCTACACTACTTTTTGGCATGAGATCACCCGAAAAACTCACTCTTCATCAACATCTTCAAGATCCTTTCTATCACTTTTTCTCATCACGGATCAGGTGCACATGTTCCTTTTTCTACTATTTACACACTTTTTACATGCATTTATATATATATACACACACATATATGACTTCTTGTTCGTTATTCTCTTTTGCAAATCTATCCTCATGGGAAGTGGTAGTCAACATTAACACACAACCATCACACTTCAAGGACATCATCAAAAATAGGTACAACATCACATCTACATGTTTTTTTCACCTTGGGGTCATTGTTCATCACTTTGTTTTACTTCCTCTTATTTAGTATCCGCGCTTCACACTTTTTATCACTCCACACTTTTCTTGTCTTGACGTGCTCTTCTACATCGATCTACATGGTTATTAGGTACGTATTTCTATCTACTTTATATTACCAAGATTTTTATCACCAACATAATGTGGGGGCAAATAGAGACACTAAATCGTCCACTTTGGGTACATTACTAGGTCCTAATCACATACTACTATTCATATGCTTCTTACGGGAGAAAAGTATTAATTGATCATTATATTTGGCCTCTTAGTTTCCTTTATAGCCTCCCTCTTGGCCTTACATACCTCACTTGCCTAGTATAACCCTTCATACTTCACCTTTTCTGGCTCTGGACACAAGCACCCAACCAGGGTGTTAGAGCCAAGGCCCCTTGTCCCCTCTGGGCGCCTAGACCTCTTTGTACTTTTCTTGCTCCTTTTTGGGTCCTTTCTATCCATTGGGCATCCCTATCTCTTAGGGGTCAGCCTTTTAGTGATCAATTATGAAATTTGAACAAGAGAAGCATATAAATATAAAGTTATGTGACCAAATTAAAGGACCAAGCTTTAAGCATCTATACTATCACCTAAGGTTGCATCTCACAAGCACTCAAGAACATCTTTGCATTCATCTAGCACCATTACAAGGGACAAGGGTTGGTTTTCTACATCACACACATAGGAGGGAAGTTCATTTTATTCCATGCACACATCTATTACATCTTTTTACATCTAACTACTTTTCTCGCTATCAAGTGTGACACGCATAAGAGCCACCTAGGTACGATTCCACACACACACATAGAACTACATTGGGTCTGAGATGTAGTGCAATGCTCAGTTGTAAGATCACTTGTTTGACAACTGAGGATAGTTTGAACCCTCATTTTACATATTTCATTTTTAGGATTTGATGTTATTTTGAGGGTTTTGCATGTGATATCTTTATTACAAGTTATCAACGACATCAACGATCATAGTGTGACCATCTAGCGATAAACACCAATGGTTTCGATCATTGAGTGAACTCCGTAAAATTCATCTTAGGAATTCCTACATAGAACCCGGCACCTAGAAGGGATCCTAAAGTGCCTAGGTGCCCCCGTTCCATCCGTATGCCCCGGTCCCCTCCTCCTCCGCAATCTTGCGCTTTTGTAGGTTTGGTTTCGAGGTCCTGAACTGTCATTCTGCAAGTCTTCCACCTTCGCACATTGCCAAGATATTTGTGAAATCAGCTAAGTAACCTAACTCTCTATTGCACTTAGGGTTTTACTTCCTTTACTTATTTGCTTGAGTCATTTCTATACTTTACTGTCATATATACTTGTTGTAGCATACATAATAATTTAACAAAGTAATATACTCTTTAGTTTATTTTTGTTAAATCACATGGCACTACATTGATAAACTCACTTCCTACACTTACAAAAGGCACCCAAGGCTCCCTAAATCTCACTAAAGCTTATGCACACTCATTAGGGAAACAACCACAATAGTTATGAAATGTCTTTCCATATCAAAGGACTAGTATATCTCATTTATAGCACTCAAACATCCCCATTCAAATCATTAACAATAGAAAAACTCAACTCAAGAATTGTCAAGGAGTTCTCAATTGTCAAATCTAGTTACATTCATTCAAATATCACATGCTAGGTGGAGAACGAAGTGTGATTTAATGCCTCTTCAGAGTAGTTCCAATGTCGATGGTGCAAGGATTATACCACACCCAATTAAAATTATTTTGTAGGGTCTCTAACCCATGGCTAGGGTTTGATACCTCCCTCGAATGTTCAAAGATTTTTGTAACATGAGAAATAATTAGGGTTTGACAAAAAAAAACATTTCCATGTAGATGCCAATCCCATAAAGTTACATATCCAGATTATGAGCAAGTCAAAAACCATAAAGTAAAGTCAAGAATGTACAGACAATCTTGATTGAGTTATATGGTCCTTCCCTGTAATTTTCAGAATTGTTCTAGAAACAGAGCATCATCAGTTTCAAATCTTCTAGTTCCAAAACTTTACACACCCAAAACTTCCCAAATCCATCTATAATCAACAAAGTGCACTCATCCCCTTGCGTTTTCAAGTTCATATCAATTTATACATTAGTTACAAGAATTAATGTGTTGTTATAATATTACATAATTAATGTTGGAAGTTAATTAATGTAGCCCACTTTGACATCCTTTAGTGTACTTAACTCACTAATCTAGATCTATAAATCTAATAAGCGTGTAAACATTTTGGTGAACTCCGACACATAACTTGATCTTTACATCAACCATAGGGTTTTGATCTTCTATCTTAATGTATGATTCTTCTTCTAGGCCTACTTATTCTATTTTTTGTTACAACAATGGCTTCCTTTCGTGATCCAACCATATCATTCTCAGTGAATATCTAAATCACAACCCCATATGTAATGACATGGTCAAGTAACATTCTTCACACTCATATTCATCCCAAAACATCTCCCGAGTATGTATTAGTAGTTTTGTTACGGGCTTCCTCTTTTTAAGAGGAGTTTATATTTTTACATTTGATGATCTACCTTCTTAAGACATTATTGATAATGAACTCCCTCTATATGTGTAATTAATTATCCACAAAACTTTGGTTAAGTGCATTCTCATAGACAATGGTTTTAGCCTCAAAATTTGTAATTTTTTCTTTCTACACCATTTGGGAATTCCTACCAATAATTTTTCCTCCTCTATTATTATTATTCACAGCTTAGACAACATACCATGCCAACCTGTTGTCTCTCGAAAATCACTTTTCATTTTCCAAGTTAAATTCAAAATTTCGAGCTCTCACCCTCTTAAAGTATTTAAGCCAAGTTGAAAGTTCGAAGAAATAGCAAAATCCGTGCCCTAGTGCTGTTTAAATCTCTGTTTTGCTCGTTTTGAGAAATTCTCCATCTCTCGGTCTGTGCATGTAATATCCTCCTTACAATCTCCTTTTTGATCGAAATTGTTCACTTGTTCTATGGCCTAGGTCGTCAAATCATTGTTTTGCCTCCATGCCTCGGCTCGTGAAGGAAATTCAAAAATTGGACTCAAAATGATGAAGTTCTCTTCCTCTGTGTATTTTTCCCACAATGAACGATGGGTGTTTTCTTCCCCATCAAATTTTGGCCCCATCATCCATGGGTACATGGACATACCTAATTAGAAGTGGGTCGATGGAGAAATTTGTGTTTTTGAGCCTCTTTGTAAAAAGGTGAAAAGTTAAAAAGTGACCCACACCCCGATCAGGCTATAAAGGAAAAAGTCAAAGTTAAAGCCCATAGGGAGAAAGTCAAAGGTGAAGCCCACCATTGAAAAGTCAAAGCGGGAGAGTGGGCCATCGGGGGACTTTTGGAAATTTAACCAAATTCCCAAAAGTGAAGTAAAAGTTCTAGAATGCTCCACGGCTCCACCAAGGTCTCGGGCCCACCGTTGAAAAGTCAAAGCGGGAGAGCGGAATGACGGAGAACTTTGAGTTTTTAGTATTTTTCCAAAAAAGGTTAAAATGTTGAGAAAAGGGCCGTGACCCCATTTCCAATCAGAAGATGCCACGTGTCAAAAGTCAAAGTGGGAGAGCGGAATGACGGAGAACTTTAAGTTTTTGAGCCTTTTTCCAAAAAGGTTAAAATGTTGAGAAAAGGGCCGCGACCCCATTTCCAATGAAAATGTGTCATGTGCCTAAGTTAAAAAAGTGGGGGTGTGGGCCAATTTGTTCCAAATTTCCAAATCTCTAAAAATCACAAAATGCAAAGGGCTTTCCCTCGTACCCACTCCAATCTCTTCTTACCACATGGACATCCCAATTTCAAAGTTATAAGAGAAAATCAAATGGTCTGTATTCAAACTGGAAAATCAAATGTAATGTTCGTGTTGCAAGATTTGGTTTTTAACCCGCCATGAGCATTTTCTTTGCAATGGATGAATTTGAAGAGGCGTAAATGTTTGTAAGTTGTAACCGTTTTGGAATGAGATATAATGGCTCCTCAGAGAAATTCCAGGGGCTGGCGATTGATTTCAAAAAGACTAGAGTGCTTTGTACCTAGAAAAGACAAAAATGACATACTTCTTCTATTTTCCCTTCTCCTTAGATTTTCCTCTATTCTCAAAGCTCTGTACAAATTCTGCTTTAGCTTCAATAATAAAAGAAGGAATTTTCACCTTTTTGATTGAGGGATTGATTGGTACCTTGCGACCAATGAATTTCATTCGATCTTGTAGCTTCTCCTACGGATTTGTTTTTCTTCTAACTATAAATGCATGTAAATGAAATTTCTAATTAATGTGTGTGGGCATCTGATATTCTACTCATAACATTAGTTTTCTCCTACCTCTATGTCCACTCCCCTTCCACTTTCCAAGACAAAGTTTCTTCTCTAGCGAGACATTGCTAGCTTTGCCACAGGGTCAGTAGAGTGCCCCTAATTGGATCTCTGGTTGAAAGGCCACCATTGAAACCCATATTTTATGTATGCACCTACGGAAGCTACACTGTTCAAGTAGAGGGACTTAGATTCCCATAGTGTTGGCTTGAAACCCACCAATTTGTCCACAAGACAAATTTTCTCACCAACACAACCATTGGGACAAATCATATTAAACATCACTCTAGGCACTTGCACTCTCCCTACCATTTGTCATGTTATGCCTAAAGACCTTAGCTACAATTTTCTATTAGGGCATCATTAGATTCATGCTATGTAAATAGTCCCTTTTACTCTCTATTGTTATCTCAAATACTTTTACCAAGGAACTGTGCAAACCATTAAGGTAGATCCCCCTCCTTTAAATATTTTTCCACTAGAAGTCTTAATGAATTATTCATTCCTTGCATCTAACTTCATTCTCCTTCTTATTAAGATTATGGAAATGTTACAAATATTCATTACATCATGGCTTCATTGGACATGGGCTTGTTTATTATGGCTAGGGAATTCATGAACTCATAACACTTAAGTCACAATAAACTAAGGAGGGTCTCGGGTATTCAGTATGACCTTTGTGTAAACCCTCACTAACCTCGACATTCCTTCCTACATCATAAGAACATTCACTAAAGGTCTTCACTACGTAGTTGACTCCGCATTTAGAGCTTGTAAGACTAGATCTCATCAATGATAGTGCATCACTTAACATCCCATATTTGGATGAATTTACTACGGAGGAGCCTCTACTTAAATAATTGGGTGTATATGAGGATATCCCTTCGTTCTTTCATAAGAATAGGTTTCCTCACACTCTATAACCTCATACATACTTTTAAGAGGGATTTCCCTTGATACCTTGCTCAAATCTCTAGATACTATTCCCACTCACTCATACATAGAGGATCAATCCACATTGATTATTGATGAAACTTATTCCTTTAACTTTGGTACTAGTGATGACCCTCATTTAGTGCTTATCATTTCTGCTCTTAATGATATAGAAAGAGCTAATAAAAATAGGTTTTGCAAGACCGCCAATATTTTTGCTTGGACTTATAATGACATACATGACATAGATCCATTTATTTCTATGCACAACATTGTGATACATGATAATGTAAATCTTGT
This sequence comes from Taxus wallichiana var. yunnanensis, assembly GCA_018340775.1. Lineage (NCBI taxonomy): Eukaryota > Viridiplantae > Streptophyta > Pinopsida > Cupressales > Taxaceae > Taxus > Taxus wallichiana. Next base: position 1,006,595,997 of record CM031242.1, read on the forward strand.
ACGATAAAAATTCCATAAGATGCACCCTAAGATCGCTCTATTGGTAAAAAAAAGAAATCCAAAGGCTTTTGGATGTTGACTTCATTCACGCCGTTGACTACCCCCAATGGGTATCCAATATAGGGTCAAAACATATAAGTGTGTCCCACTTTTTTCACTTTTTTTTACCTTCAACAAAATCGTTCCCATAATCAAAACATGGCCAACCAAACACATGTAAAATGACCAAAAATGTCCTTTTAAGATCTTAAATATATTAAGGTGCAGGGCATATGTAATTTACTCCGAATTGTTTTAATTTTATAGTAATTTTAAAGATTAATTTACTAGTCAGATTTGAAAATTATTTTTGGCCACTAAGTGGCACACATTTATATGCTTTAACCCTATAGTCCCTATGGTGAAACCTAATGGTGAGATCCAATTTTTTACCTATTTTCGACACTTAAATAAAGTTTGTTAGTTTTTCACTTCCACACATTGACATGATTGTTGAATCAACTACGGGGTATGATATGTTATCTTTTATGGATGGATTTATTAGGTGTAATCAAATCAAAATTAACCATGATGATCAGGAAAAATTCCTTTATAACCCCTTAAGGTACCTTTTGTTACATTATCATGTCCTTCGATTTAAAGAATGTTGGTGCCACTTATCATCATGATATGTCAAACATCTTTCATGACTATATTCACAAGATTATTGAAGACTATGTTGATGATTTAATTTTTAATTATACACAATGATGTACCCATGCCCATGATTTTCAAATCATATTTGAATGTTTATGATTGTTATAGACACAAAATCACACACTTGGGTACATTTCCAAGTCTAAAAGCATACTAATGTATACATGATTCCTAAGCAAGAAAACTAGTGGTTGATAAATATATTTGGCCTATTTTTTTTGTTTCTTACTTTCTCTTTGGTCTTACACACCCTACAACCTTGAGGAAACTTGACTAATTTATCCTTTATTGTCTCGCACACTAACACCCAATAAGGACACCAACGCCTGTGTGCTTATGTCCATACTAGGCACTCGTGACCATTTCTTACCTTTAATAGTTATTTTTGGGTGTTTTTAATCTTTTGGGAATATTTTTCACGTATGGGCCATCCTTTCAGCTTGGAAATTGCAAATTTCAAACAAAGGAATCATATATATACTTAGTTACTTCTCAAAAATAAGGACCAAACACTAAGCATTACTATCATCACCTAAGCTTGCATTCCAAAGACACTAAAGCACTTCAAAGACATCCATCTAGCATCCATTTAAGGGAAAGGGATGCATACTTTCACATACACAACACAGGGAAGGGTGTAATGCCCTGTTCGCGGGTACCCTAGTTCTTGTCGCAGTGACCCTTTTTCTTTGAAAGCCGTCGAGCAGTGTGTGTAATTCCATTTTCTTATACCATGTCTCAGTGATGTTTTAGCATCTTCCCTCTCCTTCTTGCTTTCTCGAGTCGTTAGCGACACCTCTGTTTGTGGACGGTGTAATGTCCTGTGCGTTATCCCATTTACAGGAGGATCTTGTTGTCGCATTGTTAAGCTCAATCGTTGGTCATTATTAATGTGGGTAGAAATTATATATAATTATAATATATAATGGTAATAATGTTTTATTTAATTTAATTATCGATCGGCCCTTATTTTATAAGTATTATTATTTTACCTTATTTTCGATTATCATCGATATTTTATATTAATTGTCTCTATAGCATTTTTTTCTAGTTGTTTCGTCTGATCGTGTTGTAGGACGAACCCCCGTCCCGCGCTGAAGAAGGGGTTGCCCGTCTTGGCGCCATGGTAGTCCTTGCTCCGTGTTCGTCTTTGAGCGTAACCTCTAATTTGTTCCCCCTTCGTGTCGTTGCCGATGCTTCCCGTGCTGGCCTCTGCGACCGTTACTTTTCCCTATTTAATGGAAATTTGTGTTTTTGAAGCCTAGTAGACGGCTTGTATGGAAAGTTGGTATTTTAGGGCATGTCCCTTTTTAAAAGAGATTCTTATATTTGTTTTTTTTTAAATGATTGTTATGAATAGTCGATCATTGTCTTCTATTATTAGTGTCGATCTGGACTGTCGACATTATTAATATTGCAATAGTTATTCCTAAGTTGTTCCTTTTAAAAAGATAAAAATGTGATAATGATAATGAGAGTCTATTTGTTTGGATTTGGTGATCAAGGGTGTGAAAACCCCAATCTAATGGAGTCGCAGGTTTTGGGAGCTCCTCCTTTGTTGTTTTCTCCCTTGCCATGGCCGTAAAAACTCACTTGCATGTGCCAAACGTGGCCACTAGAGGAATATGGTCATCCAACAAGCTAAAACAAATGGATTTCACCGTGTGTGTTGTTCTGAGTTCGGGGCGACGTGGTTCTGATTTGAGGTGTTAAAATAGGCATGTTAAACCTGCCCCTTGCAATCTTCTCTTTGTCATTTTATTTTGTCATGAAATGAATGTTCTTTCCTCTTCTGTTATGGCATCTTGAAGAGATTTTCTCGGTAGTTGCTTTAAGTTGCCGCCTGTTTCAAACTTGGTAAATCAATAGTCTATCTTTGCTCTATTAGTTGGAAAGATAACACTTTTTTTTTTGGGTTCCAATGTTTTCCTTTAAATTGATTTCCTATATCGATCAGGATGTGTGAGCATAGTGTGCTACTGTAACTTTTGGATCTTTTTTTTTTGAGTTTGAGGTGATTGGTAGGAAAGTATATTGTTTTGACAATGCTGTGGCATGCATGTGGATCTCGTAATCAATGGAGGTTGCATTCTGGAATTGAAAACCGAGTACCAATATGTGTTCATAATAAGTTTGAGTTTTGTAATTTGGTTGGTATATTTTAAACCCTTATGCAAGGTTTGGGTAAATTCTATTATGAGGAAAATATGATAAAATATGAGGATATAATCAGATTTCTGAAATATTACTTCCTATGGAAATAACGTTAAAGGGTATGTGCTACAACTTGTATTATGAGTAACCTGCTTGAGCATGGGTGAATGTCTCATGGGCAGGAAATTTAGTATATTCTATCCGGTTATATTTTATCACTCTCCTTATAGGAAATAAGGATATGGAACATTTTTGTGGGTTGTTGTTGATATACTGATTTTAGTATGAATACAGTCTGAAAATACAAACTGGGTAATCATTTTCTATTGTTTGTAAATGCGGGTTGAAGTTCACTTTTGTTTGGGTTACATAAACAAGTCACTGTAGAGTGTTTTGAATGAGATTTTGGTTTGTAGCCAAGTTTTTTTTTGGGCTCTGGAAATGATTATATGCCAGCATGAATTTTAGGACAGCGCATACTATTTTTTTTTACCCCAATAAATTAATGGGATGAATACTCATTTAAATATTTTGTACTGATGAGGATTGGGAACTTGGGTCGATCTTCCTTCCTCTTTTAACCGTTCAAAGGAGGTCATGTCACATGTGTGTGCCAAGGGTTTTGCAACAGATTTTCTGGTAGTTGTTTTATTGGCATGATCATGTTTCCCATGGCTGAGACCGAAATGAATAATTTATTATTCAGGTATTAAGATAACCCAGTTTGGGTTGAGGTATAATACGTATGGGTATATTTTTATGCGTATCAAATTTATATAAAAAAATAATTAATTAAGATATGGGTGTAAGGATTTCACTGTGTTTTCTGTTGGAACCCTTGGGGTTTGTAAATTATCAATGCTTGATGATTTTGAGTTAGTCATTAATTTGTTCTCTGTTGTAATCACCTGAATTTTTTATAATGGCATGTTCTTTGTTGGTCAAGCGAATAATCACACTTATCCGTCCATTGTGGATAATGATCAGATTATTAGAAGACAATTTAAGTCTATGATTGGTTTCCTCGTGAGCAGCCATACCAGTTTTCAAAGTATTAAAAGTGGCCTATTAAACATGATTATGATTGTATATATATATATATATATGTTTATATAAACAAATTAAAACAAGTTAAAAAAAAATAAAACTATAGAAAACTAAATCGCTATGGAACCTCACTCTTGGAAGGATGGAAAAAATCTTGTGTTGTTGTGCGTCATGGATTTTTACTAGCATGTTTTGGCTTATCAGTTTCCTTTGGAGGATCGGGTATTATATTTCAATCATGTAATCCATGGGAGTACATGATTGAAATCTCAATACTCTCGGTCTTGTTGTATTTCACCAATCTGGTCTTACCTTGAATTATTTTGGAATATCTATCTTACTTGATTAATGGGATTCCTCCTTGTTGGCTGGTATAAAGCTCTCTATCGTGTGAAACATATTGTTTTAGTGGTTTGTGAATTGACTCATTCTTGAATTCAGAAATTTTCCTTTCATGATATTATAAAATGTTAGCTCACTGTTGCAATGGGTAGTCTTAACATGCTCAGTTCTAGCGAACTGACTCTAGCTAATATTTGTGCAGATGGATTAAGCGAGTAGACTAAAGGAAAAGAGTGTAAAAGTTGCAACAGTTCAAATTATGAAGTTCCTTGTAAAAATGTTCAATGTGTTGTAAATTTTGTAACATTGCTTGCAAAGAGTTTATAAGATCTCTTGCCTGGGATTGTTCGGAGAATTACGTGATGAAGTTGTTTTGTCCTTTTTGTAATTTGGCTGGTAACTCATCTTAGTGAGAAATAATATTCAATCTTTACACTGGCATAAGTATTGTAAAACTTTGATCTTGAGAATTAAGTGTTAAGTTAAACCTTTCTAAGACTTTGTATTGATGTGTTATATGTGAGATAAAATGGGGTGGTTAATCCTTACGAAGTTACCTAAAAGTTTTATTCAAATAAATTTATTGTAGAGGTGATCCACTTGAGAACAAACAACGCCTTAAGTAATCAAAGGCGAGACTATCCTTGCAAAGTGAAATTATATAACGTGATATCCCTAGCTAAACTAGTGAACACTACTCCTTTTTGGTGAACGCTTAAAACAAGCTTAAAGGAAAACAATGGTTAGTTTCTAATAAGATTTAACAAGTAAGAGAAGAAAATTTAGAAACCACTCAATTTATCTCTCAGCCTATTTGAAAGTAAGTAGTTTCCTTTTGTTAAGCTCTTTCGGTGAAGCCTAAGTAAAATCGTTAATAATTACGTATAAAACCTCAAGCTCCAATTAAACCTTGGTAATAACTAATGACGTCTTAAGGAGGAATTCAACTTGACCTTATTCTCTTAACTCTTTCCCAGGGTGCTTTGTAATTTCCTCTTAATTATGTTGAACACGAATCCTTGTTGTAACAAGGTTATGAGCGAATTTTAGTAACGTAAGTATGGATAGATGGCCTTGTGGAATTAAATTATCTCCTTTATTAAATAATGGAATTTAAACAACTAATTGTCGTAAAGGAGAAGACTTTAAGTGAATTACTCTGCAAGGTATAAGAAAATAATTCAGTTTGGTAAGATGAATTGTGCGAATCATATCCTGAATCTCTCTCGAAAACATAATTTAAGAGTAAAAGGGTGTTTTATCAAAATAAATAACCTTCGATAATGTCTTACCGTGGTTTGCCCTAAATTTGTAAGAGTATCATGTGGTTGGACTGCTATGTTGTCCTGTCAAAAAGAAAAGTGGATTATCCTTAGTGGGTGTGAACGTTTCCATGTTACCTTTGTGGTCATCCATGTACCTAGTTGTTCACAGAGTTAGTTGTAACCTTGGCGACGACATGTTGTGTTGTGTTATTTGTCATGCAAGTCGAAAAGATTTATCCTTATTTTCTTGTGTTCTGCGTAAGTGTTTTTTTTTGGGTCGTTACATTTGGTATCAGAGCGAGGTTCATGCTCTCGAACCTTTGGGCCAGATTGGAGTGATGATGGTGTTGCATGGTGGTTGATATTGGAAGAGTAATGTGCTTTAGGCGTGATGTGATCCATGTCGTAATTGTGATATTGTGAACGCACATGATGTGTATGTCACTTAGTGCGTATTTGTTATCATGTTGATGTGTTGGGGATGGGAGTGTTCTCTCTCCTTCTTGTGGATTCTATGAAGAGTTCATGTGTGAATTACTGCTTGTGATGTGTGAAAAGTATTCTAATGTGGATGACGGGGTGTTGGAGCATTGTGGCATATTGTGATATGTGGGTGTGTCGATATGTGTATGACTGGATTGATGTAAAGTGAATTAAGTTGTATCATGATGTTTTACCATGTTTTGAAGAAATGTGTGTATCACCTTGTATGTAGCAAATGAATGTTATGTTGTGATTGTTACTATGTCCATCATATGTATGATTTGTGTGATATGTAATGATTCATGTCGTGATTTAGGGTCATACGGTGAGTGTATGAACCCTATCATATAGTGATTGCACTTTGGGTGCAGAATGTGGTAAAGTGATGTATTACACCCGGTGAATGTATGATTGTGATCTACCCTATATACATACCATACGTGAGACGTTATGGTAGCTATGTGTGTACCACCATGGTGTTAGTGATGTAGTTATATGTTATGTTGTGAACCTTACACTAACCGACCCTGAGGGAAATCGGTAAATTGTGTATGTTTGGAGTGAGAAAATGTGTACCGTTGACTAGTCACTCGAGCTGAGTACGAGATAGGAAGTGGAGCCTTACATAGGCTGAAAACCCACTTTCGTTCGTTTGGTATGTGTGGCACTTGTTCAACGGGTGTCATGCATATTGTGTTTCGTGGACACCTTAGGCTCAGTAGATGGTGACATGTACTTTCTTTCTCTCTCCCGATATGGTTGTCGTATGGACTCTACCTATGTGATTTTGACTATGTTGAGCCTTGTTGAAGTTGTGGTGAGATGATTCAGATTGAGATGATGACAGTTATATCATTGATATGTATTTTTACGAGCAGAGGCTCAATGTTCTGAGTGCTAGCAACCCGTTGAGTACCCCTTTGGTGGCCAGATAAGGCCACGTAGTCATAGTAATGTGTTATTCTTATATGTGTATTTTATTCAGTAAATTGAACCTTTTTACTTTACTTTTGCAAGGACCAGCCATTTTCTTGATTGCCATGCTTTACATTTTGGGCATTTCTTTGGTTTGTGGTACTAACACTCGGATTTTTGCACTAACTAAGGCCATTTGGTCAGTTGTTTTCTTGGTTTTGAATCTTCTTTTAAATTTTAAAGATGTTACCACCTTGCCCAAGGCTTGTACTTTGCCACTTGGCATTCTGATCGGATTGTTATGCTGGTTCTATTGTCGTGATGTGTGGAATAGGGTCATGGGATGCACCATGGAATGGTTGGGCCCATGGACCGCTTCGCTTGTATGATGGGGGTACACCCCAAGGAGTTACAAATAACTAGTGGGTTGTTGGACCACGAGTTATTATGTCACTTGGGTTGGGGGTGATGGGGCTCTATGTGCCCAGGGCCATAGGGTGACCCGACCTCATTAAAAGGAGAAAGGAGACGGTCCTCTATGGTTGAGTGACCTGTTATTCTTTATGACACTCTATGGTTGAGTGACCTGATATTCTTGATGGGGCTCTATGGTTGAGTGACCCGACTTGGTTTTGGCACTATGTTTCTTTCTCTGTGGGAGTTATATGGAGTTGCTTTGTAATACTTGGGAATAAGTGGTTATTTCCGATGCTTCAGGAGGTATGCTGATGTGTTATGATGTTTGGTTATGGTGTTATGATATATGTGTTACTCATATCAGTTGCATATATTTTGTGATGTCGTGGATATGGCATTGATGCCCTTGTGGACACTATGTACCTGCAGCTTTTGTTCGAAGTTATGTGAATTTTTTTTATCTATGGAATTGAGGAAATGTCTGGATGTCGTAGTACACCTTGTTCAAGTATTATATTTGTCAGTCATGGTTGTGTGACAAGTACTATGTTATGTGAGTGCACCTGTCCCCTTCCATATTTGAGTAATTTTTTTTTGTGGTGTAATTCAGAGTCATGAAGATTATACTTGTGTGGTTGTGAAAACTGTAGTGTCTTGTCGACCCCTGGTAGGGTGTTGTAGTTGATTCATGTTAGGGCACCCACAATAAGGAATAAACTAAAACTCTTCAACAATGAAATTTTAAAGAAATTAAACTAAGAATAATGTTAATGGAAAGAAACTAATGAAATAACGAATAAGAGGGAACTGACAATCTTCACAGAACCTTTAAAGTTAAAATGTTTGCCAAATGTTTCTAAGGCTACCACTGTGGCCATGCTTCAATTAGCTAAAATTTAAAACCATAGGGAGTACTTTCTCCTTTATCTGCTTCTTGGATGTGTACCTTTTTCTTTCCTTTGTGTTATGTCGCATCGAGGACGATGCTTTCTTAAGAGGAGGAGAATGTAATGCCCTGTTCGGCGGGTACCCTAGTTCTTGTCGCAGGTGACCTTTTTTTAGTGTCGAACGACGTGTGTAATTCCATTGTCTTAGACCATGTCTCAGTGATGTTTTAGCACCTTCCCTCTCCTTCTTGCTTTCTCGAGTCGTTAGTGACACCTCTGTTTGTGGACGGTGTAATGTCCTGTGCGTTATCCCATTTACAGGAGGATCTTGTTGTCGCATTGTTAAGCTCAATCGTTGGTCATTATTAATGTGGGTAGAAATTATATATAATTATAATATATAATGGTAATAATGTTTTATTTAATTTAATTGTCGATCGGCCCTTATTTTATAAGTATTATTATTTTACCTTATTTTTGATTATCATCGATATTTTATATTAATTGTCTCTATAGCATTTTTTTCTAGTTGTTTCATTTGATCGTGTTGTAGGACGAACCCCCGTCCCGCGCTGAAGAAGGGGTTGCCCATCTTGGCGCCATGGTAGTCCTTGCTCCATGTTCATCTTTGAGTGTAACCTCTAATTTGTTCCCCCCCTTCGTGTCGTTGCCGATGCTTCCCGTGCTGGCCGCGAGGACCATTACTTTTTCCCTATTTAATGGAAATTTGCGTGTTCGAAGCCTGGTAGACGGCTTGTATGGCAAGTTGGTATTTTAGGGCATGTCCCTTTTAAAAAGAGATTCTTATATTTGTTTTTATATAAATGATTGTTATGAATAGTCGATCATTGTCTTCTATTATTAGTGTCGATCTGGACTGTCGACATTATTAATATTGCAATAGTTATTCCTAAGTTGTTCCTTTTAAAAAAAAAAAAACGTGATAATGATAATGAAAATAATATTTAGTTATTGTCGTTCGGTGACTTTTTCATTTCTTAATTGTCGATTGTTAGCAATAGCTAACTAACTGCATTAAGTTATTCTACTTAATTGTTTGATCCTTCCTGTCAAGTGAGCATCGATTTTTGCATAAGAGGAGGATACCCTTTGTGACGTTTTGGGTTACGCATGTTTGTCCGTACTCCTAGGTTCTTTGGTATTCATTTCGGTTTGCATTTTTTAAACCAAGCTAACTGGTTTATTATACTTTAATATATATATATATATATATATATATATGTATAGATATAAATATAAGATGAAATAAAATAAAATATAAATAAAAATAAAGAAATTCAATGGTTTGCGTGGGAAAGAAGGGAGGTAGGTGGTGGCGCAGGTTTGAGGAGACATTGAATTAAAATCAAAATTTAGTTTCTTGCGCCTAAGGTCCTACCGTCCCTCACCCCTTTTTTTGCTATCTGGTCCTTGTGCGTGGCCATCTCCCACTGGCTACACCTCTGCTAGCCGCCTTCCCTTCATTTATTACTGTTGATTTGCAAATATTTTATGTCCTTTGTTGTCTGCCTTCTATATTCTGTTCTGGCCGCGTGAGCAGGGAGGAGAGTCTGTTGTTTGGATTTGGTGATGAAGGGTGTGAAAACCCCAATCTAATGGAGTCGCAGGTTTTGGGAGCTCCTCCTTTGTTGTTTTCTCCCCTTGCCATGGCCGTAAAACTCACTTGCATGTGCCAAACGTGGCCACTAGACGAATATGGTCATCCAACAAGCTAAAGCAAATGGATTTCACATGTGTGTGTTGTTCCTGAGTTCGGGCTGACGTGGTTACAGATTTGAGGTGTTAAAATAGGCATGTTAAACCTGCCCCTTGCAATCTTCTGCTGTCATTTTATTTTGTCATGAAATGAATGTTCTTTCCTCTTCTGTTATGGCATCTTGAAGGGGTTTTCTGGTAGTTGCTTTAAGCTGCCGCCCTGTTTCAAACTTGGTAAATCAATAGTCTATGCTTGTTGTATTAGTTGGAAAGATAACACTTTTTTTTTGGGTTCCAATGTTTTCCTTTAAATCGATTTCCTATATCAGTCTGTGACGAGCATAGTGTGCTATAACTTCTGGATCGTTTTTTTTTTTTTTGAGTTTGAGGTGATTGGTAGGAAAGTATATTGTTTTGACAATGTTGTGGCATGCATGTGGATCTCGTAATCAATGGAGGTTGCATTCTGGAATTGAAAACCGAGTACCAATATGTGTTCATAATAAGTTTGAGTTTTGTAATTTGGTTGGTATATTTTAAACCCTTATGCAAGGTTTGGGTAAATTCTATTATGAGGAAAATATGATAAAATATGAGGATATAATCAGATTTCTGAAATATTACTTCCTATGGAAATAACGTTAAAGGGTATGTGCTACAACTTGTATTATGAGTAACCTGCTTGAGCATGGGTGAATGTCTCATGGGCAGGAAATTTAGTATATTCTATCCAGTTATATTTTATCACTCTCCTTATAGGAAATAAGGATATGGAACGTTTTTGTGGGTTGTTGTTGATATACTTGATTTTAGTATGAATACAGTCTGAAAATACAAACTGGGTAATCATTTTCTATTGCTTCTAAATGTGGGTTGAAGTTCACTTTTGTTTGGGTTACATAAACAAGTCACTGTAGAGTGTTTTGAATGAGATTTTGGTTTGTAGCCAAGTCTTTTTTTGGGCTCTGGAAATGATTATATGCTAGCATGAATTTTAGGACAGCGCATACTATTTTTTTTTTTACCCCAATAAATTAATGGGATGAATACTCATTTCAAGTTTCTGTACTAACGAGGATTGGGAACTTGGGTCGATCTTCCTTCCTCTTTTAACCGTTCAAAGGAGGTCATGTCACATGTGTGTGCCATGTGTTTTGCAATAGATTTTCTGGTAGTTGTTTTATTGGCATGATCATGTTTCCCGTGGCTGAGTCCGAAATGAATAATTTATTATTCATGTATTAAGATAACCCAGTTTGGGTATAGGTATAATACGTATGGGTATATTTTTATGCGTATCAAATTTATATAAAAAAATAATTAATTAAGATATGGGTGTAAGGATTTCGCTGTGTTTTCTGTTGGAACCCTTGGGGTTTGTAAATTATCAACGCTTGATGATTTTGAGTTAGTCATTAATTTGTTCTCTGTTGTAATCACCTGAATTTTTATAATGGAATGTTCTTGTTGGGTGGTGGAATAATCTGTTATTTATCCGTCCATTGTGGATAATGATCAGATTGTTAGAAGACAATTTAAGTCTATGATTGGTTTCCTCGTGAGCAGCCATACCGGTTTCAAAGTATGAAAAGTGGCCTATTAAACATGATTATGATTGTATATATATATATATATATATATATATATATATATATATATATATATATATATATATATATATATATATATATATATATATATATATATATATATATGAATGTTTCCTAAACAAGTTAAAATGGTTAAAAATAAAACTATAGAAAACTAAATCGCTATGGAACCTCACTCTTGGAAGGATGGAATAATCTTGTGTTGTTGTGCGCCATGGATTGTTACTAGCATGTTTTGGCTTATCAGGTTTCTTTTTGGAGGGATTGGGTATTAGATTTCAATCATGTAATCCATAGGATTACATGACTGAAATCTCAATACTCTCGGCCTTGTTGTATTTCACCAATCAGGTCTTACCTTGAATAATTTTGGAATATCTATCTTACTTGATTAATGGGATTCCTCCTTGTTGGCTGGTATAAAGCTCTCTATCATGTGAAACATATTGTTTTAGTGGTTTGTGAATTGACTCATTCTTGAATTCAGAATTTTTCCTTTCATGATATTATAAAATGTTAGCTCACTGTTGCAATGGGTAGTCTTAACATGCTCAGTTCTAGCAAACTGACTCTAGCTAATATTTGTGCAGATGGATTAAGCGAGTAGACTAAAGGAAAAGAGTGTAAAAGTTGCAACAGTTCAAATTATGAAGTTCCTTGTAAAAATGTTCAATGTGTTGTAAATTTTGTAACATTGCTTGCAAAGAGTTTATAAGATCTCTTGCCTGGGATTGTTCGGAGAATTACGTGATGAAGTTGTTTTGTCCTTTTTGTAATTTGGCTGGTAACTCATCTTAGTGAGAAATAATATTCAATCTTTACATTGGCATAAGTATTGTAAAACTTTGATCTTGAGAATTAAGTGTTAAGTTAACCTTTCTAAGACTTTGTATTGATGTGTTATATGTGAGATAAAATGGGGTGGTTAATCCTTACAGAAGTTACCTAAAAGTTTTATTCAAATAAATTTATTGTAGAGGTGATCCACTTGAGAACAAACAATGCCTTAAGTAATCAAAGGCGAGACTATCCTTGCAAAGTGAAATTATATAACGTGATATCCCTAGCTAAACTAGTGAACACTACTCCTTTTTGGTGAACGCTTAAAACAAGCTTAAAGGAAAACAATGGTTAGTTTCTAATAAGATTTAACAAGTAAGAGAAGAAAATTTAGAAACCACTCAATTTATCTCTCAGCCTATTTGAAAGTAAATAGTTTCCTTTTGTTAAGCTCTTTCGGTGAAGCCTAAGTAAAATCGTTAATAATTACGTATAAAACCTCAAGCTCCAATTAAACCTTGGTAATAACTAATGACGTCTTAAGGAGGAATTCAACTTGACCTTATTCTCTTAACTCTTTCCCAAGGTGCTTTGTAATTTCCTCTTAATTATGTTGAACATGAATCCATGTTGTAACAAGGTTATGAGTGAATTTTAGTAACGTAAGTATGGATAGATGGCCTTGTGGAATTAAATTATCCCCTTTATTAAATAATGGAATTAAACAACTAATTGTCGTAAAGGAGAAGACTTTAAGTGAACTACTCTGCAATGTATAAGAAAATAATTCAGTTTGGTAAGATGAATTGTGCGAATCATATCTTGAATCTCTCTGAAAACATAAGTTAAGAGTAAAAGGGTGTTTTATCAAAATAAATAACCTTCAATAATGTCTTACTGTGGCTTGCCCTAGCTGTAAGAGTATCATGTGGTTGGACTGCTATGTTGTCCTGTAAAAAGAAAAGTGGATTATCCTTAATGGGTGTGAACATTTCCATGTTACCTTTGTGGTCATCCATGCATCGAGTTGTTCACAGAGTTAGTTGTAACCTTGGCGACGACATGTTGTGTTGTGTTATTTGTCATGCAAGTCAAAAAAAAATATCCTGTATTTTACTGTGTTGCTGCGTAAGTGTTTTTTTTTGGGTCGTTACATTTGGTATCAGAGCGAGGTTCATGCTCTCAAACCTTTGGGCCAGATTGGAGTGATGATGGTGTTACATGATGGTGGTCGATATTGGAAGAGTAATGTGGTTTAGGTGTGATGTGATCCATGTCGTAATTGTGATATTGTGAACGCACATGATGTGTATGTCACTTAGTGCGTATTTGTTATCATGTTGATGTGTTGGGAATGGGAGTGTTCTCTCTTCTATTAAGAGTTCATGTGTGAATTACTGCTTGTGATGTGTGAAAATTATTCTAATGTGGATGACGGGGTGTTGGAGCATTGTGGCATATTGTGATATGTGGGTGTGTCGATATGTGTATGACTGGATTGATGTAAAGTGAATTAAGTTGTATCATGATGTTTTACCATGTTTTGAAGAAATGTGTGTATCACCTTGTATGTAGCAAATGAATGTTATGTTGTGATGTTACTATGTCCATCATATGTATGATTTGTGTGATATGTAATGATTCATGTCGTGATTTAGGGTCATACGGTGAGTGTATGAACCCTATCGTATAGTGATTGCACTTTGGGTGCAGAATGTGGTAAAGTGATGTATTACACCCGGTGAATGTATGATTGTGATCTACCCTGTATACATACCTTAAGTGAGACGCTATGGTAGCTATGTGTGTACCACCATGGTGTTAGTGATGTAGTTATATGTTATGTTGTGAACCTTACGCTAACCGACCACGAGGGAATCAAGAAATTGTGTATGTTTGGGAGTGAGAAAATGTGTACCGTTGACTAGTCACTCGAGGCTGAGTAGGAGATAGGAAGTGGAGCCTTACATAGGCTGAAAATCCACTTTCGTTCGTTTGGTATGTGTGGCACTTGTTCAACGGGTGTCATGCATATTGTGTTTCGTGGACACCTTAGGCTCGGTAGATGGTGACATGTACTTCCTTTCTCTCTCAATATGGTTGTCGTATGGACTCTACCTATGTGATTTTGAATATGTTGAGCCTTGTTGAAGTTGTGGTGAGATGATTGATTGAGATGATGACAGCTTATATCATTGATATGTATTTTTACGAGCGAGAGCTCAATTTCGAGTCTTGCTTAGAACCCGTTGAGTACCCCTTTGGTGGCCAGATAAGGTCACGTAGTCATAGTAATGTGTTATTCTTATATGTGTATTTTATTCGTAAATTGAACCTTTTTACTTTACTTTTGCAAGGACTAGCAGTTTTCTTGATTGTCATGCTTTACATTTTGGGCATTTCTTTGGTTTGTGGTACTAACACTCAGATTTTTGCACTAACTAAGGCCATTTGGTTAGTTGTTTTCTTGGTTTTGAATCTTCTTTTAAATTTTAAAAGATGTTACCACCTTGCCCAAGGCTTGTACTTTGCCACTTGGCATTATGATCAGATCGTTATGCTGGTTCTATTGTCGTGATGTGTGGAATAAGATCATGGGATGCGCCATGGAATGGTTCGGCCCATGGACCTGCTTCATTGTATGGGGGTACGCCCCAGGAGTTACAAATAACTAGTGGGTTGTTGGACCACGAGTTATTATGTCACTTGGTTGGGGGTGACGGGGCTCTATGTGCCCAAGGCCATAGGGTGACCCGACCTCTTTAAAAGGAGAAAGGAGACGGTCCTTTATGGTTGAGTGACCTGTTAGTCTTTATGACACTCTATGGTTGAGTGACCTGATGTTCTTGATGGGGCTCTATGGTTGAGTGACCCGACTTGGTTTTGGCACTATGTTTCTTTCTCTCGTGGGAGTTATATGGAGTTGCTTTGTAATACTTGGGAATAAGTGGTTATTTCCGATGCTTGTGGAGGTATGTTGAGGTGTTATGATGTTTGGTTATGGTGTTATGATATATGTGTTACTCATATCGATTGCATATATTTTGTGATGTCGTGGATATGGCATTGATGCCCTTGCGGACACTATGTACCTGCAACTTTTGTTCGAAGTTATGTGAAATTTTTTTTTAATCTATGGAATTGAGGAAATGTCTGGATGTCGTAGTACACCTTATTCAAGGATTATATTTGTCAGTCATGGTTGTGTGACAAGTACTATGTTATGTGAGTGCACCTGTCCCCTTCCATATTTGAGTAATTTTTTTTTTTGTGTGGTGTAATTCAGTCATGAAGATTATACTTGCGTGGTTTTGAAAATCGTAGTGTCTTGTCGACCACAGTAGGGTGTTGTGTAACAGCTTCATGTTAGGGCACCCACAATAAGGAATAAACTAAACTCTTCAACAATGGAATTTTAATGAAATTAAACTAAGAATAATGTTAATGGAAAGAAACTAATGAAATAACGAATAAGAGGGAACTGACAATCTTCACAGAACCTTGAAAGTTAAAATGTTTTCCAAATGTTCCTAAGGCTACCCTGTGGCCATGCTTCAATCAGCTAAAATTTAAAACCATAGGGGGTAATTTCTCCTTTATCTGTTCTTGGATGCGTACCTTTTTCTTTCCTTTGTGTTATGTCACATCGAGGATGATGCTTTCTTAAGAGGAGGAGAATGTAATGCCCCGTTCGGCGGTTACCCTAGTTCTTGTCGCAGTGACCCTTTTTGTTGAGTGTCGAACGACTGTGTGTAATTCCATTTTCTTAGACCATGTCTCAGTGATGTTTTAGCATCTTCCCTCTCCTTCTTGCTTTCTTGAGTCGTTAGCGACACCTTTTTTATGGACGGTGTAATGTCCTGCGTTATCCCATTTACGGGAGGATCTTCTTTATGCGCATTGTTAAGCTCAATCGTTGGTCATTATTAATGTGGGTAGAAATTATATATAATTATACTATATAATGGTAATAATGTTTTATTTTATTTAATTGTCGATCGGCCCTTATTTTATAAGTATTATTATTTTACCTTATTTTCGATTATCATCGATATTTTATATTAATTATCTTTATAGCATTTTTTTTTCTAGTTGTTTGTCGATCGTGTTGTAGGACGAACCCCGAATCCCGCTATGTTGAAGAAGGGATTGCCGTCTTGGCACCATGGTAGTCCTTGCTCCATGTTCATCCTTGAGTGTAACCTCTAATTTGTTCTCCCCCTTCGTGTCGTTGCTTGATGCTTCCGTCTTTGGCCCCGCTGCAAATGTTACTTTTTCCCTATTTAATGGAATTTTGCGTGTTTGAAGCATGGTAGACGGCTTGTATGGAAAGTTGGTATTTTAGGGCATGTCCCTTTTAAAAAGAGATTCTTATATTTGTTTTTTTTTTTTTAAAATGATTGTTATGAATAGTCGATCATTGTCTTCTATTATTAGTGTCGATCTGGACTGTCGACATTATTAATATTGCAATAGTTATTCCTAAGTTGTTCCTTTTAAAAAAAAAAAAAAAGATAATGATAATGGAAATAATATTTAGTTATTGTCGTTCGGTGACTTTTTCGTTTCTTAATTGTCGATTGTTAGCAATAGCTAACTAAGCGCATTAAGTTATTCTACTTAATTGTTTGATCCTTCCTGTCGGTGAGCATCGATTTTTGCATAAGAGGAGGATACCTTTGTGACGTTTTGGGTTACACATGTTTGTCCGTACTCTAGGTTCTTTGAAGGTATTCATTTCGGTTTGCATTTTTTTAAACCAAACTAAACTGGTTTATTATACTTTAAATATATATATATATATATATATATATATATATACATGTATAGATATAAATATAAGAGGAAATAAAATAAAATATAAATAAAAATAAGGAAATTCAATGGTTTGCGTGGGAAAGAAGGGAGGTAGGTGGTGGCGCGAGTTTGAGGAGACATTGAATTAAAATCAAAATTTAGTTTCTTGCGCTGAGGTCCTACCGTCCCCTCACCCCTTTTTTGCTATACGGTCCTTGTGCGTGGCCATCTTCCACCGCTACACCTCTCGCTGCCATAGCCGCCTTCCCTTCATTTATTACTGTTGATTTGCAAATATTTTATGTCCTTTCTTTTCTGCCTTCTACATTCTGTTTTGGCTTGCGTGAGCAGGGAGGAGAGTCTGTTTGTTTGGATTTGGTGATGAAGGGTGTGAAAACCCCAATCTAATGGAGTCGCAGGTTTTGGGAGCTCCTCCTTTGTTGTTTTCTCCCCTTGCCATGGCCGTAAAACTCACTGCATGTGCCAAACGTGGCCACTAGAGGAATATGGTCATCCAACAAGCTAAAGCAAATGGATTTCACCTGTGTGTGTTGTTCATGAGTTCGGGCTGACGTGGTTACAGATTTGAGGCGTTAAAATAGGCATGTTAAACCTGCCCCTTGCAATCTTCTGCTATCATTTTATTTTGTCATGAAATGAATTTGTTCTTTCTTCTTCTGTTATGGCATCTTGAAGAGATTTTCTGGTAGTTGCTTTAAGCTGCCGCCCTGTTTCAAACTTGGTAAATCAATAGTCTATGCTGCTCTATTAGTTGGAAAGATAACACTTTTTTTGGGTTCCAATGTTTTCCTTTAAATCGATTTCCTATATCAGTCTGTGACGAGCATAGTGTGCTACAGAACTTCTGGATCTTTTTTGAGTTTGAGGTGATTGGTAGGAAAGTATATTGTTTTGACAATGTTGTGGCATGCATGTGGATCTCGTAATCAATGGAGGTTGCATTCTGGAATTGAAAACCGAGTACCAATATGTGTTCATAATAAGTTTGAGTTTTGTAATTTGGTTGGTATATTTTAAACCCTTATGCAAGGTTTGGGTAAATTCTATTATGAGGAAAATATGATAAAATATGAGGATATAATCAGATTTCTGAAATATTACTTCCTATGGAAATAACGTTAAAGGGTATGTGCTACAACTTGTATTATGAGTAACCTGCTTGAGCATGGGTGAATGTCTCATGGGCAGGAAATTTAGTATATTCTATCCAGTTATATTTTATCACTCTCCTTATAGGAAATAAGGATATGGAACGTTTTTGTGGGCTGTTGTTGATATACTGATTTTAGTATGAATACAGTCTGAAAATACAAACTAGGTAATCATTTTCTATTGCTTCTAAATGCGGGTTGAAGTTCACTTTTGTTTGGGTTACATAAACAAGTCAACATTTGTAGAGTGTTTTGAATGAGATTTTGGTTTGTAGCCAAGTCTTTTTTTTTTGGGCTCTGGAAATGATTATATACCAAAGGCATGAATTTTAGGACAGCGCATACTATTTTTTTTTTACCCAATAAATTAATGGGATGAATACTCATTTAAATATTTTGTCTTGTGAGGATTGGGAACTTGGGTCTATCTTCCTTCCTCTTTTAACCGTTCAAAGGAGGTCATGTCACATGTGTGTGCGAGGGTTTTCAACAGATTTTACGGTAGTTGTTTTATTGGCATGATCATGTTTCCCATATTTGAGACCGAAATGAATAATTTATTATTCAAGTATTAAGATAACCCAGTTTGGGTTGAGGTATAATACGTATGGATATATTTTTATGCGTATCAAATTTATATAAAAAAATAATTAATTAAGATATGGGTGTAAGGATTTCCCTGTGTTTTCTGTTGGAACCCTTGGGGTTTGTAAATTATCAACACTTGATGATTTTGAGTTAGTCATTAATTTGTTCTCGGTTGTAATCACTTGAATTTTTTTTATAATGGCATGTTCTTATTTGGCTGGGCGGAATAATCTGTTACTTATCCGTCCATTGTGGATAATGATAAGATTGTTAGAAGAGAATTTAAGTCTATGATTGGTTTCCTCGTGAGCAGCCATACCAGTTTCAAAGTATTAAAAGTGGCCTATTAAACATGATTATGATTGTATATATATATATATATATATATATATATATATAATGTTTCCTAAACAAGTTAAAATGGTTAAAAATAAAACTATAGAAAACTAAATCGCTATGGAACCTCACTCTTGGAAGGATGGAATAATCTTGTGTTGTTGTGCGTCATGGATTTTTACTAGCATGTTTTGGCTTATCAGGTTTCCTTTGGAGGGATCGGGTATTATATTTCAATCATGTAATCCATGGGAGTACATGATTGAAATCTCAATACTCTCGGTCTTGTTGTATTTCACCAATCTGGTCTTACCTTGAATTATTTTGGAATATCTGTCTTACTTGATTAATGGGATTCCTCCTTGTTGGCTGGTATAAGGCTCTCTATCGTGTGAAACATATTGTTTTAGTGGTTTGTGAATTGACTCATTCTTGAATTCAGAAATTTTCCTTTCATGATATTATAAAATGTTAGCTCATTGTTGCAATGGGTAGTCTTAACATGCTCAGTTCTAGCGAACTGACTCTAGCTAATATTTGTGCAGATGGATTAAGTGAGTAGACTAAAGGAAAAGAGTGTAAAAGTTGCAACAGTTCAAATTATGAAGTTCCTTGTAAAAATGTTCAATGTGTTGTAAATTTTGTAACATTGCTTGCAAAAGAGTTTATAAGATCTCTTGCCTGGGATTGATCGGAGAATTACGTGATGAAGTTGTTTTGTCCTTTTTGTAATTTGGCTGGTAACTCATCTTAGTGAGAAATGATATTCAATCTTTACATTGGCATAAGTATTGTAAAACTTTGATCTTGAGAATTAAGTGTTAAGTTAACCTTTCTAAGACTTTGTATTGATGTGTTATATGTGAGATAAAATGGGGTGGTTAATCCTTACAAAAGTTACCTAAAAGTTTTATTCAAATAAATTTATTGTAGAGGTGATCCACTTGAGAACAAACAATGCCTTAAGTAATCAAAGGCGAGACTATCCTTGCAAAGTGAAATTATATAACGTGTTATCCATAGCTAAACTAGTGAACACTACTTTTTGGTGAAGGCTTAAAACAAGCTTAAAGGAAAACAATGGTTAGTTTCTAATAAGAGTTAACAAGTAAGAGAAGAAAATTTAGAAAACCCTCAATTTATCTCTCAGCCTATTTGAAAGAAAATAGTTTCCCTTTTGTTAAGATCTTTCGGTGAGGCCTAAGTAAAATCGTTAATAATTACGTATAAAACCTCAAGCTCCAATTAAACCTTGGTAATAACTGATGACGTCTTAAGGAGGAAATCCAATTTGACCTCATTCTCTTAACTCTTTCCCAGGGTGCTTTGTAATTCTCCTCTTAATTATGTTGACCATGAATCCATGTTGTAACAAGGTTATGAGTGAATTTTAGTAACGTAAGTATGGATAGATGGCCTTGTGGAATTAAATTATCCCCTTTATTAAATAATGGAATTAAACAACTAATTGTCGTAAAGGAGAAGACTTTAAGTGAATTACTCTGCAAGGTATAAGAAAATAATTCAGTTTGGTAAGATGAATTGTGCAAATCATATCTTGAATCTCTCTCAAATCATAATTTAAGAGTAAAAGGGTGTTTTATCAAAATAAATAACCTTCGATAATGTCTTCTTTGTGGTTTGCCCTAAATTTGTAAGAGTATCGTGTGGTTGGATTTGCTATGTTGTCTGTAAAAAAGAAAAGTGGATTATCCTTAGTGGGTGTGAACGTTTCCATGTTACCTTTGTGGTCATCCATGCACCGAGTTGTTCACAGAGTTAGTTGTAACCTTGGCGACAACATGTTGTGTTGTGTTATTTGTCATGCGAAGTCAAAAAAAGATTTATCCTCGTATTTTCTTGTGTTCTTTGCGTAAGTGTTTTTTTTTTTGAGTGTCGTTCTGAGGGGAATTCTATTCTATTCCATCCACACATAGTATACATTGCTACATTCTAGATCTATCTCGCTATCATTGTGCAACTTACACAAGGGCATCATAGGGCACCATTTCCACACACACTCATAAGAACTACATGGTGTTTGAGGCGTAGTGCGGTGCTTGGTAATAAGTTCACTCTTCGGGTGACCACCGAGGTCAATTTGACTCCACATACTACATATTTTTTAACAGATTTGATGTAGTTTGTTGACATGTGTAGGTAGACATTTTGTTTTGCAGGAGTTCACAGTACCCTCGGTGAATATGATAGAGAGCCAACAACAAAGACCTTGTGACACATAAGAACGTAATTTTGAGCTTTTATAGGGTCACTAGTGCTCGATCGATCATTAGCACCCAGTGTCTCGCCCTCTTGTGGGCGCTCTGTCCTATTTCATTTCTAAGTTACAAAATTTATAATAAGAAGTGATGACCCTATCTACAAGTGTATTCATCACTTTTACCTTCTCGATCATTTCTTGTTCACTCAAAAATTAGCTAAGTCCTCCTATATCTCCTTCTTGCCCGGGGTTTCACATTGTACATGCTTTTTTTGCTTGTGTCATTCTACTATATTTTTAGCATTTATACATTATTTGTCATAATAGTTGCTCTGCAATCAAATTTAATTCAAATTAAATTAAATGATTTGGTGAACCTGCTCCTTACATTCCCATTATTAGATCTTTCATGGTTTCCCATGCCTTTGATTTCAATGCTTCCCCATTCTATACCCAGGTTCAACTTTGTAATATCCTTGTTAAGTGTGTCCTAGTTGATCTTGGATCTAGTCTTAATGTATGTAATATTTCCTTTCTTCATCAAATAGGACTTTCTGTTACTCATCTCAATCCATCTACTCTTTGTATTCGTGGCTTTGATAATACACCTAAGTAAGTGTTGGGCACAATCTCTCTTCCCCTTACTATGGGATATTGCACTCTTAATGTTCTATGTCATGTTATGCCTCATGATGTTCCTTATACTATCCTTCTAGGCCATCCTTGGTTACATAATATGCATATACTTATTTCTACCCATGTCATAACACACAATGCCCTTGTTACACCTTCTTCTATGGATATTGTTACAGTAGATTCCACACCTCATGTTGCTACTCCTTGTGATATTCCTCTTATACATGATGCTCATGACATTACCTACATTGTACATCCTTCTCCTCTT
The DNA here is from genome assembly GCA_018340775.1 of Taxus wallichiana var. yunnanensis. Taxonomy (NCBI): domain Eukaryota; kingdom Viridiplantae; phylum Streptophyta; class Pinopsida; order Cupressales; family Taxaceae; genus Taxus; species Taxus wallichiana. The sequence goes on from CM031242.1 coordinate 1,006,618,327, forward strand.
GGGATGCACCATAATACTACTGATTTACATAATCAATTTTCTATTGGAACCCATGATACTCCTCTCATTATGTCTCACTCTTGATGCACTTCTATTGATCATATGCTTAGTAATTCCAATGTTAAATCTCTCCCCGCACTTTCCTCATCACAAGTTAGAGCACCATACACTAATTTTACAATGATTCCTAATGCTCCCACTTTCCAAGATCCTATGCATGATTCATTTACTATGGCTACACCTTATCTTGTTACATTCATGGGGACCATACATTCCCCTCTTGCTACATTTTTTTCTATGCTCATAGGGGCTAGTTCATACTGCTTTATTGCTTCTAATATTCCCAAATTGCACTTATTGATTTTTAATACTACTTGATGAGCATCCCAACATTACATATGTTACACACATTTTGACTCACATACTGATCCTTATGTTTGCACTTCCTTTTACACACATAATGCTACACCTATTTTATTTCTTTCTAATGGGTACATTCTTATTACTTATACACTTCATATTCATCCAGTTGGGATCTTGGAATCTATAGGGTTTTCCCCTCACCATGTTGACATTATATTTGGTATCTCTTGTGTTTACCAATGTTCTACCTATTCTAGTTTCTCCACATGCATGGCACAATCCTACTCCACATGTTATGATACATGCACTTTCACACAACATATGTTCATCTTCTTTAGCATATCATGGGCTCTTTCCTACTACTCTCATTTCCTAGATCTCCATCACCCACACACTTGGGGGACATCCAGCCTCCCCCCATAGTCGTATGTTCTAAACAAAGTTACCTATCCACAATATTCATATACACATTTATACATTACTCTTGTTTTGCACTTCATGTCAATATTTCTATCAACACTTTCTCATATTTACACTATTTACACACCTTGTTACATCTCTCTACGCTCCTATACTACTCCATACGTGCTTTTCTACTCATGCTCACTTATGGATCCTTTTATTCATGGTACACATATTACTTCATATATACAATATACATCCTTTCGTCCACTATACATACTCTAGATATTCTTGCTCACAATGATCACATATATTTGCCAGCAGGATCTTGATATAAAACTTGGGGGCATCATGCTTTCTTCCCCCTTCCATTTCTACCAATTTTCTCTAGTGTATACTACTACACTTCACGCTCCGTGCATCATGTCTAATCTTCCTAAGAACTCCTACACCTTTAGTACACACCTTGTATCATTATTACCCAATGAAATAATCTAGTTCCACAGTTCATACTCAAATGTTGAGGGTCTAATTTTGAAATGAACCTAACAACATCTACATTTATGCTTTGTGCTTTGTGGTACATCTTTATAGCATCTATTCTCACACAATACATTTGCTTGGATGACACACTCTTGTTCTATGGTTCATTCTTGACTGCTTAGGGGTATTTATAAATGAACCTCATTTCATGCACATCCATTGGGGGAAACATGGCTCCTTCCATTTTCACATTTTGCATACCATGCCATCACACCATCACAACATTTGCATATCTTGGTTACATCTACTCTTGTTTGCCTATACTACTTACATGTTGCACTTTGCTTACTATGCTAGATAAATACTTAGTATGTCATTATATTTTCTATATACACATGTGCATTCACTTGATCTCTAGAAGTGAATGTAGATATCTTACAACTCCTTACACAATGCATGATGCCCGACACTCACTCCCTTTCCAAATCGTCTTTGAGGCTCCTGGGGCATCTACCTTTACTACTCTTACACATTATAGGTTCTATTGTTACATTCTTTACAACTTCTCATTACGGTCACTTTCTTGTTAATTGCTATATACATGATTTGACATACTATTTATCTTTCTAACATGTTGATAGGTGCTTCATGTATATAATTTTCCTTAGAAGACTATCTACAACCATGGTTATATGATACATTTTTGCTATTAAATGCTATTATTATTTGCGGTGTCATCACAAAATCATGCACTTTAGGCATTATTTAGCTCGAGCTCATATTACTATTTAAAAGGTTCTTGAGTGAATAAATTTCTAATTAATCCCACCTTTTGACCATCTTGTTTTACCTTTTATTTTTTCATTCCTACACATTTTTACATACATGCCCATTGTTTCTGAATTTCCCATCATTTTAGCCTAAATGGGTGCCTTGTCCCACATGGGGTGCCCCGATCCTTGTTTTACTTTCCCGCCTCTTTTTGGGCTCTTTCTATCCATTTTTCATCCTTATCTTTTTCTAGTCGGCCATGTCAAGATTAATTATGAAATTAGAGCAAGAGAACCCTATAAATATAAAGTTATGAGACCATAATGAGGGTCCTGCATCACTTACTACTATCACTCCATCTAGATCTACATTAATTGCATCACTTACATCCACATAGTTTTATGCATCAAGGCTAGGAGATCTGTATCAACACACACTTCATAGGGGAGGGATTCTATTATATTCCATGCACACATACTATTACATTTTCTACATTTATTTATTTCTCACTACTTCACAAAGTGTGACTGAAACAAAAACACCTAGGGCACGACACACACACAGACACCATAACTACATTTGGGTTTGAAATGTAGTACATCACTCAATTTAGTAAGCCCACTTGTTGTGGCATATGAGGTTAGTCTGACACATTCATTTGCATCTTTTATTTTTAGGGTTTTGATACTTCTCTTGTCTCTTGCAGGTCTTCAACTTCATATTGCTATATTCGGCACATTTGACGCAATTCAACGAATTCGAGTGTGATAGAAGTGAAGATTATAGAGCATATTTTGACCTAGAAATATCTAGGTTCCGAGATTTTTCGGAGATCGGGCGCTTATTCGACATACTAGGGCACCGTGAGGTGCCCCAGTCACTCTCGGGGTGCTCTAGTTTGCTCAGATCTTCCAGATCCACTCTTTTCGAGACCTCTGTGTAGCCCTTCCAGCTTCTATATTTTCCTCGTTAGACTGTGACACCTGCGATAGTCATCTGTAATGTCCCCAATTCCGAGCAGTTGGCCTAACGACCCTATTTTGGTCTTAGCCCTGGTCATTCCCAAGGGACTAATGACTTTGGAGGTTATTGGGGATGGTTGTCTGATTTCCTACTATGTTTTTGTTATTTTTTGGGCGTTGGGAGGGTCTAATGGGCCCTTTGTGTTCTATTTTGTCGTTGGGATCACTTAAGTGGACACTTTTGGCATTTAATGTTATGTTTCTTCGTTGGGGCCACTTAAAGTACCTTTTTGGCCTAGGAGAAATAAAGTCACTTTAAGTGACGATTAAAATATGACATATCTCCAAGGGGGGTCGAATTAGGGTTTTATGGCCACTTTTATGATGGAAAAAGTTATAAAAGGTGGTGTTTGGGGAGGAAAAAGGATCTTGGTTCATTTTGCCATCTTATGTTGGAGCTTTGACTTGATTTTGCTTGTCAAGGTGAAATTCCGCAGGAACCCTAGCTTCGGTAGTGAAAGATCTATCCCTAGCTAGTAGAGCACTCTTCGGTGGTGAAAGATCCAGCCCTAGTTTGCTATTGTGGAGTTTATTCAGATCGGGTTGTCAGATTCAGAGTTTTAGAGGCTTGCTGATCCAGTTTCAAGTCCAGAAAGAGAAGACAACCATATTCAGTAAGAGAGATCATTTATTTTATCAGTGGAACTTTTTGATATTGCATGTCATTGCATGTTACATGCATGTCATTGCATGTTGATGCATGTTACTTGCATGTCATTGCATGTTGATGCATGTTACTTGCATGTTGTTGCATGTTGGTTTAATTGCAATAAAAGTGAAGATATTGGTTATTTTCTGATTTTATACCTTCTTTGCCATAATCGTACTTTCTTTGTCATATTTTTCTATATCTTTTTGTCATAAAAATCAGATTGTTATTTCTTTCATAATTTTCGTATTTTGTCAATTTTTTTGTAAGATCCCAACAAGGGATATTTCATCATCCATAATCAACTGAGTTCATTCCTTACCTTCCTCTTACATATTAGGGTTTTACTTCTACCAGTTCAATAATTTCAATCATTTTAGTCACTTCATATTACTTTAGTGCATTTATTTATAATGTTTATGTCCTCCTAGATTATATTAACTATTATTACATTTCCCCCATTTTAGGTTAATTTTAGTTAATCATTTTGGTAAACCCAACGTCTTATCATGGATAAGCATAATCCTTCTAAATCTCCACTCGTTCTCTAATTTGATAGCTTTGGTCATGCCTTTATTGATACTCTTATCGATCCTTCTGGTTATAGACCTTGTCCTTCGTTTATTTAGCTACCATCTTCTAATATGGACCCTAAAGCTATAGATGATGTTGTTGTTTTTATCTATGTACTATTGACCCTGCCATCTTAGCAAAAATCATTGAAGAGGCTCAAGCCCCTCTCCTTGATCCCATCATTACAGATTATGCTATAACTGAACCACACGATGCTTCACCTTCACCTATTGATTCTCCTAATGCAATAATTGTCCCTACCTCTCCATCTTCTAGCTTTTAGACCACAATCTCTTAAAGCTCCGCATGACTCGGTCCCTACTATTTGTATGGTTGATGTGGTCCCCCATGATTCATCATTAATTCCTGATGTCACCAATGCCATGATACTTTATACAGGGTCTACTCCACAATATTCTCTTGCTTTACCTATTCCTTCACCACCTTTTCTTGTTAATGAACAATAAATTGAATATGACATTCACATGATAGGTGCAGTTCCTTCCCCGCCACTTGTTACTACTAATGATATCATTCCATATCAAGGGCCTCTCTAGTCCACAGATATCACTCTCTCATGCCCTTCAGTATGCCCACCATTCACTTGTACTCTCTTCATGAATAATTATTATTGGGAGCATATACCACTTGATATCTCTTACAAGGCCACTGTATGTTCACACGATGGTCTCCTTTGATTGGGTTTTGAATTTGAGGACCTCCATTTGCCTTTATATGATCCAAATTTATATCATGGATTTTTATTCTCACCGCCACGTATGGGCTTCATGTTTTTCATCTCATTTTCCACCTCGCTCTCTCTCTCTTCTACTTACTCTCGACTAGTCTTGGTTAGACTATATTGGAGGCACACTCAATTCGGCTCACATTGATATAACATTTCCCATTCCCTTTGGTACTGTACGCATTTGTAATAGTTATTTTCTTTGTTATTCACCCTCACTATGTGGTATGCTCATGGGTGTCCATTACCTCCCTTTACTGACAAACAATACACCATGGAAATGTATGTATTACGCATTCACGGTTATTTTGATGACCAACCTCACACCTTCACTTATCAGGTCTCCCGTGCCGTTCAATATGACTTTGACAACAATATAGATGCTCTTCCGATAATTTAGTTTATCTAATTCCTTTCTTCATTGATGACACTCAGCCAAAGACACACTAAATAGGTCCAATATTCACCCATTTACATGAAAGCTTTGGACCTCATAATCACCCAACTAATGCATCTCCATCGGACTCAATTCTTGCTTTACATACCTTATTCCAAGAGCAGTTTCATGCTATGGAATCTATGATTTCCTCTCTTACCGCTGAAATTCAACAACTTAAGGATGCTTTTCAATCACATGTTTGTGCTAGTTCTACATCTCATATGCGCTCTATGACCGATACTTGCCACTTAACCAAAACTCAAGGCATACCATCACTGAGCCTCTCATATTTGAACATAATACTCCAGCCTATGACATTCTTATTCAACTTCTTAAGCATCAGTTGATCACTTTATCACCTACTCCTTATCATCCTTCCCGACTAGCACAATACCGTGGTCGTCCATATTGCCACTATCATCGAATATATGGACATCACGATAAGGCTTGCCGTGCTTTGTCATGAATAATTAAAGATCTTGAATGTTTGGGTCTTCTTTTTTTTTTGCTACACAACCCTCTAATACTAGCAATCACACACATCAGGCTCGTATCTCTCGTGTGTATCCAACTAGTGTTGCTCAACCACCTCCTAAGCAATGCTCTTCTACAAACAGGTCATCATCTCTTCACCCCTCTTCAACATTATCACGATGATCCTTTTCCAAATCATCAAACATATCACTACAACCACCCCCACCCACCTCATCACCACCGCATGTCGCTACACCACATTCTTCATCTTACACTCATCCTTCAAATGCATATAGATTTCATTCATCAGCTTTGCATTTATCTACCATACCACCGCTTTTAGATTATGGCTCTCCATATTCCTCCTTGTAGGCATCCGATGGAGGACCTTCACCTTTCACTCTCATTGGTTAGTTCACCTACTTGGGGGGCATAACACATTACACACTTCCTCTCCCTCATGTTTTCACATAGTTACATAAGTCTTACATCACATCTTTCATAGTTCTCATTTATTGTCCTTTCCTATAGGCATATCATATCATGCGTCATAGCACCATCATTACCCGATGAGGCACTCTTGTGCTTCGTTCACACTTGATTGTTGAGAGATTACCATTACACTAAAATCCACACACTACACTATAGGAACTACACATTTACATTTTATCACACACATTGCATGTCATAAACTCTTCATTATACACTTATTCTACATTATACTAGTCCTCATCTATGCAACACACATTATTAGGATATCCACACATAAGCTAAACATATGGGTTTAGCTTTACATTTTATCACTACATATTCTATTTCTATCTACACCTATCATTGCATTTTATACATCCTACCACCCTACACATCCTACGTTGCATTACCCATAATTCACATTTACGAATCCTACTTATCACATAGTCATTTATTCTCACCACCACTTATGCTACATTGTTTTCTATGCGCTGCAATCACCACCCTATGACACACTTTAGTTCCTCGGTCCATACTCAAGCTCATGGAGGGTTTACCAATCAAATAGACCTTACACTCACTGTGCGACATTCTTACGCATTTTTGTGACACACACTTTAGGCTAAATCATCACATATTCTATCATTTCGTAGTGGTATACACCTTAGGTTACATCACCACTCCCTTCTTTCATCTTGTAGTGACATACGCTTTAGGCTAAATCATCACCTATTTCTATCATCATATAGTGATATACGCTTAGGGATAAATCATCACTCATCCTTTCATCTTATAGTGATAGACGCGTTTAGTGCTAAATCATCACTCATCCTTTCATCTTATAGTGATATATGTTTAGGGATAAATCATTACTCATCTTCATCCTTTCATCATATAGTGGTATACGCTTAGGGATAAATCATCACTCATCTTCATCCTTTCATCATATAGTGATATACGCTTAGGCCAAACCCTCACTCCTCCATTAATCAAGTTGTGATATATGCCTTGGCTATAGGGTTCACACATACTTTATGGTGCATTTCATCACAAACTTACACAATCATCACAACGCACTAGATACATACACCACTCGACCATTTCCCGATGCCGCACTCTCATTTATGGTTCACTCTAGACTGTTGAGGGGGTAAAAAAAATGAACCTCATTGCATAAACTTCCATACACTTAGGGGAAAATTTCTCCTATCATTCCATCTTGCATTCTATTCCATCCATCCACAACATACTTGCATTGTCTTGGGGGCATTTACTCTTGCTTGCTACTGTTTTGCATGATCAATTTACTACACATGTTAGATTGATTTCTTATATGTCATTATTTATATCATACACACATGTGTGTTCATGCCTTTGTTTAGTGTGATCACAGATATAGGACTCTTACACGCGACACAAATGCTCACCTTCTACCCTTCCTATACTAGTCGTTGGGGGCATCCACATTCATCTCATATAGGTGTTATTGTTTCATTTTGTACTTAGCATCTTACATTATTTGATCATACATGCTTTGACATATTGGTTATTGCTCTAACATGCTAATGGGTGTTCCATGTGCAACACTTGTTTTGTAGGATTACATGTTTCCATGACTACTTGTTTGTTTGTCTCTACTTGTTTACTATTTTTTCCATTGTATGCGGGATTTTCCCTATGTTTGTGTGCACACTTGTTTGTTATTTATAGCCATGACGACCTTGCGTGTCTTGCGACATCGTGAGTGATGTCCCATGTTTGCAACCCGCTTTGTGTGGCTTACTTGTTTCTTGCATGTTTACACTACTATGCTTGGTATTTTCTACATTGTCTATGTATTTTACACTTGTCTTATTGCATGCATGTGTTTTCAAACTAACACTTGTTTTGGCTTGCTATCCTATTTTGTGCATGCCTTAGTTTCTACCAAGCGCGGACCCTTTCCCCTACAAGGTAGAGTTACAAAGTTTAGAGTGTGGTAGGTCCTCTTTTGGGGCCACATTATCCTATCAGCGACATCGCATATGCCCCCAAAGAGGGAGGGCATCATTGAGGGTTTACATACTAACACAACGTATTTACACCGGTTCAATACAATGCACTTTCCACCCTTGGCATTGTGGGTTTACATACAATGAGTGGGTTCAAACCAGTCTATGAACCCCATACATAACGAATTTTATAGGACATGGTGTCCTTAACATTTATGGGAAGTAGTTACAGGCTTGGAGGTTATAGTGGGTGTGCCTCTCTACACTACTTTGGCCAGTGGCATCGAATCGCCCAAAAAACTAGGACAGTACAAAGATCTCTTCACACACATTTCAGCAGAAGTGGTCAAAGGTTGGAGGACACAAAGCATTTCCTCCCTACACTTCTTTAGCCAGGGTGGCATGAGATCACCCAAAAAACTCGTAGCAGTACAAGATATCCTTTTACACCCTTTCTCTTGACATGGATCAGGTGCACATGTTCCATTTACACTTTTCATTTACCATATTTTACATTTCACATATTTTACACATTTTTATGAATATGCATATTTTACATAGCCTTTTTACATACATACATATCTGACTACTTGATCATTTTATCCTTACAGGTCCGACTGTATGAGAAATAAGTAGTCAAATTGGGGGCAACAACAATAATGACAACGAAAACAAAAAAATTTCGCAACAGCACATGACTTACTAACCATGCAGGTACACTACACACTTGCATCAACTACATATGCATTCTCGCCTAGGTTCAATCTCATCACTTTTTCTATGTACATTTTTCATCTATAGTTTCCATGCTCCCCCATCTTTTTATCATTCCACACTTTTGTCTAGTCCTTCGACCCATTTTCTACTACACTCTACATGGACATTAAGTATGCATCTCTATCTACTTTATGTTACTGATATTTCCTCTCACCAACATAAAATTGGGGACGATGTTGTCACAAAATCATGCACTTTAGGAATTATTTATCCTGGTCTCATACTACTATTTAGAAGGTTCTTGAGTGAAGAAAGTACTAATTAATCCCACCTTTTGGCCATCTTGTTTTACCTTTTATTTCGTCATTCCCGCACATTTTTACATACATGCCTAGTTGTTTTGGAACTTTCCCATCATTTTAGCCTAAACTAGGGTGCCCACGCTGTCTTAGGGTGCCCAGGGCACCCTGGTCCCACCGGGTGCCTTGATCCATGTTTTACTTTCTCACCTCTTTTTAGCCATTTTTCCTAGTCACCATGTTGGGATTACTACGAAATTAGAGAAAGAGAAACCTATAAATATAAAGTTATGAGACCATAATGAGGGTCCTAATATCACTTACTACTATCACTCCATCTAGAGTTGCATCCATTGCATCACTTGCATCCACATAGTTCCATGCATCAAGGCTAGGAGATATGCATCAACACACACTTCATAGGGGAGGGATTCTATTTCATGCACACATACTATTACATTTTCTATATTTATTTATTGCTCACTACTTCACAAAGTGTGACTGACACAAGAGCACCTAGGGCACAACATGCACACACACACACACACACACACACACACACACCAAAACTACATTTGGGTCTGAAATGTAGTGTAGCGCTTAGTTTAGTAAGCCCACTGTTGTGGCAGCTTGAGGTCAGTTTGACCCATTCATTTGCATCTTTTATTTTTTTAGGGTTTTGATACTTCTCTTTTCTCGTAGGTCTTCAAATTCATCTTGCTATATTCGACACATTCGACGCAGATTCAAATAATCTAATCGGACAGGGAAGCGAAGATTATAGAGCATATTCGACCCATAAAGAACTAATTTTTGAGTTTTTTCAGAGACTAGGGTGCTTATTCTACCATACTAGGGAACCCCAGTACCCTCATGGGCACTCCATTATGCTTAGATATTCCCGATCCACTCTTTTTGGGACCTTTGTGCAGCCGTTCCAGCTTCGTATTTTCTTGTCAGACCTACGACACCCTGCGACAGTCATCCATAATCAACTGAGTTCATTCCTTACCTTCCTCTTGCATATTAGGGTTTTATTTCTACTAGTTCAATCATTTTAATCATTTTAGTCACTTCATATTACTTTAGTGCATTTATTTACAACATTTATGTCCTCCTAGATTAGATTAACTATTATTACATTTCCCCATTTTAAGTTAATTTTAGTTAATCAGTAGACTATGCCCTATGTCTTCTATGATCATTATATGCCTTTGGCCACTTCGGCCCTAATTGTCTTGTGACATTGTAAGCGATGTCCCATGTTTGAAACCCACTTTTTGCGATCCATCCTATTTACACACGTGTTTGTTACATTTTTCTCTTTTGCATGTTAGCTATTTTTACTACTAACACTTGCTACTAGCCTAATTTGTTTGCACGTGCCTTGGCTACTACCATGCACATCCCCTACCCCCTATAGGTATCCACTTCATATCAGTATCAGGACCTCTCCTTTGGTCCGCATGGACTACGATTGTCGCATGCACCCCAAATGAGGGGGTATACATTGGGTGAACAAATCGCCCCTATAATAGCTTAGAGCTATAGTACAACACAATACAATATAGAATCAAAATAGAAACACAGTCAAAAAATGGTCTAGAAACAAACTCTGACCTCACACACAGATCATACACTAGCACTTAGGCACTCTAGTCCTCTACTTTGGCGCTAATGTCATGGGGGTAGAAACAATCATTTTCTCAGTACATCATTGTCTACAATAGTTTACAATGTAGTTCTATAGAAACAAGAACTAGCCTTTAGTCACATAATGCATTCTATCTCCTACAATTAGAATAATTTGGAATAAATCAAGACAAACAAAACAAATCAAGACGTACCATCTGCAATGGTACTTATTGGGTGTAGCCATGGAAAGAGAGTAAAACCAGACCTCTCTCCCAAAAAAAGGCTCTTTGGCATGAGATCACCCAAAAAATTTGCACTCGCATGATATCACCTAAAAACTTGCATTCGGCATGAGATCACCTAAAAAATTGCTCTTGGCATGCGATCGCACAAAAAACTTGCACTTAGTGTGAGATCGCCCAAAACAATCACATTTGACGTGAGATCATCCAAAAAAATTGCTCTTGGCATGAGATCACCCAAAAACCTCACCTTTTACATTCAAATAAGAAACTTTAAGCAACATGACACTTCTCTATCTTTTACTCTCTTACATATCAGGTGTACACTTTCTTTTTACACTTTTACACTCTTTACATTCTTATACGCATGTTTCTCTGATTTATCATATACAAAGATTTGACTACTTTCTTGCTTTTCTTTTGCAGTCCGTCCTTACAACAAGAAACTCACACAAGCTACTATAACATGCTACAATGCATATGCTTCACCCCTAGGGTCCACTTCCCTTTCCTAGTATTCATGCTTCACTTAGAAATAATGCCACGTTTCACTTGTCCACTCAGCACTTTATCGCCAACACTCTCTTCTACAGGATCATAAGGTACACATCTCTTATCTACTTTATGTTATCGAGTATTCACTCAAAAACATAAAGTGGGGGCAAATGTAGACACAAAATAATGCACTTGGGTACATTTATATGTCCAAAAACATACTAATGTATACATGATTCCTAAGCAAGAAAACTAGTGGTTGACAACTATCTTTGGCCTCTTTTCTTTGTTTCTTACTTTCTCTTTGGTCTTGCACACCCTACAGCCCTATTGGAACTTAATTGATTTATCCTTTATGGCCTTAGACACTAACACCTAGTAAGGACACCAACACCTAGACGCTTATGTCCATACTGGGAGCTCCTGACCCTTTCTTACCTTTACTCGCTCTTTTTGGGTCTCTTTTATCTTTCGGGAATCTTTTTCACTTATGGGCGAGCCTTCCAGTTTTTAATTATGAAATTCAAACAAGGAAATCATATATTTACTTAGTTACTTCTAAACAATAAGGATCAAACACTACATCACCTAAGCTTGCATTCAAAAGGAACTAAAGCACTTCAAAGGCATCCATCTAACATCCATTCAAGGGTAAGGGATGCATACTTCTACATACACAACATATGAAGGGAAGTCTATTATATTCCATCCACACATACTATACATTGCTACATTCTAAATCTAGTTTGCTATCATTGTGAAACTTACACAAGGGCATCCTAGGGCACCATTTCTACACACACTCACAAGAACTACATGGGGTATGAGATGTAGTGTAGTGCTCGGTAGTAAGTTCACTCTTCGAGTGACTACCGAGGTTAGTCTGCCTCCACATCCTGCATCTTTTTTACTATATTTGATGTGGTTTGTGGACATGTGTAGGTAGACATTTTGGTTTACAGGTTACAAGTACCCTCGACGATCAAACAACGAATATTAAGTAATAAACAAGAGCAAAAAAAGACCTTGCGACATAGAAGAAAGCAATTTTGAGCATTTTCATGGCTACTAGTGCCTAGATCCAATGGTTAACACTTAGATGCCTCTTCCCTCCTATGGGTTCCCTTGTGATGCTCCCCGTCTTTGAGTTCTAGAATTTACTTGTAAGTAGTGGCAACCCCCGTCTATAATCTATTCAACAATTTCACTTGCCCGGATCATTTCTTGTTCTCTCGAAATCAACTAAGTCCTCCTATCTCTCCTTCTTTCACGAGGGTTTCACATTGTACACACTTATTTTCTTGTGTCATTATTATTTTTTTTAGCATTTATACATTATTTGTTACAATAGTTACTCTGCAATAAGATTTAATTGAAATTAAATTAAATCACTTGTAAAATGTTTGTTTAATCACACACAAATGTGTATTTGGTATCACTTCCGATAAGTTGTTGGGATATATCATATCTCATCATGGAATTGAGGTTGACCCTAAAAATTCCAAGCCATTGTCAACATGTTGCCACCACGATCCCTCCAGGGAAAAAATTAGGCCCTTCATCGCTTTTCTAGCCCAATTGGGTGATAAGACCTAACCCATCACACAAATCTCAAAGAAAGACACTACATTTGAATGAGATACAACTTGCCAACAAGAATTTGATGACATTAAGCAATATTTACTCAACTTGTCAATTCTTGTGCCACATATACTAGAAAATATGTTATTGCTCTACATATCTACTATAGAACATGCCATTGGCGCCTTATTAGCACAATATGATGATAATAACCATGAGCAAGTTATTTACTATAATAGTTATACCTTGCTTCTTTTGAACATAATCAAACTTCTATCAAAAAAATTTGTATAGCCTTGGTCTTTGTTATGGATAAATTATGACACTTCATGTTAAACACGAAGTACATGTCATCACCAAGGTAGATCCTTTGCATTACTTGTTAGCACACACACACTTATACGTATAACACAATGGGTGATGTTCTTAACTAAATTTAATTTGAAGTTTATCTCTAGAAAATTAATTAAAGTATATGTGATAGTTTACCTACTTGCCAAAGTTACACTATTTGATCCCTCCCCATCAACAAAGAATTTTGGGATGAATTCACCACTTGTAACATTGACTCAAAGTATGGACTATTTATTTTTATGGGTCCCTATGTGCCATTGGGGCAGGAGTTGGTATTGTCTTTTCACTCCCCACTGTGAGACCTTTCCTTTGCATATTGGCTAAGATTTTCATGCACTAACAAAATTGATAAGTATGAATCCTTAATCTTGGGTTTTTATACTACTTGAATGCTACAAATTCAATTTTTTTTGGAGATTCACAACTTATTATTCATCAAGTAAAAGACATTTACAAAAAAAAAAGAAGAACATTTAATCACGTATAGCACTCTCATTAAAAATTTACTATCAATATCCAATTCCTATTTGATTACCAATATTCCACATAAGGAAAATCGACACACTAATTCCATGACTAGTGTTGCTTCATTAATACCCTTAGATAACATCGATGACTCGTGTCACTTTCACTATTCAATAATTATGTACAACCTTTATTGCTAATAACACTCTTAACATCTTAGTTACCGCACACAATGCCGACAACCCCGAATGGTTTGCTAACATACACAATTACCTCTACCGACAATAACTACTTGAGAATACCTTCCCTCAATAAGATTACTAGCTATGATGTGAGGCCACACATTATGTACTTATAGGATGCTATTTATTTAAGTGCTCATTTGATGGCTACCTCTTATGATATTTAGGGTTTGATGATGTGTAAATATCTTTGTCCTAACTACATGATAGTGATTGTAGTGGCCAATTTAACAAGAAAGTTATGTCTCGAAATTAATTTGTCAAGGATATTATTGGCCTACCATGGAACAAGACTATCATGAATAATGTTGCAATCAATGTTAGTGACACAATAACCTTAACCATGTTCCATCTCATGCATCACAACCCACTATTTCTCCATGGCCTTTTTCTATATGAGGTTTCGATTTGGTAGGTAAAGTTAATTATAAGTCTACATAGGGATACAAGTTTATCATCACAACCACTAAATATTTCACTAAATGGGTAGAAGATAAAACCTTGGAATCTACTACAGAAAATACATGTGCCAATTCTTACTCATACTCATCATCACTTGCTTTGGAGTCCTTCCACTATTATTCTGAAAAACATGCCATCTTGTAAGAACCATACCAGTAACAAAGTTTTCCACAAAATTCTGAATCAAATTTATTTTTATACTCCTTATTACCTACAAGGTAATGGCTAAGTTGAGGCTACCACTAAAACCACTGTCAAAATCCTCCTAAAAATTGTTTATAAATATGGCACTTTGGATTGCATAATCGATCATTTATGCCATTTGGGATTATCATACCAAAGTGTTCGTACACCTACAAACACTACTATTTTTTTCTCTAGTTTATGGCACTAATACTATCCTCCTATTATAATTTGAATTATTCTCGCTCCATGTATTGTTAAAATATGTTATAAGAGACAATAGTTATTAGAAAAAAGAGTACGTGAGTTGGAAATGCTCGATTCTAAATGGGTACAAGATTTGGAAAACCTTTGTATGCATCAAGAACACACAAAACATGCCTACAATAAAAAATTCCATGCTCATGAATTTCAAGTGGGTGATCTCATTATCATAGAAAACAAAAAAAAATCCAAATGCAAAAAGTTGGTTAGGCCCATATAAAATTACTTGAGTGTTTGGTCACGATGTCTATCATTTAACAACAATTGATGGAATGCTGTGAAAATCCCATGAACATTATGCACTTACACAAGTATTATTCTTGATCTTACTTATACACGCCTCTTTCTTATACATAGATAAACATTCACAAACACAAAAACATTCATATATTTGTAAAAATACAAAACCGAGACATGTAGACTTAACTTGAGTTGTTCACATTTAACATTATACATGTTATTTATCACCTTAGTTTGATAGATAACATATATATTTTTACCCATTACACACATGTTCTCATGTGGTATATTGAGCTTGATCCATGACATACACAGAGCGGTACGTGATGACAAGTGTTGGATGGCCCTTTACCCAAACGTATTATACATATGAGGGAATCTATTATACGCTACACACATGCGCTATTGTTTCAATGTAGTCCCTTTCTACTTCCTCATTATTTTTTATTGTACATATATTGTCTACATGTTATTTTTTGAGATAACATGACCGACAATGTGTGTTGTGTAGTATTGAATCCTCTTACTTCATGTATTTCTACCTATATCATTTGTTATATCATTTCATCATATTCGAACACTCTTGTTTTCTATATATGATTAATAGTTGCATGTGTTGCTACTTGCTTGTTTCACTAATTGTGGCTTGAGTGCCTTGCTCATCTTGTGACACTATGTGTGTCCCATGTTTATGGATATATGCCTATCTTGTGTGATCTTGTTTACATGCATATGATCCTTGATTGTCTTATGACACCGTGAGTGTCCCATGGTTGCGACTCTACACCTTTTGTGTGACATTGTTGGCATATTATTTCCTCTAACTTTACTACCACTATATCTCTCCACTTGTTTTTTATGCATGTGGTATTATCATTGTTACTATTGTTTATATTATTCGCTTGCTACGGAGCATGGTTTCCACCATGCACAACCCCCTTTTTGAAATAGGTCCTTAAAGGCGGCCACCTCTTCACCATTCTACACTCTTCTATAACCTCTCGGATGTACAATGCATGGGTGCACATTTTAAATTTTGAGTTGCACACTCAACCGGTTTATCACACACGCTTCAAAAGGGGTATGTTCAGTTGGTTATATTCTACACCTACAACAAACGTAGGAAGAATTTTGGGTTCAACACACTAATATACATGTTATAGGTACTTAGAAACAAGATAAAATTTAGAAACCTAGAAAATACTCGCAAATTTCTAAAAACATACGTCTTGGTAAGGAATGTATAAATGGTTATGACCCTTTCACACAATTTTACCTTGGGAAAATTACACCACTCAATAGTTTTATATTTCCATCTATAGGTACATGTTATTGACATAAGTTCAAATCCACTTCACTAAGTTAAAATCATATGGGGGAATAAAGTAATTTTCTCTTTCTTCACCATGACATTCAGTTTTAGTAATAGTTTCAAGGTTCTTGGGGGAATGGGTATCCTTTCCTCATCTACATTTCAATACATTGAAATTGTTATTTAGTTTCTATTTAGTTGTGTTACACATGGGAAGGGCATGGGGGAACTCATTCTCTTGTCTACCGCGTGTCCTTATTTACAGAATTGGACCTAGATCAATGTGCATCAAGTGTGCCCTTTGGGGTCATGAAAGGTATTGAAGAAGATACATTCTTCATAGGTAGTCCTTACTTTCCTCTTACATTCAAAGGGCAAGATATCAAAGTTGCTGAATGAATTTGATACATGATCTTCTTCCTTCATGAGATAATTTGGTATCTTACTCTTTTCTATCTCTCTCTCTCTGTGTTAGGTTGCATGCACATAACACTCCATTTTATCCTTATCATAGTTGGGGATTGATCACCCCCAATCCTTCAACAAAATAAACAATTCAGATCTCTAAGTGCTATAAAAGAATGGGAACTTATCCGTCTTTAAAAAATAGGTGTATTCCTTCCTTGGTTTGCATCTCTTTTATTTTATACAATTGAAAATTTTATAAATTAAATTTTACAAATGAGTTAAACTTCAATTCTTTATTATGGACATTGAATATTCTTTTTGTTTCAAGTTTCATCATGGAGTGTGTTAATACCAACACAATGGGACTCTGTAAAATAAACTTTGAGTGAAGACAAAATATGTCTACACACTCAACTATCTTTTCCTTTAAATGTGTAATTTTTATTTCATAATCAAAGGGTGAAATGCAGAGACTCAAATTTGTCCATTTACTCTTTGATACTACTAGTTATGACAATGCACTCTTGCTAACACAAAAACCCTTTCTATCCCCACTCAAGTACATCCCGAGGTATCTTATCTATCTTGATTATTCATACACTCGATGTGTTGTCAACTTTTGATAATTAAATGCATAAAATACATTGACAAATCCAACTTAACAAAATGCAAACCTTAGTTTTTATATTTTTCATTCATGTGCAAAATTGTATAATTTGCTCAACTTCGATATAAGGTATGACCGACTCGTATCATTTTGAACTAACCTATCCTCCATCTTTACTTTTAATTTCATATTCTTTGTTGGGTTATTTTCTCTCTCTAGGTCGACCTTGTCATAAAATGTTACATTTAGAACCCTATATAAGAAAGTTAACACTACCTCATTTTCTTACCTCGTAAATCATACGACACTACATTCATAGAATCACTTCCTACACTTACAAAAGGCATCTAAGGCTCCATAAATATTGCCAAAGCTTATGCACACTCATTAAGGAAGTAACCACATCGGTATTAAGAATATTACCAGGTCAAAGGACCAGTCTCTCTCATTTTCAAGCACTTAAACATCCCTATTCCAAGTATTAATAATATAAAACACCCAAATCAAGCATTATCAAGGAGTTCTCAATTGCCAAATTTTAGTTGCATTCATTCAAATCTGACATGGTAGGTGGAGAACAATATTTTGTTTGAGGCCTCTTTAGAGTAGTGCCAATGTCGACGGTGCAAGGATTGCACCCCAACCCAACTAACATTTGTTTTGTAGGGTTTCCCACCCACGACTAGGGTTTGAGACCTCATTTAGGATTTCTAGAGAGATTTACAACATGGGAAATAATTAAGGTTTAACAACGAAAAACATTTCCAGGTATGTCTAGTCACTAAATCACACACTTAATATGTACATCTAGCCTCTAAATATTTCATTTATATGCATGATTCCTAAGCAAGAGAATTAGTCGTTAACACCCCTTTAATTTTTTTGACATTGCTTTTATCCTTTTCATCTTTATTACTTGTTATTTTTGATTGATAACTTACAGTTTTGCACACTAGCCAACATCTTACTTAGCTCTAATTTCATTGTTTTATTATTCTGAATCTCTGTAGAGGACCACCCATTAGGGACAAGAGTGCACGTGTTCTACTGACCCTTCTGGGCGCTTTTGTCCTCTTTATCTATTTTTCTTATCTTTTGGGTATTACTTCTTTATTATCTTCTTTAATCACCCTTGGTCAGCCTTTTCACTTGTTAATGAAAAAAATTAAGCAAAAGAATCATATACATACATACATACACATGCATACATGCATACATGCACACACACACACATATTACACACACATGTTTTATTTAACCTCATTAGGGGTAAGTATTCAAGATACACATACATCTACAAGAACCTAATATTTTCTATCTCGCTACATCAAGGACTCGCATACTTCACCGCATAAGAGAGTTTATTCATAATTCCATTACCATACATTTGCATTTGGGACAAAGTAGTTGTATCCCACTATCTCTTTGTGCAACTAGCACTAGGGAATCCTAGCTCAAGGGACATTATTCCAATCACACACACACAAGAACTACATAGAGTCTAAAATGTAGTGCAATACTTGGTGAAAATCACATTGGGGTGATCACCGAGGTCATTCTGACTCAAGAATTTGCATTATTTTATTCATCTAATATGTGCTTGAGTATTGTGCAAGTATATAGGGTTTATTTTGTAGGTTATAAGTGTGACACAAAAAATCTAATGCGACACTCAACAAAACAAAGAGTGACACTAAACAACATAGAAAGGACCATATTTTGAGCACTACAGTAAACGCCAAAGCCTAGAATAGATGCTAGCACTTGGGAAGCCCTATCCACTTCCATGCACTCCTATCCCTAAGATCGTCACTTTCCGTAATCAAATACAAAGTTAATACAATCCAAAATCTTCCTTTCCAACCTATTCATCAATCCAGCACTGTGGTGGGAAGCTATGTCATTATCCAAATCCTATTTATCACTCTTGCTTGCATTTCCTTTGCATGATCTTGCTTGAACACCATTATATATATATATATATATATATATAATCAATAATGTACTTACATATTATTTAATTTCATTTAAATCATTTGGTGAAACCGATCTCTTACATGCCCATTAACCGTAGTGGCCATTTTGGATCCCAAAAGCCTATACCAAGATTTCCTCATCCACTCAACATTGTCCTTCTCCCATGGCTGACCCCATCAATGACAACATTCTTAGCAATTCCAAGCAGATCCCTCTCAAGGAAATTGAAGCATCCGATAGTGAACATTCCTATGATGAAGATACCAATGTTGATCAATCCCAATCGATGCCCTTACCAATTTCAAATTTGAAATTTTTGATAACCCAACCCATGTTCTCGTATATCCTCGGTGCTCTATTAGTTTCCCAACGTGCCCGTGATAATGCTACCCATAATAGTATGACTCATACCTTAACACTCTCTACTACTACTACTTTTATCCCAATTTCTTCCTCTCCTTCCAATCTTGGAGTCTCCACCGTTCACATGACTATTCCTACCCCTTCTACTCATTATTCTTCTCCTCTCATTTCCCACATTCAGCCTAATTATTCTTTCGAAACCCAAGCTTTAGAGTCCCTTTACCATGATTTACAAGAAAAAATTCGTCAATTGCAACAAGTTACTTCTTCTTCATCTCCATCCCTTGATTCTTCACTTCTTCTTCATAGCCCTCTTGCACATGAAGTGTCTTCTTATCCACTCCCTCCAAATTTTGCTTCACTAAAGTTTCCTCTATTTGATGGCCATGGAGATCCTCAAGAGCACCTTAGATATTTTCATGTTACTTACCCAGACTATGCATGGAATGACACACTCTTGATCAAGTTTTTTTCTAGGATCTTACAAGATTATGCTTTGCGATGGTTTTATGACTTGCCCTTGCATTCTATTAAATCATTTACTACTCTTGTTGATTTGTTTCTAGCTCATTTTTCTATGAATATTGGAACAAAATTATCTTATATGCACAAATGGATAAAATTAAACAAGAATCTAATGAACATCTTAGTGATTATGTATTGCATTACAAGAACAATATTTCTAAAATGAACAATGTATTAGCTGAATCTGAATTGCAAGATCTCTTTATTCAAATTATTTTGCCTCCTTTGCAAGAATGCATTCTTTTTGATTCCTGTAATTCCTTTGACCATATATGTCATACCTTGAAGACTCATGAGACTAAGTTACTTTATTTGGGAAAAATAAAATATGGTTCTAATACTTTCAATCATTCTTCTTCTAAATTTTTAAGTAAGGTTCCCTTTAAACCTAAGTCTAATGATGCTAACAATGTTGTCTTATAACCTCCTAAGCTTCAACTCCAACCCACTTGACGTGTATTTACTCAATTTCCTTATCCTCCACATATGCTATTGCCCTAACTCATTGAAAGAAATATGATTTCTCTTCCACCTCCTCTTGAGTATGATCCTAATAGGCCCCATGGAAGGAAGTTTGATGAGCATACACGTTGTGATTACCATAGATGCAATGGCAATTCTACCAACAAGTGTTTCAAGATTCACCATTTGATTCAAGATCTCATTGACAATAATGATATCTAGTTACCTGAATCCACTACTCCCACTTCCAAATCTACTAATGACAATGACAAGTTAAAAATATTCAATGACCCATTACCTAAGAATCAGCACACCGAGTTCTATTCTAATCATACTTAGCACGTGGTGCCTCCTCTTGATTCTTTAGATCATCCCCTTGGATTCCTTGTTGGTGTTACTAATTTCCCATCACTTTTATCACTTTCACTAATGTTGATTTTCACGCCTCATTCTCCTCCCATATATTACATATTGATGCTTTTGTTGGACCCCATACTATCAAAAATGTTATGGTACATACTACATTCAAATACAATACATGCTCATTATCTTTCTTGCAATCCATTGGCTTCCCTCTATCTCAGATGACATGCATGTCTCCCACTTCTCATGACCATGTTATTCTACCCATTATTTTTGGGAATTTTACTATTTCTATGCCATTTACTATGGGATTTACTCTTACGCACCGGGATGCAAAATATGTACCTTCTATTGTTCACTTGTGCCTTAATTTTATCCATGAGCGACATCTTATCACTATTCAAGGCATTCCACTATAGACATCTTTTTCCTTGGCTATTTTTTCCATCCCATGTTCATTTTCTCCTACTCCTAGTGCATCTTCTCCTATTCATGATGGCTCCTTAGCCTTGACACCTCCTATGGTATTTGGAGCCCTTGCTCCTCTTGTGACACCTTTTGCACATCCATCTTAGTTTACTTCACATATGGATACTACTCATCGACCCCATCACTTCTATATATCTCATAGCCTACCTCACAGAACACTTATTCACATAGGTCACATGCTTCACTTACTCCATCTAGACATGTTTCACACTCTATTTCTCCGCATGCTCGATCTAGACCTATTTCATATACTTGGCCCTATGTACTCTCCCGTGACCATCAGATCCTAGATCATGTCCACATGCATACTTATTTTACATCAGTTGATCGTGGGCCCTTTCCTAGTACTCTTATTACATATATCCTTTTGGAATTCATGCTTGGGGCCATCCTAATTTCTTGACAGCACCCGATGACACACTCTTGTTCTGGTTCATACTTGACTATTGAGGATTTCTTCTTATGGACCTCACGTTGTACACATCACACCGGGGCATCCTTATTCCTCCCTCTTAGTTGGTTTT
The DNA here is from genome assembly GCA_018340775.1 of Taxus wallichiana var. yunnanensis. Lineage (NCBI taxonomy): Eukaryota > Viridiplantae > Streptophyta > Pinopsida > Cupressales > Taxaceae > Taxus > Taxus wallichiana. The sequence goes on from CM031242.1 coordinate 1,006,640,919, forward strand.
ATTTCATATATTTTTAATAAAAATCTAAAAACATTAGCTTAGATCTTTCTTGGATGCATTCTCCTTGTTTATAATACTCTATCTCGCACCTTTACCTAACATGTTACTACGGTTCATAATATGCTATATTATTTTTCATACACACATGCGTATTCACACAAAGATTCTTGAGGTGAATGCAGGTCACTTATAGGTTATTACATGATGTATGATGCTTAGTGTTGTCCATTACTAGTCTCACTAAGGCTCTGGGGCATCTACCTTTTTCCTACTTCCTATCAAGTTCTATTGTTGCAATATTTCACGTTTTCCTTATATCTAGATATCACATCATTACACATACTATTTATCTTCCATAACATGCTAATGAGTGCTTTATGTGTAGCATTTTCCTTGTAGGACTCCTTCCAATCATGGTTATCTAATTTTCTTGTACCTTGTTTTTCATTGTTTTGTGGGCTATGCCCTATGTTTGCTTGATTACCTTGTTTGCACAATCCTTGATGGCTTTCGATTGTCTTGTGACATCCTAAGTGGTGTCCCATGTATGCAACCTACTTCTTGTTGTGTTCATGTTTGTTGTTTTCCTATATGCCTTTACTAGTTACTATTTTAGTGTGCATTGCTTGCTTGTAACTAAAACTTGTATGTTAGAATTTTCCCTTGTTTTTATTGTGGCATGGTAACTACCATGCGTACCTTATTCCCCCTGCAAGATTCTTATATCGGATATGCACATCAGTTTTAGTCTTCCTTGTTTAGGCTCCATTCATATTTTTTCATCTCATACACCCCAAACAAGTGGGGGAAAATATTGGGCAAACCTTTTCACCCTCCTAACAATCACAAAACATAGTTATAAAAGCACATACACTAGGAACAAAACATAAATAAGTTACGTTACAGGGACAAAAACATACTTGGCCAATTTTTTTTTATGATTATATGCTTTTGACTAGAGCTATGAACCGGAGGGCGAGGCCCCAACCATACAGAGAGAAGAAAAGAGAAGAAAAAGGAGAGAAGGGAGGGCTGAAAACAACCAACTAGAAGAAGGGAGGAGGAAGGAGCAAGAAGAATCAAAGTCGGCATGAACCGACATCTAGGAAGGATAGGAGAGTAGAGAAGAGACTAAAGAATGCCAAATAAATAAATCCACTAGGGCAAAGCCAAAAAGATAAACGGTATTGAGTTCCCGCGTGGTGATTTACTTCCTTAGAAGAAGATCAACATGTTACCAAAGCACGATCTTTGAGCTCGTTCCAGTTATCAATCAGAGTGCACCGGAAATAGAGCAACATCAATTTCGATCGCAGGGAGCAACCTGTGATCAAGCCTCCCCAATACGAACATGGAGTTCACATTTTGAGTGAAGTGGAGCAGGTCACAGTATTGGCCATTGAGCCATTGAATACCCCTGTTTGATCCCAAAGCCTGCTTCGAACTTCCTCCACCCATAGGAGAGGATTGGGGAGAGAAAAGTCAAATAATTCTCCATGAAGGTCAACTTTGAACGCCAAATAAATATCATCTTCGCAAAAATTCCACCACCGCCGGTCCGGATGAAGTAGGAGACAAAAGGACATGAAGGCTACTATAATATTATAGTTGGTGCAGCTCAACGCGAGTGGAAGCGAAAAGAGTCCTGAGGATAGTTTTAATGGCTTCAGCTTCGAGGTGGGATGAGTAGTGAAAGAATTCAAAAAGTTGGTGGTGATGAATTTTAGCCATCGTGGCCTCTTCTAGAAACTCACAATGCAGATAAACAAAGGGGAAGCCCAAAAATGCCATAGTCGAGGACGGGAGACCATATTGCCAAGCTTAAGTCAAGCAAATGATCGAAAAGGAAATTCTCACACAGGGGAAAGTGTGTGTCATTTCTGCAGGAAGTAATCCACTCATGTGAAATGATAGAAGGGAGCCCTCGCCACACCTTTGCATCACTAGAAATTTTAATGGTGGTAGGATAATCAATCGTATGGTTGGCAAGAAGATCCACGGCATTATTAGCTTCTCGAAAAACATGTGTGATGTGCCAACTGCTAAGTTTCCCGAGCCAATAGAGGATGTTGGAAATGAATGGGTTAAGTTTCCAAGAGGGTGCTGACCTTCAGCAATGGCCTGTATGATGATTTGGGAGTCCCTTTGATGAAAAGGGAGTCACAACCAAAGTGGATGGCTAGTTTAACACCTTCTAGGAGCACTTGAGCTTCACCATATTGCACGTACAGTCCCGAAGGGGGAAAGAGCCAGCTGAAATAAGGAAACCTTTATCACTTCTGAGGATGCAACTGACACCAGATTTACCAGGATTACCCCTGGAGGCCCCATTGAAATTCAATTTCCAAGAGCCCAAAGGGGGAGGCCACCATTTAACACTCCTTTTCGAAATTTCTCCACTTGGGAAAGGCCACATTTGATGATGGAACCAGAGTTGGGGATTTTAATGAGGGGCCAAGATTTCTTGATGACAACATCACACGAGGAGAAAAGAGGATTATTGTGGCTATTTTTACTAACTTTTTCAGAGATGGCCGCTTCTAATTTGGCAAGAAAAACCAGCAATTCAGAAGATTGCTCACGAAAAGACGCAAGTTACGCTCCCACCAAATGTGCCAAATTAGGAAGAAAGGAGCTATGGCCCAAATAGAACTGAGGGAGCTCACTTGTCCCATCTTGGGCCAAGAAAGGAGAGTATCAATGATATTGTTACATGGAGCCCAAGCTAGATTAAGCTTAGCTAAAATCCAATTCCAGCTCTCAGTAGAAAAAGAGTAGAAGAGGAGAAGATGATCAATATCCTCCTCAGCTTCCCCACAAAGAACACATTTAGAAGGACTAGAAAATCCCCAAGATCTTCTACGTAGTTGAGTGAGGATTTTCCTTTTAAGAACAAGCCAACCGAACAATGCTACTTTGGGTAAGATAGAGGGATTCCAACAGCCGTAAGAACAGGGGTTCCTTTACTAGACATGGAAATAAGCTTTGCATATCCTTCTTTCATAGAATAGGAACCCGTAGAAGCTCCAAGCCAAATTAAATGGTCCTTGCTATCTTTAAAGGAAGTAGTTCGACAAAAGAGCATCCATGAAAGAGGATGTCTCAAGAGGGGAAGCTCCTAGGGTGGCGATATCCTTCAAAAGCCAAGAAGGTGAGCCATCAGGATGTCTGTGACCAAAATCAGCGACAGTGTTGCCCCAAGAGGCCCTAGAGACATTCATAATTCTATTGAGATTGGGAATAAGATTCAATGGCGGATGTCCATTCTAGCTATCCTCCCAAAAATTAGTCAACCTACCATTGTTGACCTACTAGGAAACCGAGTCTGTGATTAGAAATCTATAGTTGCAAATGAAGTTCCAAATGTGGGACCCTTTGGGGAGTTCAAAGGAGAGAAAAGTTTAGGAAATGTAGTCTCCAACTTCAGGGACTAGATGTAGTTTGCATTTCTTCTGGCTTTAACCGAGGCATGGAAGAATTTAGTGTTTTTGTCCCCTTCAGCCAACTAGACTTCACGTGACTTTTGTCTCCAAAAGGTTTCTTCTTTTAAAAGGAGGTCACCTAGTTCGCTAAGTAGAGATTTTTCTTTGAGAAAGTCTTCCGATGCATACCGAATCTAAAAACTGATTCATTGAGGGTTCGAGATATCATTCTCAACTCTTAATTTTTCCTAAAAATGTTTTTGAAGTTGAGGTGTTCCAGCGATCAGATGAGATTTGAGAAAATAAATTTTTTTAGATAGGATAAACATCCAAGTCCCTGACACCATTGAGGAATCCCACCAAGTTTTAATAAGAGACTAGAGGGAGGGATCCTACATCCACATGGCTTCGAATTTGAAGGGGAGTGGCGAGGTGGAAGGTTGAAAGAGATGTTGAGGGATAAAGGAAAGTGATCAGAGCTGGAAAGAGGATTGATAGAGCATTTGAGAAGGAAGTTATGCTGGAGCCATTCTTTAGAAATCAAAAATCTGTCAAGCCGAACAACCATAGAGCTAAACCCAGTCTCTAATTGTTCCAAGAGAACCAACCCGAGCAGGGTTCTACATCAACTAACTTTGCAGAGTCCACGAAGGTGATGAAGTCAACTTGAAAGCAAGGCTGCCACTGAATACCTCCCCATTTGTCTTTGTCTCGAAAGAGTGACATTGAAATCCCCTGCAACAATGATCTTAGAGTCCGGGTGGAGCCAAGCTCATCCTGAATTTTAGACCAGTTTCCCATTTTTGATGGGATTATTTGGGCCATAAATGTTACAGAGAAAAAAACAATTTGTGCAAATGCTTAAGGCTAACCTTGCACCAAAGAAAGTTAGGATTGACAGAGAGAAGCTCCACACTACAGCTACTGGTCTTCCATAGAACACCCAAACCGCCTGAGGCACCAACAAAATCAACAAAGCTGCCTTCCCAACCTTTCCATTTGTGAAACCAACCATTCAAACAATCCACTTTTGACATTTTTGTTTCTTGAATCAAACAAATAGAAGCGTCCAAATCTGCAGCATAGTGTCTGAGAAGACGCTGTTTGTTAGGGGTGTTGAGTCCCCTAACGTTCCATGAGAATAAAATCATATTTTCTTCAGAGAGGACATGCCTCTCTTACTTGAAGATGGGAAAAAGAGTGAAGTTACAGTTAACAGTGGCTACGGCCTCCTTAAGGGATTGAGAGTCTTTGGAGGGACGTCTTGGAGGAGCTTTTAGGCCTAAGTCCATATTGAGAATGGCTAGAGTCGGAAGAATAGGGCTCTGCAGATTGGATTCAATGGGGATTAACTCAGTTTCCTCTTCCAGAACATTGATAAACTCCCCAGAAACACCCTCTTTGGAGGAAATCAGTTCCTCCTTCTCATTGACCCACTTTTCCAGAGAAACCGCATCCGCTCCAAGCCCCAAAGTGATGCCCTCATGGAATAAAGAAAGAATACAATTTGAGTCTTGAACCACTGAAACTTTTTCTTTGACCAGAGAGATGGTGCTTGGGTCGAGATCCAAAGGCTCTAGGTCGAGTGCTTTACCATAAGAGGCTTGTGTAGTAGAAGAAACCTTTTCGAGGGGTTGTGGGTCAGAGACCTATGGAACTACAGACTGGATAAGATTTTTTTCCAAACTGCAGCACTGGAAGCGGAGGGGTTTTTACAAGCTTTATAGTAATGTCCTGGCTATTTACAGTGGAAACAACAGTTAGAGACCGCCTCATAGTCAACTTTCTGGACCCATTCCCCACAGGGGGAAGAGATAACTATAAACTCTTGTAGTTTCTTGGAAGAATATATAGAGATGCAGATCCTAGCAAAAGAAGAGAGAGTGCCTTCCAAAGTAACCGGATCTATGCGAATAACGCGACACAGACTAGAACAAATTTTAGTAAGGGTATTTGGAGACCAAAATTCACTAGGGAGAGAGTATAGCTGAATCCAAACGTGGATGCCTTCCATATCGGCTTGTTCGGATCGGTGGGCGGACCAAACACACAGTGAATCCCGGACTCGTGAAGAGGAAGTCTTTCCTTGCCAGAGAATCATCCCTTTGCGCTTCACTCCGGAAAATCACCAAGAAGAAGCCTTTATCCAAGAACTGGATACGTAGACCACTTCCCCATTGGATGTCACACCAGCTACGAATGCCCTCTATCGTCAGAAGATGACCCAAAAATTTGGCTATTATAGCTCTTTTACCAAGAAGGGAAAGTTGAGATGCATGGTTGACCGAGTCCTCCAGAGAAACAAAAACAAACTCCGTCTGAACAGGGTTGGTTTGGACCAAGGCGCTTCCATTTCTTCCTTTGAAATCTCTAGCCGAGTCAACGGCTCTGGGTCCTAGTCATTTCTGAAGAGCTTATGATAGTCTATGGCCTATAGAATATTTCTTCACACCCACCGAGTCGCAGACAGAAACAGACAAATGGTCATTGTAATGTTTGAAATTTGAAAAAATGATCGTTCTGAACCGCTACCCTGTCGCCTTCCATCCATCGCACCTCCCCAACAACTCATCACACATCATATTCACTTGGCCAAAATTACTAGCATAAACATAAACACTTAAATAAGATAGGAATGCCTGGGTGCTAGTGTCCCACATGGGTGATCCTGTCCTGGGGGAAAAAAAGTTATAGAGCAGTTTCAACAGTTGCATAGTCACAATTTTCACCAATTTTAGCAGCCACAAAACTAGTTTTAGATTGTAATCAGTCACTAACATGAACTAACTACTAATTCAAGAACCAAACCAGAACTAAAACAAGAACTAAATAAGGGAATGAAACCTAGGGAATATGAAGGAAATCAATATGCCTAGTGCCTTTGTGTCACCCAAGGAAAGTTACAAATCAGGTTTGTGATCATCTACAAGTGACACTTATCCATAGGGAAGCGTTAATGGTTGGAGGAAAAACATACCACTCTCCCAATACACTTTCCCTTAGCGGTGACATGACACCTAAATATGAAGTTTAGTGTCGGGATGCTCAAATCCCTAGTTTGGTGATAGGACACCCAAATATTTAATATGATTGAATCATGTCGAGAATTGATCAATCTTCCAACTAGCTCCTAAGCATCAGGTCTACAAGCATGAACAAATTTATATCCCTTTCTCTTTCAACACTCTAGGTGTACTCTAACCCCTTGGTTTAGCTTTTCCAATACACATTTCCATTTTTACATATTTTCTAAGTTAAATTTCAATTACATTTACCTAGAGCATTGAATACACTTGTTTTCTTTTGCAGGTCCTATCTTATCCCAACGAAGGCAAAGCACACAAGCAACCATGAAGTAAATCTCAAGCACACTCCAATAAAGGGAACTCCTCCCACACATCACTATCACTTCATACATGCAAAGGTCACCCCTAGGATCCTTATCCTTTCATCTCCTTAGAATTTCATGGTACACATCTTACACTATTCCATTCAACACACTACAACACACTATTGGGTACAATCTTCATTCGACTCTCCAAGGTACACTTTTCTATTCTACTTTATGCTACGAATCCTTATTCACTAGTATAAAGTGGGGGTAAATATAGTCACTAAATCACACACTTACTATGTACATCTAACCTCTAAATATTTCATTTATATGCATGATTCCTAAGTAAGAGAATTGGTCGTTAACACCCATTTACTTTTCTTTGACATTGTTTTATCCTTTTCATCTTTATTGCTTGTTGTTTATGATTGAAAACTTACAATTTTGCACACTAGCCGACATCTTACTTAGATCTAATTTCATTGTTTTATCCTTCTGACTCTATGTACAAGACCTCCCATTAGGAATAGTAGCACCTAAGTGCTACTTGTCCCCTCTAGGCACTTTTGTCCTCTTTGTCTCTTTTTCTTATCTTTCAGGTCTTACTTCTTTATTGTCTTCTTTTATCACCCTTGGTCGACTTTTCACTTTTTAATGATGAAACTTAAGCAAAATAATTATATATATACATGTCTTATTTAACCTCATTAGGGGAAAACATTCAAGAGACACATACATTTATAAGGAGCTAATATTTTCTATCTACTACACCAAGGATTGCATTTTAGACTGCATACTTCACTGCATTGGAGGGTTTATTCTGAATTCCATACCACACATTTACATTTGGGAAAAATTAGTTGTAGTTAGCTATCACTTTGTACAATTGGAACTAGGGCATCTTAGATCAAAGGAAATTATTCAAATCACACACATAGACACGCAAGGACTACATAAAGTCTGAAATGTAGTGCAACGCTTGGTGACAATCACATTGGGGTGACATCCCAAGTCGGTCGACTCAAGAATTTACATTATTTCATTCACCAAATGTGTTTTTGAGTACTGTGTAAGTATCCAAGGTTTATTTTATGGGTTACAAGTGTGACACAATGAATCTAATGCAACACACAACAAACAAAAAGTGACACTAAAGCGACATAGAAGGAACCCGATTCTAAACACTTATGTAGAAACCAATGCCCATAATAGACACTAGCTTTCGGGTGGCCCTGTCCCCTTCCAAGAACTTTTATACCTAAGATAGTCACTTTCTATAATCAGATACAAAGCTAATACAATTCAAAATATGCATTTTCAACCCTGTTCATCACCAAACTGCAGTGGCAAAAAAATCATTCTCCAAACCCTATGTATCACTCTTGCTTGCATTTCCTTTATAGGATCTTGCTTGAATACTATTATATATATTCAATTAGCAATATCCTTACATAAGATTTAATTCCATTTAAATTAGTATGTGACAATATTGAAAATTTATAGATCCAAAGTTTGAATAGGTCCAAAACCATATAGTAGGGTCAAGACCATATAAATGATCTTGACATAGTTGTCTGATCATGCCCTAGGTCATTTTTCAGTTATCATTCTATAAATAGAGCATCATCAAGTTTAGATCATCCAGTTCTAGCACTTTGCACACACATAACTTCCCAAATCCATCTATAATAAGCTAAGTGTACCTATCCCTTGTGTTTTCAAGTTCATATCTTACTTTGTACATTAGTTGCGATAATTAATGTGTTGTTAAGATATATGTTGGAAGTTAATAATTAGAATAACCTCCTATAGCTCCCATTTACATCTTTTATTATACTTAACTCACTAATCTATATCTATAAATCTAATAAGGGTGTAAACAAACAATGTTTAGGTTTAAGTGCAATTCATGCACTCGCCTATGTTAAGCACTACTCCAAAGAGGCCTCAAACCACATGTAGTTCTCCACTTAGCATGTAATATCTATATGAATGCAACTAGTTGGAAACTTGAACCACTTTGACCATGTTTGAGATGATTGTGTTTTTTTCTAAGACATTGAGTTGGGATCTTTGAGTGCTTGGAAATAAGGGAAGATAAAATAATTGACTGTTGAGTGATTCAAAACTAAAGTAGTGGTTTCCCTAGTAGATATGCATCAAATTTGGGAAGGTTTTGGGATCCTTGAGTACCTTTGGTATTAGTATTTGCAATGAGATCTCATGAAATTTTCGATGATTTCCATGTTAGTAAATGAGGTGATGTTAACTTGATTGTATAAGGTTCCGAAGGTAAAAACTTATGACAAAGATAATCGAGGAGGATAACATGACCCAACAAATAAAATCAAATTGAAAGTAAAGTTTGAGGATGTGTTGGTCCAAGACTGTGCAAGTTGGCTAGGATTGAAAATTAGATCCTAACCCTACAATTTTAAAAAGGGTTATAGTGAGTGAAATATGGAAGTTACATCATGATAAGTAGAAGCTAAGTATTGATTTATGCATTCAAATTTAAAATTTGATGACACATTAATGTTTAGGAGTAATAAAGTTGGAAGAGAAACAATAAGATGTATTAAACGGGGATAGGATGTAGATCTTTATCTTAGATAAGGAGAATAACTACAAAAAATAATGTGAATATTTGGTACAAATTTTTACATAGAAAAAAATTATAACAACACTCTTTGTATATTTCATTCAACATTAGGTACAAATATATAGGCTTATTGATCTCCACTATTATAGGAAATAATTTTTAACAAACCCAACAATATCCTACCAAATATTTCTATCTACATGAGTTGTTTTAACAACTCAACAAATAACAATAATGTACGCACTAATAAGATATATTTCCTAACATTCTCCCCTTAGTGCGAACAGGGGAAAAAATCCACACACTCATTTGTAGTATGATCACCCCTGTGAAACATGTCCTACAATGCGACTCATGATCTTGATCAAAATAAAGGATCTCTCCTTCCATGGTTTTGAATAGGCTTATCATAAACCTTGACGTGAACATGCCCCATCAATTGTCCACATCATGTGGTTTTTGGATCCTCCCACAAACCCTTTCAAGATCCATGAATTGAATTACTCGGTGCTTTTGTTCACCACTATGCTTGTACATCAGGGAAGTATATAGGAATCACAACTTGCTTATTACAAAACTACACAATAGAACATATATAGGAAAGATATTTCACATTACTTCCTATAAGAATCATAATGTTCTTAATTGCAACCATTGTTTTCAATCGATGTCTCTTGATATCAAACAACATAAGAAACTTCCACTTGCCACCGGAAGTTACCTTTGGCTTTAGTCGCTTTGGGTGCAAATGGAAATGGAACATTGGTGTCATGTTCCCCCACAATGTGAAATTTTCACACACAAACATTGAGAAGAAAACTGTTATCAAAGACATACAACTAACCGGATCTTACTAGTTAGATATTGTTGCACATGGTCACCATTACAAGTGAACATATTCACAAGCAAACCATCTTCCAACGAAGTACAAAAATCGAGAGGATCATCAAAATCATATGTGCTCAGACACAACTCTTTTCCATCATTCAGAACCACACAAAATAGAAACTTTGTAAAAAAACACATTGTAAAAACTAAAAGCAAATACTCACACCACACATATGTCACCACAAAAAAATGTGGCCTCATCATTGGCGATTGATGAGAGGTCATTGATCGACCTCCAACCTCGATGCCTCTAGCCTCGATTAATGACGCCGTGCTACCTCTCGGTGAAATGTGACCATGAAACTCAAAAACATGCCTTAAATAAACATCGGATTCCACTGAAAATGTGTCCGTAAGGTAATTTTTTTAAAAATATTTTCCAATAACTCACAAGTTTTGACCAACTCAAAAGACAATGCTTTCACTTTGTTCATGACAAGACGACACAAAAATATAAAAGAGTGCTTAACACTCTTTACAATGACTCAAAAATGATGAAGATACAATACAAAACATATGATACTCAAGTTTAGATGACATTGAAACATTTGAATCTTATTTTAAATCATGACAATTATAAATTTTGATTGTGATATTTTTGACATGAATACTTGAAGCCTATAAGTTCGTAATATCAAACTAAATTCTGATTAACTAAAACTAATCACAAATCTACTAAATTTAAAACAATACAAAACAAATAGCTAAGACTCCATTAAGATTTTCATCCATCTATATAATTTTGACTCTAAAATGTTGAAAACACAAATTTTCAAATGAAAATGAGTTCGGCACAATATATATAAAAGACGTTAATAAAAACGTCTAAAGAATTTGCTTTTGACAAGACAAACAAAAGACTAAAAGAAATGGAAACCTGGTAAGAGTGTACATAATTGGAAACATTTGGAGTGAATAAAACCATGCCTTGTTGTTTAATATCCTTTGTAATGCTGAGAGATACGTTGGAAGTGGAATGAATAAAATGATTCTTCTGACTAATCTGGTAAAGAACCTTTGAAATGACAGATCTCAATGGCACACTAGTCAAGCGCCCAAGTCGATCCACACACTGAACCGCAACTGGAAATGCACCAGATTAGAAAATGGACGTGGAAAATAAGTATATGTACCATGATGCACAATGCCAAATGGACTTGAAAATGAGTCAAGACCAAACTGTTGAAATCGTTCAATGAAATGGATGTATTCTGATGTGCATAATAAAAGCCCACGATTCGTAGAACGCATACATTGTTTGTGAGTGGGACGTCTAATAACCACTTTTGTGAATGAAGACTATAAAGATACCTGTGCAGATCTTGGAAATACAGACTTAGTTGTACGTGTTGGAATACAATAAACCAAGATTATGTATCCAGAATCCATAATCCTTGTAGATCGTAGATAGAAACATAAACGAGCAGTTCCTTGTGGGAGAATTTAATTGGGATGGTAGAATGCATCAAATGGGGCTTGAAAATAAATGGCCACCCCTTCACATTTCTTATTCCATCATAGAGCTAGATCACATCGCTGTGACACCAAATCTTTGGTACAAAGTTTTACACAACAAAAATTATAATAAAACTCTCTGTATATTTCATTTAACATTAGGTACAAATATATAGGCTTAATGATCTCCACTATTATAGGAAATAACCTTAACAAACCCAACAATCTCCTACCAAATATTTCTATCTACGTGATTTGTTTTAACAACTCAACAAATTAAAATAAAGTACGTACTAACAAGATATATTTCCTAACAGTGAAAAGGGCAAATTACCAAATTTGAGTGTCTAAATTTGCCCCCTTTTAAGTTTGAAATGAAAATTACATGCTTAAAAGGAAAAAATACCTAAGTGTGTAGACACACTTTTTCTTTTCTCAAAGTTTTTGTTTTCCGGATGTGTTGGTGTTGGCATGCTCCATGGTGAAACCTACAACACATAGTGTAGTCAATTTCCATAGTAGAAATTAAATCATAAATCAAATGTAAATGTAGAATTTGAACTTATAAAAAGTGAAATAAAGAGGTGCAAAACATGGAAGGAATACACCTATTATTTAAAGAGGGAAGATCTCATATTCTTTTCTTGTGCTTTAAGATTTAGATTCTATCGTTAAACTTACCAAAGGACTAGGGGTGATTAATCCTTTATTGTGCCAAAGGAGAAACCAAAGTATTGGGTGCATATAACTCAACACAAAATAAAAGGTAGAGGTAGGAGAAAAGAGAGGCACCGAAGTAACATGTGAAGGAATAAGACCATGTATAAAAGTTTGGAAGTAAGCCTAATAATTTTCTTAACTCTACAGACGTCATCATTTGCACATAGATCCATGCTTAATTTGGTAAATATAAACACAAAATATAAAAGTGAATGGGTGCCACGTGTCATTCCTATGTGCCACACAACCGAGTAGGAGTATGTAACATACCAAAATGATGATGGAGAAGGAGACTTAATCCCCAAAACCCTATATTTTGTAGTTGGAACTGAGTAGTAATGTGGAGGAATGAAATATTCATGACACTTGTAAATTGATTAGAACTATGTCAACTAAGGTTGAAATTGTATGAAAAACTATATTTATAAACATAAATGTGAAACGTAAAAATTCCAGAGTGTAATTTCCCTGAATGAAAAAATGTATGGTAGCGTTTGGAATGTCTCATTCGGTGACGAATGTTCTATACGGTTTTGAACCTATGTTATTTTCCCATTTTTTGCATCAATAGATGCTTTTTAGACGTGTATCCTATGAAAGTGTTGGCAAAATAATTTTTCGTGTTCCGAATTATTAAGTTTTCACCAACATTATAGGGCTAAGCCCCTCCTTCTTGTGTATGGGGAGGCTCCCATTATTGAATGTAAACTAATATAATTCTGTGGGGTGGCCAATAGGCTGGGGATCACACAGGAACACTCTAATGAACCTACGGAAAAGTGCTTGTATGAAGTACAAGGGAGGAAATTGCAACGAGATAGGTAAAGGGGAGTTGGAGAAATAAGGAGAGAGAGGGTTATTGTTGTGAGTAGGCACTAACAAAGTTCACATACAATAACCAGAGTAAGTCCACATCCAATTAGAAGAACACAACAATGCAAACCATGATAAGACATAACAAATCATAGACACAAAATTCCATTGATACAGCTTATCAACTACGCATACACCTTTCTTGGTTTTACAAGATTATCATATATGCAAATTTGGAAAGAGAGGGTAGAGGAACATAAGACAATAAATAGAAGAATTGCACATTTTATTTTTTGATGTAGAAGTGGTAATCTCAACAACATACATTCAATGGATAATTTACAACTCTTTGGAATGGAGAATCCATTCCAATTTATAACATTACAAACTATCCTTTCATCTACCCCCACATGATCTTTAACATGTCCTCATCACTTTTGACCTTTTATATTCCTAGGAAGTGAGTATTTTTCTTATTATTGGAAAAATGAATCTTATAATGTTTAGCTAAGGGTCACTTAAGTGCATAAGATTAAATAGAAAAAAGTACAATATTAATTGAAAATTAGAATATGGAGAGAGAGAGAGAGAGAAAGAGAAGGTGTTGACTGATCTGATGGAGAGAAGCTTTGTTGATGAAGAAATTTCTGATTTGAAGCATGATGCTCACAAATTCCTCCTTCTGTAAGATGCACAGATACTCCATATTATTGAATGAGTGTTTAGAAACACTATTGTGAAGCATTACAATGTGATCCTGAGATGACTATAGGAATCACTCATGATGGTTCCTTCTTGATCTCACAATGAGAGTGAGGATCACTTTATTTCTCCTTAGGATTTCATAAATGAATCATATGGTCTTGAGAGATAACTCCATGGTTCTCAAACCTCATGATGTTTATCATTCATTCACCAAAACAGATCCTAACTTTGTAGATACATGATTCCTTCCCAAATGAGATTCTTGAGAGGTGGCCACTGATTAAAATGGAATGGTATGATGTAAATGTATCTCCTTCTTGAAACATGCTCACACTACAATGCCTTAGGTGACTATTTAAGAACACTACCAAGTGGGTGACAAAAATGAAACAAAGATGATTGACCAATATTGCACACACAATGATCTAAATGAAGATAATTGCCTTCTTACCTTTCCTGGCTCCAAAATCTGTTTATACACCTCTTGTTCACATGTTTCTCACTGGAAGGTTTCTATCACTGAGAGAGATACACTTGGATGCTCTTGAAAATAAGGAGGCTACACTAGGTCCATCTTACATGAGTTAAGATGCTTTATGGTATTCAAATTGAATCTTACCTTCTTATGAATCCTCTCGAAATATGGAACCATTGTGTTCTCTCTTTTCATTCTTGTTTTATGTATCTTAGTTGCACTTGCAATTTTTTATCCTTGGGGGAGTAACCTCACTAATAGGTGTTTTTATTGAGTGTTTAATAACACTATGAAATCAAATGAAATTGGGATGATTTCTTGTTCTTGCATTCATGATGCTACACATGAAGATCACATATTTAGCCTTAACTACTCTAGATTACTTTAGTGAAATCAGAATTGGAATGTTTGCATACCTTTGTGTTCATATGCTCTACCATGGAGAAGAATAAACTTTTGATTCTTTGCACATGATGGCTTGGCTTCAGCTGACTTGTTTCTCGAGAGAGGAAAATGACTTCAAGACATGATGTCCTTCAACTTTCTTGATGATTTTCTCATTTCACTTATGATCAAGATGACACCCTTTGATGAATTTGATTTCTAATGGGGCTCCTTGACTCTTGCTAGATTATTTTCCATGCTATATAGTGTTCCTAATTTTTACCTGATTGCCTCGATATGTTATGTCTATCTCCTTGAAAAAATTGTGATTACAATGATGCTTTAGGATCCTTGTGGAGAGTTAATTTTATTGTTTGAAATGTGAGAAAAATTTACAACCATGTGAGGGTGAAAAAAATTAGCAAGATGAGTAAAAATGGATCCAATAACAACTTTCTATGCGCACCGAAAGTTTAAACTTCCTAGCCCCACCCCATATATCTTATCTCGCTAGTTATAGTTATGGATGGGGCCCCAGTTCTATATAGCTCGCAGCCCAGCCTTATATCATAATTGTCCCTTCCCATCCATGCTGGGGGGTGAGATTTTACCACCATATAAATAGAATATAGAGAGGGGGTTTGCATTTCTATTAATATAATATAGAAACTCAAGCTTTTTGTATGACAGTAGGACCAGAGCTGCTATTTATGGAATTCAACCTTTTTTATTTGCTCAAATTTTTACATTCAAAGCTCATAGAACACTTAATTCACTTCCATTGTTGATGAATTATCATTTTAGGAAGTTTCTATTTTTAGCGGTTGCTTTTTCAGAAACTGCTATTTTGGGAAAATTGTTCGTTTTGCCTTGTTTGTTGTTTTGCATTGTTTTTGGATGTTCTGAGTGATTAGGAATTGATGTTTTGAGAGACTTAACATTTTTAATAGATCATATTATATTTTTATCAACTGGTCATAGTGGTGTTAGTTTGCAACGAAAACACCATTATTAGATTCAACTCTGCATCGTGATCCTATGTGCTCTTATTTCCACTATGTTTCGTCTACTAGAACTCATGGAAATAAAATAGGATTTTTTTTTGATGGAGGGTTACATGTTTGATGTTATGTGATGTCATCCATTAATGGAGGCTTGAAGCTTTGAAAGCAAAAACAATCACCAAAGTGACCAACTGTGTAAAAACAATGAGCTCAACTTGTGTTCAACTTCATGCGAAAGGGATTTCGTGCTTCACTTTTCAGATGGAGAGCCATGTACAATCCTTATTATTCATATATAGGGATAATATATATCATATTATGGAGTTTTTTAGGTTTTAAATATACTTCAATGGTGGATAAGTATAATAGTGCAAAAAATCATTAAGTTACAAACAAACCAACTTTGATTTCATGCTAACTTTGAACTACAATTTTAACCTTTGGTGAATGAAGTTGAGTTGAAGTTGGGTTTGCAGACTGGTGCCCATTTATATCTCCCTTTTCCCCTAGAAAATGGGACAAGAGGTGTGAAAAATGACACATGCTAACTGCATCAATGGTGGATAAGTATAATAGTGAAAAGTAGTTAAGTTGCAAACAAACCGACTTTGATTTCATACTAAAATACTAACTACGCTTTTAACCTTCGAATAATGAAGTTGAGTTGAAGTTTGGTTTAAAAATGGGTGCCCATTTTTCCCCTTTTCCCCCTGGAAAAGGGATAAGAGGTGCAAAAAATTACACCTTATAGAGATGGTGACAATTGGCACAATCTGGAGCAGTGCATAGATGGAGGTGTATGCCAGGTAATTCCATGGGAGTTGGAAATTAGTCGTATGGAGAACCAAAAAGGGGATTTGTATGGGGGTTCCATTTTCCCCCAATTTTCCCTTGGAAAATAGGAAAATAGGTGAAAAAATGGGTTCCTTAGTAGGATGGTGCCACTTGGTGAAGATTTGTGTAGTGTGCAAGAGTGGGAGATAGCCAAACAAGCCCCCTACAGAGTTAGGGAGGGTCATATGAGGAACCAAGAGAGGTGATTACAAGGGCAACCATTTTTTGTCCCATTTTTCCACTTAGGAAAGGGACAAGAGGGAAAAATGGGTGAAAGAAACACAAATTTGACATGTGGCACTTGAAAATATGACTAAGTATGGGATCAACATACCTTGCACTAGAGGAAACTTGAAAACAACATTATTGGAGCTTGGAGAGATATTTTGAGATGAAATTTTATATTATTATGAATTCAAGGAACATTAAAATATTAATAGAATAGGTTTCAGAACATAATTCTTCCCGAAACTCCAAAACAAGGCCCCTTTTTTTTAATCAGGGACAACGAGGTGTTTCTGCAAAAGTTGCAATTCTTTGAGAGATTCTCGGTCTTGTGTAAAATATGAATATTACAACATGAATAGTATTATATAAAATTTTTTAATGCCTATTTTATTTCCTTCTAAATCCTTATGGAGCTCTCGGAATCATCATTCTGAAGTTCAGGTTCATATTTTGACTATTCATTCCTCACACCTAAAAACCCATTTTTGCACAATCTATCCCTAAACCATCAAAAATTCCATAAATCATGCTAAATCACTTCCAAAACATTCTTATCTCCAATACCACCTCTAGATGATTATGATATTTTGAAACCTTCCCAGAGGATGCACACATGCCTTGAAAATGGCCAAAATTGGCCTTTCTAGGCCTACCAGAGAACTAGTCTTCAATTGCACTTCAATGAATGAAAGAATGATGAGGCTTATCATGCCCTTTTGAAACATTTCATATGTTTATTCAATGCATTAGGAGAACCTGCAAGGTTAATATGATTATACAAAAGAGATATACTTGGCCAAGAGAGGTCTTTAAGAGGATTTTGAAGCAAACTTTCACATTTGGCTTAGTTGTCATGGCTCAAGTTTTGAATTTTTGGCTAGAAAAAATACATGAAAACATTTGGCTCTGAGTCAGGGACATTTGAATGTAAAGGGAAATAGAGAACTATATATATCTTGGGTGAGTAGACTAGTTCCTTGTTCAAATTGGGAAATAGAGTCAATTCTTCACCACTAACACAAGCAACGAGCACACACATGAGGAAAAAAAAAATAAGCACACCAATGGAAGGGAAACACACCAAATTGGAAAGAAAACACACAAAGGAAAGGGAAACTATATTACAGGGGAGGGAAATTCATTGAGGCAGGGAGAAGAATGTACACACACCTAACAATGGGTTGAGATAAGTACATACCATCATGGAACAATGGGATGAATTCAAACCTCCAAAGCTCAAAGATCATTATCTGATCATGTCATGCTCTCATGATGGCCTTGCATGGTTTGAGAAGAAGGAGAGAAACCAAGATTCCATCTTCATACTGATATTGCATAAAAAAAATCTTACATTTAATAACCACTTTGTGACATGTTCGAAAGTCTTGCTTTTTGGAGTCTCCATTTGATATTTTGTGACCATAAGAAAACACTTCCTCCATGTTCTTAAAAGTAGAATATTTTATTTTGTCTTGAAGGAATTTACCATTCTTGAATGAAGGTTGCAACATGAAATTATTCCTAGAGTCAGTGAGAAATCCAGAAGTAGTGAGAACAAGTTGATTCTCTTCCCATTTCAAAGCTTCTTCAATCCTCCCACTTTGCTGTCTGTCCCGAACAATTTATTTATATAAAAACCAACTCAATATTGGTCTTGATATCATTTTTTATGGTAGAGGTATTTTCCTCATGACTAAAAATATCCATAGGAGATTCAAGAATTTTATTTTCTTTCCATTCACCATGAATATAATCTTCTTCATAGAATGGAAAAGAGGGAGACTCATTTTCACATTCATTCTCATCCACCAAGGATTCAAGAGAACATTGAGATCACCTTTTTATTCCATCTCATTATTGAGAATTGGTGCATCAAAAGAAGGATCATGATTGGAATCATACTTATCTTAAATTGTCATGGCATGTGTCAAGATTTCAAGACTGATTAAGGGTAGTCAAATTCTTATGCAATCCTCAAGATGTCTTACATAGATTCCTTCTTCAAAGCTGCCACATACTAAATTTCACATTCATTTGAGGAATCTTCCCATTGAGCCTTAGAGATGGTTATAAATATGATATTCACATGGTTAGGAATCATTTAAAAAATCCTCTTCTCTTGATCCATAAATTTCTCATCATCCAGGGGTTACCTTCTTGCAAGATTGGGCATACCTAATTTTCATCATTTTCAAATAGAGAGAAGAGATCCATATTGCACGGGAAGGACACACATTTCAATTAAAGATGCATTGAATCATCTTCATGATATGAGTAAAAGTACAACATTGGGGCTGCAATATGAGGGAAATATTCTTCTCCATATTGAACACCTCCTATAGAGTCTTCTTCTTTGAAAAGAAGCAGAAAACTCCATACTTGTTATGGTGATCAACATTACCCTCTTTTGGTGATGAAAATGAAATCAACTCCTCAGAGAGGATATGCTCCATTTTCTCATTCATGATTGTTTTAGAAAGGAAATTGGATTCTTCCATATTCATTTCATCATTGTGAATTTGTGCATCAATTGAAGATCCAAAATTGAAAGAAACCATCAATGATTACCTCAAAGTCATCTTCTTGAAAAACTTGAGTCTGAGATGGAGGATTGATTTATTGAATATATTCATGGTTGGTGGAGTCTTTGGAAAGCACTAGATCATCTGTCACATGGAACAAGAATCTTCATCTCTCATACACATTGTTTCTCCAAAGGGTTGTGCCTTGAGCCAAAATGAATTTATGAATGGAGGTTCAAATTTCATGTTTTCTTCATCATCCTCCAAGGTGTTGATTTGAATTTCATCGGAAGGTTCAAGGACAGAGAATTCATGAGAAGTACACAAGAGCTTTTAGGAACAAACACCTCATAATATGGGCAATCATCATAATTTTTTTCCCAAGGATGAATCTCTTCTTCCTCATTGTTATGGAGTGTTTCAAGATGCTCATACCTTCTTTTCATAGCCAAGGAATAATTCATAATCTCAAGATTGGTTTGGGATCATATTTTTCTTCTGCAACACTCAAGATTATTCACACAAACTTTATTTTCAAGACTTTCATTTCTTCATCTCTATATGTAAGAAAATCATCCAAAGGAAGAGACAAAAGACAGAGCTTTGAGTTTCTCGTTCATCTACGTGAAGTTGAAAATATTACCTTCAGTAGATTCTTCACCATCATATACTTCATACAACATTTCATATCTCTTCTGCATCTTCCTCATTAAGTTCTTGGATTATTGATCATCAATAGGTGCAAGTCCCATTTTCTTTCCTCTAACAACAATCCACTTGAATTGGAGCCACCAGAGATTGATGGTAGGATCTTCACAAGCAACAATTTTCTCCATTCTAGACATTCTTTTCATGACTACTACGCAAAAATGGTACTAACCTTCTTTCCTTAGTTTATTAGAGATTTTTGTTTGAAGCAAGATAACTCCTCATTGTGCTAGATTGATTAAATTTGCAAGAGATGGTCCAAAATGATGGATGATAAAAAATTTGCAGATCTCTTGGTGGTCATCTTCTTCTTCATGGTTGTTGTCACTCATTGGTGTTGAACACCAATCTCAAACATAATATTTTTCTACGGAAAACGATCATGACATGGATTTACTCCTTGATAGAGTCACCTTCAAAATATGATTTTTCTTTAAAACCTAATTTTTTAATTTTTGGAATATATATTTTTTTGTATTTTCCAAATATCTTTATGGGTACACGAGGGCATAAATCTCTCCCAGTGGAGTCACCAAAAAATGTTGGCAAAATAATTTTTGTGTTGCGAAATTATTGAGTTTTCACCAACAATGTGCAGGGCTAATCCCCTCTTTGTGTATGATGAGGCTCCCATTATTGAATGTAAACTAATCTAATTAAAAGTTGGGGTGGTCAATAGGCCAGGGATCACATAGGAACACTCCATTGAACCTGTGGAAAAGTGTTTGTATGAAGTATAAGGGAGGAAATTACAATGAAGAGAGGTAAAGGGGAGTTAGGGAAATAAGGAGAGAGAGAGGGTGACTATTATGATTAGGCACTATACAAGTTCACATACAATAACCAGAGTAATTCCACATCTAATTAGAAGAACACAACAATGCAAACCATGATAAGACATAACAAATCATAGACACAAAATTCCATTGATTCATTTATCAAAGGCGCAGACACCTTTCTTGGTTTTACAAGATTATCATATATGCAAAGTTGGAAAGAGAGAGTAGAGGAACATAAGACAAGAAATATAAGAATTGCAACTTTTATTGCTTGATGTAGAAGTGGTAATCTCAACAACATACATTCAATCAACAATTTCCAACCCTTTGGAATGGAGAAGCCATTCCAATTTATAGCATTATAAATTGTCCTTTCATCTACCCCCACATGACCTTTCACTTGTCCTCATCACTTGTGACCTTTCATATTCCTAGGAAGTGAATCTTTTTCATATTCTTGGAAAAATGAATATTACAATGTTTAGCTAAGGGTCACTTAAATGAATAGGATGAAAATAAAAAAGTGAATTCTTACTTGAAAATTAGAATATGGAGAGAGAGGGGGCTTGACTGATTTGATGGAGAGAAGCTTTGTTGATGAATAAATTTCTGATTTGAAGCATGATGCTCACAAATTATTCCTTCCTGCAAGATGTACAAACACTCCAAATTACTAAATGAGTGTTTAGAAACACTATTGTGAAACATTACAATGCGAGCTTTGAGATGATACAAACATCACTCATGATGGTTCCTTCTTGTCAAAGTGAAGATAACTTTTATTTATCCTTAGAATTTCACAAATTAATCCAATGGTCATGAGAGACAACTCCATGGTGCTCAAACCTCTTAATGCTTATCATTCATTCACCGAAATAGACCCTCACTTTGCAAATAGATGATTGCTTCCCAAATGAGATTCTTGAGAAGTGGCCACCGATTGGAATGGAATGAGATGATGGAAATGTCTCTCCTTCTTGATACATGCTCACACTACAATGCCTTAGGTGAGTGTTTAAGAACACTACCAAGTGGGTAGCAATAAATGAAACAAATGTTATTTCTCATTCTTGCACACATAATTCTATGAATGAAGATAATTACCTTATTACCTTTCCTGCTCCAAAATTTGTTTATACACCTCTTGTTCACATGTTTCTCATGGGAAGGTTTCCGCCACCGAGAGAGATACACTTGGATGATTGTGAAGAGAAGGAGGATGCAATGGATCCAACTTACATGAGTTAAGATGCTTTATGGTATGCACAATGAATCTTACCTTCTTATAAATCTTCACGGAATATGGAACAACCGTGCACTCTCTTTTCATTCTTGTTCAATGGATCTTAGTTACACTTGCAATGTTTAATCCTTGGGGGAGTGACAAAAATAATAGGTGTTTGATTGATTGTTTAAGAACACTATGACGTCAAATGAAATTGGGATGATTTTTTGTTCTTGCATTCATGATGCCACAAATAAAGATCACCTATTTAGCCTTCACTACTCTAAAGTACTTGAATGAAATCAAACTTGGAATGCTTACATACCTTCGTGCTCAGATTCTCCCATGGAGAAGGATGAAATCTTGATTTTTTGCACATGATGGCTTGAAAACTCTGATTGCTTGGTTAGCTCGCTCGCTTCTCAGAGAGAGGACAATGGCTTCAAGACACGATGTTTCTCAACTTTCCTGGTGATTTTCTCATTTCAATTATGATCATGATGACACCCTTTGATGAATTTTAATTCTAATGGGGATCTATTAGCATATGGATTTACACGCATGTAAATGACATGCAACAAGATGGGAACGAAGTCCCTCCTCAATGAAGGTGATTCGCCTTTATTGAAAGCTAAAATCGTATTTACATCCGTACATTCAAAATCGTGTGTGGGGGTGTTTTGGAACATCAATGGAAAGAAAAGTGAATGAGGGAGATGGAATGAAATGAAGGAACGAAATGGAAAGGAATAAATGGAAGGAACATGCAAGAGTTAGGTAAAAGAACAACCTAATATTGCATGGAGAAGAACAATAAATAACTAACACAAATAAAATGGAGTTTGCATCAATTAAACGAGAATGCGTAAATGGAACACACATGAGCAAGTAAATAACAAAGCTTGATCACTGTGAACAAGAACAACAACTTAATAACGTTTACATAAGATCAAAGACAATATTTGCATGCAATATTTAAACATCTAATGAACATAAGAACATCAAATGTTACAAGAGATACTGAATGAGACACAAAGTTTGTATTTCATTAACTCCAAAATATCTTCACAAAAGAACACAAATTTTCTTATTGAAACAAAGATTGCACACAAAATTATTTTCTTCTCCTCTCTCAAAGTCACCCTTTACAAATGAGCCCCTGACTTCCTTTTATAACCCAAAAGTTGGTTACAAAGTAGTTAGGGTTTACATGCACATTAAATAGGGCATCTTAAGTGACTTTGACTTTCTCAACCAACTTTATTAAAAGCAACTAAAAATAGAAATCACTTAAGTTATCCAAAGTTTTCCAAAAGTGAGTTCAATAATAACACCATTTTAAAATACCACTTTATAACAAAAAGCAATGGGTACATGTGGACCCCACTTAAATGACTTGGACACACACATAGACATCCTATTCAGCAACGTGCCACCTAGATCAAGACACCTAGGATCGGTGCCATATCCATTGGACCAAGAGTCCACTTATCCTAGTCATACGGGAATGAACTCATTGACCATGCTTCGTAATCCTCTAGATGACAAGAGAGTCGAGCTTGAAACTTGAGCAATTCATCCACCCCTCCGTTTGAGCAACATCATGGTGTGAGCAATTTTGTCTTCATTCATATTCGCATTCACAATTACACACAATTATCCACATGCTCTGAATAGCCTTTTATGATGAATTATTCATTTGTCGCGAGACCGTAGTCGTTACACCACCTTGGCTTGTTAAAATCCAACTCTTGATCTTTTTCCATTGAGAAGATCTTCCAAGAGCCAAAATTGCAATTCACTTCCTGGAGTTATGTCTTTTGTCTTTGTCACCATCCTGAAGTGTTGTCATTCTGATCCGCTCACGATCGTCCAATTCGAGAATGCTCCAACTTTAAGACTAGACTGATGAAGTTTGCGCCTGTTGCTAACTAAGAGTTGATATGGACACACTTGAATGATGTGACCTTGCTTGATGATCCACACAATTGTACTTATCATTGGTCTTGGTTTGTTGATGAATAGATCCGTACAATGATCAAGTGAAGACAATTTATGTAGACAAGCTTCTCCCATTATCGATCTCTACCGATAACAATGGCTTTTGACTCCGAAGAGACCTATGCCAATAACTACGACTTATACCATAATAAGGAAGTCAAAGGTTGCTTCCGCTTCGGAGCCGTTGGAGTTGAATTGCCATATTGTGCATGTTTCATGGTTCATCGATGCAGTGATGACCAATGCGTAACAAGCGTTGGGAAAATTGTGACTCGCATTCGGTTGATATGAGATCGCAGAATCGACTTACGTCGATGTGTCTCAAGTTGGTATCGACGATGTTCTCATATTCTGAATAGAGTGTCGAGGTAGGTAGAATGTCCTGGAACCTATACCGCAACATCGTTTTGTTTGAAGATGACATGATTGTGATAGAAGCATGATTTTAGGCTATTACTTCTAGACTTCAAAATTGAACAAGCCTCTTAAACTGCCCTGGGAAAAATAACAAATCTTATTCTAAGAAACTCTCACTTTGGATGAGGAAGTATATTAAGGTACCAAAATTTTTCATGTTAGAGGTTTTTTCCCAATCAAATTCTTTAGTCAAATATTAAAGGTCAAAGTTGACTCTTATGAAACTACTAGGAAAATGCAAGTGTAAAACTGTGAAAATCTCATTTAGTTTTAGCCTGAGAAAAATACCAAACATCACCCTGGGCATCTAAAAATTGGCAAGGGAGCATATGAAGGTGGGAAAAATTGAAAAAAATAATTTTTTTCTCTTGAAGATCACCTGAGTTCAAAATATCAACTCTCAAAATGAGTCACCTTGATAGGCTGAAAACCGCGCGCACACGAAATCATGCAAACTACATTTTATTTGACTCATGAAAATATCAAATGAAGTGTTGTACATTTGAATTTTTCAAATAAGTACATGAATTTGGGAAGAATTCAACAAACTAAACTATTTCTCTTGACGATCATCTGGGATCAAGATATGGATTATCAAAGTAGGCCTTTTGCCAAGCTGAAATTGTGCGCGCGACAAAATCGAGCAAACTAGGTTTTTCTTGGGTTCATGAAAAATATCAAATGAGGTGCTGTGCATTTGAATTTTGGCAAATGAGTATATGAAGATGAGGAGAATTCAACGAACCAAACCTTTCTTCCCGACGATCATCTGACTTCGAGATATTGAGCTCCAAAGTTGATTACTTCAACAGATACAACCTGCGACACGTTCTTTCCGCATCTATCATTTTTCTTTGTGTTGATATACATCTTGTTTGAAATTTTGTCAAATGTTTCACGTGATCTCTCTTCAGGAACAATCTTCCTCTTCTCGCAATTGCGTGGCTTTTGCTCTAACTTCACCCATGCGTGGAATTTCTCTCTTCTTTAGGGCGACGTGATATATATATATATATATATATATATATATATATATATATATATATATATATATATATATATATATATTAGAAAATGTGATAATGATTTCTCTTTCAAGTGAGCTCATCTCTTGTCTTCAGCTGTCAAGTTCTCGGGCCAAGATAAATGCGTGGAAATATTGTCTTTGCTTTGCTAACGTGAACAACTACTCAGAAAAATGTGTTTTGGACTGTCTCCTTTCTTCTGCCTGGCATGGACAACGTATTCCTTTTCTTGGGATGTAAATTCTCCTGATGGTTGCATTGAATTTCTAATCTTTTCTGCCTTTTTTAAAAATTATTTTCCACGTGAAGACTACTTTGCATGCGTGAATTTTAATCTTTGGACTGGTATGTTTTTTTGCTTCGTGTGGAAATGCTCTAGTTTTGGCATGAAAACTTCATTTGCTGCCAAAAATGCATGGCAGTCTTGGTTGGCGTGGACTATTTCTTGGTTGTGTGGATTCATTTAACAAAAAAAACAAATATTTTTTTTACTTTCCTTTCTCCCACACATCTTTTGGTGAAAAAGAAAACAATTAAAATCAAAACAAAACAAATTTTAGAGGACTGTTTTCTCCTCTCTTTCTCCTGTGTGGAAACTTGCTCAACAAAACCAAAATAAATATTTTTTTATTGTTGTTCTCCCTCCTTTCTAGTCTGTGTGGACTGTTGTCTTTGGTGACTATTTTTTTATCTTTTCAAACTGTTGCATTTAAATTCCTCCTACCCAATGCATGAGATCTTAAGCAAGACAAAATAAATGCTTCTTCCTTGTCTTTCCCACATAGCTTATTTCAACAAAACAAAACCAATTTTTTTATAGTTCTTTCCTTGTTTTTAATGAATGCGTGGACTGTTGGCCAGTGTGTAATCTGCTCCTGCTATTTCTTTTTGACAGTTGGCTCTAATTTCCTTGGGCGTGGGCAATAGTTATTTCTTCCTCCTCCTTACACTGGTTGTTTTCTCCCTCTGCGTGGAAAACAATTTTTTTTCCAATGCGTGGATGGTTATTACTTTCCCCACAGGATGTGGTATGTTCTTCCTCCCTTCTTTGGTTGTGAGTAGCTCCTGCGTGGAAGGATTTATGGACTGTTTTATCCTTGTGTCTGCAAATGCGTTGGAATGTTGAGGTATTCAAACTTGGCTCATGTGCGTGGTGATTTGTTGAGGGATGTGATAAAATATTACTCTAAGACGTTCCTTTAGAAGAAATAAGAAGAAATTGGAAAGCTTCACGACTTCTTCCAACGAGTTTGACGAAAGGATTTTATGAGGATTTAGGAAGCTTCCTCACAACCATTTCTTATTCGTCTGTTAAAACAACTTCCCTCTTTCCCGGTAGTGGCATTAATTGCTAGGGGAAGTGGGGAAATAAACAACCATTTGCCAATGGAAATGGCAAGGCGGGCTGGCAATCCCCATTTTATTTCCCCATGTGGGAAATCGGGAGATTTTTTTGCCCGTTGCCAATTCATTGATTTGGCAATCGGTGGAAGAAATCCCACAAGCGGGAATTAAAATAAATTTTCCAGAAAGGGAAATCTAGGTCCAGGGAAGCCAATTTGGCATCCCAGTAATGGGAAGCGGAAGCTTATTTTTCCCAAACAATTAAAATAAATCTTGTCGAATGAATTTTAATTAATATTTATTTAATTAAAAACCCCAAAGTTATTAAAAATTGATTTTATCAAACAAAGAGTAATTAATTAATTAATATTTAACACAGTTTATGACTTGGTGAGAGGAGTTCTCGCTTGAAATGGACGAAACGAAGACCGAACGATCACAAAAATGAGACGATTGCGATGAGAGCGATAAATCACGCAAAGTAACACTTTTGAAAATTTTCAAAATTTCCATTTTTATTAATTTTTGCGTCAAAATTAGCTGATAATAGGCTCCTTGACTATTGTGGTATTCTATTTTGGCTACACAAAGTGTTCTAATTTTCACCTGCGCACCTATATATGCTTTGTCTTTGTCCTTGACATAACTGTGATTAGAATGATGCTTTAGGATCCTTGTGGAGAGTTAATTTTCTTGTTTGATATGTGAGACAACTTTACAACCATGTGAGGATGACAAAAATCAGTGAGATGAGTGAAAATAGAGCTAACAACAACTTTCTGCACCGAAAACTTAAACTTTTTATTTTTGGGAAATTTTTCCTTTTGCTCAAATTTTATCTTTTGAAGCTCCTAGCACACTTAATTCACCTCCATTGATGATGATTTACCATTTTAGGAAGTTTCTATTTTAGTAGGTTGCTTTTTCGGAAACTACTATTTTGGGAAAATTACACTTTTTGCCTTGTTTGTTGTTTTGCATTTAAATGTTTTGAGTGATTGGGGTTTTGATGTTTTGAGATTATTATATTTTTATTAAGTAAATATATATAGCATATTATATTTTTATAAATTTGTCATACGGGTGTCATTTTGTAACCAAAACACCATTGTTGGATTCAGCTCTGCACTATGATCCCATGCTCTGATTTCTACTGTGTTTCGTCCGCTAGAACTCATGGAAATAAAAAGGAATTTTTTTAGATGGAGGGTTACATGTTTTATTTTGTGTGATGGAAGCCATTAATTGAGGATTGAATCTTTGAAAATAAAAAAACAATCACCAAAGTGACAAATCGTGTGAAAATAGTTAGTTCTACTTGTGGGTCGCTTCACACAAGGATCTCGTGCTTCGATTTTTGGATGGAGAGCCATGTGAAACCATTAGTATTATTAGCCATGGAGAAAAATTTCATATTCTAGATTTTTTTCAGGTTTTGAAGTTGTAACAATGGTGGATAAGTAGAATAGTGCAAAGCGCTTAAGTTACAAACAAGCTAACTTTGATTTCATGGTAACATGCTAAGCTGTTGTTTTAACTATGGGTGAATGAAGTTGAGTTGAAGTAGATTTTACACATGGGAACCCATTTTTGTTCCCTTTTTCCCCTTGGAAAAAGGAACAATAAGTGCAAAAATTGTGCCTTGGAGAGATGGTGACACTTTGCACAATCACTGGAGCACCGCATGAGATGGAGGTGTTTGCACAAAGCACGTGGGAGCTAGAAATTTGATCGCATGGAGAACCACAAAGGGGGTTTCATGGGGGTGAAATTTTTGTACCAATTTTCCCCTTAGATAAATGTACAAGAGGTGAAAAAATGGGCACCTCATTAGGATGGTGCCACTAGGTGAATATCTCGTGCAATGTGCGAGAGTGGGAGATAGCGAAAAAGCCCTTGTAGAGCTAGGGAGGGTCATATGAGGAACTAAGAGAGGTGATTGCAAGGGGTGACATTTTTGTCCCATTTTTCCCCTTGTGAAAAGGAAAAAGGGACGAAAATGGGTGAAATCAGCAAAAATTTGACATGTGGCACTTGAAAATATGACTAAATATAGGATCAACATACCTTGTACTAGAGGAAACTTGAAAACAACATTCTTGGAGCATAGAGAGGTCTTTTGAGATGAAATTTTAAATGATTTTGAATCCAAGTAACATTACAAGATCAATTAAATAGGTTTAATATCCTATTTCTTCTTGAAACTCCAAAACATGGCCATGTTTTGATTAGGTTAATGAGGTGTGTCTGCGGTTGAGCTTTCTTGAGAGATTCTTAGGTATTGGTTAAAATATGATTCTTCCAACATGAATAGGATTTTATGATATTTACAATGCATATTTTATTTCCTTATAACTCCTTACGGAGCTCCCGAAATCAGCCGGTGAAGTTTAGGTTCATATTTTGACCATTCATTCCTTGCATATGAGAACCCCGCTTTTGCAAAATCTATCCCTAAACCATCAAAACTTCCCTAAATATTCATAAATCACTTGCAAAAAATTCTTGAATATCCAATACCACCTCCAAATGATTATGCGATTTTGGAACCTTCTTGGATGATGCACACCTACCTTGAAATGGCCAAAATTGGTCTTTCTAGGCCTACCAGATAACTAATCTTGATTGCACTTAAATGAATGAAATGATGAGAATTATCATACCATTTTGAAATATTGCAAATTTTTATTAAATTCATTAGGAGAACCTGCAAGGTCAATATGATCATACACGGGAGACAATCTCACCAGGAGAGAGATTTAAGAGGATTTTAAAGTAAATTTTCACATTTGGCTTAGTTGTCATGGATTAAATTTTGAATTTTTGGGCTAGAAAAATGAAAGAAAACAGAAATCCTATGTTTGAACCTAGAAATATACCTCTAGGTATAAAATATACCTTGATGAAATCCCATTATTTTGAGGCATGTGTGAGAGATCATTTGCACGCGTCTCAAAAGAATAATGTGTACTCATGTACCGTATGTCTAATTATTTGTAGGAGATTGTGGAATGTTGAAGTAGTGGAAATTTTTGAGAACTTGTACCTAAAAAAGTGGTTGAACATGGCGGAGACCATGCCACACAAAGAAACAAGAAGTAATTGATCCATAGGGATCCAAAATGCCTCCACTTCATCGATCACCAACATGAAGAAGGAAAAATAATACATGAAGGTTTTGTCTTTTTAGTAACAGGGGCCACCGCTCTATGTAAAGCAGCGGTTATAGAACTCGCACCAACCAGACGGTGACCACAGGACCACTAGTCCGCATCGGGTGACGGTCCCGGCTCTTTTAGACAGAAAACAAAAATATGAAGCTAACAACCCAGAATTGCCCATGTCTCTTCTCCTCCATAATCTTTCCCATTCTCCAGTGCACGGAGGACATGAGAAAGGCTATAAATACATGTTTGTAGAAGAGAATAAGATCATCGAAGAATGAAAGCAATTGAGAAATAAGTTCTTAGTGTTGGAATTGTGTTTTGTAGAAGAAAGGAGTATTGAGATAGAGAAAGCAAGTAATGGAAGGAAGTGTGAGATATTATCTACATCTCTTTCATACTTATTGTAATTTTTGTACTTTTTTTTTGTTTTGAATTGGCTAATAAAAGTGGGAAGAAAGAGCAATTGCCCTTCCCGACTAGTTTTTCCTCCTTTGGAGGTTTCCAGGGTAAAACTTGTTGGTGTTTATGAGTTTATATTCTTTCCTTTCCTACAATTGTGGATTCTAAACATAAACAAAATTCATTCACTAGTTATCTTTGTCATTTTCTAATAGAAAATAAAACACCAACGTTTAATTTTTGATTATGTGGATAATTCCAAAGTTGAAGAGTTTACAAATCATTTTGGTATCAAAGCTAACAAGTATCCAGGATTGTGGTATTTGTTCTTGGATTTTTATGACAATGACGAGATCTAAAGGTGAAGAGGCTTTACCTTGCGATCCATAGATTTCTGCAAAGAAGTGGAAACAGAGAATTCGGGGACAAATGGAGGAAGAGAACTTGGTCCATAGAATCGAGATGCTTTGGAGACAATGAGGGATAGGATGTTTAGAAGGCAAGAAGAGCTTGCAGATTTGCAGAAGACAACTTCTATCAAACAAGACTCCATGGACTCAGTGATTCGAGGCTTAGTTGAAAATTTTGGCATAGGAAGAGCCACCATGAGGAAGATTATGGGGAAGAGCGTGAAGAAGAGACTTCAAATGCAAGAGAAAGGTAAAATATGATCATACTCCTTTTAAAGTTGAGACAAAAGTTGAGATTAAAAGCTTTGAAGGACAAGTAGATGCATAGTTGCTTGATAAATGGTTGAAATAGTTAGAAGTCTACTTTAGTGTCCATAATGTCACTGAGGCACAGAGGATCACCTTTGCATGTCTCAAAATGGAGGGACACGCTTTGGTTTGGTGGGAAACCCATCTAACCACTTGTGAAAAGAAGAAGCGTCCTATTGTGAAATCTTGAAAAGAATTTAAAGAATTACTTAGAGCTAACTTCTATCTTATTGGCCACAAGACTAACCAAATGATTAAATAGACAAGGCAGTGGTCAAAGTGTGCAAGACTATACTACAGAGTTTTGGAGGTAGGCCATGTTGCTAAACATGGCCTTGGAGGATGAGGATATTCTAACTAAGTACTTGGGAGGACTTCACAGACACCTTTGAAGAAAATTCATCTCCACAAAGCCCAAAGATCTCAACGAAGCATGTGTACAGGCATACTACATAGATGATGAAAAGAAGCAAGGAGAAGCAAAGCCAAGGGAAAAGCAGTCGAAAAATCAGTAGAAAAAGAGTATGGGAAAACAAGTAACAAGGGTAAGTGGAAAGGGAAAGGTAAACAAGATGCCACTACTTTAAATAATTGTAAAGATCCCAAGATTTTTTTCAAGAATTGTGATATCAATGGTCATACTGACGCTAAATATTGGAAGTTACATCCGTAGTTAGACCATGAAAACTAAACCAAGGACTCAAAGAGATCCATGACAGTGGTAAAAATAGAAGGGAGGTGGAAATCGAATATGACTTTGATGTAGATGAAAGGCTTGGATGCATGGCCACCAACATGGATAGCCAAGAAGAGGAGATGAGTAGAATATTCCAAATCAAAATCCAGATCAAGAGAACTAAGGTAAATGCTTTGGTTGATACCGGTTCTCATTCTAACTTGATTTTGAAGCAATTGTAAAGAAGCTTGGTCTTGAGACTTACGAGCATCCACACCCTTATCCTTTGGGTTGGGTAAAGAAGGGTGTTAAAATTTAGGTAACAAAAAGATGTAAGGTCAAGTTTGGGATAAATTCCCAATATATTGATGTTTTGGAAGCTGATGTTATTCCACTTGATGTTTTTGATGTTGTATTCGGGAGTCCTTACTTGTATATTAGGGATGCTATATTTATGAGAAGGGAAAACCGATACATATGGGTCAAGGATGGGATCAGCTACAACATCCGGGCACACCAACATAAGACACGGGTTACTATGGTGAGTGCTAACCAAGAAAAACAACTTATTCAAGAAAATCATAATCAGTTTTGTTTACTTTTGTTAAAGGATAAACAAGATGGGGTAGAAGTTTCAGATATTTCTAACTAGGGAAAGCATGATTTGGATAGTATTATTCAATCCTTTCAGGAATTTTTTCAGGCTCCTAGTGGGTTACCACCAAAATGGGAAGTAGAGCATGAGATTCAACTATTGCTAGAGTCCCCTCTACCAAACATTAGGTTGTATAGGAAATCCTTGCTTGAGAGTACTTGAAGTAAGAAACAACTCTAGGAACTACTAGACCAAGGGGTGATATGTCCAAGCACCTCACCATGCGGTTCAACTATTGTGATAGTGCCAAAGAAGGACACTTCTTGGAGAATGTGCATCGACTACCGCGCTTTGAACAAGATCACCATAAATAATAGATATCCACTTCCTCGCATAGATGATCTCTTGGACCAGCTTCAACATGCTAGATTCTTCACGAAGTTGGATCTCAAGTCAGGTCATCACCAAGTCAGAATGAAGGAGGAGGTTATATGGAAGACAACCTTCAAGACAAAACAGGGTTTGTATGAATGGTTAGTACTTCCTTTTGGGTTATGCAATGCACCTGCTACATTTATGAAATTGATGAATGATGTATCGCGGGATTTCATAGATTCATGTGTCATTATATATCTAGACGATATCTTGATTTTTAGTGCAACATGGGAAGAATATCTAATGCATTTACAAATGAGTCTTGCAAGTTCTCAGGGAGAAAAACTACTTTGTAATATGAAGAAATGTGAACTTTCCAAACAATCACTTGTCTATCTTGGGCACATGGTTGGAGGAGGAGAGCTATGAGTGGATCTAAAGAAGGTGGAAGCCATCACTAATTGGCCAACACCAACAAGAGCCACAGAGACTAGAATTTTGTGGGAGTAGTACAATACATGCAGGAAGTTCATTTCAGGCTTCTCCGCGATTGCAACACCTCTACACACAGTGGCCACAAAGAGTAAGGGTTTTGATTGGGGTAAGGAACAAGATAAATCCTTTGAGTTATTGAAATACAAGATTAGTCATGCTCCAATACTTGCTCTTCCTAGTTTGTAGCATCCTTTTGAAGTAGAGACAGATGCCAATGATTACACTATGGGCACAGTGTTGCTTCAAGGAGGTAAACATGTATGCTATCATTATGAAAATTTCACTTCAATAGTTAAAGGATATTCAATATATGATAAGGAAATGTATGCACTAGTTCAGAAATTAAAAATGGAAGCATTATTTTTGGGTAAAGAAACTATTGTGCACACTGACCACAAACCTCTCTAGTATTTGCAAGCACAGTCTAAATTGCAGCAGGCAAGGCACTACAAATGGATGTGGTTCCTTCAATAGTTCCATTTGGTGATCAAATACAAGAAGGGTAGTACAAATTTGGTGGCAGACATGTTATCTAGGCCACCCACAAAAGAGAGGTTTTCCTGTTTGGCCATTATCTCTTAGATCGAGCCCTTCACAAAGGAAGCTTATGGAGAGGTGTATGCCTAAGACAGAGACTTTGGGGTGACATTTCGAGAATTACATCCCAAGGGACCGAAAGGACAGGATTGAAGATTTTTGTCTCAAGGATGGGATGCTCTACCGATGGGGAAAATTTGTGTGCCTAAAGAAGAAAGACTTCTATTGATGAGGGAAGCACATACCTTAAAAGTAGCGGGACATTTTGGTGTTGGTAAGACCCTAGCCCACTTACAAAGGTACGTGTATTCGCCCAATATGCAAGAAGAAGAATAAAAATTTATACGTGGATGTAAACTTTGTTGTACTAGCAAGTCTAAGACTAGGAAGGAGGGTTTGTATATGCCTTTGCTAGTACGTACTCATCCATGGGAGGACATTCCTATGGATTTTGTAGGAGGATTACTTATGTCTAAACATGGCCATGACTATCTCTATGTTGTTGTTGATAGATTCGGTAAGATGTGTATTCTTATGGCATGTAAAAAGACAAAGAAAAGCACATGAGGTAAAGCAGATCTTTTCTTTGCTAATGTATGGGTGCATTTTTGTTTGCCAAAGTCTTATTTTTCTCGACAAGGATTCTAGGTTCTTGGGTAAGTTTTGGACTAATTTGTGGGACAAAATGGATACCAAGTTACTGAGAGGAGCACATATTTCCACCCACATATAGATGGACAAACAGAGGTAGTGAATAGGACTTTGGTACGAGCTTAATTAGAGAGTATAACAACAAATAACCAAGGACTTGGGATGAGTCCTTAGCCTACATTCAACAATCCTATAACCGGGCAATACACACATCCACTATGAAGTCACCATTTGAAGCATGCTTGGGATATCTACCTACAAATCCACTAGGCATAGCATTTGGGCAGCAGGATGAGAAGGAGACACGAGACACGAGAGGTGACTAGAGCAAACAAATCCATTGAGACAATTCGGTAAATCCATCTCAAATTCAAAGAATAGCTAGAGAAATCGAAGCCAAGTAAAAAGCTAGGCACAATCAATCAGCATAGGAGGGAACATAAGCTTCATGTTGGAGATAGAGTTTGGCTTTACTTGATAAAGGAGATACTACAAGGTCAAGCATGAAAGCTCAAGCCACTACGATATGGGCCCTTCACCATATTGGAGCAGGTTGGAGAAAATGCCTTTCGACTTGATTTACCGTCATTTATGAGGATGTACTCTGTAGTAAATTGTGAGAACTTACACCTATATGAACCATCCATGCTAGATGAATATGAAGGACTATAATTGCTACCTTCCATTGAGGATTGCGTCTTGGACTCACGAGGTGAATTAGAGGAGGATGTAGTGCTACAGTAGAAGGTCAGAGAGACTAGGAGAGGTCCGTAGGAGTCTTGGTAGATTGGACTGAAAGGAAAGACACCAAGGAAAGCCCGATGGTACTCGAAGGAGCAAGTGAGGGAATTATTTCCTCATCTACTCCCCCACTAAGATTTTTTGGGACCAAAATCCTCATAAGCAGGGGAGGTGTGATCCATAGGGATCCAAAATGACTCTACTTCATCAGATCAGTCAACACAAAGAAGGAAAAATAATACACGAAGGTTCTATATTTTTAGTAACAGGACCATCACCCTATGCAAAGCGTGAAGTTACTGAGAACCTTCGCCTAACTAGGGTGGATGTCTTGGGACCACCGGTCTTCATTGGGTAGCGATCCTGGCTCTTTCGGACAGAAAACAAAAATATGAAGCAAACAACCCAAAATTTGAAAGGCTATCCGTGTCTCTCTTCCTCCATGATCTTTCCCATTCTCCATTGCACCATAGGACATGAGAAAGGATATAAATACATGTTTTTAGAAGAGAACAAGATCATTGAAGCATGAAAGCAAGTGAGCAAGAAGTTCTTAGTGCTGCAATTGTGTTTTGTAGAAGAAAGGAGTATTGAGATAGAGAAAGCAAGTAATTGGGAGGAAGTGTGAGATATTATCTACTTCTCTTTCATACTTATTGTAATTTTTGTACTTTTTGTTTTCAATTGGACAATACAAGTGGGAAGAAATAGCAATTGCCCTTCCCCATCTGGTTTTTCCTCCTCTGGAGGTTTCTAGGATAAAACTTGAAAATGATGTATTGCATAAGTTATGAGCTTCATTAATGAAATCCCTGATGGTCCAACTAGGATTTAAGGATTTAGTGAGAATGTTGATAATATTCATTGAGTCACCTTTGATGATGATGTTTCCCATGTTGAGATTCTTAGCAATTCTGATTCCCTAGAGTGTAGCTAGAGCCTCAGAGTAGTGGTTAGTTTGCTTACCCATGGGACCAACATATGTTGTAATAAGATGACCCTTTTGATTTTTGATCAAACCACCTCCTCCAGCTGGACCAGGGTTTTGGTGTCTATGAGTTTATATTCTTTACTTTCCTGTAATTGTTGATTCTAAGCATAAGCAAAATTCATTCACTAGCTATCTCTGTCATTTTCTAATAGAAAGTAAAACATCGCATTTAATTTGTGATTCTGTGGATAATTCCAAAGTTGAAGAGTTTACATATCAGCAATAGAAACAATATCGATAACTCGTTTATAATAAAACAAGCGTAAAGGCATAACAATAGTGAAGTGAGTAAATAAAAGCAAAAATATTTAGAGAAAATTCACATCAAGGCATAGAGCCGAAAACACAAGACACCCACGTGTCACAAGAAAATTAAGGCACTTGGGATGCATACAAGAGAGTAATATCACATAATAAATGCATAAAGCCAAAAATATGGGACATGCACGATGTTATAAGACAAGAAAAACAATCGGTCTGCAAACAATGAAGCGGATAAAGCAATAACATAAACAAGTAACGGTCATGTATAACAAACATTGATGTTAGACAATGATAAAAACATCATAACAACTAGTAAAATAACACATTAAGAAATATATGCTAGCATTACATAACACACGTGTGTTATCCATGTTATTTCAAAAATAACATGTACACAATATATGTAATCAAGCATAACGAGGAAGTTATAAGGAACTATAATGAGACAATAACACTTGTATAACGTGGAGGGATTCCCTAAGCAAGTAATGTAAAGAATCAAGGTAGTTCTTATTATCATGTAATGATCTGTGCATCCTACGCTCGGACATAATATACCTTTTGAATGCATGTGTGTAAGAAATATATGTTATCTATCAAACCAAAATGACAAGTAAAATATGTAATGCAAAGTACTAACAAATCAAGTAATGTGTATAGGTCATGTTTTTTTGTATTT
This sequence comes from Taxus wallichiana var. yunnanensis, assembly GCA_018340775.1. NCBI lineage: Eukaryota > Viridiplantae > Streptophyta > Pinopsida > Cupressales > Taxaceae > Taxus > Taxus wallichiana. The sequence continues at coordinate 1,006,678,093 of CM031242.1, forward strand.
TTACAAATATTTGAATGTTTTTTAAAATTTAGTTATGTACGATAGGGGTTACATAATATCTACCCAATGAGGGCCTCATGAGGAGGAAAATAAGATTTAAAAAATATGGGAGGTTTGGGCTTAAACTATACCTAGGAATGATGCTCGTGCGTGAGTGGTACAAAAGTGGTAGTATGTGCCATAGAAGTATAAAGAGGAGATATAAGTGAACTAGATCCACAAGAAGAAGTATGTGATGGGATAGACCTACGAATAGGTCTAAACATGCAAGATGCACTAGATATAACCTATGAGGGATCCTAGGAGGGAAATCACAATTAGATATAATATGTGTTGTAGAAGAATTGTGAGGAATCCTAGGAGGGTGAGAGCCACTAGAGATAGTATGTGTGGTATAATACCTACGAGGAATCGAGGAGGGAAAGAGCCGCTAAAGATAACACGTTGAAAACTTGGGAAGAGGAATCGAGGAGGGAAGGAGCCTCATAAAGAATAAATTAGATTATGAAAACTTGTTGTTGATGAATAAACTTGAAATATTATTTTAATATAAATGGAACAACCCTAAGAGCAGGTAACCAAAAAATACCAAGACTCATGCCACCTGAGTTAAGAGTGAAGACCACTAGAAATAGGAACTGTGTAGTAACAATGTTGATAGTGATGGTATAATAATATCTCCAAAGTCGTCATTAGAATTGGGTGATTTTATTATTAGTATAATCAAGAGAGTGTACATAAATTATGCTTGTTATGTGGATCAAACACAACACTATGTATGGGGACGTGATTAATAGATGCATGAATATAATTGATTAATAAATTCATGAATATACATAGTATTTTAATTAAGGGTATCCTCTATATCAAATTCATAAAAAGTAATAACCAATAGAAAAGGTGGCATAGGGACAACTGTTCCAATCATTGCATCTAATAGGTGATCATAAAAAGGCAGAACCACATGATGAACATTGTGCACCTCCGAAGTATATTTTTTAGTGTTATTATTAGGAAGTGGGTGATTAAATTTTTTGAGCTTCACATTATCATTAGTATGATTAGAGGATTCAGTGGGATCATCCCATTCAATTGCATTTTTATCAATAAGATATTGTATAAAACATCAAATCTTAATACATCGATTAGTGAGGTGACCAATGCATCTATGATAATGGTAATAAGCATTGACATAAAAATATTACCATGAAGCTTTCTCCCATCAACCTCAAGTGGTGAAGGGAGATACATGAGATTTCACTCAAGTAATTGTTTAAGCAAAATGTGTGGAGAACAAGGTAGATGAGTAAATTGTTTACTTCGAATCGATACAACATGATAAATGATGCCATCTATGAGATTAATTCTTATGGAGAGCATGCATCTGAGATCTTGGAAGGTATCAACAATAATGTAAAGAAACTTGGGAGAACTCCACTCAATGAACATTCATCTGTGGAAGAGGCCCTTAAGTCCTTCCAAGATATGGTCAAGAAAGAGGAAGGAGATCCCTTCTCATTCAATGAAGACACTTTGGAATCTCTCACATAAATTAGAGGTTCAATCTCTAATACTGCAATAGATAATCAAGTCTTGTTTAACCAATGAATGATCCTTGGAAACTTTCTTGAGACTTGGATCAATGCTTGAAGTTTTGTTTGTATTCTGCGCAGTGCACAAGGTGGCACTGCAGCGCCCCATTTCGATAAAGCATTCAAAGGCAAGGAAATCATTACGAAGTATTTCCTCAATGTTCTCCAACATCTGGAACTTCATTGACAAAAGCTTCATCTTAATCTTCAAAATTATCACCATGCCCCTCTCCTTCCTTCTCTCCAAGTGTTGTAATTATTCATTAGGGGGTATACTTTTCATTATTTTGTCTTATTCACTTAAGTGACCTTTAATTATACATTATAAAATTTCTTTTTCAGAAAAATTCTCATTTTCATTCCATAAGAATATGACATCTCACAAGTGAATAAGGTGAAAGGTCATGTGGGGGTAGATAAAAATTCACATTGTAAATCTATAAATTGGAATGGATTCTCCATTCCGTGGATTGTATGTTGTTATTTTATATCTTTTTCTCTACTAGATACAAACAAAATATTACTTTCTTTTATTCCCTCTTGTCTATGTTTCCTCTACTTCAGGTATACTCAACTTTGTAAGCATGGTGATATTGAAAAACCAAGAAAGGAATTGTGTACCTTTGATGAAAGAATCAATAGAACTTTTTGTCTTTGGTTTGTTAGTCTCATTATTGTTTACATGGTTGAATTATTCTAATTGAGTGTGCATCTACTACGGTTAATGTTGTCAAATTTGCAAGTTCCTATTCACAAAATTAACCTTCCCTTCACCATATTCTTACTCCACTCTACCTCCTTTTCTAAGAAAATTCCTCCCTTATACTAAGTACAAGCAATGTGCCACATTTTAAATGGAGTATTCTTGTGTGATCCCCGAAGTTACAACCACCCGCTGATTTATATTTATGAATTTAATAAATGGGGGCCTCCTATTACTAAGAGGAGGGACTTAGTCCTAGAGCATTGGTGGAAAATCATTAATTTGTCCTTGCAAAAATTATTTTGCTAACAATTTTAATGCCCACCATGGGGAATTTTTGTGTGTTTCGGACCACTTTCACAACCACAAACATCCTAAAAATTACATATCTAAAAACTAAAAAAAATTAGAAATTGAAAACTCCATAAGCCTTGATGTTTACCATACATTTTTCCACTAATGACTATTCCTGAAATGCTCCAATTTTGCAACCTAATATTCTTTTCTTCCAAGAAACTCAAGAGGACATTACAACATATTTAAGGAATTGTATTTGGAACAACAAAGAAAACTATGATCACTACCACAAAGATCTTGTAAAAATTCGGACTTTGAAAAAAATGTGCCCAAGATTTACAATGTGCTAGACAAGATCCAAATCACTAAAGGAGAGTTTAAATAAATATATTTTGAGTTGAATATAAATCCTGCAAACTAATGGAAAGAATATATACAAGGCTAATCGAGTAAGTGTCTTAATTGTCTCGGCATTCGAAGAGAAACAACAAGCTGATTTCAATATTTCCATTTTCCAATTGTAAGGCAAGTTGGTCAAGAGTACTTCCACAAATTTGATCCTAACTTTCCCTTTGGGGAACCCCTCGAGGAACCATTTGTAACATCTTTAGATATCATTCCTCCAAAATAAGAAGAAGAAGAAGAAGCAGATGATGAAGATGAAAGAATGATTGCACCTTTTTCATGGGGATAGAATACTAGCCTATTGTCCCTACCTCCTCCATTGCATGGATTGCTTAAAGGGTATAGGAAGAACTTCCCCAAGTTCAAGGGGGATGAAAAACAACATCAAGACGATGCATTCATTAAAACTTTTGGTGTATTGGGAGTTGCATATGAATATGTCTTAATCCATCTATTTATGGATTGATTGTAGGAAGTTCTTTGCTGATTGGTTTTATCATTTTCCATGGAGATCCATCACCAGTTGGGCAAAAATGAAATCCAATTTTGAGGCTAGATTCAATCTTGTTGAAGATTCTCATGCCCTACTTGAACAATGGTCCCAACTTAAAAAGCAACCCCATGAACCAATGAGGGGATTTGTTGCTAAGCTTAATAAGTTGTTCTACAAAATTCCAGAGGCTACAAGGATTAAAGAGGATAAATAGTTGAAATTATTCACCAATGCTCAATTACCGGAGGTCATATTCATGTTGAGGAGAAGTCAACCTACTACTTTATATGAGGCCCAAGACCTTGTGGTGGATGTAGAAGATGATCTCGTGATGTCCGGAAAGATTCGGAATTGACCAAGAAAGGACTCGGCTCAAAGCTATAGTTTTGGAGCTACAAACTCTTTAATGCAAAAACTTGCTAATGATGTACTTTCTCTCAAGAAGTAACTTTCTCAAAATACCCTATACAAGGACATTCCAAGGAAGAACTTCCGAACAAGTAAAGAATTACTTCCGCACTTTGATAGACTTGTTTTGAAGCTATCCTCGTAAATGTCACTTGTGGAACTCCGATCGGATGATGAAAGTGAAGAAGAGGCTACTTCAGAAAATGAAGGAGAAGAAGGTGAGTTGTTGATTGAATAAATTGGATCTGTAGAGGTTGGTTTATTTTAGTATGAATATTCTTTTGAAGATGAATATGAAGATTTTGTAGCTGATTGTAGACACCGTTTTTGGTATAACGCACCTCCGTCATCTCACATTCATTCAACTTTCCATCTCTCTTTTATTTTTCCCAAATTTGAATGAATTCCATCCATTTACTCACCCAAATTTTAATTAATTAATGGGCTCCATATAAACCCATCTAATAATTAAAATTTGGCATTATCTCATATATCTCAAAATTATTCAATCCATGGGAAATAATATACCCATCTAACATCCCACTCTTAATTTCAAAAATGGAATCTATTATTTCACCTAACTATGTCAATCATACTCCCCACTCCATATCACATCCTTATCTTTTTAACCTCATAAGTCAAATTGTGAGCCCCGCTGAATCACATCACCTCTTTTAATCAGGGTTACTTTACCCAACCCTGATTACCTAATAACCCACAGTCTAACCTCACCCTTAGGCTATAAATATGGGCCTTCCCCCCTTGGAAGAATAAGTTGGAAAATTTGGGAAAATGTTGTTTTGAATTTTAAGCTTCTTGTTTATCATAATATCCTCATGATGTCCTTGTAATGACACTGTAATCCCCACAATACTCTACTCATGATTTGTTGGTTCACATAGCATGGTTCATGTTGCATGTTGTGTTTGGATTAGATCAGTAGCACCATCTACATACCAACGATCGTCAGTTCCTTTGATCATCAGCTTGCATGTTATCTATTTGTCTTGTATTTTATTAATATTTCTTTATCACACGGGGTTGTGACCACCTAGGAAATTAACGCTTCTCAGATATGGTTTGTCATGCAGCCCCCACATAAAATATCTAAGTAGTTTCCTCTAGTGTCTTTGAGCTGCAGGTTTGTTGAGATAGCTATGAGGAGCTCATCATCTACTTTTTTCCCGTATCAGTCATCACCATATCCAAGGTACTAAGCCCTTGCATATTCGACGTTGTTTTGTGTTTATTGATTTCTCGTACACTAATCTGGATAGGAAGCAAGAAACTTTGATCAACATTTGGCACACCTAGTGGGACCAGACCCAAGTTCTGGTCACTTTTCTTTTTTCTCACCTTGTTTAGGTGACGTACGTTTAATAGTTATTGTGTTTCATATTTCTTGACAATCTAGATATATGTTACACATATTTCATTTTTCTAACTCACTTGTTTCCAGGGTTTAGTATTATCTCCCTCCGTGTGGTGTCATCTTTACATTCAGTGGTGTAGGTTATCTTGGAGGTAAGTGCTTCTGGTTTTTAATCGGCTTGTTATTTGGTCATTCATAGTTAGTATCGATTGTATTTTTATCATTAATAATAATAATAATAATATTAATTAAATAAATGAATAAATAAACATAATTTTTTTTTTTGAATTAAATTAAAAATGGAACATTTTATTAAGTTCTAAAATCCTAAACTACCCATCTCCCCATCTAACCTTTTCCTAACCCGAGCTACTATCCACCGAACTCACCTCACACACAGCTCGACTCTACCTTGAGTCCCTCTTCATTCCCAACCGACTCTCCCCGAGTTGCTCCCATCCTCCAACCCATCTCTCACCCAAATCGATTCCTCACCGAGATACTCCCACATCACCTCATCCAAGATACTACACAGCTCCCACCAATCCAACTACCCAATCTCAGACTCCTAAGCTACCCACGACTCAACCCAACATCTCGCATCCCAACTTCCTCTTACCTTGGCTGAGGCATGATCCTCTACACTATTGTGTTACCACCTCACTTTGTCCCAACAACTCCAATTCCCACTTGACTATCCCTATGCAATCAATTCTTCCACTGTCCACCTCTCAACCGAGTCACTCCCCATCCTACTACCCAACTCGCTACTTCTTCCTCACCACAAAAAAATTCAAACCACTCCATCTCTCACTTGCCGATTCTTTCACCATCACTCCTCTTCTCGAGATCCCATCTGATGCATATCATCCCCACACTAATTCATGCTACACCCATTCTCATTCTAGCCACTCGTCATAGTATTCTCCTTATCTGTCTCTCTCTCCACCACCTCTTTCACGGGCTCTTCCTTGACCCATGATTCTAATAACCACACTCCTCCTCGTCGCTCGTGCTCCCACACATAGATCAGCCCTCCCTCTCCACAAGCTTCTCCTCACCGACCACCGCAACTACCCATCACGCCTCAATTACTCCATACCGATTTCCTTTTCCCACCCACCAGTCCCATTTTCACCTCCCTTCACCTTTCATTTCACACTCAAAATATTCCACTACTTGAAGCTCAGTATCATATTCACGCAGGTTTTGTAGATAGTGACTATTATTTTTCTTAAGTACATATCCACAAATACTTACAAGATTCTGATGTTTGATACATCCAACTATTTCACTGATTTAAAATTCACGCAAGTTGTGGGTTGTGCTTGTAAAATCTCTCGCACCATTCTCAACTCCACACAGCTCCCTTTCCTCCAATAAACCAATTTTATAATTCTTTAAAATGGATTTATAACTCCAGTTTTCATTAGCTTGGATTACAATTCTCTATAAGGAATTTATAACCAGTGCTCGTAGCACCATAACCACCTGTCCACCCGAGCCAAGCTATCTCCTCTGCCCAAGCCCCCATGGCCAACAACTCTGTCCTCATCCTCATCCCCACCTACGACCCTTCGCTGCAAAATTCCCACGCAATCGTAGAGCTCCAAACGGCATCTCCCAGCCACCTCCCACACCGACTATCTCTAGCCTATCATGTTTCATCCCATAGTATGTTTCCTTTCAAATCTCCATTCGACATGCACCGGCCCACGTGAGCTCCACATATCTCAACCACACATAGGTTGAATTTTGACACAACCATCTTATCTCAAAACACCATATTTTCAAAACATCACATCCACACATTATATTAGGATAATTATTTTGTTATTAGTTAATTAGTTACAATTTGTTAATTAGAATTCGTAGGATAATTGTTTTTTTGCTAGTTAATTAATTATGATTTGTTCATTAGAATTCATAGGATATTTGTTTTATCTACTAGTTAATTAGTTATGATTTGTTAATTAGAATTCATAGGATAATTGTTATTACTAGTTAATTAGTTACGATTTGTTAATTAGAATTCATACGATAATTATATGAGGCTAATTATTTTGTTATTAGTTAATTAACATTCATAGGTAGGATAATTATATTAGGATAATTATTTTGTTATTTTTATTTTATTATTATTAGTTAATTCGAATAATTATTTTGTTATTATTTCCATAATTAAACTTTGTTGTTAACACCTAACAACGTCAGGACTTTGAAATTGTTTTTCTTATTTTGTCGACCATGTCCACTAATTATTTTCTTTTACAGTGAATTCCACAACGTTGCGACCACAACATTATACTTGCAAATCCAATTATTATAAAAACAAAAAAACACACCTAAAATCTCTTTCGTTGACCCCTTCTGCAATCGTGCATGGTGTAATTTAAGGGTACCTAGACATTCCTGGCTACTGACCATCGCTTTCGAATACGACATCATCAAGTACAATCAAATAATAGGGAAAGTGTTATCCAAGTATTCCTCATTTTTTCCCTATTTTCTCCTTTCTACATTGTAATTTCCCTTTCCTGGTGATTGTCTGCATCAAACTTCATATTTCAAATTTGGTCTAAAATGAACCCCGTGCATCCTGCCTACTCATATAGCTTAAATAGGGGTTTAACTCTCTGCATCACATATTTTACCACACACTTCCTGAAACCTCACAAATTAATCAACACACCGAGACATTCCTTTCACCTGGTTCACTGATTGGGATTTGATCACCCAACAAGAAACCGTTTTAGACATTTCCTAGCCACAACTTACCCGAAACCAAACATAGTTTACCTTCTTCTAGGTCCTCTTACAACCATTTTATTTTTCCTTTCACACGTGTTCTTCATCAAAACAAAAACAAACACATAAAAAGAATTGTTTTCTTAACTTGTCTATTTCAAATGGCACAAAACTTCATCCTAAATAGTTCTTGTATGTACCAATCACCACAATTTACCAACATTCACACTTCTTGTATGTACCCACAATCAAATATGTTAATCCAACCTCAAGAATCCTATCAAACATCTCCCCTAGCTTTAACATACCAAGCTTCCTTATATCCTTATCTATCCACTTCTTGTGTTGTACAACCAAGACCATCTTATACTTATCCTATACACACATCAACCATAACTATAGCCTTCATGTCTATCACATCAATTATTACTACTCATCGGACAACTAGCACAATAAATACCTTGTGTTTGTCTCCATCTAGCCCCCTTTACAAATACTTTCACCATAACTCTAGTTCTCAACCACAGAGTTCTACTTTATCCCCGTCACCTTATGCCAATACCACATCATATTCCCCTCCTACATCATTTACCACACTTCATGTACCTCAACAATCTCATCCATCCCACTATGTCCCTACTTCCCAACATTACACAACCTCCCAACCAATTCAATCTCAACTCCTGGATATCTTCCAACAAACCTACCCAAATCCACCATCGGCAAATCCATTTCTACCTTCCACACCACACAATTTTGATTCTTATTCTATTAATATTGTACATATAGCACCTCTTTCAATACCCATACCCACATCCACCGTTGATTCCACACCTGAATATACCTCATCCACTCCATCATCTACATCTATTCCATCTTTACCCATAATACCAACCATAGATCCAATCCCACCCCGCACCTATCATATCACCAATAAGACCACAACCACATCGTCCTCCCCTCCTACATCATTTGAAAAACCTTTGAAATAACTTCAAATTCAAATAATCCTTCTACCTCATTAGTGCAACCAAATCAATGTCCACCTTCCTTAGATTCCAATGAACAAATATTCCTTCCTATGCCTATATCAGTACCACCTCCGGATCCTCCGGTGGAAATTATTGTCATTCCTCCCAAGGACGCAACCTCTCAAATATTGCCTCAAAATTCCCTTATACAAGAAATTAATATTCCTTCTTCTAAACAATCCAACCCCACACCCCTTCAACTAAAACTCGAAATCATCCAACACTATGAAAATCATGATGCTTCCAGCCATCAAGACATAAACATGTTCAAACTTTGTCCTCAACATCTGAATTATCTCAAACATCCACTCCTTCTCCAAAGACCAAGAGATTTTGCATAGAAAAATCACCTCCTAACACTTCAATTGAATCATGTATGGAGGTCTTCCGACACTTGTTACAAATTTTTACAATCACGCTTCTGCCTATTAGGGCCTTTGACCCCAGTAGCAAGAAGCCATTGTGGTTTAATTCCATCCTTGTTTGCGCATATCATCGTACCCCTGGACATGATATTGGACATTGCAGAGCATTTCAAGCCATTTTTCATGACTTCATTAAGGAAGGATACATCCTTCCTAAACCAAACCAATCTCTTCCTTCCACTTCAACATCTGCACCTTTGACCTCATCTATCCAAATGAAAATGTCCCCTCGTTCTTCACAAACTTCCACAACCATGTCACCTCCAAATGAAGAATATTTTAAAGAGGATCCTTCATTTTCCATTAAAGTGATTCAAGTAACTCCTCAGTCCGGTCCACGTGACCCTGAATCATCAACTAACATTAAAATTAAAACCAAAACACCAAAACGCAGTGCAATCCATCCCCATCCTCAGCATCTATACCGGTTCATACATCGACATCCCAAACTTCCATGTCTAAATCCAAGCCAAAACATCATCTTAAAACCCATAAGATTTATCTTCTTTTGGACACTTTGATTGGGTCCTACGCAGACATCCTTCAACATCTAATTCAAACTTCTGTCGATCATGCTTCCTCCCATTAGACATTTGGATCCTTATAGTAGGAAACCTCCATGGTTCAATCCCAATTGCATTTGCACCTATCATCGTGTTCCGGACATGACATTGAGTAGTGTAGGGCCTTTCAGACCATCGTCCATGACCTCATTAAGGAAGATGATTTCCTCATTCGGGGGAACATCCTTCCCCATCCACAATGAGTACAACTCATCTTTCTACATCCTCATCCATCGATTCCTAACACTCCCCCATCCACATCTATTCTCGCCTTTACCTATCATACCATCTATTGATTCTATCTTAGTTCCTCTTTCCACACTTCTACTCATGCCAACCACATCAACTAGTGTGACTGTTACCACATCATCCTCTTCTTCCACACCATTTGAAGAATATTGGACACAATCCTCCAAGACAGCTCATACAACCACATCCCAAGCAATTGCATCAAGATCTAAGTCGAAGGATTCCCAAGAAAATACATATACTAATGTATCAATTGAATCGTATGTGGAAACCCTTCAACACTTATTACAAATTTCTGCCATCACGCTCCCACCTGTCAAGGCATTTAACCCAAATAGTAAGAAGTCGTCGTGGTTTGATCCCCACCTCATTTGTGCCTACCATCGTACCCGGTCATGACACTGAGTGTTGTAAGGCCCTTCAGATTGTCATCCATGATCTCATTGAAAGAGACAACCTTTTTTAGGATTGTCCCTCTACCATTTTATCCACAACTAATTCCACGTCTATCGAAGTCTCTAAGTCTTCTCCTCCATCCTCCATTAACATCTCTCCTTCGCATGTTATTCCTCATACAGAAGGTCCTCCCTTATTCATCAACATTGTTTTCCTATGATCCCCAACGCATCTACCTAATCCAAATCTAAGGTTATCATCATCAAATCTCTTTCACCTATCCACATCTAATTTTCCTACAATGATATAATCTCTTTCACTAGGGGAGTAACCTCCCCTCGTCCTTGAGCATATCATCTCGTATTAACACATTTCATATCTAAACAAATCTCCTTTCATGCCGGAGACTCTAATCTTTGACATTATTTTATTTACCACATCTAAACACATCCAATCTAAAATTTGCTCCCAACTAGATCATACCATATATTATCACGCATAAGTATGGGTCTGGGGCTTATCATTTGGCTTCCTTAACGGTAAACCAAAGATCAAACCCCTTAATGCATTGCACTTTGGTTATTCTATTGTAAGAAAATGCACCTATGAGCATAGTCATATCTTTAGACCATGTCTCCACCATTAGCCCCTTCCGTCTATCATGGTAATGATATGAATTATGTGGTCTACCGTCATTGCTTTGATATGAACTTGAATATGAGTACCACAGCTCTACTCATAACATATTCATTATGGATAATTTCTCCCATTTGGTGAGAACCCCATAATCATTACATCCATCACCCTCTCATTTTCCTATGACAGATCATGTAAAGGGTATAGGGGTGTCTCTTGTACAGTCATCATCCCCTCCTAAGTGGTCTACTTAGCTATTCCCATATCTCCCCCATATAAAGCTAAAATTCATGCATGAAAAAAGAAATCAAAGTTATCAAAAATAGACTGATCCCTCGAAGGATAACTATTCATGTAAAAATAAAAAAGAAAAAAAAAAAAAAAGAAAAATAAAAAAGAAGCATGCAAATCAAAGTCAAAAGAAACATCATAAGAAATAGACTGATCCCTTGAAGGATGGCTATCATATATATTATTCTTGCCATCCATATTATGTATATAGTAGACCATACCCTCGAAGGATGGCTACTCTTTTGTTATGGCATTCGGAAAGCTTCCCGCATTGATCAACTTTCTTCTATTATTATTCTTTCCCTTTCCTAGAGCTGGGGCATAGACTTAAGGAACACCACCTTTGGAGAACCTTCTTCCCGCATACAAGTTACATCTCAAATCCCTAGTCATGTCAATATTAGGTTTATGAGAATCTTTCATCCATATTTCCCTCATGGTCTTTTGGTATAACTAAATATCATTGGTTATGTGTTAACACTTGCTATTGGCTGCAAGTGCAATGCCTTGAGTGGTACCTTATTTTTGTTTACCTCTTATCTAGTTCGAAGCATGGTTTTCTTGCATGCCCCTTGTTATGGTCATGTGACACTCATCTCCTCAAAGTCATCTCTCATCATAATCACATTCTTCGAAATCAAATTTCAAATCATAAATCTGCATCCATATATTTACTCCTAAGGATGTCCCCTATTAGCGTCATCCATAAAATCATGAAATTTGTTACTATTTCTACACTCTCTTTGATACACTATTCGGTTTGGGAATTCTACTTGATCTCCGTTGCAGTTTTTGAATTCTACTTGAGAATATCTCTCAAGTAGCATTCATTATCCAAAGAACTCCTCATCCCCCACCATGACCAATGTGACCTTTCTCCATCCATCCTCTTGCATCGTCCTTCTCTTCTCACCAATTATCCACCCATTACCCTTCTCATCACTCTTATTATTGTCTATCACCTAGCGCAAACATCATCTTCTTCACCATTCCAAGATTTTCATCCCCAGCTTGGCACGTCTACGTAACTCCCCACACAACATGAAAATCCTACTCAAGTAGACCTGTCATTCTGGACAAGGTCTCATTCATAATCACGTCTGTTGACCATTCCTTCCTCCTAGTCTCCTTTGTCAATCCAATTTTCTCCTAAAATTCACCCCATCTCATTCTCCGCTTCTCTTCTCACCCACTTCGTCCTTCTCCATTTTTTCTTCAATCCTTCACATGTCCTCCACTCGGATAATTATTTTTGTGTTTTTCCCCTAATATCCTTTTACTGGCATCTATTTTATCATTTTGTTTCCCTTTCATTCTTATTTCATCTTGACGATCTTACTTAACCACCCATTTCACGTAGGCTTCTTAATTGCAATATATCTCTTTCCTAAGATCTTGTCATTGTAGAAACTCCTCCACCATTTTCTATTCCATTGAACGACAATCATCACTAGAAACATCTTCCCACTCCATAACTTTTGCTTAACACTCTGACATCATCACTCACACAACATGGGCATCCTAATTAAGAATTCCCCTTACACTCTCCATCCTACACCACATACATTCTTCCATCCACTCATGTCACACTCCTTTTTTCCTTGTTATCACCTCCTTTCATCTCTTGTTCCATTTTGGTATACACCGCTCAGTCTTTTCATCATTCTTCTTCTTCTTTGGCTTGGCGATCCTACTCAACCATTCCTATGGCATGGTGATTAGTCTCTCTTAGGAATGATATGTCTCCTTTCCTTTCCCCTTCACTCCACATTCACACCATCTACATTGTATCTGCATTCCCCATAAACACATCCTCTTCCCTCCTCTTTCTTCCTCGTGTAAAATATATCATACTTTATCACATATCATCCCCATCATCCCTCATTTAGAAATTTAACTTAGCCAATTCATACCATTTCTTACTATGTATTGTTCCTTCATCTTCACCGCCTTCATCTTCATCCACTTCCTCATCCATTACTACCTCATCCATTACATCTTCATTGTCATCTCCACACCAATCATTATCCCTCCTTTCTTTACTCTTTCCACTCCATTTTCTAGATTTCTCCCACATATCTACCCCCATACTTACCCGTCATTATCATTATTCATCTCCTAACATTATTTCATCATCATCTTCCATTTTTGTGCTAATAATTATCAGTGGACTTCTCCTAAAATTCATTTATCCCCATTCTACACATCCATGTTCACTCCTTTTTACCTCCTCCATTTTCTCTTCCTTCCTTTTTTCTTTTGTGCCCTCTGATCATTATCGGAGGATTTCTCCTAACATCCATCCACTGGCATTGCCTTTCCATCTTCCCTTCACCTTCTTCAATATCTCTATTGTCTTCATCATACACCCTCTCCCTATTTTCTCATTGTCAATTCCACATCTTTTCCAATCTATGTCATTCCTCCCCTCCAGCTTCTCTTTACATGCCTTATAATGCTCACTCTTCACTTCTTATCTCCCATTTTGGTTTCCTCCCTTTTGCATCATTTTCTTTGTTGTCCTCTCCTCCTTTCTACTCCTAGTTTTTCACTTCCTATGTATCATCTTCATCCCCTCTTCTCCTCGCACTTTCATCTTACTTCTCCATTGATAACTTGGCTCACCAGTGTTGTCCCATATTTTTTATCATCCCACCATCCACATGCATTTCCATGCATTTTGTTTCATATTCTTTACCTGGGTCTTACCCCTAACACTTTGGTTCAATTCCCTTCTGTTTCGGCTCTATCATCTCTTCTTTCCCTCTTATTTCCACTTCCCCATTACCAAACCTCTTTCTCTACCATCCCTATCTTTTTCCATCTCTATACATCAATTTCTTTTCTGTTCTCTCATCTCCTCTACAACCTCATGGCTCCTCATTGTTCCTTTCTTTCTCTTCTCTATTCTACCTCCCCTCTCATCTTCTTTAACTTCTTCATCTTCTTCATCCCCTTCATCTTTCCATCCTTCTCTTCCTTTTCCTGATGTTATCCCCTACCCTCATCACATCTTATTATTCATCTCTCCTATCATCCTTCTCTAATATTCTTCACCTCTTCTTTTTCTCAGCTTTGTCATCTCTTTCGTGATCCATTCTTTCTCTCCCTTTATTTTTGATCTCCATCTCCCTTTCACCCTCTCTTCTGTCATTTTCTTGTCTTCTTCTTCTTTTTCCTTCATCATTTCTTTCTCCCACCATCTCTTCCTTTTATTATATTTGTTGCTTCTTTACTATGGTACATCTCTGTACATTCACTATCTCCTCTAATCTCCTTTCTCTTCTCATCTCATCTTCTTCTTGTTTTTTCTTCCTCCTTCCCTTCTTCTCCTATTCTCTTTCTCTATTTTATTTTTCTCCGTCTATCATGCCTTCTCTATTTCTTTCCCCCTTATCTTTTCTCACTACCTTCATATTAACTATCATTCTCTCTTTTGTGCTTTCATCTATCTTCTCACCTCTCTTATCATCCTTCTCTATTATTCTCTTCCTCTTCCTCCGATTCGGAGGATCCTCACAGAGAAACACTAATCTAAGATCTTCTTAGAATAAGTTGTAGTCATTTTTAAAGCATGGAGAAAAATTATACGATTCCGTCAATATCTTGTTTGCAGGAAATGCAGAGCTCGTTTGCAAAAGTTATAGCCCGCTGAAATTTTCGCAACTGGCAAAATTTGGAGTTTTGTGCAGGTTGGACGTGTGCATGCTCACCAAGTGTTTCAATTATATTGCGACACGTGGAAAATTTGTGTGACAAACTAAAAGTGGTTTTTGGGAACACCGGTCTTGGACACTCATTTTCGGACAAATGGACCCCGCTATTTACTGGCTGGGGGCCCTCAGCCAGGTTCGACACACTCGATTATGGAGGGGTGTCTTGGCCTCCTTCTCATTTAATCACTATACCAACTTGTGTATATATATGCCTGTAATTGCATTTGTGCTATGCATGTGGGACTATTTGATATGCCTTTTTAAAGTATGCAACTACTATATTCCACGCATTTTTATTTAATTCCATATTCCACGCATTGCATTCAAATCCTTATTACCTATTCCACGCATTATATTGGCATTATTCAAGGCGCCTAAAAATACCATATCCATACTTATCCAAGTGCCATCCTTATACAACCAACTAATGCGCCACTTCCCACGGCTAAGGTGGCTCTTAAGCCACTTAAACAATGCACCAACCAACCATTTAAAACCGCCTCCTACTCCTCATGCGCCAAATGTGGGATTTTGTTCCCTTGGTGATAAGACAAATGTGCTGGAGGAGAATGGAACCCGGGTGGGCCATGTAAAAGGATAAGCGCCCAGCCAGTATGCTAGGAGGCTTAGAAACAATATAAAAGGAGTGTTATTTTATTTGAATGGCATTCGGGTCTGTGCTAAAATATTGAAATGCTCATAACTTGAGCTAGGAGTGTAATTTTGAGGAGATGTAAAAAGCAACCCCTGTTATTTTTGACAGAGGAAGACTATGAGAAGGTCAAATTTTTAGAATTTTGTGTAAAGAATTATTTTCAAGATTTTAATAGATTGGTCCCATTCAACCGGACCTAGAGACGTAGGCCTCAAGCGCCGAACTCCGTTATCAATTCTTGTGTCAAATTGCTGGTGAATTATCTTCATTTATTTAAATATTTGCACAGTAATTTCAGTTTTAATTCTTTTATTAAAAAAAAAAACGATATAATGCTCAATTTTTACATCGAAAATCAATACAAAGCAAAGAAATGTGTGTGCACAATTGCTAGTTAAATTTGATTTTCAAATCATCCTTCCATCACAATCAAGCACAATTCTCACTCCTCATTATCTCGCGAACGATGGTTTCTCCATCCTATTACACCTCATCTCCTTTATTCTCTTTAATTTTGTTCCTCTCCTCCACCACGTCTCGCTCTACACAAACCATTTCCTCTTCCTCTTATCTCTGTCATATATCCTCTACATCCCTCATCCCATATTCCGTTAAAATTATTGTCTTGAGGATACCATAACGGCCATCACCTATCTCGATCATATTCTCTTCCACGAATGTTTGTTCTATTGTTAACCAAAAGTAGCTTGACTCCTTTTCCTATTTGTCAAAGAAGCGGACTGCTTTCCTTTTTCTTCGCCCCATTATTCATCTTCCTTCAATTGCAAACCTTTCTTAAGAAACATGTATTCAACATCCTATTTAACACCCTCTTGGGGAATTTTATCCAATATGTTCTTCATATCCACATTCGTGGTCATGTTCTTTCCCCCTGAGATATCTTATTTCAACATTCATCTCCCATTATGTCATTTTTGTGTCCTATGTTGGGGCACATTTTCATCCTTGTACTTGTCGACGCATATAACTCACTTTTTGTCCTTCTCGTGCCTTGTGTTGGGGCATCATTATTTTCATCCTCGTCCCTTTTGCAGACGCATGATTTTTTGCTTGATTCCTCACATACAAAGGATTTTGCATACCTTTCGCATTCGGGCCAGTGCATATTTTGATGTTTTCATATGACCCATTGGTCATCGCAGTTTACATCCATACTGCAGTGGTCTTCACCCACTCACTGGTCCATAGAACATTGTCGCTGTCTCCATTGAGACCGTAATTTTCCTCTACCGATGTGATATTGGAGTCACCGCCATATTTTTCATTTTCATTGTGATTCTTTTTCACCTAGGTATCTTTCCTTTGGTCATGTTTTTATTCATCCCAATCCCTTTTACGGACACATATTTCATCTAACCCTTTTTGTTTTTGTCTCGTGGATTGTTATCGCAAACCACTCAACAAAAGGGGAAAATGTAGACACCAATTTTTGGTATAATGCCCCTCCGTCATCTCACATTCATTCAACTTTCCCTCTCTCTTTTATTTTTCCCAAATTTGAATGAATTCCATCCATTTTACTCACCCAAATTTTAATTAATTAATGGGCTCCATATAAACCCATCTAATAATTAAAATTTGGCATTATCTCATATATCTCAAAATTATTCAATCCATGGGCAATAATATACCCATCCGACATCCCACTCTTAATTTCAAAAATGGAATCTATTATTTCACCTAACTATGTCAATCATACTCCCCACTCCATATCACATCCTTATCTTTTTAACCTCATAAGTCAAATTGTGAGCCCCATTGAATCACATCACCTCTTTTAATCGGGTTACTTTACCCAACCTTGATTACCTAATAACCCACAGTCTAACCTCACCCTTAGGCTATAAATATGGGCCTTCCCCCCTTGGAAGAATAAGTTGGAAAATTTGGGAAAATGTTGTTTTGAATTTTAAGCTTCTTGTTTATCATAATATCCTCATGATGTCCTTGTAATGACATTGTAATCCCCACAATACTCTACTCATGATTTGTTGGTTCATGTAGCATGGTTCATGTTGCATGTTGTGTTTGAATCAGATCAGTAGCACCATCTACATACTAGCATCGTCAGGTTCCTTTGATCATCAACTTGCATGTTATCTGTTTGTCTTGTATTTTATCATTATTCTTTATCACACGGGGGTGACAACCACCGAGGAAGTTAACACTTCTCGGATCTACTTTTTTAGGCAGCCCCACATAAAATATCTAAGTAGTTTCCTCTAGTGTCTTTGAGTGTAGGTTTGTTGAGATCACTACGAGGAGCTCATCATCTACTTTGTACCTATATCATTCATCACCATCTCCAAGGTACTAAGCCCTTGCATATTCGACGTTGTTTTGTGTTTATTGATTTCTCGTACACTAATCTAGACAGAAGCAAGAAACTGCAATCAACACTCGATATGAACAACCATTATTTTTTGTCTTTACGCAATCAAAATATTTGGAAAAGGAAAAAGCATCCAAGCATGAAGAGAAGGAGAAATAATACCCTCAACCGGTGAATCTACTACAAAAAAATAGTGACTAAGAGAGGTTATCCATTTCCTCCATCCTTGGAATCATCCAAGAATAATTCCAAAGACAAATCTCATCACAAGGCATCTCCTAATCAAGGTAAGTCAAGTACTTCCACTTCTTCTAAAAATGATGCTTCCACTTCTACACATTAAAAAGCAATGAAAAATCTGCAACTACTTCCTCTAGATCAAATTAAACTATCTATAGTATTACATATGCTCCTGAGATATCTTCCTTTATCTTTGATATTATTAACCATGTGAAAAATCCATAGTTTAGATATCTAAATCGAATACTTGCAAACTCATCCTGAATAGTTTGATAAGCTAGTCAAATTTATCAAAAGTGGAAGTTCCAAATCTAGTGCCATCCACTTCCAAAGGATTACTTCCCACACCCGAGCCAAGTCAAATCTAAAATATTCTAGCTTCAGCCCATTCATCTACCGGAAAAATTAAACCTGCTCATTTTTCCTAGGTAATCAATGGGTACCGACTTAACAATTACATTATTGATTATGATGCATATGACAATGTCATTCCCGTTAAGGTTTCTCAAGCTCTTGGTTTGAGTATCTCTCGAGCATTTTATCACCGATACTCAATGGAGACAGAGAGAAGCTCCACTTATCGAAGAATAAAAGATGAACAACTTTTTTTGGCATATCCGTAAAAAGTGAGTAAAAGAAACAATTCTAGTGGCGGATATGTCAATTGCCTATGAGATGATGCTCCTTAGTAAAATCTTTTGTTAGGATATGGGAGATGAAATACATATGGAATGGTCTTCAATCTCAATACCAATTAAGAATTAAATGAATAATAGCCTCCCTAAACCTAAGATGAAATACACGGTTCAGAAGTTAGATGATCCTAGAGCACATGTTCTCTTCCAAAGAAGGGAATTTGGGAAATTTCCATTCGAGGAAAGAGGTAATGGAAACTACTAAATATGTGTTCTGAATGAGGTGAAGAGATTCCCATCCTTGAGGAAAGACAAATTGATGTTTCGACAAGATTTGGAGCATGTAATTTGATGGACGTCTTTCAACAACTTGCTTAGGCGTAGGTATTTTATTTTCTTCTTTACAAGGATATTTGTTCCCTCTGGCATATAAGTTGTAGTTCTCCAACACCAAAAATACCGTCAAGTATGAAGCCTTGTTGCTTGGGGTGCGAGTTGCTGAAGAAATGGGGATCAAGAAGCTTGTAGAGTGCAAGGATATGTCGAGTTGATCATGAAACACGTAAGAGATGTATTCCAAGTGAATAACTCCCGTCTCCAGGTCACTAAAGGAATAGAGTTTAGGATTTCCTATAATCTTTTGATGCATTTGATATCAAGGTAGTTCCTTGAGATCAAAACACCAAGGATAATTCATTGGCAAGTGTCACCTATTTGACGATTCTACGCCCCCCGATTTCGATGGAAACATTTTTTTGGTGGAAATAATTTTCTACCCAAGTATGTCGAAAACTCGTCAGAGAGTTGGCAATTGTTTAGTAATGATAACCACATTTTGTCCTTCTTGCTGCAACAAACTAGAGATTTCATGTCTATATACTTTAAATGAAGTGACTCACTCCCATAGGATATTACCACAAATTATGGTGACAATACCACGAATGGTCAAGCAGATGAAGATGAAGTGATCCAATTAAATTGAAAAAAGAATCCGAAGGGGATAGTTTCACTGGAGGAACTATTTGAAAAACATGACAAGTTTATCCACGGTAAAGCCAAGGATCAACCTAGATCTTCATCTGAATATGAGAAAATAAACATTAGTACAAGTGAACAACCAAGGATGGTGAACATAGGAAAATGTTGTTAACTCAAGAATGGAGAAACTTCTCAAACTTGTTGAATAAGTATTCGAGATGCGTTATCATATTCATATGACAATCTCAAATCCTTTCAACCATAATCAATGCAATACTCCATCCCCTAAAATTAGATGAAAAGGCCTTCTAACCAAATCAAAGACAATATAATCTAAATATTGTCGAAACCATCAAAGTAAAGTCGAGAAACTACTCCTTGCCCATATCATCTTTTATATCCATTAATCAACATGGATAACAAATCTCATACCAAAGGTGAAAGAAGAATGGTGAAATTCGTATCTATGTAGATTTATGAAATCTAAATCAAGCTTCTCCAAAGGACAACTACCCCTTGCTGGTCATGGATCATATCCTACAAGTAGTGAATGGTTTAAAAATGATGTCTAGTGTTTGATGGATTCTCTGGATACAATCAACTTGAGGTAGCCAAGGAAGATCAGTTTAAGACTACTTTCACCACCCCTTGGGCCACATTTTCATATCATTGTATGCCCTTCGGGATAATTCATGCAAGTGTCACCTTTCAGAGGGATATGGACTTAGCTTTCAAGGATTTGAGGGGAAATGCATAGTGGTGTATCTGATGATCTCACAGTGTACTCAAAGAAGAGAGGAGAACACTTGCAATAGCTAGAGCAAGTTTTTATCATGTTGTAGGTGATATCACATCTCTCTCAATCCAAAGAAGTCAATCTTTAGAGTTACTTTACGGAATCTCAAAGTGGTCACATTATGAGAAAGGAATGTACAAAAATTTACCTAGAGAGAGTTTAATCCATTTAAAGATTATATTTTCCCACAAGTAAGCCAAGTGTGCACTCCTTCAGAAAGGTAAACTTCTTAAGAAGATTTTTTCCCTAATTTTCTCGAGCTTACAAAAGAAATCATCCATATGATGAAACCCAAGGAATCTTCAAGTGGAGAAAAGAAGGGAAGGAGGCTTTTGAGTCAATCAAAGGTGCATTTTTAAAAGCAATCACTTTGGTCTGCCCAAATTTCAACAAAGAGTTCTTTTTTTATTGCCATGCTTCAAAGCATATTATTTCAGTTGTCCTTGTTCAAGAAAATGATGATAAAGTTCAGTCACCCATTGCATTCATGAGTGCTCCTTTGAAGGCATATGAACTTAATTATTCACAACATGAGAAATATGCCTATGTGGTGGTTAGAGCTTTGAAGAACTTCAGGTTTTACCTA
This sequence comes from Taxus wallichiana var. yunnanensis, assembly GCA_018340775.1. NCBI lineage: Eukaryota > Viridiplantae > Streptophyta > Pinopsida > Cupressales > Taxaceae > Taxus > Taxus wallichiana. Next base: position 1,006,699,661 of record CM031242.1, read on the forward strand.
TTAAACTCACATACTATTGTCATGGTCCCTAGCCCGACTGTTAAATCCATTTTGATGCAGCAAGATCCCGGTGCAAAGAGAGGGAATTGGGTGTCAAAAGTGTAAGAGTATGACCTTGACATTAGACCTTCAAATTGGTATGAGGCAATGGCTTATGTGAACTCCTTACTCAATAAGAATGGGAATATTGTTCCAACTGTTACAAGTGCTTGATCAAGGATCTTCCTCTCGTGCTCTTCGTAAGCACCACCAATCCTTGGTACTCAGACAACATATTTTCTAACCTATGATGATTGCCCCAAGAATGGATTACAAGCAAAGGCGTACTCTCTGTATCAAAGAAAAAAATATGTTATTTAGGATAACATACTATATAAGAAAGGATTGGATGGCACTTTCCTAAGGTGCATTGAGGAAGAAAAATAGAAAAATATTTTCGTGCATTTTGGCATACCATGATCAAGCGTACGGGGTCATTTCTCAAAGAATAAGAATAACCCAAAAAAATTTATAGGTGGGTATTATTGGCCTACCCTCTTCTGAGATGCATACAAATGGGTGGGAAATGTGATTTGTGCCAACAATTTGTATGTAAACCAAGGCTTGATGATTTGCCTCTCAGGCTCGTGATCATTGAGGAACCCATCCAACAATGGGGCTTATATTTCATTGGTGTAATGAACCCACACTCCAGCGTGGGTCATATGTATGTCCTCACCGCTTACTTGATTACTTCACAAGTGGGTTGAAGCTATTTTGACCAAGCATTCTAACTTTGATGAGGTATGCAATTACTTGAAGGAGAATATCATTGTCATATTCGAGGTACAAAACAAAATAGTAGCCGACAATGCTACTTGCTTCTCTTCGTGAGCTGATGGATGTTTGGCATAAACATGGTATTTGACTATCTTACTTTGTTGATTATTATCCGCAAGGCAATGGTCAAACAAAATATAGTAATAAAATTATTGTTACTATTGTTTAAAATTTAACGGATACTAATAAAAGGGATTGGCATAAGAAACTATATGATGCATTATGGGCTAATTGGATCACACTCAAGAAGGCTATCTACACTTCTCCTTTCCAACTTCTATATGGGATCGAAGCTCGAATCCAAATTTCTCTAGGGTTACATGCCTTGAATTCAGCGAAGGCGAGAGAAAATGGAGAATGATTAGATGCTCTTGACAAGATGATTTTCTACTTAGTGAAATTGAATGAGGACAGGAAAGTAGCAATGATGTGCTAAGAAGACACTAATCACAAGTGAAAATTCTTTTTGATCAAAATACACAAGATATAATCTTTCGAATTGGAGACCTTGTCCTACTCTAGGACAAGAGAAGAGATCCCAAAGGAAGCCATGGAAATTTTGATTCTCTTTGTCGTTCCCCCTTCAAGATCAAGAATTTCTACAGAGAGAACACAAAGTATCTTACTTACCTTGACGGGACCCCATTAGAAGTTCCTTGCAGCGGGGCTACATCTCGAATCTATACAAGTACTAAGGTTGGTTGTCCCCAACCATGTACCATAGTTTTCATTTCCATTGTGTGTTTACTTTCTAGTTTTTTTGTTCCTCTTTCTTGTCGTGTGTTCATTGTTTGTATTTGTTAGTAAAGGAATGACTTTATTGCCCAATTATCAAGGCAATGATATGCTTACCCATGAGTTATGAGGTTCTTCATTACCCCTTATAGTCTAATGTCCCCGAGCTAGAGCCATATGTTGTCATGCTAAATTTCTAGCATGCAAAATTGAAAATTTTAGCCATGACAACTAAGCCCACACTTGAAAATTTCCTCTCTTGGTCACATGTGAACCTTTCCTTCAACTAGCCTATCCTTAGTTTAACCTCATCCGGCTCATAGGAATGTGCTAAAAATATTTTCAAGTGTGTTTAATGTGTAGGGATATATGCCCAAGGTGATTGATGAAGTTATTGAGATTCAAGGAAGAACAACTGCCCCCAAGAGGCCTATAAAGGGGCATTTTTGGCCATTTTGCAACTTGTAAAAACCCTCTGAAGTTTACAGGGAAGATTAAAATCATATGAGATCTATATAGGAGAAAAATGAAGTCATCCAAGGAATTTTATGGAAAATGGGTGGAATAAATTAATTCCGTGAATCAAACAAGCAAGATCGGGTCATTTTTGACACATGGAATGAAGATTCCAACGGTGAAAGCTAAGTTGTGCTGGATGATTCCGCAAGTTGCGAAGGATTTGAGAGGAAAATAAAAAATTAATGGAAACATATTGAAACCCTATACATGATGAATACATCACATTTTCTCTAAGGTCTAAAAATATTCGTGCAATTTAGAACACTTTGCAATTGCCTTTTCGATTCAAGAATGGAATAGGACCTAAAAATTAAATTTTAGGAAGAATTGGCTCGTGAAAATGGCTAGAATGATCTCAATAGGTGATTTGGAGTCAAAATAATACTATTTTTACCCCAAAACACTCTTCCATGATCTCAAGGCGGAAAAGCATTCCTTATGTCCTCAAATGCACTCACCAAATGACATCAACATTTCAAAATGGCTTGGTCACACTTTTCACCCTTGGTGTCCCCTTGGATTTTCATTGAGGTGAAAATGGGACAAGGGGGCACCAAATTGTGACCTCTCAATTTTTTAAGTTTGTTCACTTAAAATCATCACTTAAGGTGTTCGAGAGAACAAATAGAGGAGTTAAGTCTACATGCCCCATTTTCATGATAACTGAAGCATTTGGCCACACTTTTTCACCCTTATTGTCCCATGGTATTGTCTCCAAGGTGAACATAGGACAAGGGGAACATAAAAGTGTGACCCCCAATCTTGGCAAACTTCTCACAGCTCACCCCTCACCACTTTTACACCTAGGTTTCACAAACTTGCATTCTGCCTTGTCTCCCTTTCATGTATTTGGACCCAAGTTACACTCGTCTTGCGCATGTTGTCCCCTTTTCATACACTAGGTGAAAAGGGAACAAGAGGAACACAAAAGAGAAACCCCATCCTTCTATTTAGCTCTTAGTCATGTAAAAACTCATTTCTAACTTTCATGATAATTCCCACTCCCGAATCTCGTCCCACAAGGAACCGAAGCTATCACTTGTCACCATCTGGTACAATTCACACTTCAATGTCCCTTATTTACCATTTTTCCTCTTTCGCTGATGCAACTCCACTTCAACCATATCCCAACCCTGGTTAAGTTGTCGGGTCAAATGGATGAGTTAAAACTTACAACAAAAATGACTAACTCTCCTCCTCTCACAACACTTAGTCATTTTTTATCATTCAAAATGTTTTTTCATTTCCTTCGAAACCTCCATTTTCACTATACATGCTACTGAAATTTTACGAAACATCCATGCTTCAAAACGAAAAAATGCTCATAACTCACTAACCGTGCACCCAATCTTCATTAAATTTAATTTGTGCACTAATCCCAAAAATGTATTTAATCTTAATATAAAATCATTTCCATTGATGATCTGTATAATTTACATTAGCCATTTGAAAATTTTAGACCCAAAATTTACCTTGTCAAATCTACAAAATCTTGGCTAATGACAAACCTCAAAAATTGGAGTAGAAGTTCTTAAAGTAAAACCTAAAATTTTGAGACCAATTTCATTGCAATACGACACCCAGAAGACATCCGTCTAAAAATAGTAAGTGTGTAAGGCTTCACATGTCCAAATATAGTAAGTTTCCAAAATAGCAAATTCTTTGCACCTGTGATACTCCAAACAAGCTAAAACCATCAGGCGGTGAAAATTATGAAAACTTATTAAAAATAATTGTCCTAGATAGGACATGCTAAAAATAGTAAGTCTTGCAATTGAGCTCAAATCACTTGTGTCAACTCGATTCCACCTATCTCATTTCTTTTTTACAACAGTGAAGTTTAGGTATTCAGTCTAGAGCCAATTTCCATTCTAATCACGGAATATCATAGTGCGGGGGGATAGTGATGTCACCCACATGGACTTAGAAGACTTGAAAAACATAATGCTTGGTGGACCTCGTGAACTAGTGGAGGATAAAATATTCTCAAGTGGGCTATTCATAGCAAGTGGTCACCCGTTGTCTATTTAGAGAATTAAATTAGTCCTAACATGTGCACAACACTACGAGGTTGATTCCATAACAATTCAGAAAATGACAACTCACTCCTCATAGTTCTCACTCCAAATGGAATTTCTTAGTGCCTACAAATTCCCACCAGTAATAACATGGTTATCATAACCAAGGAATTTACTTCATAGGAGGGGAAAATATTGATTCATATATGTAAGGTCTAACACTCAATTCATGGCTCAAACAAGGAAGAAAGCCTTCCCGTATTCCTAAGAACTTGTCTAGGAGTGAATTGTATGAGGCTTATTTTGATGTCATTATTCTATTGATCAAAATGATAGAGGAAGAAAGAATATAATATTTATAAGATTGGATGGCTCAATTCATCCTCGTGGCTACTAAAGGAAACTAAGTGGTGGATTGGGGGAAAATCATCAGTGACAACATACATGGGAAGTTGTTGCAGTTTTCCACCATTAAGAAGTTCACCATGACTTCTTACCTAGTGTATGACCTTGCCTTCACTAAACCATTTAAAGAATTATCCACAGCTCCCCAATTGCCTCAAAAATAACCTACATACAAGAAGTATCCATTGTTGGCTTATAAGGACAACAATTCCCACTCTGTCAGGATGAATGATGTATTCACCATGTTCATTATCAAGTTCCTTGAGAGAAATTAGGAATGGATGATCACTTCTCAAGTAGATGCACTGATTGAAAATTATAGGATCCACTTCATCCAATTCCCTACCTTCACCTACATCGAGTCAAATGCTATGATCTCACTCCTCGCAGCTACTACGAGGTACCCATTTGACAAAATCACTATGTTTAAGTTGTGCATAAATTGGCTCACGTTCATGTTAAGTGTAAGAATAACAAAAAGAAATGTGTGCCATTTTCAAACTTATCCTTGGGAATATATTCATGCAAGAATGTCATAGATGTGGAAAACATCAAAGCATCCTTCTCTACTCCTATACATCTAGATCTTACTTTGATATCGGAAAAATCCATATACCCGAACACCTTTCTAGATTTTCACCATACCCCCCAAATTGAAGACTACTAGACCAATTACACCGATGATTTCAAGGTATGTAAAAAAAACTATATGCGGATGACAAGAGACCATATGAGGGAGCTTAAATTTTATTGGTTCATTAAGGGGATAAAAGATGATGGGTCATACTTGTTTGATCCTGGGTACCAAACAGTGCAATCTTCACTCCTTCCTCTAACTCTATGGAATACCATAAAATCGGGTGATATTAAGAAGAGAATTACAATAGTAATCCAAAGATCAAGAGAATGTATCCAAAGGAAGAAAATTGCTTTCATTGAGTTTGGTGGTCTCCTAACTCTATCTAGATAGGTATCTCACACTTCCTCTCTAAGGGCATCCGAAAAGGCCATGGGTTCCACTCACTCAGAAGAATCTTTAAAGAGAAAGATTGTGGAGGAAGAAAACACTGAAGATTCCCATCCTATGAGGCTCCGTAAGAAGGCTAATATCATTAAATATCTCATTGAGCCCCTTGAATAAGGTGAAATTGATACTTCGAGTCTCTTGTCCACCAACGACATCCGAGTGTATCTTCCTCGACAACGAAGTCATCCCACCGTGAGCAAGTTGTGATCCCTTATCGAGCACCTGAAAGTGCCCCCATGCCTGACATTGTGTCTACTCCGGTGGAAATTTTCCTGTGAATTTAGGAGATGTTTAGGAGTGAGTAAAGGATGGTACAGCAAGTTCATGAACACCTAATATTGAGACTATCACAAAATTCAAGAAAACTACGTGGAGCAAAGAATCACAAGCAACTCTTGTTTCTTCAGTGGGGTTTCTAGAACCTAATATGCAGATTTTTCCCGGATCAAAGTTATAAAAACTATGGAAGAGATGACTCAAGATGACTGTGAGTTGACCCGAGCCACCTTAGGGCAAGCCACACACGAAGGTGATGCACATCTCGTTATGGGAGTTTGTGGTTTGCTTGCTTGCTAGAAATGAAGAGTACAAACAAAAATGCAGCAATTGGAGGAGTACATGAGAACTCTCACTTCCTATGTGCAATCCTTCTTGGAACACAATGTAGTGCCAGCTCCTGTAAAGGCCATCTCTCCCATCAGTAGTTTTAACCCTTAGATGATCAAGAGATCACAATGATACACAATGCAAGGGAGATCTAACGACAAGTAGGTGGAGAAGATTCTGAAAAGGGAAATATGTTCCTACTCAATGTTCTCTTATTGTTTTGATTTTCCTACCTCTTGTAAAGGCCATCTCTCCCATCAGTAGTTTCGACCCTCATATGACCAAGAGATCACAATGATACACAATGCAAGGGGGATCTAATGACAAGTGGGTGGAGAAGATTCTGGAAAAGGGAAATATGTTCCTACCCAAGGTTCTCTTATTGTTTTAATTTTCCCTCACCACTGCTTCCAAGTGAAAGTGACCAAGGAGGAGATTGAGAAAGAAAAACCCCATTGGGACAATGTGTTTCCATTGGTATCTAAAATGAGCAATCTTGATTCTCACTCCTTGGTGAACAACAATGTATTGACCTCCATCGCTAACAATTTTTCTTCCATTTGGTCTCGCATGATGAGTGCTAGATACAACATGATAAACAATGCCATCTCCGAGCTTGATTCTTGTGGATAACATGCATCCAAGATCTTGAAAGGCATCAACAAGAGTGTCTGTGTTCAAGTACCCTCCTCTTAATGAACATTCATCCAAAACACAACACGAAATTAACCAGGATCATTTTTTTGCTTTTTCATTTACTTGATACAACTTGAATGACACCAAATAGGCTCACAAGAATAACTCAACATCACATGAGACATTTACACAATCATGAACCACATATATAACATGATGAGGAAAGGATAAGAACATCGAAAGCGAGTAGACACACATTTCCAAGCCCGCATACGAGACTTACATAGGGATAAAAACATACCACATGATAACACAAGATGCACATCAATGTCACATTTCCTAAATGACAAGTTCCAAACAAAGAACACCCACCACAATAAAAAAATCACGAACATGCACTACCACAACACACCACTTTCATAGTTACATCTTTATTACAGTCATATTTCATTATTTGACTCATATCGCCTAATTTTGATTTCCCAAAATTAATAGCGTAAATTTTTAAAAAAATCAAAAAGTATTCTTTCACTTGATTTTTCATCCCCATCGTGATTGTATTGTTCTTCTAATCGCTCTAGTCTGTGTTTCATCCATTTCAAGTGCGAGAACTCCTCCCACTGTCACAAACTATATTAATAATTTATTTATTTATTACCCTTTATTTGATAAGATCAATTTTATTGATTTTTGGGTTTTTAATTAAATAAATATTAATATAATAATTATTAAAATTCAATCGACAAATTTTTATTTATTGTTGGGGGAAAATAAGCTTTCGCTTCAAATTGTCTGGTTACCAAATTGGCTTCTCGTATATAGATTTCCCCTTTCCTAGCAAATACTTCTTATTTTCCCGCTTGTGGGATTTCTTCTCCTGATTGCCAACCCAACCGGATGGCAAACTGGAAAAAAATCTCTCAATCTCCCACATGGGGAAATAAATGGGAATTGTCAGCCTGCTTTGCCATTGCAGGCAAACGAACAAGTTTTTTCCCATCTTTCCCTGGCAATTAATGCCTACTACGTAAAGAAAGGAAAATTGGTTATTCCAACGGAAATAAGAAACGGTTACAGAAGCTTCTTTAATCCTCATAACCATTTCTCCGTCAAACTCGTTGGAAAAATTCATGCGAAGAAGCTTTGAAGCTTTCAATATTTCTAACTTCTTCTTATTTCCTCTGTAGAAGCATTTCCCAGAAATATTTTTATCACATCCCTCAAAAAATACCAGTTTACTGTGAACGCCATTGTGAAGGAGGAATACGCATTGTAAAAGAAAATCAATTCATGCTCAACCAAGTGATAATCCCACACAGGAGGAAGAAGAAAGAACAGTTCAAGCATTGTACACGTAGGGACAATACAACACATTTCCACGCATTTTTCCAAAAAGGGCAGTCCAAGGCATGTGTTTTTGTTTTGTTAGAGAGGCCAAAGCTAGGAGAGATATCCAACACAACTGCAAAAAAACAATCATAAAAGACAACAAGCCACACCAACCAAGATCGCCATGCATTTTTGGCGCAGAAATGAAGTTTTCATGCCAAAACTAGAGGATTTCCACACCAAGCAAAAAAAAACATATCAATCCAAAGATTAAAATTCACGCAAGCAATAGTCTTCACGTGGAAAATGATTTATTTTTTTAAAGGGCAGAAAAGATTAGAAATTCAATGCAACCATCGAGAGAATTTACATCCCAAGAAAAGGAAGACGTTGTCCATGCCATGCGGAGAAGAAATGAGACGGTCCCAAACACATTTTTCACATTAGCAAAGCAAAGACAATATTTTCATGCATTTATCTTGGCCCGAGAACCTCAAGACAAGAAAGGAGCTCACCTCACGTGAAAGAGAAATCATTATCACACATTTTCTATTAAAAAAGAAATATCTCACTCCACTTTGAAGAAGAGAGAAATTCCACGCATGGGTGAAGTTAGAGCAAAAGCCACGCAATTGTGAGAAGAGGAAGATTGTTCCTGAAGAGAGATCACATGAAACGTTTGACAAAATGTCAAACAAGATGTATATCAACACAAAGAAAAATGAATTTAATAAAGAAAACGATAGATGTGGAAAGAACGTGCATGGGTTGTATTTGTTGAAGTAATCAACTTTGGAGCTCGATATCTCGAAGTCGGATGATCGTCAGGAAGAAAGGTTTGGTTCGTTGAATTCTCCCCAACTTCATGTACTCCTTTGCCAAATTTCAAATGTGCAGCACCTCATTTGATATTTTTCACGAACCCAAGAAAAACTCAGTTTGTTTGTTTTCGCCACACGCGCAGTTTCAGCTTGGCGGAAGGCCTACTTTGAGAATCTATATCTCGAGCCCAGATGATTGTCAAGAGAAACAGTTTAGTTCGTTGAATTATTCCCAACTTCATGTACTCTTTTTCCAAATTTCAAATGCACAACACCTCGTTTGATATTTTTCATGGAGCCAAATAAAACGTAATTTGTTTGATTTCACCACGCATGCAGTTTTTCAGCCTATCAAGGTGACTCACTTTGAGAGTTGATATTTTGAACTCAGATGATCTTCAAGATAAATAAATTATTTCTTTGAATTCTCTCCACCTTCATATGCTTCCTTGATAAGTTGTAGATTCCTAGAGAGAGGTTTAGTATTTTTCCCAAGCTAAAATCAAACAGATTTCGCAGTTTTACACTTGCATTTTCCTAGTAGTTTCAGGAGAGTCAAATTTGACCTTTAATATTTGACTAAATAATTTGATTGGGAAAATACATCTGACACGAAAAATTTTGGTACCTTAATATACTCCCTCATCCAAAGATTTTCTTAGAACAAGATTTCCTAGAGCAGCTTTCAAAGGCAATTTGTGCGGCTTTTGAAGTAAGGAAGTAATAGCCCAAAATCACGCTTCTATCACAATCATGTCATCTTCAAATAAAATGATGTTGTGGTATAGGTTCTAGGACATTCTACCCACCTCGACACTCCATTCAGAGTATGAGAACATCGCCAATACCAACTTGGGACACATCGACGTAGGAAGGTGAGTCACAATTTTCCTGACACGTGTTCTGAATTGGTCATCACTTGCATGGATGCACCAGGACACTGCATAGTGTGGCGATTCAACTCCAATGGATCTGAAACGGAAGCAACCTCTGACTTCCTCATTATGCGGTATAAGTCGTAGATATTGGCATAGGTCTCTTCGGAGTCAAAAGTCCTTATCAGCAGAGATCGATAATGGGATAATCTTGTCTACATCAATTGTTTTCACTTGATCTTTGTACGGATCTATTCATCAACAAACAAAGACTAATGATAAATACAATTGTGTGGATCATCAAGCAAGGCCACATCATTCAAGTGTGTCCTGTCGGCTCTCGATTAGCAAAGGGCGTAATACTTCATCATCGGTCAGGGCCTTAACGCTGGAGCCTTCTCGATTGGTTGATCATGAGCGGATCGTAATGTAAACACTTCGCTATGGTGACAAAGACAAAAGACATAACTCCAGGAAGTGAATTGCAATTTTGGCTCTTGGAAGATCTTCTCAATGGCGAAAGATCAAGAGTTGCATTCTAACAAGCTAAGGTGGCATAACGACTACAGTCTCGCAAAAAATGAATAATTCACCATGGAGGGCTATTCGAGCAAGTGGATAATTGTGTGTAATTGTCACCGTGAATATGAATGAAGACAAACTTGCTCACACCAAGATGTTGCTCAAATGGAGAGGTGGATGAATTGCTCAAGTTTCAAGCTTGGCTCTCTTGTCATCTAGAGGATTACGGAGCACGGTTAATGAGTTCATTCCCGTACGACCGGGATAGGCGGACTCTTGGCCTAATGGATAAGATTAATCCTAGGTGTCTTGATCTAGGTGGCACGTTGTTGACTATGATGTCTATGTGTGTGTCCAAGTCATTTAAGTGGGGTCCACATGTACCCATTGCTTTTTGTTATAAAGTGGTATTTTAAAATGGTGTTATTATTGAACTCACTTTTGGAAAACTTTGGATAACTTAAGTGGTTTCTATTTTTAGTCGTTTTTTAATAAAGTTGGTTGAGAAAGTCAAAGTCACTTAAGTGCCCTATTTAATGTGCATTTAAAATCCTAACTACTTTGTAACCAACTTTTGGGTTATAAAAGGATGTGAGGGGCTCATTTGTAAGGGTGACTTTAAGAGAGGAGAAGAAAATACTTTTGTATGTAAGTTGTACTTCAAAGAAAGAAACTCGTGTTCTATTGAGAAGACATTATGGAGTTAATGAAATATGAACTTTGTGTTCCATTCATTGTCTTTTATAGCATTTGATGTTCTTATGTTCATTAGATGTTAGTGTTTGAATCTTGCATGCAAATATTGTCTTGGATCTTATTGTCAACGCTACTAATATGTTGTTCTAGTTCACAGTGATCAAACTCTGATTATCTACTTCCTCGCGTGTGTTCCCTTTTACTCATTCTTGTTTAGCTGATGCAAACTCTGTTTTATTTTTGTTAGTTGTTTATTGTTCTTCTCCATGCAATATTAGGCTCTGCTTTTACCTAACTCTTGCATGTTCCTTCCATTCATTCATTTCCATTCCTTTCCTTCATTCCATTCCATCTCCCTCATTCACTTTTCTTTCCATTGATGCTCCAAAACACCCCCCACATACAATTTTGAATGTACATATGTAAATACGCTTTTGGTTTTCAATAAAGGCACCTCATCTTCAATGAGGAGGGACTTCGTTCCCACACTGCTTGCATGTCATTTGCATGCGTACAAATACATATGCCAAGAGACCCTAAAGATTTAAAGAGCACTTATCATGTAAACATACGTTCTCATTTTCTCTAGACTATATTTTCTTTATTTTGTCTAACATTTCACCTATAATGGTTCCATTTGATTTTGCTCATTTCTCTTATTGCAATTAATTTATATAACTTGATTGTTAATAGGAACATTTTTAAACACCCCGAGTCTACTAGTACTTGTTCTGAGAATTCGTTTCTCAAGAGCATGTTTACTTGGTTTTATATTTTACCTTCATTATCCAAAAGGGAAATTCACATGAAGTGAAAAGGAAGACTATTAGATCTAAGGGTAGACAGATTACATGTTCTTTTCTAATAATAACACTTAAACACTACGGATACACTATTTTTGCTTTCAAGTTATTACAACTAACTATATAGTCTAACTACTTAATATGCATCGTTCGTGATATGTATATGAGGGTTTGCATTGAGTTTAAGGGATGAGTCTCAAATTTCACTTTACTTCTAATCCATCATCTTAAGAATTATATATTGATATTTATGAGTTAAATACAGGTTTCAGCCACTATTAAACTTCTTAAGTAGACCTAGGTTTAATATATTTCATTCCACCGCCAAGTGTTCTTCTCCCTACTACAATTAAATACTAGAATGTGCAATATCATTAACTCACAAGACCTTCATAAAAGTCTGCTAAGAGAACACTTTTATCCGTAAGGCTTAGGAATGTCACAACAGGTTCATTCACAATGTGAGCTTGCCACCACTAGGAATTATTTTAGTTCCTTTTGTGAAGGTGACAAAATGGTCCATGAGGGAAAGAAGTGACATTCTCATGGGCCATGTGTGAAGGATGGGCAAGGAACAAGGTTTACCTTCTGTAAGACAACTGAGGAAACACAAGTAAAACTCATTCATTCAGCATGCGGAAGAACCAAGTCTCAAAATAGAATGGGAGATGCCCCAGTTAGAATTTTACTAGGGTATGCAATGCTACTAATAAACAAGGGTTGGAGGATCATCTTGAGGGGGCCATTCCATACAGCAAGGGTCATTAATTCATGTTATAAGTTTGTTTGTCGCTTTCCACCCAAAATGGAAACATGTAGATACAAGTTATTATTTTCCCTTTGAAGGCTAAAAGGTTTCCTAGGTCAACACATCACTAGCAAATAGGTAGGATACGTCATTTTCAATTTATTACCATACATTTTATTGATACAATCCACATCCAAAATTACCATGGTACAAACAATTTTAAATAACAAGATTCCAAATTCCTCCTCCTATAATGATTACAGACACTATCAATAGGAAATCTTTTTACATCAATTTCCATAGCAACATGTTACAATCAACTTATTTTACCTAACATACAAAAATACAACCAAATGTGAAATTCTTGTTAAAGCGCACGCCGGGAGGCTACTGCAATGAAAACTCAAGGGTTAGAACCTTTTTGTTGCATTTGGTGAAACTGAGTAATTGTTTTGTGAGGGCGCCCATGCCCGCCACACCGCCACACTCCACCACCATGCTCATGTGCCTCCATTAATCTTCCACTTATCACCATAAATTTCTCTTTTGCCACCGTAACACTCTTCCCTTTATTATTACCTTTTTTGAAAATTTATATTTTACTATATTTAAAATGATTTATTTTATTTCTATTCATTAACATATCTTCGTTTTTATTTTATTTTATTTTAGAATTCACAATTTTAAGACTACGTTTTAATATCGGAATTGTTCGTAATCTCTCGTGTTATTACTATCATTAATTTACTATTCATATATTAGTTATTGGTCATACTATGAAATCTTAAATTTATAGTTGATCTCATGTATAGTTACTCTAAGAGTTAGATAAGTCTCCTTAGTGCATTAGGGGATTGTCACTATGACCGTAAAAAACATCGATTCATTAAAATTCCAATACATATATTACCTTGCATTATGATTATTATTATTATTAATATCTCATGCTCACAATTTGAAATAAATTGCAGTCTATTGAATGGTATAAAAAGGATCCTCTCCAAACTAAGATTCGTGAAAAGTCTCATCAAGGATTGAATGGATAATTTATGTAAACAACACCTACAACCAAACATTATATATGTGATAACCTCTAGGTGGCTTATCCTCCCGACATGACAAACGGGGCATTACACCTTCCAAGATCTAGTCAAGAAAGAGGCAGGAGATCCCTTCTCATTCAATGAAGACACTTTGGAATCTCTCACTGAAATTAGAGGTTAAATCTCTAATACTACAAGAGATCATCAAGTCTGGTTCAACCAATGCAAGACCCTCTACAGCGTTCTTAAGACTTGGATCAATGCTTTAAGTTTTGTTTGTATTCCACAGGCAGACAAGATGGCACCTGCAGCAGAAATCATTCCAGCAGTATTTCCTCAATGTTCTCTAGCATTTGGATCTTCATTGGCGGAAGCTTCATCTTCATCTTCATAATGATCACCTTGTCCCTCTCCTTCCTTCTCTCTCCATGTTGTACTTCATTGTTGGGGAATGTACTTTTTAACTCTTTTATTGTATTCACTTAAATGACCTTTAATTATACATTGTGAGAGTTCTTTTCATTAATAAGAAAATGACTTATTTTTATTCCCTAGGAATATGAAAGGTCACAAGTGATAAGAATGTGAAAGGTCATGTGGGGGAAGATGAAAAGTCATATTGTAAATCTATAAATTGGAATGACTTCTCTATTTCAAGGGGTTGTCAATTGTGAATTGATAGTGGATAGCTTTTGTTGTACTAGAAACAAGCAAAAGATTACTTTCTTTTATTCCCTCTTGTCTATGTTTCCTCTACTTCATGCATACTCAACTTTGTAAGCATGGTGATCTTAAAAACTAAGAAAGGACTTTGTACTTTTGATGAATGAATCAATAGAACTTTGTGTCTTTGGTTTGTTAGTCTCATTGTTGCTCCTCCCATATAGTAAGTACAAGCAATTTGCCACAAATTTAGTGGAGTATTCATGTGTGATCCCCGACTTTACGGCCACCCGCTGATTTGTTTTTCTACATTCAATAAATGGGAGCCTCCCCATTACCAAGAGGATGGACTTAGTCCCGAAGCATTGTTGAAAAATCACTAATTTGTCCTTGTGACAAATTATTTCACCAACAAGGATCAAGAGCAACCATTGAGGACTTAGAGTGTAAGCTAACAAGTTTGGTAAAGGATAAAGCACCCTACAACTAGATCTTCAATAGAATTCTCAAAAAGAGAATGTCGCATCCCATGAAAATGATAGCTAAAATAGAAGTAAGTGATGTGGAGCCATCTATCGAAGATTTTGGAGTGTTATGCAAGAAAATTCTATTGTACCACAACAAATTGGAGGTTAATGGAACCCACATTGAGACTTCAACCAATATTTCAAGGATTTTTAAGTGGTACATGAAAATGGTCTCTTAGCAATGTCTAACTCAATTACATTCCCCATGTTGAAGTCACTTAAATGCATGTATATAAACTGCCAAAAATAGCATGTGGTGCTAACCTATGAGAGTCTCTCAATCAATGGAGTTAGTTGTGCCTAGGAATACTAACATTGCTCAACCACCACTCTGCATCATTCGATTTCAATGTGGCTAGAAATGTCGAAATAGTTAAAGAATAAGAAGGGGCTCAATCCCCAATCAACTTGGAATGATCATATGGAGTATCCAACACTAAACATTTGAGCTAATTTGGCTTTGTTGGATAATTTATTAAGCCTTAGATCTCCTCTTGTTCCATGTTTGTTAAAGCTTGCCTTATTACTAGCAAAGATTGTGGTGGAATGATTGAGTGCACCCTATCTATCAATTTTTGTGTTAGGCCATGTTTTGTGAAGCACTCGTAGACCAAACTTTATTTGGTTTATTTTTAAATGCTCAACAAAGCAAATCTAGGGATAAAAACAAATGAATACATTGAACTAAAAAGGTCATGAGATAGTTACTTGGTTTTTATTGCAATCACAATCATGAAATTATTTAAACAACTACCTTGGGCCATGCAACCTGAGAACTCTCACACAACAATGGGCGAACACACCATGCACAACATGAAAACAATACTTTTCAATTTTATTACAAATCGGTGAGGAAATTACAAGGTAAGCAGACATTACACTTTTGCAGCTTGTAACTACATGCAATAATACAATAATCCCAATTGTGGGAATGATATAGACCCTTACTCAGGGTCCCAAACTAACAAACAATCCCTGCTTCCACCAAATCAATTTCCTTAACTTCACTTTCTTCCTTTTGCAAATCCAATCTTAGATTACCCGTAGTCTTTGTTGATTCATTTTTCATGATTCTATTTTCGAACCTAGCTAGTTAAGCTCTCTTGAAAGGAAATCATTCCTCCTTTCAGTTATCCCCTAAAAAGCTTTATCAAGAGAGAACTCTCCACTCAAGACATATCTAACTCCCCTCAGTGAATCTTCAAAGACTTCTCAATTGCACTCTTAAGGCATTATCTTTCAGTTTTCAAATGCCACATGACACATCAACATAAACTTACTTCTTAATTGTATAATGATTACCATCCATTACATAATATCCTACTAAACTTTGCAAATGTTTGCAAGATCTAGCAAACACTTGCTCCAAAGATGACAATTGTGCATAATTACGCAAAGCTCTATAGAAATAAAATCCATAAAAAAACTGACATATAGTTGGAATGTTGTGCAACTTATTACGATCACTTATGACACCTTTAGTCCCATGCAATGTAATAGATGGAATAAAATTGCAAGATCTTGCAAAAACACGGGCAACTTTCAACTTAAGGGAGTTCCACAAATTCAAGGAATCATGCGATATTGCAATTTAACATATTTGTGCAAGACAACAATGGTGAATGTTACACCTAAGATCACAAAGCTTCACAATGAACAATAGATTGCTTGTGCGTAACAGGTTGTACAGTCTTTTACTCCTTTTCATAGAACTTCATACGACTTGCAGGCTTGCTAAAGTCATCTTTCTTGGGCATGCTCCAATTTTGGACCATAATATCTTTCTAAAAACTTGGTTCACAATCTAGAAGATCAAGCAGCTTTAGTGGTGTGATGGAACTTCTCATGCTCCAAAACATGTTATGAATGCCTTTTAAAATCACCATTTATGTCATTATGAAGTATTTTCAAAAAGTCGCGACTTCCTAAAAATAAAACATTTCAAGGTTGTAGACACTAAAAAGGGTTTTGTACATACTATACATTACTACCCTACATTTTTTCATTAATGCAAAATTGTTTGAACCCCTTGCGTGCTCGTGAATCCCATGAGCAAGAAGTTCTACGTGCTCCTTATACTCCTGATAAGTTCACAAGGCCCACCCCAACAAAATATTTGCAAACAGAGATAGGAGTCATTTCAAAACTCTACAACTCATCTATCCTCTCCCTTTGGTTTTATGAGTACAGCAGTTTTTTGGATAAATTCTGAAGCAAATATATGCGTTACCCTTCAACTAAATGCATCTTATGCACTTCAATTCTCTATGTATTTGGTATGCTTCGGTTTTTTACTTTTAAAAGCTAATGCTTGCTCTTTTGGTAGTTTTATCTTTATGGGTGGAGACCCGTTGCAACCCCAACTTACCAATTAAAAAATCATTTTAACATCAAAATAAAAATAAAAAATAAAAAGTTTTACCACAATTAAGCCCAACGATTTTCTAAACAGGATACTATTTTTTCATGCTGAGAGGCATGCCTATAATAACAATCGAGCACTGCAATGGTGTGAGCTGTTCACTTTTATTTTTGAATTTAAATTTTGACATCCATTTGACCATCATTTAAAAGTTTTTAAATTTTTATTAACTAGAGAAGTCAATAAAAAAACAGTACTAAGATGGAGTTTAGAGTGTTTTTTTAATTTTATTTTGTATAAACATTTTCAAGCCCAACACAATCCCGTAGCTTGATGGATGTCAATTTTCACAAGTCAACAAGAAATTGATAAATAAGGTAATGGAGTTATTAATCAGTATGTGAAGAATCCAAGATAAGAAGCTCAAGATTGACATCTATGTGTATTTCAAATAGACGTACTTAAGATATCTGTACTAGTTGTGGTAACAATGATCATTTATAAGTTCCATAACATTTATGTCATTTAACCAAGACACCGGCAAGAATCTTTGGTAATGCTGTTGATCACAGAAATAAGGTAGTCTTATCCAAAGCCCCAGTGAATAAAGAAATATTTCATTTCAAAGGACATTATCTGTAAAACGACAAGCAAGAGATAACAATGTTACAATAATTTGACATTAGTTCAATTGCAAAGGAATAAATAATATTAGCCCTTGTCTCGGCCAAAAAGAAAGTGTCTACAATTTTGGATTTGCTATTTTACAAATTTTAACTCCAAATTACAAAGCTCAGTACAAGGAGATAATATTATTTTATCCTCCATGGAAAATGAGTCCAGCAACGTATGGATATCTTGTATTCAAAGGATTCCTGCTGTTGAGCAATGCAGAGATCCTTAAGATGCATCACTGAGAACCTCCATCTTTTGAACGGTAAAGCCAATATAATAAATATTTTACAAAATGTACACTTCAATATAAACCGTTGTAGATGATGACCATAGGTAATTGTAAGAATTTTTGGAATATTATCACATCAGAGTGTGAGACGACTGCTTGCAGATAGCAAAACAATCAAGGTTAAAAACTTATTAATTTTCCACATCACCGCCACCTGACCAACTGAAGAAAATATGGTATAATGTAACTAAAGTGTGCATGATCTTGGCAACATGTGTTTGTGATGAGGATAGGGATCACCATCATAAGATTTACAGTCAACTCCGAACTCATTCCTTATCAGCAGAGTTTTTGTTTACCAACACAAATGTACCCTATATAGTTACAAAAATACATGCCGATTCAACACAAACATTACCTACCGTTGTCCCTCGTACATCTGAATAAGATAGGAAGCCTTATTACGTACCTGCAAGAGAGAAAAGCAAAAAATTAACCCAAATAGAAGCCAGATAAACCCATCTACTGTACTAGTCATTTACTGTTCACAAAGTACCTTCGATGCGTATGCCCTCCAATCTGTGCTGCTAATTTGACATGAACAACCTCTAAGGAAAAGTAGCCACATCTCGAGGATAGTTGGGTTTTGATTGATTACAGGATTACACCATAGCCAGACATCAGTAAGTAGAAGACAAATGTACATTTGAACAAAATCAGTTTGCTTATCCCTCAGATTGATTGAAGTTAATAAGTCAATTATTTGTTTGGCATCAGTAAATTCCTGTAGAATACACACAAAAAGAGCGTGTCATCAGCATGTAATTGAGCCCCTGGAAAACATTTTAAGGCCATCTTTCCTATGACACACAAGACCAACAACCATTAAAATGCTCCTTCTGATGAAAAATTCTATGATCTCCATACTTTATGCATACAAATAAAGATAATAACTAAACAGGTTGGTCATAGATAACTTCCAAATTTAATGGGAACAGCAACGCCCTACGGAGTGCTACAAGAGAAGACAGACAGAAGATATATGCATTTGTGGAGAGGAAACGAAGAGTTATATGGGAAAACTTCATTAATAAAAAGCCAAATTTAGGCACAAAACAGAGTCGTAGAATCCTCCTTGTTTTTGATATTTGAAGATCACAAACTAAAACTTTCCACTCTTTGATAAATTCACCTCAAATAAGCATTAAGTGCCTTTGTTCCTAAAAAACACATTAAAGGATAATGATTAAAAAAACAAAAAAAAATTAAAACTAACCTGATCGCAGACTCGGCAAGAATAGGCTAGCAAAGCTTAAGGTTTGATGTGCCCATCGTGTACAGTTGCCTATATAAGAAAGTTCTTTTCCTTTTGTAAATATTCAGTAAGGAGCCTCCCACATAATAGAGAAGGAACATTTTGTTCCACATACTGTCACTCAACTTATGTCTTTTGACAAATCGAAGTGCTACCAGGAGGAAGAACACATCCAGCAGTTGCAGAAGAATCGTGCAAAAAGAATGGCAGGATTGAGTTAGAGGAACTGCCTGCTTTATTAGAGTGAAGAGCCAAGATATAGAGTGAAAGAAAAGTTCCCATGCTCCAACGGTGAGCAGTATCTTCGAATGCAGGAATACTTGATGTAGGAGATAAGTAAATATATCTTCTAATGCTGTAGTTCTTCCCTCACTGGGCTTTCTTGGGTAAAACTGTGTCTACATTTTATGGGATGATGAGTTATTTTCCCTCATATGGTTCTTTTCCATCACATGTATTTTCCCATCACATGTTGCATAAGAACAAATGAGAAGCCAATGCGATGCCTAATGAATATATCAAATGTTGCATAGAAGGGATGAGTTGCCAATGTGATGCTTAATGAACGTATCCAAGTAAATGCTGTTGTATCCAGGCAAGCTTGTAATTAATTTGGAAATTTTTACTAGTCTAGCTACGGGTAAGATCTGTGCCAAAGATTTCCAACAGCCATAGGCTATTCAATTACATATTTCTATGGAACTCTTTAATAGGTTGACTTCTTCCAAGAATAGTTATGTAGAAAATCTCCTCCATTTTCTTACAAGACTTAATTAAAAACTCGTCATACACACTCAGCTGCTCCAAAATCTGTTACCACTACCAATGACTTCTCTTTCTACATAAATATTAAGCCCACTATTTCCTTCTTGTGACCTCTAGGTTGCTTGTTAATACTTAAATATCAATTACACCAGTCACTCTCCACCAAATAACAAAAGAAATTTTTAATTAGTAATAGAAAATTACAGTCCTTCAGCCAAAGGTAGTAGAATTTGATTAATTGTTGCACCTACCAGTGCCCTTGCAACCTCAACATCAGTAAATCATGCAATCTCACCAACTCTTGCCATTTTACTATTGGTAAACCTTTCCATTCTGTCACCAATTAGCCTTGGATCCTTGTTCCCGATCAGTTTTGCAATCTCACTGTCACTTTTCCACAAATTTCCTCTGCCGACTGACTATGATTGGTTTCATAGACTCAAAAAACCAAAAAGTTTGAACAACACAAACCAATACTCTGCTTCAAGACTTGACCAAAGGTAAGGTAACTCCTCATGTAAAGTGGCCTCTAGGTTACTTTGATAGACATTGAAGCTTCATGTTGTGATCCTTCGTATATATCCATATGACCCTCAAAATAATGAGTGTTCATTTCCGTGATGGTGCAAATATAATATCTTTTCATCAAGTATGACAATTTGATAAATTGTTGCCAATTTTCAATCCAGAAGATGATAATGAATCACAATATGATCCCTACTCACAAATGAACTAAATGGCAACTTCAATTTCGTGTGTGACACTTTGTATATTTCAATATGACCCTCAAAGCACTGAGGGTCTCATTCCCATGGTGGTTCAAGTGCAATCTCTTTTCATCAAAGTATGATCAAGTGCTATGATACCGACTCAACACACCCAACCCCCAACCCCAACCTAGTATCAGTCCAGTCTGTACCCTATACAGGTCTGGTACACCTCTGCAAGTTCCTCCACAATTTTTACATTTTTTTTTGTTTTCTTTTATAATGATGTTGATGTTCTTGAAGAATGGCGATATGATGATGAATACTAATTTTGATTTAATAATTAATATTTATCATGACATTTGGTATTCAGTTAGCATTATCAATTTATCAATAGTGTTCTTGTAGTTATTTTGTTTATTCTATGCATACTATGTGGTTAATTCCTAATTATTAGACTAGAATATTTTATTATTTTTAGTACAACTGTACCCAAAATTAAAAAAATCGACATACTAGTGAACCCAATCCGTGGAACCCAAACCGGTAACTTTAAGAAAGTGTTGCCTAATTTCCATCAAGAAGATCAAAATGGGCCACAATAGGATATTCCCATTCACAAATGGACTAAATGTCAACTTTGACAAGTTGCCTCAAAATTATCATAAAAATTAGAGACGAATGTTACCCATGTTTATTTGAACCCCAGCAGTACCCAAGGGACAATGCTATAAAGTGTTGGAACTAAAATGTGTCACAGAAGGAAATCATAATCACAAATACAGAATTGAACTGAACTGTAAATGAATAGGGAGCAGGATGTCGTAACAGCGTGCAGGAACAAAGCATATAATAGAAATATAAATTGTTATTATTATATTAATTTTTGCACATGAGAACAGTGCATAATGTTATAACTTGGTGTGGAAAGTTGAATGTTGCGGACACCATAAGATGCAGGTAGGATCCATGTACTCCAACATATGGATGTGCATCAACAGATGGGAGCAGATTCACCGAATGCATGAGTGGGCTACTTATGTGATTAGTGAGCCATGTATGCTGATGTCTCTAGTCAAAGAAATGACTATGAAATACTCTACGTGAATGATGAAAGGACTGGAGAATCTCATCTCTCCTATACACTACCATAAGAAGTTGTATGGATCAAAGGAACAGTTGGAGAAGATGAAATGACTTGCATTCTGTTTGTTAGGGTGTGATTGTTTTGGTCACCCACAAGGAAAGGGGACAAGGGTAGTGTGTACGATGAAGAATGCTGCCAACTAGGAGATCCTATCCAATGCTGACACCAACCATAGAGGTCACAATGCACCACCATGCCACGCCTATTGGGTAAAAGGTAACTTATACATTAAATAAATATAAAATATAAAGCCACATGGATATCAAACATAGTAGCATTACTCTAAAAACTCATTATGACCTGCCAAGTTTGTTGTGCTACTTCCCAAGCTTTTCTTATTTTTTTCAAAAAGCGGTTCTGATTTTTTTTTATATACCTCTTTTTGGCTCATTTTAACATTTAGAGACACAAAAATACTGAGCACAGATGGACTGATTGTTTTTAGTTTAGGGTTGAGTTTAGGGTGTTTTATTTTTTAAAAAAATTACTTGAATAGATTTATTTTAGAAGTTAATTTTTAAACAGTAATGATGTTGTCTTAAGTTTATATGCTAATGAGAGTTTAGGTAAAACCACAGGGATGTCCTTAATGGTCGTGCTCCATGACGGTCTACTATTTAGCACAATCCCTTCGATTTTTACAGGAATCCTCTTAGGTAAAATAAAAATTAAACCCTACGCATTTTTTGTGATTGAATTTTTTTATGTATCCTGTTTATTTTTATCTCTATGCACTGAATTTCACATAAATAATAAAAACACTTTTTTATTTACTTTTTAACAATTATTTCATCATTTATTAGTTTCCCTAGTCTTTACGGAGTTATCCCCATTTTAAACAAAGGCAATTAAATTCCATTTACAATTTTTCCATGTGTAAACGTCATGCAAATAGAATGCTAATATGGTCCCATAAACCATGCCATTACTATAACCAAGCTAGCTCAGTTAAACCAAGAATAGAACAGGTAGTGCCATTCATAGATGAAGGGACATAAAGGCCTTCTAGGCTGGAATGTTTTCCAATTTATAAGTGGTTTCCACCGGGTGGGACCATCCAGTCAACCTCAAGAATTATATGCAGAAAGGATTATCATTATCCTCAGTCAAGGATCCCTCCCAAGTTAATTCTATTCCCAAAATGGCAATCGACAGGATGATGGAAAAGTGAGATTTACTGTCTTCAACTCCTTCAGTGAAACCCAAGCCATCATATAAAAGCAGTGGGACAGAGATAAATATCCCTCTATACATGATTGCATTTGCAATCAATCCAAAATGGCATGTGAAGAGGCTTGGGAAAGTGCCACATATAGATGATACAAAAGTAAAGAGGTTCAAAAGATCTATCTCAACAAATTTATCTCTAGAAGAATCAAACGTAATCCAACAGTAGATATACATTTTATTTACCACAGTTACTTTTTCAACAAAATAGGAAAGGAAAATTTAACCATTGGCCAATATGAACCAATTATAATGGGGAGGGGATCAGAGGAATGGAGCACCAAAGATTTATTAACTTGCCCTGTAATTACTGTGATTTGTTGCCAATTTGTTAAATACAGAGGGAAATTGGTCCATTTACTTCTTATTCTCTATTTTTACAAAGGGGACAATGAACATGTTAAATAACTATGTTAACACAGTTTTCTAAATAAGGATGGTAGGAAACATGTGGGCAAGTATCCAAGACAGCAGGGGACACAATAGGCCAGAGTTTTATGGTACGGAAAAGGGACAGCAAGTTAAGATATAAGAATATTAAAAAAAATGAAATATGCTAGATAAATTTGCACGATTATGCATCATTGGACATTCCAAAGTCTAACATAAACCAAGCAATGTAGCCTGTTGGACTAATAATATGATTACATTGCTTACATATTTTAAGAAACTATGCCAGTCAAAAACTATTCCATTAAAATCTATTTCATTCTACAAAGTAAATATATTATCTGTATTTAGAAAATGGTAAACACATGTTTATTTTATTTTGGCGGTGTTTCTCTGATGGGTGTATTTTGAGGGGCACCTGGAGATGACATGCTGGGTGCATGGGTTGCTATAACCATGAATAGCTGACCCTATGTGTCACCCAAAGACCAGAACTTCGGCCCTAGATCAGTCAAACATTAAAGAGATGATAATGTCATTAACCATTTGATACACACAAATTCTACAACATTTGACAATAACATTCACCGCTCCTCCCCCTACTAACAAATGCTTTAAGTTACTTGTGTGCAAAGCAGGTCCCCTCACCTCATGATTATTACCAAACATACATGAGGAAAATTGTCATTATGGTAATGACTGATCATGGAGTTGATCTTGAAGAAATTGAACACACATGGGTTAAATTCCACAAATTAAAAGTAATAATCTAATAACGAGTATGTTTGTTATATGTATAACAGTTAAGTTTTACCTGCTTATCAATGCAATTCAGCAACATTCTTAAGGCCACCTCCTTTTGTAATTCCTTGATACGAGTGTCAACGCTGGATAAAGACTCAACAAGTCTCACGCAATTAAAGTCCTTCCCAGGAAGACTGCAGAGCAAAAAGATAATTCTGAATTGGATTAGCTTAAATGAAGCCAAACAGCCCTCTAACATACAAAGCATACATAAGAAAGTGCAAAGAATAGAGAGTTTGGGAAATGCAAATGCAATGAGAACAAACCCAAACAAGAACCACACTTGATTAAACTAGGCCATATGCTTAAAAAAATAAAAGCATGCCAAACAAGAGTAAAACCTCATAGAAAGTAAACTAGCTTATACATCTGCAGATACCATCTGAAATCCTTAAAATGGTGAAGAACATCTTTTGTGTGAAATTTCCGCTCATTCTCATCACGATAAATAAATATAAATTTAAAAACACAATAAACTAACTCTATAGTCAAGTTACTTGATAAAGACTTTGTATGCACCCATTTTTGCATAGTGCAAAAAATTAAATATCTGATGATGATAACGAAAACCTCCAAAACATAATTAATGTTTTGAATATGCTCAGATCAATCCCCCACATTTAAACTCGCCATTTCTACCCATTTTGTACAACTTTGCTCTTTCTAGCCTGCCCCAACTGTCAGGAAGAAGGAATTTTCCTTCCATCTCCCATTTCTAACATTTAAAACTGTGCTTCAAAACCACCGTATCAGTCTCGCAAACCATTGTCATCTTCATTCACCGCCACAACAGTTCCATAATCCTTTGCGGCGGTCTCATTAACCGCTACAGCAGTTAGGTAACCACCTCCTACAGACATCAGCAGTTCCGTCCCCTTTGCATATTGACCTCCTCATTTCACGAGCTTGATTTTCAAATCAAGGCAAGCATTTTTCTTTTTTTTGACCTCGGTTTACCACTCTCTTCCTCCACTCCACTTCAGTTCATCCCCTTGTGATCTAATTTTGATCCTTGATCAATTTTGATCTAGAGTTTACATTAGAAATTGTTAGAAGCTTTCTTTTAAGAAAAGAATTGCATTCATTTTCCCCACCCTCAAAATTTTGGATTTCCAAAGCACATTCTACTACAACAAGAGCTTCCATTTTTCCTGCAATAAACACTCCCAAGGGTTTGTTTGCATGTTGCTGCCACAACAAGGTGGATACAGAGAGTTTCAGACCAATTCTTCTGTGCTCTTTGGACCAACCACAGTCTGCTGCCATCCTACCTTCATCTTCCATCCAAGCCATTCTATCTCTACTTGCTTCACTGCTGCTGCTGTCTGGGCCAATTGAGGGCCATTGGAGATGGTTTTTCTGAGGGCATAAGCATCAACTTCATCCCAACCACTTCCGCCATTGAAGAGAGGTTGCTCATTATTTGTCTTTCGTATTTTCCTTAGTTAATTTAGCTTAGATCTTGTTGTTTTCATCTACTACAATTTACTTTTGAAAAGATCAACTAGAGAAGAAAGAAAAACATAGTTTAGCTTGCATTAAGGTTATTGATTGGCATTGGCTTCAGATTTACATCTCCTTGCTCTAAGCTAATCCCACGCATGTGGTTCACTTCAGGTCTATGCTCATTCCTTTACATCTTTGGATCTAGGGTTTATATCTATTGTAGTTACACTCCTTGCACTCGTATTGACAGAGAAACGAATAGATTAGTGTCCTTTGAGATTCCGTTGGTGTAAATCATTGATTTGCTTTGGGATTTGTCTCATACCTTAAGCTTATTCCAAATCTGCATATTTTAGAATAAAATCATTTTACTTCCTTTCAATTTTCGAAGTTAGTTTTGTTTATTCATTCCATTGATTTAGAAGAGCCATTTAAATGAGAAAAGATCCAAGAAAGAGACATGCATATCATTAGTGCATTCATATAACATAAATCCAAAAATTTCATTTGCATTTAGGGAAACATAGACCTACTTTGTTATTCACTATCACAGCATTTAGATTTCTAAAGTTCATCATAGCTTACGGTAATAGTTTAGTTTCTACTCGTCCATTTATCATTTAAATCATTTGAAAATACAAAAAAAGAACTTCCATTTGCATATAATTTCAAATTTGTGGGAAATTCATTTTATTGTTTGATTCTTGTCACATTCATTGAGTAGACTAGATTTAATTGACAAACAACATCTCATTTCCAACAAGCAATCAATTTAGTCTTAATTTGTAAACTCAACATAAGTACAATCAAACCCAACACCATTCATATTGAATAACCCACAACATACAACATTTCCTAAACTAAAACACAAGCATTCACGCATTCTAAACACTATCAACCCATCAAAAAGAACACAATGATGTGCAGGACAGCAACCTTCAATTTTGCAAAACATTTATTTCATACAGTTCCAGTTCAAGCCAAAGCAAATCTACACAGCTCCTATATTAGCCACATCATCTAAGCAGCCCCAAATTAGGCTATACCTTGCACTACTCTCCAACTCTAGCTAGTGCCACACAATGGATAGTCCCTCACACCCTTGGATGACTTTGGACAGCCAAGTCTTTCCTGACAAATTAGGACAATTTCCACATGTCCCTACTCCTTTAAAGCCCGAAAACATTCCAAAACAACATCCTTGCTGAATTGAGGCATGAAGTTTTCCGATCCACACCTTCACATGCGTTAATAGTCAGACATTTGTGTGTTCTTGACGATCAAGTGCTGCCACAACCACCAGTACTACCACCCTTCCACCACCTCATGAGACCTCAACAGCCCTTGAGAATTTAATTCATCTCTCATCCTCTATTCTAGCCTCATTTCTTTCATTTTCTCCATCTCTTGCATGACCCTCTCTGCGAAGATCAACCCTAAAGGATCGGACATTTCCCGAGGGTCCTTCAACCCTATCACAGCCCATTTCAGCTTAATGATAAAGATGAGTTGTGTTACGCAACTATCCTCAACTTCAACTTTTCCCAAGAAGTAGCTAGAAAGTTTGTTGTCCTTGACAAGCAAGTTGTGCTTACGAGCACATTGGCAAAGATTTGTCTATCCACCTCTCCTCAACCATTAACCACTCATATCTTCACCATTCATATCATCTTTCGCTTCATAGCTTCATCGTCCAAATCACCCCCATCATCACATCATCCACGGGTCAGCCACCTCAACCCATCGCACGAAAAGTCAAGTACGCATAGAAGGCCGCCTGTATTTTTGGCACGTACAAATTTGGTGAGCCTAACATAAAAGACTTGTTCTTTCTCATTTTCCATTTCCTTTCTACTCTTTCATTCCATCTTCTCTCTCTCCCATTATTTTGCAAGTATTCATATACCCCTCAAATATGACGGGAAGAGAATTTGATAGGCCTTTCGGCCGAGAAGGTTATTACTACAACCAATCCTAATAATTTCCTTCTCTCTTTGACTAGGTTAACAATTATTCCAACAACACACAAACATGTACTTCCTCTACCTATATCCTGCAACCCAATCCTCATGTCCGGATAGAGGAGGTTGATCAACCGCAGCAACCAAGTGAAACTCCGATTCAAACAATGTAACCTTCACCGACGGGGTGGACCTTTATTTGAAAATCTTGTCAAGACCGCAAATCACTCCCAAACACCTAATAATAAACTCCCCACACGACTCGACCAAAGTAGTGATATAGATAATTCATTGAATAAGCTACAAACACATACTACCACTTTCATGGCCAGCAATGATGTGTCCTCACAATCGAAGCCAAACCAAACACATACGAACGAGAACACAATCACCAAATAATTCATAATAGGGTATCATTCTTCCTCTGTGGAGCCCAATGTTAATCACACTTCTAAACAAAATTCACAGTTTCACTAAATGACCTCATCTCTACCTTGGTCGGGCACATTCGGAATTGGAGTGTGCCCAATCCTCTCAACCCGCCAACCAAACAAGTCAAAATGTAGCTACACTATGAACAACCAATTTTACATCCCCAACAACAAACACAACAATATGTACAACCACAACAATATCAGCAACCAAATCATTTGACACGGCCAAGTCGAGAGATCTTCTTACAGGGGGCTAGCACATTAGATGTTAGTGTTATGTCCTCACATTTATTCCATTCAAGGACCTATCAACAACACCATTTCATACATCATTCCCATTAATATTGTCGTTGCTTCTCGATCATTCATGCATGCAGGATTTGTGTCATGGGTGCATCTCGATCGTATGTCCACCCTAGTCAACAATTCATAGGAGTTTCTTCTCAAGCACCTTACCGCCATATTATCATACATTCTTTGAATTGGCATAGCATGGTAACTACATCTTTGCATACCAAACACCTACACATATAACAACCTTCATCCCCTGGTGATTTTGCACCCAACACCTACATGACTCCACCCTCCACCCGCCTACTCTGACACATCCACTTTGGATTTTAGCGTGATGGGAACACACGCTTGAGTACCTCAAGGAGTCGTTCGATCATGCCATTCGTACTATTGTTTTACCTCACCCCTTACCAGATCTTCTTAAGTATAAGGGAAATGGAGACCCCAGGTGATTACATCAAGGCTTATGCAACTACAGATGTGTGATCGAGAACTTCTCGCCTGGGCGAGTTGTCATCAATTTTTTTCCAAAGACCCTCGAACGGATGGCACATGATTGATACTATTGTCTCGCTTAAAGTTTCCATTCATTCGTTATACCAATTAATAGTTGAATTCGTAAGGCATTCAACATAAATTGACTCGACAAGACTACCCTCAAAGGGATAACACATGATTTGTTTTATCACTTGCTCAAGCTTCCATTCATTCGCTCTGTCAATTAATAGTTGAATTTGTCAAGGCATTCAACATGAATCGACTTGTGAAGACTAGCATTAGAGAATTCTTACACGTTAAATAAGAACCCAAGTCTATGGACCACTTCATCACAAGGTGGCGACAGTGCTATATTCTTCGCCAATGCTCTAAATAAGGACCAACAAGAGCTATGTGATCTCTTCCTTCATGCCCTCAAAAAAAACACAATAATATGTGCAAAAGTTACTCCTACAAGTCCTATGTGAGGATGTCTTAAAGAGCGGGCTAAGAATCGATCAAGCTGCCATAAATAGTGGATGTAGGACCTATGGCACCAATGAGAAGCTTGTTTTCGCTAACCAAAACAATGGGGAATATCATAACAACAATCCACAAGCTACCGATAGAGGCTAAGGCCCAAAGTCCTCAACCATAACCACAATGTGGCTATGGATGGTGTCACAAACCAATAAAAGAGCTCAATTGTACCTAATAACAAAATAAACCAAAGCAACAACAATGTCTAAAATAACAACAATAACCACGCATCTATCATTAATGTTGTCAATTTTAATCAACCAAAAGAGTAAAATCACAATAATAATTTAGCATAGAACCAAATTTGAGGTTGTGATGTCTAAAATCAAAAATGCCTATTGTGCCACCCAAACAACTTTTTGCACGTTCTAACCAACAACACCGTTACCCACACGTTAACATTGTTGATTTCAATCGACCACAAGGGCAAAATCACAATCAAAATGCAGCACAAAACCAAAACCGAGGTCACAATAACCAAAATCAAAATGACTTTCGTGGCTACCCAAACAACTACCAAAGCAACTTCGCGCAATGATGTAACCAACGTAATAATCGTCCACACGAGTTTGACTGACCAATTTTGTGAATTCCACATAGTCTTAGGGCCATGACACTCATACTTGTAGAGATTATGACAAGTTCAAGCAATGTTTGCCCAAAACCAAAGGCAACTATTCAATGAACAAGTATTAGGAACATGGAATTCAACAACAATCACGCAACCCAAACCAGTCCTATAGCACCTCAAAATGCCCACTTGCACATATACCAAAACCCCTTCCCTACCAACAACCTGCTACCCAAAGCACACAGTCGAACGATGCATCAAAACAAGTTGTCGTTGAGGTAGAGGCCAAAGAAGAAGCCAATGTGATCACTCAAACAAAGGGGTACAAAGCACCTAATGCCACCCTTCTGTGAGACTTTGGAACTTGAAACCCATAGTGGTCCTCAACCCGTGAGGAATCGACTTGGTCACGGATGTGACCATGACGTTTTCACACATATTGAACATTTTTGATGTGTGGATGGAATGCAAATCAAATCTGAAATAACCTTCTAAGTGAAGCTAGTGATCATGCAATCTTGCCGAGAATAATTAACCATTAAACTAGTATACTTGTCAGTGAGATTGATGACAAATATGCACTAAATGACTTCACATAAAAAAACCAAAGCTTGCTAGTCTATATAATTAAATACCCGCTAATAAACTCAAAGCTAAGCACATTGCAAAAAGTACAACCTCTTGAAAAAAATCGCCCAACTTTACATTAATTAAAAAAACAAGAAACAAGGCTAATATAATCATTACAACAAGACTTGTCTCAAATTGCATGACAAGTAAAAGACTAATAATAGGAAATACAACTCCTAAATGAACTAAATTCGAGTAAAGACGACTAAAAATAGACTCAAGATGACAAGTATCATTCACTAATAATATATGGTCAACATGCAAGAAGCCATTATTAGTTTAAGTGACACATGCACACTACTCAAACCAGGGCACCCCATATGCTCCTAAAAATAGAAATGGACCAAATAGTCATCTATACATAGAAATGGTGCTCCATCTCTTAGGGATGAATATATAATGATTTGACCTCAATTAAGTGTGCATCCAGTGAACTCGCACTCTAATCGGCACTTCAAGCCTGAAATTAGATGTCTAAAAGTGAATTTTAAAAATATAATTTTACACTTAATCAAAAAATCTCCTAAAAACCAAACACAACTAAAACTAATTCTAACAATAACTAATCAAGTGCCCATATTGGCATCATACTCAACATTCCCCTTTGATGCAAAGAGCATAAATGCCTATCATCGATTTGAGTCTTCCATGGATCTTCTTTAGCAATCCCTTGGTGAAAATATCAACAAATTGACCTTCAAAGAGCATAAATGCCTATCATCGATTTAAGTCTTCCATGAATCTTCTTCAACAATCCCTTGGTGAAAATATCAACAAATTGATCTTCAATTCTCACATACCCAAAGTGGAAAATTGATTACCATTGACCAAGTCTCGATAAAGATGTTTGAATTCAATATGTTTGGTTCTAACATGAAAAACTAGATTCTTGGACAATAGTATAGCACAATTGTTACAAAAACAGATCTATGTAGGCTCAAGTTGAGCCTCTCTAAAATCAACTAAGAGTCTTCTCAACCACATACCTTGTGTGCAAGTTGATGTAAGGGTTGTATATTCAACTTCAATAGAGGATAATGCAATTAGTAACTTGTTTCTTTGATGACTATGAAACCAACCCACTTCCCAATGTGAAGCAATAACCTAAAGTAGACTTCCTGTCATCAAGAGATCCTCCCTAATCTAAATTTGTGTATCTAATTAGACATAATGAACTTGTTGGTCTAAAATGAATACCATGATTATAAATACCTCTTATTTATCTAAAAACTCTTTTCACTTCTTGCAAATGCTTCAGCGATGGATTTCCCTATATATCTAAAAACTAGTGAAACCTCATAACTCTTAACTTTGGTCTTGTAAATCCACTTGGTTTCAATGACATCTTTATCTATTGAGGTGAATATGAGGTCATGTATCATTCCTCCCAATTGAATCCATCTCAACTTTCATAACATCAACCCATTGTTTTCTTTGACTAGATTCTACACAACTTCTAGGTTTCATTAGCGATAGATAAAAATCCAAATATAGTATTTTCATCATAAGCATCATCAAATAAATTACCTTTTTGAGCTTGAAGCCTTGTGATCCTCTCATAATTCTGATCCAACATTTGATTTGTTGGATGTGGATTCAACAAACACTTGTGCTTATTTGGTGTTGATGTAGATGGATGACTAGTCTCTTGGGAAGAGCTAGTATTGTTTCCTGTTGAACTAGAAACATGTGTAGGACTTTGTAAGCCCTCAAAATCTTCTTCAAGAAATTGCCCCCTTCACTCATGACCCTTTCAAAAATTTGATCATGATCAACATGCATCTCATTTTCAAAAAAATTACAATCCCTAGAAATAATTGTGGATTTACTAGTAGGATTATAAAACTTGTATGTCTTGCTTTCATCACTATAACTTGTGAAATTGTGAGCCACACTCTTAGGATATTTGAATTTCTTTTCCTCTTTGCATCTTTTATTCCCACAAAACATGTGAAACAATAATCTAAATGCTCTTGTTCCTCACTTTCTTTAGCTTGGAATGTCTTCTTTTCACCTTCTTGATTAACTTGATTCTTAGCTACAATATCCTGAAATCTTTAATAAAGTGTCCAGTGTCTTTTGCAATAATGAAAAGTAACGTTTCTTTTGCCTTTACTTATGAAGTTAGATATTTCCCCTTTGAAATACTTGTCTTGGTTGCAAGTGTTTGTTCTAAATCTCCTGCATATACTCTCATCTTATCCTCATGGGACAAGAGAGAAACCATTAATTCATCAAAACTTAGTGTTCATGTCCTTACACTCCTCAAAAGTGATCACAATATGCAACCATCTTTATATCAAAGACCTCAAAATTTTGATTACTACAAATTTGTCTTCTATGTTTCTCCATATACCCTCATTCTATGCACTAAATCATTTATCTTTATGCAATATTCTCCAACTCCATTATTTAACATTCTCAAATTTTCAAAATTCATTTTAAGAGTTTGGAGTTTTGCTTCTCTTACCTTAGCAGAGCCTTGATATGAAATCTCCAAGGTATTCCATGTCTCCTGGACATTTTTATTCTAGCAATTCTTGGGTAAATGTTTGGGTATATTGCACTCTGGAGATAGAAAAACATTTGTGCCTCTACATTTTCTTCTTCATTTTTGACTGTCTTGAACTTGGGACAAAGTATTCCAATCTTACGGTGGAGTGCATTCATTGATAACATTCTCCCAAACTCCCTAACTAAAATTTCCAATACTCAAAGTTGCATCCTTTTGAGATAGAGATATTCATAGAAGTGGAATTCACAGAAGTCGTGATTCTCTTGATAATGGCTAAAAACCCTTTTGAAATTTTTTTGAAAGAGGCTTTGATACCAAATGAAGGTTTTTGATGTGGATGGAGTGCAAATCAGATCTGAAATAACCTTCTAAGTGAAGCTAGTGATCGTGCAATCTTGCCCAAAATTACTAGTTATTAAACTAGTATACTTGTAATTGAGATTGATGATAAAATATGCACTGAATAACTTCACATAATAAAACCAAAGCTTGTTGGTCTCTATAATTAAATACATGCAAATAAAATCAGAGCTAAACACATTTCAAAAAGTACAACCTCCTGGAAAAATTCACCCCACTTTGCATTAGTTTTAAAAAAACAAGTCTAATATCATCATTACAACAATACTTATCTCAAATTGCATGACAAGTAAAACACTAATAATAGGAACCATAACTCCTAAATGAACTAAAATCAACCAAAAACGACTAAAAATAAACTCAAGATGACAAGTATCATTCACTCATAATATATTGTCAACATGCAAGAAACCATTATTGGTTTAAGTGACACATACACACTAATACCAGGCACCCCATATGCTCCTAAAATTAAAAATGAACCAAGTCTAAATTTAGTCATCTATACATAGAAATGGTGCCCCACCTCTTCGCGATGAATGGATAAATGATTTGAACTCGCTTAAGTGCACGTCCAATAAACCGCACTCTAATTAACTCTTCATGTCTAAAATTAGAAGATGTCTAAAAAGTGAATTTTAAAAATATAACTTTACACCTAACCAAAACTCTCCTAAAAACCGGAAACGCAACTAAAACTAATTAAATAGAAGCTTGGGCATGGTGAGACCAACCGCTTGTCAACCCGAAACACCTTGTGAGGCTATGATAGCCTCGAGCCAAATTTGTAGGCACCATTGTCCTCCTCGTCACTATGGGTCCCAAAATGATCCTCACAACATTCTATGTAATTGATAGGGGCACTAACTACAACATGAGCTTCGGCAACCTTAGATTCACCAAATGAAGGCCATCCCTTCCGTGCTCTTTCAAGAGACACGATTCCTATATTTAGTGAGGGTATTTATAGCCAAGGGGATCCTAGTCCCTTCAACGTCATTCAACAAACCTCAAGAAACAATCAGGGACCCATGTCCACTATAAGTTACTCGTGAATGACGTGCAAAAGTTTCTTACTCTTGACAAGGGCAAGAACCTCATTATGAATACCAACATAGTATGTGAGGCTCCCTCTCATGTTCTCATGACGACACCGCAAGAACCAACCATCGAGAAGAATGTCGAGGCAAAGAAGGAAACACCTCTTTCAGTTGAAAAACCTCATTCCAAGATTGAAATTGTATCCTTGAAGATGACCACACAAAAAATAGACATCCTTGAGAAGGATAAGCCTCTTGTTCTCCCCTTTGACCCAAAAGACCCCATGTCCCACTTCTGTCTCCCAAGGCAATCAAACTAAAACCTCTATATCTATGGTTGTTGACATCTCTACGATTAAGATCTCGACGTCCAAGTGACCTCATCTAGCATTGTTTATGACCTTCTACCCAAAGATGGCCTATGGACCCTTTATTACGACAAAGTAAAATGTTCTCTTAGTGCGGGGCGAGGCATTGTTTTAATTTGTCCAAGAGGGAGAATTATACCTTTTGGATTCTTCCTCGCATTTGAGTGTACCAACAACATAGCTGAAAACAATGCCCTACTAATGGGCTTGATCCTATCATAAGTTGGGTATTGGGAAACTTTGTATCTTCGGCAATTCGCAACTCATTACCAACCAAGTGTTTGGTGCTTACCAAATCAAGAACGAACATTTGCAACTTTATAGAAATGTTGCACAAGACTTGGTTAAGGACTTTGACTACGTACCCATAAAAGCCATTCCTAGGGCTCAAAACCAACTCATTGATTCCATCGCCACTACGTCAACACGCTATTGCACTTTCCATGGGTTACCAAACCTAGATTGCATAGTGTCCATATGAACTCATCCCCTCGTTCAAAAGAAAGTAAAAGATGAGAAAGACAATGTCGCCATAAACAATCTAGGGCTTCTAAACCTAGAGATGGCGAAACCGATGAAGCGATTCGGAGTTTCTCCAGTGCCTACATACATCTCTCTCCTCATCACAAGCGAGGTTTTTTCATGATCATCCATCATTCCTCGCCCATAAGAGAACAAGACCATGACTCTTATTACAAGGTCGAGATTATGACTCTCACCGTAGAAGACCTCAAAGTCCTTGAAGTGAAGGATGACACCTTAGACCTTCCTCCCGCCCTACGAGAATTTGAAGAGGAGAATGCCTCTCTCATTGAGGATACCATTGACATAAACATTGGGATAGAGGAAAACCCTAGAATCTTGAAGCATGGATCTTTACTCTCCCCCACAAGAGGTGGAGCCATAAGAAGCTCCTCACCAAGCTTTCCAAAAATTTTGCCTTTCCATATTCTAACACGATTGGCATCCAAACGGTTGTTGTTGTCCACAACTTGGTAACCAAACCCGATTCCAAGCAGGCTTAAACAAAACTAAGGCCCATGAAACCCAAGATAGCCCTCACGGTCAAAGAAGTTATAAAAGTTGGTTTCATTTGGCCCGTTGATTACACAAATTGGTTGTCCAACATCGTCTCAATTCTCAAGAAGAAGAACAAGATTCGGATTTGCATCGACTTTCGTGACATCAACAAGGTGTGTTCTAAAGATGATTTTTTAACGCCTCCCATCAATGTCATTATAGACGAAGCCCCTAGATATGATCTCCTTTCGCTCATGGATGGCTTTTCGGGCCACAACCAGATTCGCACCTCTAAGTCAGATTAAGCCAAGACCTCCTTTACCACCCCCTGGGGATCTTTTGCTACGTTGTCATGCCCTTGGGCCTTAAAAACACTAAAGCGGCCAACGAGGGATGTCATACATCTTCCATGACCTCATCCAAAAGATCATCGGGACATATGTCAATGACTTTTTGGCCAAGGCCAAGAAAAGAGTGTCATCCCGGCATGCTACGCATTATCCTCACGCCTCATTGAATTTGGCATCACATTAAACTCGAAAATTGTGTGTTTGGAGTCGCGAGCAAAAACTTCTAGGTTTCATCATATCCCAGTGGAATGGACATTGATCCTACAAAGGTTCGCGTCATCCTTAAGATGGTCCCGCCAACCAATGAATCTCAGATCATATCATTTTGAGGAAAGTTAGGTGTCATACATAGCTTCGTACTTGATCTTACATATATCGTCCAACCTATGAACAACCTATTAAAGGAAACCAATCTCACGTGGACCCAAGATTGGCAAGAGGCCTTCGAGACCGTTAAATGCTTTCTTCTTTCTCCTCCTACTCTCATGGCACCCCATTCTAATGGACTACTCATCCTATACAAACGCATCGACGAACGACTCTTTGGCTTGCATGATTGCTTAGGAAGACGATGACGGAAGAGAGCGAGTTGTGTTCTTTATCAATCGCATTCTCTTAGATTAAAAATGAAGTACTCCCAAGCTCAAAAGGAATGCCTTGAAATTATATTTACAACTAAACACTTACCGCTTTATATGTTGGATCAAGAGATAATGGTAATTGTCAAATTTCAAGAACTTGGCACATTTCTCTCCCAAAGGGCCCTCTCTAAGAAGGTTGGCCGACTAGTCACTCTCCTCGGTGAGTTCGAGTTGTGACATATATTAACCAAAAGTCACCAACGAACAAAATGTGCGTGATGGGCTATTCGATTCCCCATTAGAGATGGGAGATCTTAGGAATACTAACTTCCCAACGACCCACTTGCTATATTAACATGTCTATTCTCCCTCATCGCCTTGGTATGTTGATATTATCAACTACCTCACCGAGCATAACTACCCAAAGTTGCAAATCCCAACAAAGGTAGAGCTTTTGTATCTTATCCGCAAGTTAGGTCATCCTGACACGGTATTATATAAGAGAACCTTTGACGACATGCTACATCGATGCGTCAATGAGAACAAATCTAAACGTGTCTTGTTTCAATGTCATGACAAGGTTCATGCGGTGACCACTTTGACAATCGTGCAACTACCCAAAAAAATCCATAGGATGGGTTACTTTTGGCCCACCCTTGAACACGATGCGCTTGAATATGTTAGGAAATGCCCGAAATGTTAAAAGTTTTCGCATATCATACATCTTTTCACACAAGCCCTAGAACCCTTTGTCACACTGCGGCCTTTCTCTACATGAAGCCTTGATCTAATCAATAACTTGATGCATGCGTCTTCAAACAAGCATCACTTCATCATACAAATACCGAATATGTCACCAAGACTATGCCTCTAACCATTATCGCTGGTCAAGTCATTGCAAAATTCATATTTAACCGGATTATATGCATGTTGGAGCTCCCCAAGTCATTTTCGACAATGGGGGCTCTTTTAGGAGAACCCCGAGGTGTGTGAATAGTGCACTAAGTTCTTGACCTCACACCACATTGCATCACTCTATTACCTCGCAAGCCAATAGTTAGGTTGTTGTTGAAGCAACTAACAAGACATTGATATCTATTTTGAGGAAAAACCGTCAAGAATAACAAGGATTGGCACTTGCAGCCTATATCCTACTTTATGGGCTTATAGGACTAACATACTCTCGCTTATAGGGGCAACCCTTACTCTCTAGTCTTTGGCTCTAAAGTTGTTCTCCCCTTGGAGGTTCAACTTCCAAGCTTACAAGTCTCTCTCCAAGACCTCTTAGACGAAGACGAGTATAGGGAGGCATGTCTTACCTAGCTAGAAAGCTTGGATGAGAACCATCTCAAGGCTGCCCAACATCAAGAAGGGTATGCAACATGCATGGCCTGCCAACATAACAAAAAAAACATTAACACCCTATCCAAATCAAGGTGATCTCGTCCTTCGTCAAAACAATCGCATTAACAAGAAGGCAGGTGAGGATCGCAAGTTTAGACTGAATTTGTTGGGGCTCTATCTAGTCACTGAAAAGTTTAAGAAAGGGGCATATCGCCTCTGCACTCTTGACAGCAAGGAGTTCAATGAATCGGTGAGCTCCCCGCACCTCAAATAATATTACATATAGTTTTGTGTCTTTGCATTGCCCTACGTAATTGTCATTTTGCATTTTGTATCGCTCATTTTGTTGCTCATGCATGTCTTTCAACGTTGTTTCAAGAAGAGATCATACTCAACAACCCACGTGGTACGGTCTCCATACATTTCGTTGTTTCAATACATCCTCCATTATTCAATTCTCGTTGCCACCATAGAAACAACTCACAATGAATCTTTTGTACTTAGTGTTTCTAGTTGTTGTGGTTCCCCTTTCCTACATCTCTTAGCAGGTGCAAGGATTTTGGCCTATTTGGGTACTATAGAGGCTAGTTTGTGACAGATTTTTTCCATGTTGCATTTCTCTCTATAAGACACTAGCATATCTCATCCCAAGAAACCTTGCTCACCCTCCTCGACCTTTGATGTTGAGCCCTTAAATCTTATTGGTTACATGGTGTCAAGGTGCAAGGAAGGTTTGCCCTACACTCAAGAACAAAATACAAAGTAAAAGGCACAAAAATCAAAGCAAAAATTCATCAAATCTACTTCATCACCAGCCCTCGCTCGGTCTTTGATGATGGTCCTTTGCATCTTGCTAGTTGTGTGAGGCCGATATCCGGGAGTGGCATCCTTCCTCGCCTACATCTACTCTTTGGTGATGAGCCCAAGCATCTTCCTAGTTGCACAAAGCTAGGTACAAGGGGTCGCTACCGATTCCAAAAATAAAAAAATAATAGTGAGTGTCCCAAACCCAAAATAAAACTAGATGTTCAAAGCCAAAGACAAAGAATCCTTGTCATCTTGCTCATCACGATTGGCCATAGAAAGATTTAAATCTAGACCTAACACATCTGTCCAACATTTCTTTTGCTTCCATAGGAGGTTCCTATTCCTAAATCCTAATTCCTAGAAAACTAGATGCATAAGTATTCACTTGTCAAAGTGTTTTGCCTTCATTCACGACTCCTAATTTGTCCGTTGTTAGCTATTATCACCCGCCATTTCAGTTATCTGCTTTGATTTTATCACCCATGTGGACATACGTCTTGGTTTCACTGCAAAACAGCTTTGTTAGAGCGCATTTGTTCATTGTTCATCGTGCATCCCCAAACATTATGTCACAAGATTAAAATTATTTTTAGCATTGCATTCATCCATTTTGTCTTACCACTAGGTCATGTACATGCATAAACAGATAAAGTCAAAAAGAAGACTTACACATAGGAGTCCCATAATCATCTATGTCAAAAGTCTAATATATAAAGTATATATGTGTCAAGTCGAAATTTGTGTAAATAGGTCATCACATCCACACTCGTAGGGCATGTATGGGCTTAAAAATCAAAAATACAAAAAGGAGTATATGAGTGCCTCCATATACATAATGTATCACTAACTAACTAAAGCGGATTCACCGATGTGACCCTCCTCCTAATGGAGCAGGAGGGGGCTCTTAGTCCTATGCACATGAGGGGCTCAATATGTCGAGTGGCGAGGACTCCTCAACCTAGTCTTGTGTCTAAGCCTCGCCGGCCAACCTCCAATCTTGCATGGGTCACCGCCTCCAACTAAAAGAAGCTTCGTGATGTACCTAAATTTATAATGAAACACCTCTCGCATTGCCCGTAGCTCCACCCCTAATGCCACGAATCTAATGAGTCCACGTAGCGTGTAGCCGCGCCCCATGGTAAGTTTGGTCAAAGACATCGGTATGTCGCCCAACACCCAGTGTAAGATGAGGGTCACTACCACCTGATCCTATCTCATCCTTAAGGCCAACGCGAACATGTCCATCAAATTGTTTCGAATCAATTGCCTCAACCCACTAATGGTATCTACACATGCACACACAAACACAATAGGATTCAAGAAATTTTGTTAGAAAACCATAAAGCTAAAAGCAAAAAAATGCAAGTGAAAGTACAACAAAGTAAAGCAAGATGCGAAGAATAAACTTAAACCTACCCGGGTCCCCGTCCCGCCTAATCTCGGTCGGACTCCTCGTCATAACCCATGTGCTCCTCGTCTTGTCTGTCCTCTCCACCAAGGTCCTCGCTAGCAATGTCATCCCCATTTGTCCTTGTCCCCCTACCACTACTACTATGAGTTGTGGCTACAAAGTGGTTATTGTGGTTGTGGCTATACCAATGGTTGGGGCCTTGCTTCTCATCTCCTCGACCTCTCTTGTGAAGTTTTGTTGTTCCCCCATTTGAAATGATGGGCACCACTGGTGTTAAAGGTGTCCACGGTAACCTCCTCAACCGTGCATCACATCTCTCCCGCTCACCTTTCTATATGACCCGTATTGTTGGAAGACCAACTACATAAGGTAACTCGAACTAATAAGGCATCCATCGGACAAGTTGCATCTTTACCTCGTCAAGTCTGTCCTCAACCTACCCTACAAGGAAGCAAGCCATCGATGACGCACCCTCACCAACCCAAGATCCCCACATCCCCAAATATGGCTCTACTATCAAGTCAACATCGCGGTGACCCATTGTGCATCTATAAATAGGGCCATATTCCCTCATCATCGTGCCCTCATGTCTCCAACTACACCTAGCACCACCCCTCGAGCATATGGCTTGAACCTCTCATACACCCAACTCATGACAAGAATTGGGTAGCTAGGTGATTGACCCCATCTGCTTTACACTATAGAGAACTTTGTAAGTGCATGACAACATGTTTGGCACCCAACCGAATTGACACATGTGCTCCTTAATCTCCCCAACAATGGGAGCCCAACAATATAATAAGTGATCTGTCCCTTGTCCCCGACTATCTGCGCAAGGCCAAGATACCAATAATGACCTTACAGAAGTTAGGGATGTGGAGCTCTCTCAATCCAACCAATCCAACCCTTGCTTAGTGCCTTCATCGGGCTCCCCGAGCATCTCTAAAATATGTAGCCCACTCATGTGTCCATGTCGGCCCTTTAACAGCCATCACTAATATTATCCTCCATGTCGTTGAAAGGCCAATAATCTTGTAGACATCCTCTAGAGTAATGGTCCACTCTCCCCGTGCCAATGGAAATTGGAAAATGTTCTCGATGTGTCCCAATAGGTAAACACATCATACAATATCCTACTAGAAGACACAACTAATGATACATGCGTTAACTTTCGAATCCCTCCCGCATCCGTAAGCACAACATCCTACGGGGTCAACTAAACAATATCCCCTACAACCAATCCAACTACCCGCACGACTCCTCACATAGACCCTTACAAACACCAAAACAACATAAAAGGGAACAAGTTAGGACTTTCAAGAAAAATCCATCGATCTTGCAAGAAAAACCAAATTGTGCAACCAGCAATTCATGCGCAACCGCAAGTGTCAATTATGCAATCGCCGTTGTTTACGGTTGATGGTCAGCATCTTCACATCGGTTGTGTCACTATTGTGGCGCTTATGCGACCCCCAATCGTAAATGCGTAATCGTTGGTCTCTGAGACCAATGGTTTTGTATCCACATTTGGCAAAAATAAAAACTAACAAAACTACCCAAAACCCTACAAAACTTGAAAAATAGCGCTTTCCTAACCTACTCGTCTTACCCTAGATTTTGACACTAACCTTGTACAATTTGACCACCCCGAAAAGTAGATCAAAGAAAAAAACCCTATTCCACTCGAAAACACATATGACTCACTTATCATGTTGTTGGTATCCCTATCATCATGATGTTGTCACCTCTTTGAAGATTGTTTGTGTAACCAATGGTCATTCTTGCAAAGCTCAAAAATTACAAGAAGCAAATACACATGATTTGTAACTAGGTAAGTTTTTTAATATATAGGTGTCCTAATCAAAGCTAAAATTTGAAAAATTACCATTTATAGTGTAGTGCATAGGGGCATATATGTTCATGTTTTGACCATTTTTGGGTGATTTTGTTAATTTTTGCAGCTCTATGGGCAAACAAGCACCTCCTAACACTTGTTTTGTTCTACTAACATTTTATTCTCGCATAGTATGTTATCGCTTCATTTTGGTGTGTTGATTCTATGGGGCCTACCGCCATGTAGTGCTTCTCAAACTGCACAAACGGTAAGTCGTGTTATTTGAGCTTTGATTATGTAGTCTTTCATTTTATTCTCTTTACACTACACTTGATTTCCATTTGTCTAATTACAAGTGGAAACACATCTCGATTGGTTTAAACCCATCAAAAAGTAAGGCAAGGTAGTCGGTCCTCCCCCTCCCAATTCTTTTGTACATACTTCTCAAACATCACACCCTAGCAAACTCATGGTAGGGTTGCTTCCCCGAGGGGGTAATATGTACGCACCCATTTTTACACGGTGCAATATTGTAAATACCCAATGATAATAACAAAGATCTCTAAAACATGACAAATGTTTCAAAAATGCTTAGACCACTCCCCCCGCATTTACAGCTTGTCCTTTCCCCGTCCATTTTATCCAACTTTGCTCTTTATAGCCCTCCCCAATTGTTAGGAAGAAGGGTTTTG
Source organism: Taxus wallichiana var. yunnanensis (assembly GCA_018340775.1). Taxonomy (NCBI): domain Eukaryota; kingdom Viridiplantae; phylum Streptophyta; class Pinopsida; order Cupressales; family Taxaceae; genus Taxus; species Taxus wallichiana. The sequence continues at coordinate 1,006,742,749 of CM031242.1, forward strand.
CTTTTCGTCTCCCATTCCTAGCATTTTAAAAATGCACTTCAAAATTGCAGTGGCAGTCTCGACAACCACTATGTCATCTTCATTCATCGCCACAAAGGTTTTGTAACCCCTCACGGCAATCTCGTTAACTTTCGCGAAGATTACGTAACCACCTACTACAGCACACCGGCAATCCCGCCCCTTTGCATGTGGAGTTCCTCTTGTTTCATGAGCGTGATTTTTAGCCTTGATTTTCAAGTCAAGGCACATGTTTTCCTTTGTTTTGACCTCAATTTACTACTCCCTCCACTCCACTACAATTCATCCCCTTATGATCTAATCTTGACCCTTAATCAATTTTGATCTAGAGTTTACATTGAAAATTGTTAAAAGTTTTCTTTTAAGAAAAGATATGCATTCATTTTTCCCACCCATAGAATTTTGGATTTCCTGAACACATACTACTACAACAGGAGCTTCCATTTTTCTAGCATTTTGAGAGATAGAAAGCCAAGGCCAAAGGAGATTGTTTCTTGTTCTAAACACTCCTAAGGGTATGTCTATTTGTTGCTGCCATAACAAGGACGATACAGAGAGATTCATACCAGTTATTTTGTGCTCTTTGGACCCCGGCCACAATCTTCTGCCATCCTACCTTCATCTTTCCCCAAGCCATTCTACCTCTCCTTGTTTCATTGTTGTTGTTGTCCCAATCAATAGAGCACCATTGGAGATAGTTTTTCTGAGGGTATAAGCAGCAACACCAACCCAGCCACTTCCACCATTGGAGAGAGGTTGGTCTTTATTTGTTTTGCTTATTTTCATTAATTAATTTAGCTTAGATCTTGTTGTTTCCATATGCTGCAACTTGCTTTCGAAAATCCACTAGAAAAGAAAGACAAACATAGTTTAGCTTGCATTAAGGTTGTTGATTGTTATTGGCTTCAGATTTACATCTCCTTGCTCTGAGTTAATCCCACATTTGTGGTTGACTTCAGATCTACGCTCATTCCTTTACATCTTTTAGATCTTTTGTAGATGCACTCATTTCAAAAGAGAAATGAATAGATTAGTGTGCTTTGAGATTCCATTGGTTTAAATCCTTAATTTATCCTGGGATTTGTCTCATACCTGAGGCTTCATTCAAATCTGCATATTTTAGAATTAATTTATTTTACTTCCTTTCAAAATTAAGTTTTGTTTATTCAGTCCATTGTTTTATAAGAGACATTTAAAATAGAAAAGACCCAAAAAGAGACTTCCACATCATCAATGCATTCATATAATGTAGATTAAAAAAATGCATTTGCATTTATGGCAACATAGACCTACTTTGTTATTCACTGTCACAACATTTAGATTTCTGAAATTCAACCTAACTTACAGCAGTAGTTTAGTCTTTACTTGCTGTCCATTTATCATTTAAATCATTTGAAAATACAAAAAGAAAAGCTCTTGCAATTGCATATAGGTTCAGATTTGTGGGAAATGCATTTTATTGTTTGATTCATTCAGCCCTATCACAGGTCATTTCAACTAATTGATATAGATAGGGAGTTGCATTACGCAACTATCCTCAATTTCAACCTTTCCTGGGAAGAGGTAGCTAGAAGGTTCGCAGTCCTTGATGAGCAAATTTTGCTCGCACAAGCACATTGGCAAAGATTTGCCTATCCACCTCGCCCCTGACCATTAACCACTCATATCTTCAACAATCATATCATCTTCCGTTCATAGCTTCATCATCCACATCACCCCTATCATCACATCATCGACAAGTCGGTTGCCTCAGTCCAAACCACGAGGAGTTGAGTACGCACAGAAGGCCACCCTGCGCTTTTTGGCACGTACAGACTCCTGCCAATATATACAATAGCATGCATCCAATAGATAGCCTTGTAATAGCTACAAAACAAAAGCATTTGCACATAAAAATATATTGCCATTTTGTATATATTTTAATGCCAGTACACTTGTGCCAGTAAATCTCGTATATTCACCCAAGGATACTACCTATCAAACATACTTGTGTCAGTTTATAGCAGTTCCAAAAACACCTTTTAGTCATCAGTAAAAATCAATACATTTGCTTATTCACACATGCCTCAAATAAAAGTACGGTGGGTAGTTCAAAATATTGAGATTCACGAGGTTTTACATAGCCAATCTACAGCCTGCATCATTGATGCATGGAATTTTGATCCTGATTATATAGAAGCATTGCAAAAGTGTAATTTCCTTTTGAAAGTTCAGTCCTGTTGTTCCAAACATCTTATAGCTGTAAGCATTCTTTTCTTAAAATTTGATATTTTTCACCCAAAATTCCAAGAAATGTGACACTATTAATGCTTATTCCAACTATATGGAAAAAAATCTATAAAGTTTTCTGCAGATACTTCTACAGGAAACCAGATATGGGCAGCCTGCACTAGCAATGTCAAAATGTTAATCATATTTGAGATAGTCCCATGTTCAAATGAAAGCTACAAGAAAACAATGGCATAAACCATTTACCTCTATCACTTTACTAAGTTCTCCTCCTAGGATCTGGGTATGGTCAAAATGTTAATCATATTTGACTTTGTCCCATGTTCAAATGAAAGCTACAAGAAAACAATGGCATAGACCGTTTACCTCTATCACTTCACTAAATTCTCCTCCTAGGATCTGGAATGGCCAAACCCATCCATACAAAATCTATGTACCCTCTAAAGAATCCTAAAATTCCGTTTCCCAGAATGTACCAGCATATATGAGGCCTTATCGGACCAATTGCATCCCAAGTTCTTTAAGTCTAAACCATGCAAATCTTTATTCTCCTCCTTTCTCTCCTCAAAAATAAGCATGCCAACCTTGGTCTAAAACGCTTTTAAAAATAGTCTCCAAAATACAAAAACTCAACAACATTATCCATGCATTCTAATTTCCATGTCTGCAAAGCCTCAACAGTTTGGCTTTTGAATACAGATAGCAAAATCCATATAAATAGCATCTCTGTAATACATTGACCGAACTCTATCGTAAGGATCTATCTAGAAGTCTATTAAACGTTATTCTTGCATATGCTTGCTAGATAAGGGTTGCACTGCTAAAACATGTACTGAAGTACCAAACATAATTTAGGACTTGTTTGACAATGCAATTCTTATGCACTCACCAACCCTAATTCATACAATTTTGACTTTTCTTAGCACACACCCTAAGAGACAATATCCCTAATTAAAGCAAATAGTCCATTTTCATCATTAACTAGCTAAGATACCGGTTCTCCTAGGTATACAGCAGGACCCTAGCCTGGTACATCCCAGGTACGAATCCGATTCTTCACGGATTCTACCCAAATTCACCTTAGATTCTTCTGAATCCAGGCTGCCCAAGGCTAAAAATGTCTTTTTTTAATTTTTTCCCAAAAAAAAAGTAATATTAAAATATAATTAAAAAAATTCAACCCTAAAAGCTAAGTGAAAAAAAAAAAAAACTTCCTATTTATTAGGCTAGAATTTATATATGCATACTATGTGATTAGTGTCACTAATTTCCTAATTCTTAGGCTAGAATTTCTATAAAAAAATTATAGTTTTTTTGTATGACAGTATCCAAGGCAAAATAAATTGCCGTACTCAACAAATCTGATTCGTTGAACCCAAATCCTAACCCTAACCGCAATTTGAATTGGTAACTTAATTAAATAGCAAATGTTGATTTTCATTTCACCTTTGAAGAAGGTTTATTGTTACCCTTATAGTTAATTCACTTGTACCATTTCATTCACATCCTTCGAAGAGGCTTGAGCCTTGAAGAACTTTCTTTTCTCCAAGCTATGGGTACAGTGGGATTGCTTATAAAGAGGTCAGGACCAATCCTCCAATCACTTTGAAAACATTTCATTTGCCCTACGTATTGTCTACTTGAGCAACAGTAGGTCTTTTTACCTCATGAATTTGGGGTGATACAATATGGTAGATATTTCCATGCAGAAGTTTGAGGTTTTCCGAGGCTTTCGTATATACCTTCTTCAATGGTGGTTCAAAAAGCAAAGATTTTAGAGTACTTTCCACATGTAGACGAGTCAACTGTCCTAAACTATTGTTATCGAATAAATTGTTTCTAGGAGAAAGTTTGACCTCTTGAATTAGAATGGGAACCTTTTATGGAGCAGCCAGCCATATATTAAAAGAGAAATAGCCAGTATATTTGAAGGTGCTATCAAACTTCAATCCTATGGTTCTAAAAGAAAAGGTTTACTTATTGACTAGATCAACTCGAACTTGGAATTTGTTGACAGTAATACCATTTATACACAAACTTTTTCATGATAATGCTAAAGTTCTATAATTAAACACAATGATATTGTTCACACATATTTAATTGACAGCCCCTAAATGAAAGACAGAATACACTCATAATCTAGGAAGTCAGGTAAAGCTCTCCAGGCAGGGGTATGGGTCCGGGACGTATCAAGTACATGCACATACTCAAGTACAGGGGAATGTGCAGGGTATGCGTTTTAGTACCCAGCTGCATCCGGGTATGTCGATCATTTCCAAAGCGAACCCACAAGTTTTTCTGGAAAAAAAAACATTTTTCTTTTCTTTTGTGGTCAAAATAAAGTCAAAACTACTTTAAAACATTAAAAACGAACCCTAATTCCAAAATACACCCCTGAAACTCTCTTTTTAAACAACACATTTACCTCACATTGCATACTTATCTTTCATTGCACATTTGCTCTCTCATATTCAGATTTTCAATTGCTAATGGATGATCCTACACCACTACAAACCAAGTAGATCAACGAGCTTGCAACAAAGAGGCTAGGTGATTAAAAGTAAGTTTGTGTGGTTTTAGTTTTTATTTTTATTTTTTAAAGCTAATTTGTAGTTTATAACTTGTTTTCAATTTTTTGCTAATGTAACATTTCCACTTTGTTTTTTAAGTTCTTAACATTGTTTCAACCTCTAGCTATCAACACTTAAATTATATTTCATTTATAATGTGTTTCATTATTTTAGATTGTTAACCAAGGAGCTATAGGGATTTGTTAAAATGGTTGCAGGATCTAGTTTTGTCGGTCAGGGTATAATCATGAAATACAATCCATGTTCGCCCCTTTGAAAGTATGACACACCACTACAACTGTCAGGAGGAGGGGGTTATGTTTGGCTTTGCTCCTAGTGCAAAATCCAATTTAAGAGCTAGCCAAGAAATCACAGTTTGTGGAGTGTCGGATGGAAAGGGGTTGCCATGTACAAAAACCCTTGCATATATCAAAGAGCAAGAAGATGTGTATGTAGCAGCTACCTCAAGATTGAAGCATCCTTTGGCAAAGAAAAGATTGAGAGGTAGCAAGCCACCTATTTCTCCACATGCCAATGTCATGATCCCATCACACCTGTTTTTATCATCCCCATGGCTGAAGAGGTGATCCACCTCTTAGTCACAAGAGAATAAAAGTAGGCCCACTGAAATTGGCATTCAAGAATAAAAGCGGGGTATAGACAACCTGAAATTTTCACATTTTATTTATACATGTGATGTCCTTGTTAATGTTGTTAGATTCCCGTACTAAAAGGATGGGATGAAAGCAATCAATGATGCCCCTAAAGGGTACACCAGCCCAGGGTATGAAAAGGTGTGTAACACCTTATTAGCCAAGAAAGAAAACATGTGAAAGATTCATTGCAACCCATCAAGAATTCATGGGCCCAAGCAGGGGTGTCCATTGTTTCTACTGGATGGAAAGATAGGGCAAATATGTCATTGATCAATGTGGTTGCAGTATCCCCTAAAGGGGCAATATTTTTAGGGTTGTTGATTGTGAGGGGCAAGTGAAGGATGCCCATTTTATAGAAAACATCCTCATAAAACCCGTTGAGGTGGTGGTGTCTCAAAAGAATGTCCAAGTTATAACGAACAACACGAAAAATTGTGAAGTTGTGTGGAAGTTAGTTGAGGAAAGGTACGGGCACATATTTTGGACACCTTGTGCCATTCATTCCCTCAACCTAATGTTACAAAAATTGGGCACCAAAATTGCTTAGATCAAACAAATCTATGAGGAGACGAGTGAGATCCAAATGTTCATCAACAACCACCACATGTCCCAAGCCATATTTAGAAGCTTCTTGAAGTTGCATTGTTGGAGATAATTATCATGATTCTGTTCTTTTTTAATTTTTAATATTAAATTAATATTGTAAGTATGCAATTTGTAGAATTTTGATTTTAACATTTTACTTGTTTTTAATTTTCTTTGTTTTAATTTTCTTATTAGGTTGTCGAAACTCGATTTGCCTCACACACTCATCTTGATATGGCCTATGAAGGTGAAAGAGTCAATTGAGCCACATGGTTATCAATGTCAATTGAGTACATGGAGGCATGCAAACACTAAGAGGGCTACAAAGGTGAAAGTGTTGATCCTCGATGACGAGATGGTGGATCATGTGAACTACTTGCTCAAATTTATCAAGCCTATCATGAATATGCTCGAATTTGCTGATATGGATCATCCATGTTTGGGCGAGATTTATGATGGAATCGACTTAATGATTGAATTGATTAAGTCCATCATAAATGACAAAAGAAAGATCCTACAGAGAGTTTCTTCAAAAATGTGCAGTCACATCTCATCGACACGTGGAATGTAATATCCCCTTCTAGAATAAGTTAGGAATTAATACAAATCTGATCACACAGCTGAAAATAATTAATTTTCAAACCCTAACTACTGCAAACTTCAAAAATTCATATCTTTGGCTAGGGAAGTCCAAATGAGCTGAAATTTTGGATAATGGACCATAAAAATATGAGGAACAATATGCAAAAATCAGATTTTGCACAGCCAACCCAAAACCCTAATTTTGACCTAAAAAGTAGGTCGCCCAGCACTTTTAGGGCACAAAAACTACTCCAAAAATTATGAAATCACCCTCTCCTTATTCCTCCTAATTTCTACAATCAACCCCAAAACTTCATATCTGAAATAAATACTAATTTATAACAACCGGGAAGCATGCAAACAGCTGAAATCTTCTAAAATTGATAACTCCTTCAATATTCCATGTTTTCTCTTCAAATAAAATGCAAATAGTTCTATAAATTAAGATCTTTCCGCAGAAATACAGATCTGAATTTTATGATAACCGAAATCCCTCCAAAACAGCCCCCAAAGTCCCCAAATCAGTCGTTAGGGTTTGAGTAAATGGCATAAATGATTTCCGGCACTCAATAGCCCTTCAATACACTTAAAACAGCTGCCCAAACTCAGCAAAAATAAGCCAACACAGATCAGATTTTGAATAAAGCTTGTTCACCCTTAAAACATGCTAAAAGATGCCCTATTCAAGTCGCCATAGTTAGAATAAAACCAACAATAACCAGCAGATCTAAAACACCATAAAACCCTTCATCATATTCAATAACATGCAGATTTTACTCTCAATAAAAGGCGCCAAAGCTAGAAAGAGAATCACCACCAAGTAGATTTGCAAATCTAATGAAAATACTTCAATTGAATATCAAAACCAGCTCACTAACTTCCCACGCAAGAGAGAGAGAGAGAAAGCATCAATGGGCATACATCCCAACTCCAAGCATGGAGCATAAAATAAATATCATCATAACATAAGTCTAACAATGATCCTAGCACTCCTTTTATAAGCAAGGAGGCACAAACTTCGAAATCCCTAGGAGAGGAAAATTATTAAATAAAAGCAATTTGTTTTCCCTAGGTGTGGCGTCCCCTTTTTAAAAGGGTGATTTTAATATTTAAAAGCCACCTAAATATTATTTAATTAATTCCCCTTTTAATTTGCATTTTAAGAATTTAATTAAATAATTACTTGCTCCATAAAATATTAAATAATTAAATAAATATTGCTTTATAAAGTCAAATGATAAAAATCACTCTCAAGCAATATTATAAAATTATTTAATATAATTTTCCCTCGAACATCCCTAAAGCCCACGGGAATGATAGACTAAGGGTCTTCAAAAATGGGGACATTACTTGGAACAAAATGGCCACCCCGTTGCATCTTCTTTCTTTTACCTTGACTCTAAAATACTACAGTGTGGAGATCATTTCTTTGCCTAAGAGGGTCGCACCATATAGGGATATAAAAGTTAGTGGAGTGCACAAGGCAACCTTGATTAGACTCTTCCCCAATCCAAACGTACATGACATGGTTAGGAAGGAGTTCGTAAATTTCTTATCCGGAAAGGAATCAGTCCATTAGTGCTCTTTGTGACATGTACAAGATGGACAGATTATTCGTGATGGTACCTCCATGGGCAAGCATACCCCACCTCCAAACACTTGCAATAAAAATTCTGTGCCAAGTAAGATTTAAATTTTTTTAAATTTATAACTCTTTCTTTAAATTATTTTCTATGTTTTGTTTTAAACTTTTTACTTTTAGTTTTTATTTTTATAAATTTTAATTTTAAATTTTGCATTGACTTTGTGACTTGCCTCAATAGGTTGTGAGTTCTTCTTCAACTGAGCGGAACTAGGGTACCTACTCCTTTATCCACTCAATTAACTGCAACAAGTTGGGAGCAAAAAGGCAAAGGATTTGGTCTTTGTGCATTCCAAAATGAGCCTTCCAACACACACGCAGAATGGATACAAGGGGAAACAAAGTGTTGGGATGTAGACCCAAAAACTCCAAATTTGGAAGCATCCATTGGCCATCTTTCATTGGTAGATCCGAAACTATAGGCTACTTTGAATGGTCAAGCTAGCGGGAGCGACACTACATCGCTACTTGTATTTCTAATGAACCATGTGATGGTTCTACTTCGAATGAACCACATGATGTATCTACTTCTAATGAGCCACATGATGGTTCTAATAATGCTTTCGCTGAATACACTAAAGAGCATTGCGATTATGAAAATAATGAATATGCTGATTTGTCATGATTTGTGTATACACTGTAACATTTGCATGTTGTGCTTGTTCTAAGTTCATTCAATGAATATCATGACATTTGGCATTGAATTATCAGTATGTTTTGTGGTTATTTAGCTTATTTTGTTTACTCTGCATATTATATGGTTAATTTGCTTATTTAACTATTTTTTTATATTTTTGTACGGTCGTACCCAAGCCCGCCAAAAGAAATTGCCGTAACTGCATACCAAGTCCATGTCCCATATCCATACACATACCGGCTACCTAGCTCATAATTATTGGATGCAATATACAAGTCTTCCCATAAAGCTTCTAAACAGGTCTACGGGAATAAAGGGTTAGATTTGTAAAATGCTACAGGTTTCAGAATTAGTGATTCAAATATGCAAACGATTGCATAACTTAAAAGTCCCTTAGCGAGGTCTTCCTTGAGTGATTCAAATATGCAAGAGATTGCAAAACCTAAAACTCCCTTAACAAGGTCCTCCCTAAGCAAGAATCTCAATTCTAAAATGCCCTCCCTCGAATATGAACCACTAACACAAATATGTATGCCACAAAAATACAAACAGCACAAACCATATTTGTGAAAAATTTCTAATACATTTTGAAAACTTAGAAAACAAGAAACTTATCATTCACTCTATCTGCTATGACTTCTCAATAAAAATGCAATTGAGTGCATGAAACAATCAACAAGTCAAATTTTCTGTAAAGTAAAGAACCTGCAACTGAGGGAAAAAGCAATCTTCCCTAAGCTGACAATCCATTCTTCATCTGTAAAGAATCTCACAATCGTAGCCAGGCATGCTTGCAAGAGGCTGAAAAGACAATGAAGTCGGCGCTCTAAAAAGAATCGAATAATCATAACTGCAAGATCCTCTGCTTCAGAGGTAGATAAAATGGCTCTTGCCCTGAAAAATAACAATTGCCCAAAATCATAACTCATCTGTAAATTAATATAGTATGTTCAGTTCTAATAAAATATATGATGCTGGACCTTTTACATGCTAAACCTGGACAAAGCTACAGAAAACTCGTCATGTCTTTCTCCAGGAAGAAAATCATTCTTTCAAAGAGAGTATAGCAGAGGAAGAGCTGCTGAAAATAAATTCTTAGAATATAAATTTTATATATATCTTTACCTAAATCCAAAACACAAATTAAACATATCACAAGTGAAATCTTACTCCAAAGCCGGATATACATCTTTAACTAAACCCAAAACACAGACTAAATATATCGCAAGTGAAATCAAATTCCAAAGCCACGTGGCAACAACGGCCGGATGTAGTGTTATGATGTCATAGCAAGAACAGTTGTTTCATAGAGTAAAAAGAGCAGATTATTGCTATTAGACAGGGAGTAGATAAGTGAATGTCAGAGGAGACTATCAGAGTGAATAAATTTTTGCAATCTCAAACCTTTCATGAGGACATTTGGAATAAAACAGTCAAGCCTCTGCATCTTATCAAACCTACATGAGATGAGGGTTGCCAAGGGATGAAATTCTAGCTCTACGGCACTGTTAACAGGTCAGTAGCAACAGCCACTTGAATATTCTTCACTTTTTATGAATCATGTGTCTGAGCACATTGCTGCCACTAGAACAGAATTCAACAGGGTAGCAGCTAGCACAGAAACCTGAAATTGCAAGGGAATTTGCTCAACCATTATTAGCTGATAGGCTATATTATGGGAGAAAGCACTGCCTCTAGAAAGAGCCTCATGCCAGAAATAATTTGCAAACCCTGAAATAATGCACATACTTCCATTTATTGTAAAGTTCTTTTAGGCTGTTCTGATAATGCTTCGTGTATGTGCTAGTCATATTGGCATTTTCCACAGATCACATGCAAGGCAGGGCAGATCGAATCTCCAAACATGTGAGCAGATGGCATGGCAAATTTTATTAAAAACTGGCCAACGAGATGGCATCTCCTGCTGTAATCCAAGGGTTTTAATTTTGTAAGGCTTGTGCTTCCTGCTTGCTCGAGAAGATGTCAGGATGCGGAAAGGGCGGCAAGGGTTTGGGAAAGGGAGGTGCCAAGAGGCACAGGAAGGTCCTCCGTGATAATATCCAGGGCATCACCAAGCCTGCCATCAGGCGTCTCGCCAGGAGGGGAGGTGTCAAGCGTATCAGCGGGCTGATCTATGAAGAAACCAGGGGCGTATTGAAGATCTTCTTGGAAAATGTCATAAGAGATGCAGTCACCTACACTGAACATGCACGGCGAAAGACAGTGACAGCCATGGATGTGGTGTATGCTCTCAAGAGGCAGGGCAGGACTCTCTACAGTTTTGGTGGTTAGATTGCATTTGTGCCAGTGATTCTAACATTTTCTGTTTGGTGTTTCTTAACACCACCTTTGTTATGGAATCATTTGTTGAGCTCCCTAGTTGTTTGAAAAGCAACTGTAAGTAAAGATATAATTTACAGTTTTACCATTTAGTCATATGGCTTTCCTGAAAGGGTGCCTGTATATTACCTATTTCACTGTAAGTTTGTTTTAAGTCAAGATGATTAGTTTTTTCGTTTAGATTTGTGGCCTCATTGGAGGTAATTCAGGTTCCTTTGTTGTCGATAAAGGACTATACTGTAAGCTGCCCAGAATGATATTGTTTTGGGCTTTCTACTCAATGAAATAAAGAATAAGCACTATCAACAATTCAAACTTCTGTGTTCTCAAGAGAATCCTTGATAAAATTTGGCCAGCCCTTATCCATTCACATTTTCTTGTAGATCTACAAGGCTCTATTAATGAATAAATGCAGACAAGCTAGCTATAACTAGCTTAGTTGGAAATGCCAGACAAAAACTTGCTTTCAATTTAGGATTTTTAATTTTTTCATTTGTAATATAAAAATGCCAGACAAAAGTGGATTGTAATTGACAACAAACAATTAGGCTGTGGTGTTATGGAGGGGGTGGGTTAGATAGTTTAGGAGTCGGACCGCATATTTTTTTCATTTTGACCTGTAGTTGTACCGTGTAGTGCAAGTGGGGAATTTAATGTTTCAAGCCGCAATGTTTTTTTTTTTTTTATGCGGAGTACTATGTTTTACTGTATTGAAATGTTCCGATTGTCCCTCAGGCAACGTGTGGTGCACCATGTGGAGGGGCGCCATCACAACTGTCTCCAATAATGGAGTGTGGTACAATTGAATCAGCAAGGATGTGGTAAATAATAATCACCACCAGTGCAATTGCCAGCAGATGGTCCTCTGTTGATTGCTGTAAAACCTTTAATCACCACATTCATCCTTCCAACAGCATCCCCTATTTATATCACTACCTCGTCCTTTCATCTCATTCAGGATTCTACTGTTTGAATAAAAAAGTCAGGCAATTGATTATGATTACATTTGGCTCACTTAAATTTTTAGTGCAATGCAAGGATTTGTTCCATTAACATTCATTTTCTTGCTTAAAAAAATTAGATAAGCACTGCACACTATACTCTATGCCATGCAAACAAAGGTAGCAACTGACATTGCTGCACTGGTTGAAAGCTCTCTGAAATCAAAAGCCCCACCACTACCGGAAAAGAGCACAAATTCAATGTATTTGGTGCTAGCATCAAAGGATGTTATGGTAGAAGGCTTTTGCATGAATTCTTGTGGATTTCATGCCAACATTACCCATGTCAGACATACCGCTTCAGCACACCTTCAAATCGTTCCAACGATTCTACAACCCCTCATATTTTAACTATCACCATAACATTGCACTTCCTTTTGGTGCAAGTGCTAGTAAATATGCATGTCTCAAAGCTTATGTTAGCAGCACAGGGTGTGTAATGTCCCCTTTTTCGAATTAATCTAAAATAAAGGATTCCTTAGCAAGCAATGGTTGAACAAGGGAAGATCATGGATTATATTTCAATTTTCTTCATTCATATTCATATTCATGTTTTATTTTTGTATTTCCCTTCTTAATAAGGTCGGTTGGGTTTAGTGCCTTTAATGAGGCTTAATAAAAATAATAATGACTTATTGGGGGTCGGCCATACCTTTATGAGTTTTCGTGCCAAAAGGAGGTTATAAAAGAGTATTAGAGAGCTCATTTGAAGAGTTAGTTTTTAACGCATTTTCTATTTTGGGCATTGTGAGTTTGTTGCTCCATGTTCTTCCACTTGAGGACGAAAACCCTCAAGTGTGGCTTCCTAGAAGGACAAAAACCCTTCTAGTGGTTTTGTTGGAGGACGAAAACCCTTCAACATTGATTGAGCTTGAAGATTATTATTGATTTCAGGAGGATACTTCATATTCAAATTTTTATTGGCATTGGGCAGCCTTCCTTAGGTGGAGCAACCTACCTTGGAGAGTGATTTGATGCCCTAAAAGACATACTACTGATATTTCACTTCAATAACTGATTTGCCATATTTTACAAAGCCAGAATCTCCATTTTGGTGATTTTTGGCAAGGGTTTACTATTTTTCCTAGCCCTCGGTTTTGGCTAGTCTACTGCTAATTTAAATAATTAATTCCAGCCATGATATCAGATATTCTTTCAATCTTTTGATGTGTTTATGATCAATAAATATTGTTGTGGCTAGAATAATTGTTTTGTGGCATTATTCATTGATTTGCTTGGTGAAAAGTGGATTTGAATTCCATAAACAGTTTGCTGCCCTTGTAGATTGCTGATTTCAAATTTATTTCAGTTTGTTGATTATAAAAATCAGACTTGCTTGTATTGAGGTGTGAGCTAATTTCCTTAATTTTCAGTTTTGTCCCCAAAAGGGATATTACAGTGAACCTCCACACTTGTATGGGTGTTGTTATGTGCAGTTTACATACTTCTATATGACATATGTTACGTGCCACTTTTTCTTGATAAGATGCAAATGGAACTGTATGTAATGACCAATAAAAATCACACAACCCATATGGCTTTCTTTGTGCGTTGTTGAACACTACATGGGGTTTTGTGAATCCAGATTTACTAAATAATTTCTAAGAGGCTGAACTCAAATAACTTGGAATATTGACTAGCATAGATATCTTAAATACATCTATATAAAAGACACCAGCAGATATCAATCTCTATGAAATGTCCCCTTAGGGCACAAATTAAAGAAACACAGTTTTCTAGCAAACCCCTTTTAAGAGCAAACTGAAATCCATGACAGCAAAGTATAGAATTCTGAATTTAAATGACAGCAGCTGAACTCAAATAACTTGAATATTGACTAGCATAGATATCTTAAATACATCTATATAAAAGACACCAGCAGATATCAATCTCTATGAAATGTCCCCTTAGGGCACAAATTAAAGAAACACGGGTTTCTAGCAAACCCCTTTTAAGAGCAAACTGAAATCTATGACAGCAAAGTATAGAATTCTGAATTTAAATGACAGCAATCAGATTTTTATCAAAAATTAGGGCAGTGACCTGTTTTTGGTCTGCAAACCCTTACTATAACATGTAGAAATCTGATTTATTCAATTCCTCTTCGAATACTCCATTACAACAATACCCAAATGGCTCAAAAACTTAGAAATATTTTTAGAATACTTAGAAACAAAGAAATATTTTTTCACCAATAGCTGAATTTATTTCATCAATTTCGTGGCAGAAAATAGGGTAAATGACAGCTGACCATTAGGAGTAATTGGAGATGAAATAGAAGCTGCAATAAATTCCCTAGGGCAGATTTGATGATAAACAAACCCTAGAATGCAAACCCGGACGAATGGCAATGTGCAACACCTCCCCAAGGGTGCAACCTTCAATAAATCATTGTAGCAATCAGCAAAACAGCCTTGGATGATGCCCTAGAATATTGAAGATGATGCCCTAGCTTCGAAACTCTGTCTTTGCGCCCAAATGTGACCTCCGAATGAAGTCACCCAATAGATGTTGAGGGTTTTCATCCTCAAATCTGAATTCTATTGAGGGGTTTCGTCCCCAATAGGATACCAAGGAGGGTTTCCGTCCTCTATGGCTGAAAGTGAAAGCAAATGCATTCAACTCTCCAAAGTGAAATTAGATAAATGACCAAAGATGCCAAATGAACCCCTCTTCACCTCCTTTTATACTTTTTTGTCTCTATTTTTCAAGTGGGGTGTTCCATGTGGGATTAATAAAGTAACTTTATTTTCTATTTTAATATTACTTTACTTTTTCCACCCACCTTTAATAATTAATTAAAGTACCAGTAATAAGAATTACTTTAGTACTAAAATTAAATTATTAATTCCTCCTTTATTCTCCCTTTAGCCAACTGAATACAATGGAAAATAGGCTAAAAGGGGTCTTCTTACCGCCAATATTTAAAAATACATTTTATTCTTATAATAATATTAATAAGTTGCCCCTAAATGATGAATTGACCAGGTCCAACTTAGAAATATTACTAATGTCCATTAATTTGTAAAATGGGACACTACAATCTAGGTGCCTATATTAGAATTCTCACATAAGTTAGATAGGCACCTCGAAACTAATATCTCTCGGTGTCTTTTAGATAAGATGTATTTAAGATATCTATGCTAGTATTTATTTTTATCTATGGAGTTGTATTTATAAAAATTTAATTATAAATATAAAAAATTATTTATATGTTTTATAAAATACATCTAAAAATAAAAACTAAGTAAAAACTAACCTAAATATTTATAGATTCTATATAAGTAAAAACTAACCTAAATATTTATAGTGTATACATATATGTGTTGTGCATAGTTAATTTAGGGTTTGAGATAGGGTTTGATATATTAATATATACCTATAATAATATTTGCAATAAATAATATATATTATATTTATATGTTTTTAATAAAAACATTAATTTATATGTTTTATTTTTAATATTTGTTATGAAGAAAATATAAATTGCATTTATTTTTAAATATTGAGTTGTGTTTTTAAATATAATTATTTATTTAATTAGTTTATTTGAATATTTGTTTGTTATTTTTAATGTTTTTTATGAACAAAATATATTTTATATTTATTTTTAAATATGAAGTTGTATTTATAAATATAAAAATTAGTTATATGTTTTATAAAATAGATTTAAAAGTAAAAACTAACCTAGATATTTATAGATTCTAAGAGTAAAAACTAACCTGCATAGTTGATTTAGGGTTTGAAATAGGGTTTGAGATACTAATATATAGTGATAATAATATTTGCAATAAAGAGTATACATCAATAAGAATTAGAATAGTTACTTACCGATTGTGAATTTTTTTCGCAATAATGATCTTCGCACTTTTTCATTTATTATTTATTCCAAGCTAATGATCTTCCACACTTTTAAAATAAATTACATTTGCGTGTATAAATATATAATTATATATTTTATTTTATGTATTAAACATGAGTCGACATTATAATATTATATATATTATTTTAACCATCAAACATTAATCGGGAAATAAAGAGTTTTTTCAAACAACGCACGCCATTACACTCCTTGCCTGCCACTGTAGGAACACCTCTCGACAGTAATTAACAAAGGGGACAAAAATAATCCCAACACGAGATTCTGAGCTTTTCACTGGTTAGATGGCTATCACACTCCTCGATGTATGATACAGGAATTGGGAAAAGACTCTGGCCCTAAAATTAAGCACTTGCTGCCTTTGATTTTATGTCTTTGCTGCCTTCGCTGGCTCATTCTTGATAATATTGTCGTTATTTGAGAGTTAAATGTACCAAGTAAGACATTCCTTGGGCTTACACGCCAGACCTAAAACTTCTATATCATCAAATTCATAAGAGAATTGCAGCCAACTTGACCTTTTATTAAACACAGTCCGTCTACAATAACAGGAGCACAACATGTGGTATCTGAACCGAGGTTTTCTCATGGAAAGCATCCTATACCAATCATCACTGAACCCAACAACTAATGGCAGTGCTAAAGCAGCTTTTACATTGTCGAAGGCACATCAGAGAAGTTCTTGAAGAGCTGAAGCATCATCTCTACTCAATGAATACCAGACTTGCCGCAACCATTTGAAATGAGCATTGATGCTTCAAATGTACTCTTATTGTTGTATGGGCATCCTGTAGCACAGTGAGACATCCGATCATGCAGTCTGAAGACAGCCAACTTACGACCTCAACCATTGCCCAAGCATGTCACTAATGGAGGCATTACATTTTGAAGGAGGAAACTCTCATCCACACCAATCATGGACCTCTCTTATTCCTCTAAACACAAAGCAAGCTGTGGAATGATCATCGGCAAATTGGGTTTACATATTTTGGAAAATTCTACTTTAACATAGAGCACAAGATGAGTAGCCCCAACCATGTTGCTAACTGTTTGAATTGGCCTTCAACAAGAAAACTTACCACTATCCATAACTTCTGTAGGCACGAGGCATTGCCTTGGCCTGCAGTTGTATATGTCAAATCCTGACTTTGCAGACATGGCAAGCTCTTCGTACAGATAAGCAGGATCTTATTTCTATTTGCAAAATGGACACCTCTGTCACATAAGTCAATTAGAAGGGCACACTTCAGCTCTTGAGTAGCAGAGACATTTTATTGTAAAAAATACCTTAGCAGTTCTACAGAAAAATTTTAACTTACCAGAGCTTTAAGACATACAAGAGATGTATAGTCAACCCGCAATACCCAAGTCTTGGAAGTGGATCTGAGAGAACTTCCTGACAACTTTTTCTACTGTCAGTCAGGGCCATGACTGCACTTTGTGGTGGTCAATAGATTCTAAATAATTGATATTTTAGTGCCATGACATGATAGCATTTCAGCATCTAAAACAGCAAACTATTTTTCAAACATGGGTGGACTTACTTCAATTCACCAGAGACAATTGTTTCAAGTCGAGATGCGAGATTTCAGACTACATTTTGGCACAGCCTTTAGACAGATGAATTTAAAATCAAATGTCTATTTTCTTCCATTCACATCCAAACAAACAGACAAAAAATAGTCAACCAGGTGATAGTACATCTGTTTAGCATATACAATGCAAAACATCAACGAGCAAGGATAAGATGTTTCCCCTCTCATATAACATAGCTGAAACAGAGGTCTACATAACTCTATCGTGCATAGTGAATTCCAAATGTTTCTTCGATTCCAACTATTGGTGTATGTTAATGTATCTCTCCTCATAGCAGCAATGGAGAACCCTTCATCTTCCTAAAAAGAATCGGACCGTGATAACTAGACTCAGACCCGACATGCCAATTTTGAACTTGGTCTCTGATTTGGCAAACAAATCAGTAATTTTAATAAAATTACACATATATAAACACTTCAATAAATTTTTAATTTAAATTATTTCTCTGTTTGTCACTTGCCCAGCCGACTCTGCAAGTCAGCTCTAAGGCTCACCTGAGGTGGCTCAATTCACAATTGAGTGAGTAGGCACCGAGACTCCCCGAGTCCCATAAATTTGAATGGTACAAAGCAACAAAACTCATTAACAAATTCAACACATTCAAAAATAGGCTTATGACATTCTGCAAAAACAACAGTAAATGCTGTCAATGCCATGCTCATCATCAGGTACCGAATCAAAACAAGGTTAGCCACAATGTATGCTTACATTTGCAGAAGGAAAAACTCAAAGCTCAAAACAAGAAGCTCAGATGGAGTCAGACCTCTCTGCTACAGGCCTTACAAAATGACAAGTAGCCCGACAATATTACCTACTATACAGAACACACCTCTCTATCCAATCAAGAAATTTTTATGCAGTGCATGATATGTACTCATGAAAAGAGTTCAAAACTTAGAAGTCTAAGCTAAGTTTAAAGTGTTCAAACTTCAAATAAACTCTTAGAAAAATAACTAGATCGAATAGATAGACAAGTCATAATGAAATGTAGCATCAAGAAACACATGAAATGAGTAAGACACTAGCAAACCTTGCTTCACTGCAAGCAGACACAAATTTGAGCCATGAACGGATATTCTCTGGTGGTCCATCAGACTCAAAATTATCTGTCAACAGGTTTACATTGATTCCCCCATATAAAATCAGAAAGATTTAACATAGAACAGACAAGATATTTCAGGCAGATAAAATGAATGACAACCACATAAAGGACAATTTTCAAAAAGAGTCCAAGAACATAGCTCACCATTATCCTCCATTTTGGAAGCAATCAGTTCGTCTCCCATACCACTTTCCAAGTATCCATATATATAGACAATTTCTTTTATTTGATTAACTGTAGGAACCCAATCAAGAGTACAGAAATGTGATGCACCCTGCACAGCATACATTTAATTATGTAATAATTCAAAGGGAGAATCCCGCATGGGCTCTTTTATCTCTAAAGTTAAAATTGTATTATAAAACTGGCGTTAACCACATGAAGTTGCAAAATAGGATAAGTCAAGAGTCATGAACTAAATTCCTTTACAGTCTACAAGAAAGCTAATATTCCTAAGCGACAATAAAAACCATTCAAAGAGTAGAAACTGATTACATAAAAATACTAGAGAAAGGGACTAAAATGCACAGAACCGGTTGCAGACAAGAACAGGGAGAATGGGGGAATCTTTGAGAAAAAAACCCAAGGCTGCATTTCAAGAACTCTGTAGGAGACTTGGCTTCTTCCAGGGAGGATTCACCAGAAAATTTACCCCAGATAGCATATAAGGTTTCTTATGGCGACCAAGAACTCTGGTGGAGCCTCGTTCAAAGAGGCTGCTTTGAAGCCAGAGCACGCAATTTCCAAAAGGAATATCAATCAGCACAAAGAAAACTCTTTGGTTGGATCCAAAAATTGTATGAATCAGTTAGTGTTCCTTCCTTCTCCCACACAAGGATTTATAGTTGACAATCATCTTAACACCCTTCTATATATTCAGAAAGAGATCTCCAATTTTGCCTCTTTGCTTAATGAGAAATGACTAATTTGTAGGTTTAATAGTTTTTAGCCCACTCTTCCTGCCCTATGCAAGTGGATAGGCTAAAATGGTCCCATCTCATGTCAGATGAGGTGGAAATTTACCCTTGTGACCAAGGACTTTTCATTGTGATTTTCCTACAACAGATGGCCTGGGATACAATTTACATCAGAGGGCTTTGATTTCATGAGGGGCTGAGCTATTTATGAATCCCTGCTATTTAGATGCCCACCCTCTAGTTGAAACTGTTAAAATTTGCCTCTGAATTTTTGACACTTTCAACCCTAGAACAAATTGGAAATGCAATTGGAAAATTCGTTCCCCTAGTCAAGTAAGAAACAGTGAATTCAGGACAACGTGTGCGTGTATATGTGTGGGGGTGGAACCAAGCAAAAGCCTCCCTACTAATTTTGCCATGGTTTGGGGGAGTACAACAAAAACCCAAAATGCAGACTATGAAAATATTGCTTTTAAACGCATGAAATCTTCTCAATATGGTTATCTGGCTAATTCATGCCCATGCATAAATAAACAAATCCAAAAAACTTCAGAAGGAATTATCACCTTGTCTGACAAGATTTATGGGTCGTACAACATAAATGAAAGCAAAAGGCTACTTGATCAAAAGGTGATTCAAGAGTGCATCATTGTGTTGCACCTAGCGATCAAGAGAAGGCAACTTCTGATGGAGATCTGAAGCAATGGAGTAGGCCCAAGAACTCTCCTTAGAATCGGTTTACTGCAATGAACATGAAAACTCAGCAGACAATGAAGACAGAAAATAAAAATTGTATTGCTTTTAAAAGTTTTGCAATGCATTTGCTTTTTACAAAGGAGGTGAAAGATATGTACAGCATAGTCAAGCGCTTGCTCGCCTTTCCCTATTGGCCACAAAATAGGCACATGTGATTGGCCTATGAAGAGATGGCAATCTAAAAGTCTTATCCTTATTATTTATTATAAGCCCTTATTATAGTCTATATACTAAGTAAACTTAATATATTAGGTGCATGATATATTGCACCAGAAATCCCCAGTAACTCCAACTTAAGGAGGTCTATAGCAAAAATAATGACTTAGAATCCTCTTAAATGGGTCCCAATGACTAGGCCTGATCAGGTACTCATGTACAATGCAAATCTTGTATGAAAAGGAAGTTGGACTAGATATAACCCCATAAGGACAACTTCCTTCACCCCTAGCAATGCATGAAGTTGAAAAAACTTGACTTCAGTGAGAGATTTAGTAAAGATGTCGGCCACTTGCAACTCTGTAGGACATAGCGAAGATCAATAGACTACTCACAAATCAGCTGCTGAATGTAATTAGTGCATGTAAACCTCAATATGTTAGGTGCACCGATGCTCCATAATATTTTTTGCAGGCTTTCTGATTGTCACGTCAAATGGTAGTATGCTGCTTCTGCTGAATGCCAAGTTCTGACAAGAACTGATGGATCCAGATAGACTTAACAACAGCATCAACAACTCAACAATACCCTGCCTCTGTGGATGAAAGGGCTGTGGCGTGTTATTTCTTGCTTGACTAAACAACAGGACCTGAGCCAAGAAGGAGAAGCTCACCAAAAGTGGATCTGTGATCATCGATATCCCCTTCCCAATCGGAGTTAGTGTAGTATAGCAACTTTGTAGAAGAACCTTCTGAATAACGAATGCCATGTGTATGAGTGCCTCTCACATAGCGAAGAATTTGCTTGGTAGCTTTCCAATGAAGCTCATGAGGTTCATGCATAAAGCAGGAAACCAAGCCAACAACAAAGGCAAAATCAGCGCTGCTGTGAGTCAAATAAATAAGGCTGCCAACAAGCTACCTGTACAAAGTAGCATCAACCAAAGGTGTAGTGCACTTAATTGTGAGCTTGACTCCAAATAAGAAAAGCGTAGAAGCAGGTTTACAATCATACAAGTGAAATCTCTCCAAGAGATCAAGTTCATACTTAGGCTGAGAAAGGAAGATGCCTGAGTCACAATGACTGATCTCTAATCCATAAAATTAGTGTTAAGTGCCCAAATCCTGCCATCTCAAACTGCTGATATACGAGCTGCCTATGAGGATGAGATCATCCACATAAAGAACACGAATGATAAGCTCACTATGATGTCGATGAATGTAGAAAGTGGTGTCAAAAGCAAGAGAATCCAAGAGAGAGAAGGTAAGAGTCTATATCGTTGTTACGCAGAACATCCCCCCCGAAACCCGGGTGTCCAAGACATCCCGCAGACATATTCTGGGATGTCGGGACGTGGGGAAAATGTCCCCAGCCATTTGTTGCATGCCAAGGAAGACGGAACGTCCCGCTGGACAATTGGGACTTTTGGGGGATGTCGGGACGCCTAGACGCCCCCGGGACGATCGAGGGATGTCTCTCGGGAGGTCCAGACATCCCCAGCATCACAACAATTTTTTTAAAAGCTTTTCTTTTAAAAAAACACTTTTTGACTTTTTTTTAATTGGAAAGTAATAATAATATAAGTCAAACGTAATTACCTAACCTCAACCGTAAAAGTGACATCCTAAGTTATTAAATGACTCTATGGCCTCATTTCATATCACATTCAATTTTCACACTTGAGCAAAGTGAGCAAAGTCAAGAAAAAGAGCAAGAGGAAAAAGAAGGGCAAGAGCAAGCAAGAGGTATTTATAATTTTATTTGCTTACAATGCTTGATAATAGTCTCTAGTTTTTAAAATTTAGATTCTATTTGCATTTTTAGGGGCTGTTTTTAAGTTTTTGTATCTACATTCACAATGTAATCATGTTTATAGTTTGTAGGATTTTACAAAATGCATACTGCATAGGGTTTGGTTGTTACTAGTTAGGTTAGGTTTTTTTAAATAGATCTTAAAACATAAAACTCTTGATTGTTGATTCAATGATTCATTGAATAGGTTTGGCTAGGTTTAACTTTTCCATGATAGTATGATACACATTCCTAGAAACAATAACATTAGGAATACAAAAACTTTGATACACATGAATGTAGATACAAAAATGAAAAACTTAATACTCCTACAACTATGTTCGATGTTTTAGTTTTTATGTTTTTGTTTTTTAATATTTTTGCATATAGTTATGGGCCTAATAGCCTATGGCTTTTTTTTAAATCATTGTGACAATGTGATTGCAATTTGCATGTAGTTATAACTTATGGCTGTTTTTTTAAATTTTTATTCATTGCACAATGCATATGGTTATGAATGTTTTACTTTTTCTTAATCATTGCATATACTATATAGTTATTGTTGTTTTTTATTCATTGAATAATACATATAGTTATGGTTGTTTTGCTTGTTTATAAATTAAAATTATAATCATTGCCTATACTTATAGTTATCGTTTTTTTAATTCATTACATATAGTTATGGTTGTTTTTTTAAATTCATTGCAGCCCCAACAATCATCACCATGAGTTCTTCTTCAGTATGGTTATGAATCAGAGGAGGAGAGGGTTGAACTTGAGATAGGTGGAAGTGTTGGTGATGACATAATTGGGGGAGGTGGAGAAGAGAGACAAAATGTAGTGCCAACGGCAACTGGTAGTTCAGCTGGTAGTGCTACCAATTGCCCCTCTCAAATGTTGTCCAGATTTGCCATTGGACCATTTGAGAAGAAGCCATTGCAACAATTTGCTGAGATACTTGAGAACCCCAAGTTTGGAGGGGGGAGTAAACTATGGAAGTGCAACATATGTGCACTAACTTGGCATGGCAACATCACCAAGACCAATGCACACTTGTTGCACCTTACAAGAAGGGGGGTTGGTCTTTGTAAGGCTCTTTCACTAGAGCAAAGAGCAAAGATGGTGAGACTTTTTAATGGAAATACCACGACAACATTCCAAAAGTTCATGGTACTAGTAGTGAGGCTAACACTCCTTTGAGCTCTCATAGGACTAGGCAAGAATACTTTGGCTAGTTCTAGTTTTGGAATGACAGAAGTGGAAAGCAAAGGGAAGAGAAAGGCCGTGGGGGCATAGCCCCCAATCCAGTTGTAGACATGTTTGATTCAAAGGCAAGGGAAGAGGCGATGATGCTATCGAGAAATTTTTCTATGTTGTTGGGATCCCATTTCATGCCGCTCACTCTCCTTATTACAAGGAAGCTATGGCCAAGGTAGAAAAAGTAGGTACAAGTTATGTGCCTCTTGGAGACACCAAATTGAGGACAACAATTTTGGATAGAAACTATTCCAAGGTTAATTTGTTAATAGAGGAGATGAAGGTCACATGGGTGTCACATGGATGCAGCATTATCATGGATGGGTGGACGAATATTAGACATCGTCCACTCATCAATATCATTATCTCTTGCAAAGATAGACCATATTTCTTGAGAGCAATTGATTGTTTTGGGAAGCAAAAAGATGTCGAGTTTCAATTTCAGATTTTGAAGGATGCCATTAAGAGGTTGGACCTTCAAATGTTGTATAGGTCATCACAGATGCAACTTATGTGTGCAGAGCAACAGGCAAGCTAGTGGAGTGTGCCTACAATCATATTTATTAGACCTCATGTTGTGTGCATGCCATAAACAATGCACCGAAATTCATTGGAAAGATTCAGTGGGTCAACAAGATAGTGAATGAGGCCAGAGACATGTAGAAGTTCATATGTAATCACCGCACATTGTTGGCAATCGTTCGAAATTTTTCGAATAAGGAATTCTTAAAACCAGTTGACACCCGCTTTGATCCTATTTTATTATGTCGGAAAGGATACTTGAGTTACAGGGAGCCCTCGCAAATTATGATTATGACACAAGATTGGACTAGGTGGCGTGAGTCCAAGACAAAGCATGGGAAGAGAGTGAAGGAAGAGGTAGAGGGAAACCTTTTGGGCTGATGCGAAATACATCACATCAATTATAACTCCAGTTTTTAACGTCATCAAATATGGTGATTCTAATGTATCCCCAATCATGGTGAGATCTATGAGTCCATTGATAGCATGTTTGGGCAAATGAAGGCAGCTATTCGGGTGAGGGACCCCACTCTGGAGTTCTACCATGAACATATTCAACCCATCATTCAACATAGATGGGAGAAGTTGAACACCCCACTTCATATGGTTGCATATGCATTGAATCCCAAATGGTATGTGGAGAGGCTAGGTAGAGTTATCCCTTTGGATGATGATGAGGTGAAGAAGGGCCTTATGAAGGCCTTTAAAAATGTATAGTCCACAGGAGGCTTCATAGATCAAGTTGGAGTGGCTCAACTTCACTAAACTTGATGGGTACAAAACTTCAACAAAGATGGACAGGGCAACATTGGCACATGACAAGCCGGTGAGTTGGTGGCGATCTGTATGGGCATCTAAGACTGCTACGAACACTTGCAATTTGCCTCCTTTCCCAGGTTTCTAGCTCCTCCGCCTCTAAGAGAGAAATTGGTCTACATGTGATTGAATCCACTTTGTTAATAAAGCAATACACTTACCTTTGCAATAGAGGAGAAGCTTGTAGTTGTACACAATGTTTTGCATATTATAGATCACAAGACAACTAAGTACAAGTAGACCCCAACATTACAGTGGGATGTAGATTTGTAGACACAAAATCACACACTTTGGGTAATTATCTAGTCTTGATTACATGCTACTATTCATATGATTCCTAAGTAAGAAAAGTACTAATCAACCCATGTCTTTGGCCACCTTTCTTTGCTTTATGTTACCACTTTTGGTCTTACATCCTTACTTGCTCAGTCTACCTTTTTATACCTCGGCATTTATCATCCTGACACCAATGCCCAACCAAGATGTCAAAGACTAGGCGCCTCGTCCCCTTTGGGCGCCCTAACCTCAATATATTTTGTTCACACTTTTCGAGACCTTTCTAGCCGTTTGAGCATCTTATATTTTTGGTAGTCGACCTTTTCGAGTTCAATTATGAAATTCAAGCAAGGGAACCATATAATTATAAAGTTATGTGATCATGATAAGGGACCAAGCACTAAGCATTAGCTATCACCACATAAGGTTGCATCCATCAAGCATCTAAGAGCTCCATCAGCATCCATCTAAGCACTATCACAAAGGACACAAGCGCTGGTTATTTTGCATACACTTCATAGGAGGGAAGTTCATTCTATTCCATGTACACATCTACTACATTTCTTTACATCTAGCTTACTTTGCTCGCTATCAAGTGCGACACGCACAAGAGCCACCTAGGGCACAATTGCGCATACACACATAAAATTACATTGGGTCTGAGATGTAGTGCAGCGCTTGGTCGTAAGTTCACCATTGTGATAGTTGAGACAGTTTGACCCCTCATTTTGTATCTTGTTTTAGGATTTGATGTCTATTTGAGGGTTTTGCAGGTTCATATTTCATTGCAAGTTTCCAACAACCTCAACGATCTTGGTGCAACCTCGGTGCAATCAAAGGCGAACAAAAGCGAACTTGCGACACCTTAGAGGAGGTTTTCTGAGCATTTCTGCAGATCTAGGCGCCTGTGAACAAGCCTTGGGCACCCACGGCGCGCCCTGGTCCCTCTCCAAGCGCCCCAATCCAGTGTATCTCTCCGTATCCGCATTTTCTTGGGTCTAGTGCGACACTCCTACCGCTCTATTCACTGGTCATCACTTGGTGCATGAGTTCAAAATTAATTGTGAATTAACTACGTACCTCTTTCTCCTCCTTGCAATTAGGGTTTCGTAATTTATTGCTTAGTTGCTTGGATGTAATTTTTGTATTTAATTGCATATTTATTTTATTGCTACAATAGCATCAGATTAGGCTCTTATTTCACATTTTAGCTTAATCAAGATCCCAAGGAGCCGAGGCAGGTAGAAGACGACAATACTATGCAACGGGATTGATCGAGCTTTCCTTTAAGGACAAGGAAGATAGTTCCAACGAGGAGTTCATGAATGTTGCTCGATGTTGATTATGATTTTTACGCAAAAATTGTCTTTTTTTTGTAATATTGACAATTTTTGGTGTATTTTAATTTGAGATTAATGATATGAATATCAGCTATCATTACACTGATCAATCATAATGGTTTTATAATTTATTTCAGCTTATTTAATTTTAAGGCTCAAATTGAAACAATTTTATTAAATTGTGCATAACTATATTTATAAATTAACAATTTAAATGTAATCAATATTTATTATTTAACTTATCTAAATCTCAAATGGTTTTATTTCATCTTATTTAAGTCTCAAATGGTTTTATTTCAGCTTATTTATATAGTTTAATCACTATATTTTTATATTTTATATATTTATATATGTTTATAATCAATCGTCCCCAAAATTTAGAATTTTTTTGCCGTCCCCTGTCACCCCATCCCGAGTTTTAAGTAACACCGGGTCCTTATAGATCTCTTCATGAAGATCGCCGTGAAGAAATGCACTATTCACATCTATCTAATGCATTGTCCAAAGTGACAATATGCAGCAATAGAAAGTACAAGGCGATGGAGTTCATTTTAGCCATAGGTTCAAAGGTCTCAAAATAGTCAATGCCTTCAACCTCGATAGAAACCTTTCGCATCCAAGCGTGATTTATATATGTCTATACTACATCCGTTGCATATTTGGCTTGATAAATCCATCTATAAAGAACCAATTTTCTTCCTAACAAAAGAGGAACCAAATCCCAAGTATTGTTCTTCACGAGAGAACCATACTCGTTTGCCATGGCTAAGTCTCACTCAAATGGCACTAGCCTCATGAAAAGTTTGAGGATCAAATGTTGTGGCTATGTATGCATGAGGAAGCTCTCTATAATCAGCACAAGTACGCTTAGTATCCACAGGATCACCACAAGAAGAGCTAGCTGCATCACAAGTATTTTGAATCCATCGAGATAGAGACCGAGGTGCAAGAGTAGATCGTGAAGGAGGAGGCTCGACAAAAATCATAGTATCATCATGAGAAACACTACCTAAAGAAGAAGAAGCCATGTCAAAAGAAAAAGTGAGAATATTTGCAAGGCTATGTGGAGGACACTCGTCAAAATGAACACTTCTCACAATGATCAGTTGGTACATATCTAGATGTGGTAGTTTGTAGCCTTTGACTTCATCACAATTTCCCATGATTATGCAAGGCTTGCTCTGTGGCTAGAGAGCCTTGCCTTTGTCTTTGGGAATGTGAGCATGTGCAACACATCCAAAGACATTGAAATGATCAACCCAAGGTTTTTATCTACTCCAAGCTTCTATCAATGTCATGGTTTTGGAATCTTTGTGTGGAGTTTGGTTCAACATGATTTGCACAATTAATGGCTTCAGCTTGAAAAGATGGAACATGTCCCCTAAACCAAATCATACAAGTAGACATTTTTTTAATGTGTGATTCTCTCTTTAGCAATGTCATTTTATTATGTACTTTAAGGAATTGTATGCTAAGGTTGGATGTCATGGCAGGCACAAAAGTCCTCAAACCGGTTATTGACATATTCACCACCATTATCAGTCTGTAAACACTTGATAAACTTTCTTAATTACTTCTCTACAAAATCCTTAAAATCAAGAAAAGTGGGAAAAGCCTCACTTTTTTTCTTCAAAAAATAAACCCATGCATGTTTGGAGTAGTCATCAATAAAAGTCAGCAAATAGCAAGCTGTATCAAAAGAGTGTGGAAAGGGCCCCATAATGTCATTATGAACAAGTTGAAGAATTTATGCAGCTCTTTGTGCTTTCCCTTTACATAGCTATCATCAAAATATTTGACAACAAAACAACCTAGATAGACGCCATCAGAAAAAAGAAATAGAAGGAAAGTCAATGATCATACCATTTTGATGATGTTGTTGAAGATAGTGGTAGTTCAAGTGGCCAAACCTCCCATGCCACAACTTACCCAATTTGTCTCGTGTGGGTAAGTAAAACATTGCAAGGAGAACAAGGCACAAAATGTGACAATGTGTATAAATGTGCATGGTGGATCTACCTTACCCGTTGCAATGACCTAAGAAGGATCATCATGCTCTCGGATGATAGTTGAATCTCATGTGAGCTCCACAATATGTCCTACTTTGGTTGAGAGACAAGGCATACAAAACACACTATTGAAAGTATCATCAATCAATTTGATAGACCCATGTCCCGAAATATTCAAGGTAGAAGAGTCACCCAAAAAATGTGTTGTGTAGAACAAGAATCAAGAGAAGAAAATACATATGTAGATCGACCCATATGGTGAGTGGCTCCAAAGTCAAGCACCCATTAAGTATCCATGGATGAAGTAGCAACTTTGGCGGAAAGAGATTATGCCTTGCCCTGACCATAAGATGAAGGCGAAGAAGAAGCGTGAAATATTGATATTGTGCTTCTTCATTTCTTTAAAAAGAAATGAGTTTTTATGACATTTAAATTTACTATGTCCAAGCATCCCACAAAAAGTGCACTTAAGACCTTTCTTAGATTTTAAAGTAGTAGAAAAAGATTGTTGCTTTGGAGGTGATGCCTTACGACCTTGATTTTGTTTCTTAGAAGGTACCTTAGAAGAAGTGTCTTGATTTGCTGCAAGAGTGTGGTATTTTGTAGGTTGAGGAATGAGGCCATCTGTATAAGTTTATCGTGCACATGAGTCAACCTTTTAGCAAACTCATCAGAAGTGAGCGTAGTGGAATTGGTACCTGCTGAGCCTTGGTATGAATATAAGTTGGATATAAAAATGAGTATTGTGGACCTAAATTGGACAATATCTGAAGAATAGGTTGCTCATCACCCTCTTTTATGTTACAATCTACAAGTTGCAGTCTCAAGAAGTGATTTGAGTGAGGAAGTCCTGAATGTTGTCAAAATCAGCTGGGAAGAGAGCAATGAGCTCTGTATCAAGCCGATGACCCAAAATTTTATCATTCTTAGCATATAGTTCTTTTAGTTTGTCCCATTCCTCACTAGGAGTTCAAAACCCTCAATGTGAAACAAAATCTCAAGAGAAATAGAAAGACATATGAGTCTCAAGCCTCGTCACACCTATTATGCCATTTGTGTTCTCTGTGTTTTGTGCAAGTTCTGTCTCATCACCTGGTGTGACTCACAATGAGTCTTTACTCAATACAAGAGCCATTTTGGATCTCCAAGTGTAATAGACTAATAGCTATGAGGAGTTAGTAGAGTAGGTTTGCCAGCCATTAAGAAGAAAATCCCCAAAATAAAAAACATGCCAACAAGAGAAGCAAGAGAGGATGTGTGCAACAAAAGCACACAAAAAAGGCCAAAAATTGCCTTGTTACAAATTTGCCTGCTCCCGCTTAAAATTAAAAACTGATTTCTGATACATAAAAACTGAAATAGAACCTCTTAAAACTGCTTGTAATTCCGCAGTGTGAGCTAAAATGCTAGTTTGGCAGAAAAAAAAAAGAAAGAGAGAATTCTGCAATTTTGTACAATGTGAATCAAATCTGGCCCTACAAAAAGATGGCAAGTCAAAATTCCTTACAGATATCAAGATGAGCCCATGAAGGTGCCTGAATGGAGAATCACACAGGCTTCACAGCAAGAATATGCTTTTCTGACAATTACCAATTGCAAACAGTGACAGGGAGTCTGCACCAAAATGACAGCGTGTAAAGCATGATCCCAACAAAAAAACGAGACCCCTCTATTCTTCATGGATCAAAAGATATTGCCTTCAGAGTGACTAAAGGTCAAAAAGGCTTAGGTTGCAAAAGCGAAACCCTTAGGGCCTTAATCCACTAGCGGCATGGTCACACAGATGACTGTTGATAGTGCTACAGTACTGCAGTCTAGGCATGGATTGGGAAAGAGCTTTCCAATGCACCTTCTAACTTCAAACATGTGCCATTGACAAATTGCTTATCGGTTTTCCATAAAATTGAAATTTCTGATAACGTCAAGAAGCAAAGAATGCAAAAAAAATGTGTTATAGTTTCCAGCCTGCAGAAAAAATTGCAAGAAAGCCCTTTTGCCCTTGTTCTTTCTAGGAGTATCCAACTTGGAAAATTCACCAAAAACAAACCGTTCAATTTTAAAAATCCAAAAAAAAAAAAATCTGAAATTTATCAGAAAATTAACAGCATGGTCTAGAAAAGTTGGTGATTTTTCCAGAAAATGGAAATACTGCCAAAAACGTCCCTAAGAAATCTGTTTCAATCTAAATGACAAAGCTAGATAGTTTTTTTCTAAACCATAATATTGGGAAGCTGGAAAACGCCTTAGCAGCCTGGAGAAGCATGTGAGAAATCTAAAAATGTTGAAAAGTTTTTAGAAACTCACAACTAAGATCTGTTGAAGATAGGTTATGATACCATTAAGAAATGGGGTAGGCCCAAGAACTCTCCTTAGATCCAGTTTACTCGACTGAACAGGAAAACTCTGCAAACAATAAAGACAGAAAACAGAAATTCTATTGTTTTTGAAGGAATTACAAAGCATTCAGTTTTTACAAAGCAGGTGAAGGGTGTATATAATATAGTCAAGTGCTTGCTCCTCTTTCCCTATTACCCACAAAATAGGCACATGTGATTGGCCTATGAAGAGGTGACATTTTATTGGAAGGATAAAAGTCTTATCATTATCATTTATTCTAAGCCCTTATTATAGTACTATATACTAGGTAAACTTAATAATATATTGCAACAACAAGATCAACCTTGTATCTCTTAAAAAGGATCAAGAGGAAGTCAAAGCATGCATGAACATGTGGAATCAATGAGATATGTTGCAGAAAATCAAGGTGCCCTTTTAATAGAGGTGCACAAAAAGGTACAAATAGAAAACAAGAAACTTGATATTTTTTCAAGTTATAAAGAGGTACATGAAATGCAGCATAAAATGATTCCGATAAGCTCAAGGACCAAATATAAGCCTTGCTTAGAAAATTATTGGTTTTATTTTTTCAATTAGCCTAGAAATTAGAATTACATGTAAAAATCATGCATGCATGTTTTGTAGAGCTCAAGTGTTGGTTATAAAATGTAAACAGACATGCATGCTTGCTTGTCAGTATAAAAACATTCATGATAAAAACAAGTTCACGCATAAATCATGCATATTCTTTTAGGAAAGTATGGAAAGGCTGGACAAGAAAGCAAAAAGCTAGGAAAGTAAGAAAATAGCCTTTTTAAGAAAGCTAGAGACTTCGTGTAAAACCAAGTAGTAATTTGGCAATATTGACATTAATAAAATATTTTACATATTGAAAAAAAAGTAAAATTAATAGCACACCTCACTCCCTGAGAGAATGATACTATGCAAGAAGTTGCAAGCAGACATCTCAATCCTTTCATTTGACGAGTGTGCCACTATCATATACAGATTAAAAATTAGACCTCCCTTGCTAATGTCAAAATAAATGATGTAAAATAAAAATTGCATTCAATTTTATGAAATTTGCACAAAGGGATTTACAAAAGAAGCTCACTTGAATTGAAGGTCCAACGCATAGTAAATTCATCACAATGACCACGAGACAATACCAATGTAAGAAGCCAGCCACTTACCAAAAGCTCTACCATGAAAGTTTCCCTGTAAATTAACATGTGCCAAAAAAGTAAAGAAGACTGTAACAAAAACACGCTTAATCCACAATTAAAATTAAAGAGCTATGTGAATATTGTGATAAATTAAAGAGTTATGTGAATATTGTGATACATGTCACTCAATAGAAACCCTACATAATAATGTAATCTTAAGAACCACAACCTATAAGCCCCAAGACCAAAATCCTGCATTTGAGAAATAGAATAAAACAAGAACTTAATTTTATCAACAGAAAGAGTTAGTTATATGTCCACCCACAAGCTTGATTTAAAAGAACAAAAAATTGAATGAGCGAAAAAAAAACTCTTGAAATATGCAGCTGACAGAGACCTACGTTCAAGAAGTTCAACTGTGACAGCAGAATGACCACCTTGTAAAGCCAGAGGACAAGATTGAAAGCCAAAAGGAACAAAGAAAGAAATCTGACTTGCACCAGATAATACTCCCAAAATAACATTTGTGTATGTGTGTGGGTGTGTGTATTGTTATCACTGCAAGATGACCATACCTAGAAGTGATAATGCAAGGAAAACAAAGCATAGAAAGGATAGTCAAGATGGTCATCAAATATAAAGCATAGCTACTTAGAAGTTAGACTTAGGGATGTGCAACAACCAACTTCGTGGTTTTCAAACCGGCAACACTAGGTCAGGAAGGAGCTCTAGGAGGAATAGACATCAACTTATTAGACCCTTTCATTGGTCCAAAGCATCTGTCATTAATCTAAGCTATCAAAGATTGTATTTCAATTCAAGTTCCCTGCATATCAAATCCAACCCAAGTGTCATTGGAATGCATACCACATGTTTCTTCCCTCTCTCTGAGAATTGCTTTTCTTATGCATGTATTCAAGTAAATATGGTACCACAGCCTGGAATATAAGCATCAGGGATGTTATCAGTATAAGTTGTGATCTTCTCTATGGTTTAAAAACAAATTGGAGAATGTCCATGCAATTCAGAATAAAGCTCTTAATCAGTTTCCTGTATTGCTAGAAGGCTGAAAGTCTGATCAGGATCTGATTCTTTATTTACATTCAGATAGACACTGTTCTATTACTTAACATCCTGAGAAGAGGTCTTCTTCGAAAAAAGTGGTTTACGTCATCTTAGTAATGGTAATATCAATAAGCACTTAAGCTTCAAAGCTTAACTCTTCATACACATAAAAGTAAGGCTGAACAGGAAGTCACAGAGGTTACGCAGATTATACGGGGTCGACAAAGGCACAAACAGGACAACAAAATGCAGAACACGGGCACAGCCAGCAAGCTGCCGGTGAGGAACAAGGATAGTTAATAAATAGAACAGAGAAAAGCTAGTGGGCAGATACAGGCAGAAATTTTGGGTGATGTTAACACATTTAATGGAGATATAAGCAACAGGAGAATCTAAAGTTTTCTATTGATTGAATCTTCAGGCTTTGACTGGAAGCCCGCTGGGCATATAGGAAATTCTAAACTTCAGCATTATAAAGTGCTTTTACTTTTCTTGCTGTCGAATGGCTCTTTGGGCTTTGGTTGGGGTCCTCTTTTTGGTGTCTAAATTGGTTTTGGATTTCTATCAGTGACCCAAAATGGAAAGTTTGTGGTATCTAATGCTTTTGACGCCTAGAGGTTGAGTGAGAACATCAGGTAACTAAAGATTACTTGCATGTGTTTGATGGAGATTTTAGTTTAGATGAAAAGATATGCTACCTGGTTTTCTATTCCTCGTAGTATAGGACTTTTTGTAAAAACAACACCACTCTGCTGAGAGTTATCATGTTTATTCTTCTAAAAGGCTTAAATGATAACTTAAAACATATAAACATGCATAGTTAAAAAGAAACTTCAACAAGAAATAAGGAAACCTTGTCATCCTTTAACATCATTTTAATAAATCAATATTAACTTGTACAACTACAAACCATTTTCGACACTCAAGTCAGCCATCAATTTGAGCTCACTGTTTTCTGAAAGTATTTGCAACAGAGGACATGCTTCAGATCCTGGAAAAATAAATTTGGGAGGAGATTTCTGCAAATTCAAATATAATTTCTCATTCATTTACCAAATTCACAAAAGATTTGAAACTAATAGAAATTGGGAAAAAAACACGAAGTAAGATGAATGAGATAAATACCTGAGAACCAAATATCCGTTGACCCCATGGTGTAACATTGACTGTCGCAGAGAGTTTACTCACCTACATCAAACAAAAATGGCAAAGTATAGTAAGCATATGTATATGCCATTTAGTAAGACAAGTTACTAAAACCCCATGTTTAGCATACCTGCTTTTCACATTCACTAACAAATGCACAGAGCCGTTTCTCTTTCTTTTTTGTACTCTTATCATCTTCATCATCTGAGCTATCAGATGCGTGCATCCTTGACTTTTTAGACTCCCTCTCAACAACCTTAATTTTTTCTTGATAATAGTCTTGAAGAAGTTCGTCCAAACCAATTACTCTGCCAATGGAAAAGACTAGTGTGGCTAAATTATATCGTCATTTTAGCATATAGGAAATCTTACACTTGAAAATAAGATTTAAGCATTCAATTATTTTTATAATAAATTAAGCTTTAAAGGAAGCATGCCTTTCAATTGGATATATCAAAATCTACAAACATCACATGTAGAAAAGAAACACAAAGGTGAACCCAAATAACCAAACCCTCATATTGACCTTGTTGATATCTTGTGTATTTGGCAACATAGTGGAACACAGTAGACAAGAAAGAATTACAAAATGCCAAGGAAAACAAGGAATTCAAGTTAATACTACATGGAAAAAGACCCCTAAGCAACCAAGCGTCCATTTTGATACATGACATGATGAGCCTTCTACGCAAGATACAAGAAATATCAGATTAAAATAGAAATCTAACTCTTCTTGAATTCAGTTTCAATTATGCTTCATTGATGTGTAGTATAAACTATTGGAAAGTTCAAAAAGATACCAGACAGCAATAACTCTATCTAAAAACGAAATAGTGTGGGATAAAATTAAATGGGCGCAAAACCAATACAAGTCATTTTATTAAAAAATAAGCAATCAGCTAACGGTCCAATGAGAAAAGGAGAAGACAGCCACAGCTTTGAAGGTAGCCAGATGGAGATGGATGCAAAGGGTTAAAAGGAACAACAAAAACTTTTAGAAAACTGAGCAGATATTGTTCTGGAGACATTTCTTAAAACCACAATGAAATCAAAAGGCAGTATCAACTGAGGAAATTTCCAAAATATATTATGTTGGAAATTTATATAGGTTATTACATATAGATTAGTCATGACCTAGAGTTTATTAATAAGTTGGTTTACTTATACATAGCTTAAATAAAATTAAACCTATTATAAGGCATTAAGTTTGTTATTGTGTTGAGTAGTTACAACACCCACGAGGAAATTAGAATACGTTAGAATTTTATGGGAGTGGTTGAGAGTCATTAGGGATTAGTTGAGAATCAATCATTGTATAACTATTATTAATTGTTAATAAGAAATTACTCTGATAAGGGCTAATTGATGATTTCAATTTGGCATCCAAGTGGGTATGGATGAGCTGTGAGTTCTCGGATTAAGTAGGTAGATGCATGCGATTGCGTGTAATTTTCCTGAGGACAGTGTTGATCCATCAGATTGTGGCTGAAGATTTTGAAAAGAAGAAAGGAAATGGATTCGATTGCTGGTGTAAAGGAGAGTTTTCCTTCTATTTTAAAGAAAGAATAACCATGTTCATTCAAATTGGAGTATCATTAGAGCTAATAAAAATAAATACACAAGTTTATAAGCCACGGAAGAAAAACATGAACTGTAGTTGTGTAAAGCTAGGGGCTCACATCCATATATGATTGGTGCCTCTTTTGAATATGTCATTATATAATGTGACAAAGACTGATGAGTGGCTACTCAAAAGATCTAAAGCTGTCTTTTTACTGATGGAATAGGGAAAAGTAAAAGGAAGAATAGAACAAGGTAGATGTGAAAGTGATAAAAATTCTGATATGTACAGTATAGTTCATTAAGATGCCGTTAATACAAACATTTAACAACTCCCATCTCTGTAACATCCTCAAAAGAGACATTGCTTTTCTCTTAGCACAAGGACTAATGCAGGAATAAGAGTGCATAAAAAAGGCACCAAAGAAGAAAATATGATGATATGAATCTGATCATGAAAGTGTCAATGCCTCAAATGGAAGTGCACCAAAGTGGAGGAGGACAGCGTGTTGCAGCTGGTGCAAAGGCCATTATAATTTATCAGGTCTACACATAGCAGAGACATGTTGTCAAAAGCAATGAAGTGGTACAGGTTTGGTGCAGCCGTGCTAAAGGAGTGAAGAAGAACAAGAGTGAGCAGATCCTACAATATAAACCATGGCACTTGGGGTTTGGTGTAATATATCTGCCTTCTTCTTATGAAGTTTTAGTACAATTTTTGCAGTTTATTACATTGTAGGACTGAGCTTTTATCAGTAAGATTGTATATTAGTAGAAATATATATACACAAAATCAGAAATTAGGAAAATTTAAAATATCTTCCTAAGATCTAATATCTTATTATCTTCTAAACCAGGAAGC
The DNA here is from genome assembly GCA_018340775.1 of Taxus wallichiana var. yunnanensis. Classification (NCBI taxonomy): domain Eukaryota; kingdom Viridiplantae; phylum Streptophyta; class Pinopsida; order Cupressales; family Taxaceae; genus Taxus; species Taxus wallichiana. The sequence continues at coordinate 1,006,779,563 of CM031242.1, forward strand.
GGTTTCTCTTGAAAAAATTCCAGCACGTGTAAAATTACATGGTAAACCGTTTGGCAAAATTTAGCATCTTTATTCTTATGGATTTTGAGAAACAATTGTTTCTTTCCATAAAAACATAAACTAAATAAATTCATTTAGCATCTTTATTCTTATGGATTTTGAGAAACAATTGTTTCTTTCCATAAAAACATAAACTAAATAAATTCATTTAGCATCTTTATTCTTATGGATTTTGAGAAACAATTGTTTCTTTCCATAAAAACATAAACTAAATAAATTCATTTAGCATCTTTATTCTTATGGATTTTGAGAAACAGTTGTTTGTTTCCATAAAAAAATCTAAATAAATTCGTCTGTACATGCTTGCCTTGTCGGTAGCAACTGACATCCATAATAGAATATTTTTTTACTGAGTGGGGCAATCCTACTCATGTAGGAAACAAAGAACCGGAAAGACAAAAGCATAAACAGTTGGAATGCATCATGGAGTTCACTAGACCATCAGGATCAATTTGGCTTGCAACTGCTTGATGATGCTCAGTCCAACCAGAGAAGCATTAGTGAAGAGCAAAAGGAGGCCCATGTTACACTTGTTGTGAATAACATGTCAATTTGTATTTGTGGATTGAAGCAAGAATCACCAAGGCCCAGTCCGATTGATCGTATTGTGGACAAAGAGGTGTGTCCCTGTCCACACATGTTGAAGAGTATGGAAGAGAGTGTGGGTCCCAATCCATTCTTTGTTGGTGTTGGACGAAGAGTTTGTCCTTTATCACAAATTTGTATTGATCAACTAGTACCATTCCAGCTAAGGTTGTGAAGTGAGGTCCCAGACCCACTAATATGTTACGTCCATGTTTGTGCATTTGTTTGTAGTGAAGTCATCCCCACTACAGGTGTCTTTGTTAGTATGTTGAAGTTTGAACTACAAGTGTGTCCAAGTTCACATACAAGGGTGCATTCTCTCCCGATTTTATATTGTTAATTAAATAGTATTTCCTAAATTTGGTCAATATATCAAAAAAACTTATTAAGCTTCAACTAAAGGAAAGTAGGTCCTTGACAAAAGGCTTAGAGAAAATAAAGGTCCCCAAGTCTTAGTTAAATGGCAGGTCCTTAAATTAGTTAAACTAAAACTCAATTAAGATGATGTTGCTAAGAGCAATTGGGGACCAGCTCAAGGAGAAATACTCGGACATGACAAAGGCAGTCTGATTTTGATATACGGTGGAGATTATGGCAGATGCCAAAAATACAGCCATGCCTCTGCTTGTAGGAAGAAAATAGCAATAGATAGAAGTTGGCACAACTTGGAAAGTGAAATAAACTGCGAAGTTATAACTGAATCAGTTAAGAGGAAATGATTACCCCACTGACAGCTGGACAGAAGTTAGAACCATCGTAACACATTCTCAGATCCATGAAGACTCCAACTTGACTAGAAGTCCCACATCAAGAGGGAAACAGAGTTGTCCACTACCTTGATAACCAGGGTGTTACCCTCATGATTAGGAAAGGGTACAGTTTTTTTCAAACAATATTCCTCCCAACCCTCATCTTCATTTGTTAAATAATAATGATAATGGAAATCTTAAAAACTTGAATTTTATTATATCTCAAAACCTGAAATATTGATCATTCCTGCAAGGCATCCAAATAGATATCAGGTGGGCTATGTGTGCTTCTAATTCAAGAAGGTTCGTGGATAGTTTCATATGCAGCTCCTGTCAAGGCACTTCACATTGTGAACTTCAAGTGAAGCTGAAAAGTGGGAGATGTTGGAAGGCAAGCATTTCTGAACCACTATAGCAGTGGAATGCTCCCTCAATTCTCAAGAGCTTGTAATGTCCCCTTTTCAGAATTAATTAATTCTGAATACCTGAAGCCTATTTTTATTATTTTCCGTAGGCTAAGGGGAAATTAAAAGAGGAAAATAAATTAATTTAAGTGTTCCAAGGATATTTTTATATTTTAATTGGAAAAAGGACACTTAAATTATATTTTAATCCAAAAAACATTAATAGAATAAAATAATAATAGAAGGTTGACTTCTATTATTGGGCGCCAGAGTTAGAATTAATAAATAAATAAAGGGGGCGCCAAAGTTAGAGAAGGTTGCATGAGTACCAAAGTCCTAATTTTAGGATGGGAGGTGGATAAAGTGTTTTTAAATTTGTTTAATCCTATTTTTAGGATGGGCTGCCAACATGGGGGAGGAATTATATTATTTTTAATTGTTTTTGGAGCATGCATGTATTTCCAGAAGGGGGTGCCCACTTTAGAGAGGGATTGGAAGTTATAAAAGCAGATTTGGGGTTTGTTATTGACACATCTTGGAAATTCATCAACTACTTCTTTGTCTGCAAGTAGCTTTTGCTTCTGCATCAGCAATAAAGGATGAAATACCCTATTTGCATACAGATTTAAGGATGGAATCCCTCGCATCTAAGCTTGGCAATTCCATCCAAGGGTGTTATCATGGTCATTCAAGGTACAGTGTTCACCCAAAGGCATCTAGGGCACGCGTTTCAGACTTAATTATACATCTAGAACAGAAAGTACAACTAGGGCTTCAATATCCTGGGGTAGATTTCAGTCAAACCAGCCGCATGCTCTTCTCTTCCATCTATCTTTCTATTTAGACCATCGATTGTGAGGAAATAATTATCTTCGAGACACTTTGGTATTTTTTATTGTAATTGATTGAAATCAATAAATAAAGGTCTGTTTTGGCACAAATTAAACCAAAAAAAAATCCCTCGAGATACCACCGTAATATCCCCTGAAAAAAATTCTAACGATCTAGATATTTTGTTAAACCCTAGGACAGAGGTATAAAAATCTATCTTTTATAACAGCAGCGATAATCTGATATTTAATATAAAAACAACAAACCATAATGTGTGAAAAATTAGTCTTTTATTTATTGAATACGAACTAGCTACAATAAAAATACCAGTGTCTTAATACAATTGTTTGGAGTTGAACTGACGAAATACTTGCACCCTGAATCATCACTACAACCCCTAAAATGGAATCGCCCAATTGAGAAGTGTGGGGTTCCGTCCTCAAATCTATGTAAAGGAGGGTTTTCGTCCTCTATTACGGAAAAAAAAAGCTACTTGCAGACAAAGAAAATAATTGATGAATTTCCAAGATGTGTCAATAACAAACCCCAAATCTGCTTTTATAACTTCCAATCTCTCTCTAAAGTGAGTGCCCCCTTCTAAAAATACATGCATGCTCCAAAAACAATTAAAAATACTATTATTCCTCCCCCATGTTGACGGCCCATCCTAAAAATAGGATTAAACAAATTTAGAAACACTTCATCCACCTCTCGTCCTAAAATTAGGACTTTGGTACTCATGCAGCCTTCTCTAACTTTGCGCCCCCTTTATTTATTTATTAATTCTAATTATGGCACCCAATAATAGAAGTCAACCTTCTATTATTATTTTATTCTATTAATGCTTTTTGGACTAAAATATAATTTAAGAGTCCTTTTTCCAATTAAAATATAAAAATATCCTTAGAACACTTAAATTAATTTATTTTCCTCTTTTAATTTCCCCTTAGCCTACGGAAAATCTAAGTAGCCGATACGTTTTTGATACGGGTATGCAGTACGAGTATCGATATGTGGATACGACAAAAAAATTAGCCCCGATATACAACATTGGATATGGTCGTTCAAAATATATAAAAATTTAAAAATATATAAATTCTAGCCTCTAAATAGGAATTAACCACATATTATGCATCTGAAAAACAAAACAAGCTAAATAACCACAACAAACTACTCATAAATTCATAATTTCATGTGTCCCTACCATAGTAGGAATACTCGCCAAATCCAAATACTCGCCAGACCCCCAAAAAAACTCAACAAAAACTCGCCAATATTCAGCCAAAACTTAAGACTTAAAAATACTCAAATTTCTTTAAAAAACATAAATTTTAAGCAACAAATAGCTACAAAATGTATCAAATGAGCCCATAAAATGTTGGAGAAGTGTTTTCTATTAGATTTGAATACAAATACAATACAAAATCGCATCATCATGCGAATACGACAACCGGCTGATAAGTAATATGAATTTATGATGATTGACATTGAAAAATATCATCATAAATTTCATATCTATGCAAGTTACAATATACAATAAATTACATTTTCGACCAAGCTGACAGGTGGGACGATTAGTCCGAGCACGGGAGAATACTCGTCGAGTTTTGGCGAGTACTCGCCGAGTTTTGGAAAGCTATCCAGTATTTTTAATTACTAATTTGTCTACAGGCGATCAAAGCTCATGATTCTTTCAAAAGATTGCAAGAAGTTGCTTGGTCCAAAAAGGTACAAAAATGGATTTTATGAAAATAAGAAAAATATTGCCATCAATGCGTAGAGCTCGAGAAAATATGCACTTTTAGAGAAAACAGCACCTAAAACAGAGCCACAGAATGAAATTTATGGCACATGCAAGTTTTTTTGCTACATCTTCCCAGACCCTTTCCAAAAATGGCAAATTTTATTCTATGCTTGTGTTTTCTTCACCAAAAATCCAAAAAAGGAAAGAAATGCCAAAAAAGAAAGAAATGTTGTCTTTGGTGAGTTTTTTGGCGGTTTACTCGTTTTGCTTGTTTTTTGGCGAGTTTTTGGCGAGTTTTCCTACTATGGTCCGTACCATATATAGTTGAGGTGTTTATTACATTCATGATTTATCGATTATCTCATACATGTTATTTTTATCCATGTTTATGATGGCTTGTATTTGGTACCTTCGTAGAGAATAATGGTGGTGGGAAACCGTAATTTATGTTGTAATGATAAATTAAATTTAAACTAGTAATAAAAAAATTTAAAAAACACAAATTCGGGCCTAGAAACGGCTAGTAGGTCCAAGATGTCTCAGACTTACCCGGACCTGCCTCGGCCGTTCTTGGCCATTTTCGGGCACATATCCAGGCCATACCTGTACTAGGTACATTTCATACCGATACTAAGTGCCCTAGGGGTGCCATATCAACTACTTAGCAGAAAATAATAAAAATAAGCTTTAGGAATTCAAAATTAATTAATTATAAAAGAGAACATTACAGTCTGCCTTTCCTAGAATTGCTTGCCCTCAAGCAATTGCAAGTCGGGATCCCAAATCCACCTTGGGAATTTGCAATTCCCAACCCTCAATGCTTCATGTGATGCCGGCATAAATAATTGTGCAAATTGCTATTGTCCAAAAATTGTTGTCCAAATTGTTGCCCAAACTGCTTATCATTAGTTGTTGATCTGAAAATTTCAGCAAGCTCAATGCCAACATTAGTATTTGTTGAGTCATTTTCCTCAGGTGCATGCTTTATGCTACAAGTTGTATCCTTCACCCTATCTTGAAATGACATAATAGGGAGCAATAGATCTGAAATATTCGTATACCTTAGGTTGTAATCAAAGTGCTCACCTTCTTGTGTCGGAATAGGAATTGTTGAGATACCCTCAACACCTCCATCTTTGGGACTCGAGACTCCCGAATTAGTGCTAATCAAAATGTTCTCCTCCAATGCATATCCATCCATAATGCTACTTTGAAAATCAATCAATGGCTTACCCTTTGGAAGTTCGGAGGATTGTTCATGATTTGGTGCACCTTCTTCCATCTTGAGCTCGTTGCATCCAACAAGTGATGTCCTTTCACCCCTGACTTCCTCACTTTTATTTGTACAACTATTCTACAAATCCCCTTCATATGGCACGAACGCAATCTTTGGGAGATTGATGGGTGCTTCTTGAATAGGAATTTTTCAACTTCCTCTTGTATGGTGGATTCCTTTATGGGTTGTTTCCTCTCAATTTCTTGCAGCACTAATTGTTCTTCTTTCTTCTTCAACCCTCTTATGTATTCACACAACCCTCTTCTATTTGGATTCCTCATTTTGAGTAACTCCAAGTAATCATCAAAGGAAACTTCATATTTAAGATAATCAGCATCCCTTGATATTGGTCAAGGATTATAAGGGCCTCAAGTTTGTACTTTTCTATTTTTACCAACACCTCTTGAATGGGATCTATATTTTCTTCCCATTGTAAGAACTTTGCTTGAATAAACATGGTCATGGATTCCTTCTCTATCTAATCCACAAGTTGGCAAGAATATTGTTCGTCTTTTCCTCAAAAACAACCTCGGATCTTGTTGCCTCAATCCTTCCTCTAGCTATTTTAAAGCTTTCTTTTTCTCCCTTTGTTAGTACCTGACTTCTTTGTCACTACCCTGCATGAAGTTCAAAGTTGTAGTTTTTTTTGTTTCTTTTTTTAATTCCCTTACACGAGGGGAGGAAATTCACTCGATACCACTATAATATCCTGAAAATATCCCTGAAAATAATTTCTAACAGATTTGGATATTTTGTTAAACCCTAGGACAATAGTATAAAGTTATAAACAATATAACTTTTATAACAGCAGCAATAATCTGATATTTTATATAAAAATAGCGAACCATAATGCGTAAAAAACAAGTCTTTTATTTATTGAATACGAACCAGCTACAATAAAAATACCAGTGTCTTAATACAATTGTTTGGAGCTAAACTAGCGGAATACTTGCACCCTGAATTATCACTACAACCTCTGAAATAGAATTGCCCAGCTGAGAAGTGAGGGATTTCGTCCTAAAATCTGTGTAAAGCAGGGTTTACGTCCTCTATTATGAAAGCAAAAGCGGAAGCTGCTTGCAAACAAAAAATTATTGATGAATTTCCAAGATGTGTCAATAACAAACCCCGAACTCTGCTTTTATAAATTCCAATTCATCTCTAAAGTGGGTGTCCCCTTACGGAAATATGTGCATGCTCCAAAACAATGAAAAATAGTATAATTCCTCACCCATGTTGGCGCCCCATCCTAAAAATAGGATTAAACAAATTTAAAAACACTTTATCCACTTCCCATCCTAAAATTAGAACTTTGGTGCTCATGCAGCCTTCTCTATCTTTGGTGCCCCCTTTATTTATTTATTTATTTATTAATTCTAACTCGACACCAAATAATAGAAGTCAATCTTCAATTATTATTTTATTCTATTAATGATTTTTGGATTAAAATATAATCTAAGTGTCCTTTTTCCAATTAAAATATAAAAATATCCTTGGAACACTTACATTAATTTATTTTTCTCTTTTAATTTCCCCTTAGCCTAAGGACAATAATATAAATAGGCTTCAGGTATTCAGACAGAATTAATTAATTCTGAAAAGGGGACATTACAGAGTTGTCCTTAAAATGTCATAAATCTTACTTTTTGTCACTTTTAGTATTTGGAATTTCACTCTTCAATTGTGGGTCCATATTAGTGTGCCTCATTGATGTTTTTAAAGGTTGTTGTGGTTCTATTTTTCCCCTGGCAATAGCAGCAAATTCAAACAATAATTCCCTACTTCCTCAAAGGAGAAAGACCAAGTGGGATGAAGGGTTAACCCAAACTAATCAGACCCTCTACCTCATGAATGTAAAGAAGGCAAGCTGAGCATGCCATAAATGTCAAAATAAAAGGCATTTTTATGTCTGAAGGGAAAAAGACAATATCCCGACCTGAAAATATAATAATAAATTATAAATTTAGCCTGATTTGAACAGGTTCTTGAATAAATTATCACCCAATAACTACGCATATAATATTATGTCCATCACACTATAGCCTTGTAGTAATCACTCAATTGAATAGAGCAGGCCCTCTTGTCAGGCATGTAGAGGTGAGACTGTTGGATTTTAACCATTTGTTGTCTACAATAGGTTAAATCCCAAGTCGTCTGTCACCTGGCCCTAAGTGATTGGTGCATACAACTGGACTACAAAATATCTCTGCAGCCAACCTTTGAAATCGGGAATCCTTACAAATAAGGGTTAGATTTGTTTCTTGAGCCTTGTGGCTCAAGGATAAAATCAAAATATTCAATGAGCAATAACTCAATTTCAAAACTCAATAGCCATGCCCTTCCATGCTAAATTTTGATGTGTAAAGAAGCAAAAGAGTTCACACTTAGTTAACTTGTTACCTTTTTCACTTGCTTGAGGTAAACATCATTTGATAGATGGAGGGACACATAACTCGGTTTAAATTCCTTTTCAGTCCTCAGGGCAACCTCCCAATTTCACCAAGGCACACATGGGTCCTACACCCATCAGCATTTGACCTTGAGTTGTTTGCAACACCCCATTCTCAACCACTAAACAGTAACCCAACAAACATGCCCACTGCCTGTAATGTCACCTTTTCCGAATTAATAAATCGGCAGACCTGAAGCCTATTTTTATTTCCTGTAGGCTACTGGAGGGGTTTTTTCAAAAGGGAAATAATTTAATAATATAACTAAATTGGCCAAAAGTGATATTATAATGGCAACTTACACTACTATTATTAAATAAAAGGGACCCTCTATTTTAAGTGACTTAACGTCATAGTTGCAGGGAGACGCGTCTCCGGACACTTGGCACGCATTTCGGTAATGCGCACACGTATGGAGACGCCTCCCGTACGCGGAGACTTTTGCTCAACGAATCCTCCCGTTTCCCCGTCTCCCATTAAAAAACGCGTCTCTTTTGAGGAACGCTGCATTAAATGCGCTGAAAATCACAGTTTATTTCGTGTTTTGCCATGTAATCCGCGTTCTTTCCTTTTATGGCATATTTTTCCATTTTTTGGTTTTTGGTGAAAAAATCGCGAGTAACAGAAATAAATTTACCATTTTTGGAAAGGGTCCGAGAAGATGTAACAGCAAAAACTTGCATGTGCCATAACTTTCATTGTGTGGCTCCGTATCAGGTGTCGTTTTCTCTAGAAGTGCATATTTTCTCGAGCTCTACGCATTGATGGAAATATTTTTCTTATTTTGTACTTTTAATTTTTAAAATTATTTTAATAAAAAAATTAATAAATTGATTTTACTTAATTTTAAAATAGTTTAAAGTTTTTTATAAATTTAAAATATCATTTCAATTTGATTTGCATTTTTAATTTTTTCTTTGATATGTATTTTAATTATAAATTAATAAATTGATATATTTAATTTTAAAATATATATTTGAAAAAATATATATATCATACATTCATAGCACACTATGTCTTCTTACTTGTGTAGACCCAAGGTATAAAGAAGGTCCTTCAGCAAAATGGGACCAAATTCCACTTGATGCAGCAGTAGATGTAGAGGATGATGTTCTTGAGGCGAATGGCCTCAATGATTTGCCCCCTATTATATTGCCTGCAGAGGAGCCGCAACTTGAGAGTGATGAGTATCTGGAGAGCATCTTAGTAGAGGATCTAGAGGACATAATTAATGTGACAGTTGACCCCTTTGTATCAGATGAGATATGATTCGGGTTCACATTAGTGATTTTTGTTTTTAGTCTTTGTTTGTCAGCATTTTGGTGTTACAATGTACTCTTTCCTCACTATGTGAGATATCTAATATCAATATAATATCTCATCTTTTGTCAATATTTGTTTTCCTTACTTCAAAAAGTATAGTTATTTTTAAATTTTAATTTATGTATTTTAATTCTATATATATATATATATATATATATATATATATGATGTCTCCCAAGACTGCCTCTCTAAATTTCTGAAAAATGGCGTACCAGTACCCGTCCCCGTCTCCACGTACCATACTGCACCCGTCTCCCGGCAACTATGCTTAACGTTAAAATAGAAAATAAGAAAGTCACTTCATTAATCAAAAGTACAATAGTCCCACATGGAGTGTCCCACTTGGTAAAGAGAGTTAGAAAAGTATAAAAGGAAGTGAGGGACTTTCATTTGGGGGAGATATTCCAAAAACTCTTTCCCAAGTTGAAGCATTTATGTTTCTCTTGTTGCCCTAGGATGAAACCCCTTTGGCAAGTGGATTTGAGGACAAAAACCCTCCTGTCCAAGTGAGTAACCCTACTCAAGGATTACCAATGAGCTGAAATGGTGAAGATGATTCCTACTTCCGGTAATGACAGCAAAGACTTTCAGTTTGTGAATGCACCTCCATCAGTATTTTGATAATTTGGAACTTTGAAGACCATCTCAGGCAGGTCGTACCACTTTCTGGGCATTAATTGTTGGCTGTACCATTTTTCTACTGATTTTCCAGCAGTTTGGGCATCATTCTACTGGGCCGTACAGCCCCATAAACCCCCAGCAGGCCGTACTACCTCTGCTGACTGTATATCAGGCCGTACAGGTCAGGGAGCAGCCAATAATCAGACTGTACCTTCTTCTTTATCCGGCCGTACAGCTGCTGTTTGTGATTTCAGGCTGTGGGAAATAGAGTGAGCTTCAATTTCAAGCAAATTGGTATTTTATTGTCCTCAGAATTTATTATCAAAACTCCAAAATTTCTCAGTTACAAGTTGTTTGGTAGTTTGTTGAGTTTCCCAGATTTATCAAAAATATACAAAATATTTCAGTTTGGTATTTGTGGTGTGTATTTGTGTGTGATTTACAAATTTCAAGTGTTCAAGCGTGTTTGTTTGGTTGTTTACAAAGTATTCAACGAAATGTGCCAGAGGGCAGATTGCATGCCAATTGTTTGACAAAATGTCCATGAGAAGAAATAAGTAAAATTCATAGGATATTTGGAATATTTTATAAAATGGAGATTTCAAACCCTTATCAACAAAAATAATTAAATAAGCTACACTTAGTGTCATAAGTTCCTTGAGACACAGAGAGAGAGACAATTTATATGAATATCTACAAGCGACCAATGTAGGCAGGTCATAAGCACATCCAATTACAATTAAGTTAACAAAATGTAGAACCACGGAACAAAGCATTACATGTAGTTTTCCAAAAACTAGGGCAGCTGGCAATACAAGGCTCCAAACAAATCATCCAAGGGGCTGTGGTGTAAGGGTAATACAAACCACTCCTAAGAGTTCAATCCCAGTTCAAATCCCTCTCACTACTAGAAGGTGGTCCATAACCTATTGGACATGTGGTGAAGATGAGGTATTATATGTTTGGGGTACATTCAAGGGTGAACAAGGTTTGAGCATATAAAAATGTGTTTCATATGACACATCATAAGAATGAGGTCCAAGTTTACCCTACAACGAACAAAACCGACGCTAACAAAGCCAAAAATAGAAAAAAACTATTGAAAAACCTACAAAAAAACTCTGGATAAGTTGTAAGAAATTTAACTTGCCTCAACTCACCAGCAGTGAAAATCACCCCAGAGGGAAAAGAAAAATAAATAGTCCATATAGTAACGGGGCTTTAAATGCCCCTTGGTTTTATTTGGGCTGTGCTTATACCCCATCACTGTTTTATTGCAAATGGCGTCTCATCTACTTCACCTGTAGTTTTAGTCTTATAGTAATATTAAGCATACTGCAGTGGCAACTAAGATAAGCTCAAGTGATAAAAGTAAAAAGGCGTTCATAAGCAAGTCCCAGGTTTAAATGTTGGCATGTGTGTCCAGCGCTCCTGTGAGTTTCATGACATGGACTAACCGCCTCTTGTAGATCCTAACTCTGGCGATTGTAGCGGAGACTAATACCTATGGGTTTTGGTCTAACGGCAATCGTGGTCTAACAAATGGTATCAGAGCGACAAGTCTCGAGTTCAAAACTCACTCGGGTAACGCTGAGGGGGAGATTGTTGGCATGTGTGTCCAACGCTCCCCGTGAGTTTCGTGACATGGACTAACCCTCTCGTAGATCCTAACTCTGGCGATTGTAGCGAGAGACTAATACCTATGGGTTTTGGTCTAACGGCAATTGTGGTCCAACATTAAATCCCATACGGGATGACAAACTATTGAAATTAGGTTAAATCCTGCGTCCCGACCAGGCAGGGTAACGTGCCCGATGAATGAGGGCAAAAGAAAATCAAGAAAAACATTGATAGTGTTGAAGGCGGGTCAAATACCTCATCCAAATCCATGGGTGCTGTAAACTCCACTCGAACAAGGCCGGGTGAAAAAATATCCCGTGTTGCATGTAACTAAGCCCAAAGTTACTTGAAAAAAAAAGAGTAATTTACAGAAGGGCGTTGATAACAAAGAAATAATTTGAAAGTGACCCCCAAAAATACATATTAACTCAAAACATAATAAATACAGTATTTATTTCCAATTCAAACGTTAAACAAATTCCATGCAAAGGGCATTGATAATAATTAATTAATTTAAGAGGGGGCAAATGAAAACCTACTTCTTTTTTGGCTTAGCCTTCATTACAGATTGGGGGATGAACAGATCCTCCCGATCAAAGTCCAAAGAATCCTCCTCCTCCTCCATCTCCTTTCCTGGTTTAAAACAAATCATCCAACATGGAATCAAAATACCTTCTTTTGGTGAAAGAACTTGGTTGAATTGACAACCAGCTAGCAGTAAGAGTATCTCAAGTTTTTCACCTAGATTCGAACCTAACTGTTTCTACACTGACAGTCCCACTCCCTTCCCCGAGTTACTATGAGCATGAAAGAGTACATTAAAAAAACTAAAAAGAAAACAGTACTTTTATCCATTCAAACTTACTGTGCAGTTCTTGCGGCCGAGCTAGAATTTATTTTGAAAGGTTTGTAGGTATGCAGTAAAAAATATGAAAATTTGTAGCTTGTCTGCGAAGGAACGAGGAAAATTATATAGGTATTGGAGAGGAAAAATAGAAGAAAGAAGGAGATGGGGCGGGAAAGGGTTTTTGTTTTTTACAGGGGAGGGTACTAATTATATTTATGGTTACCTGTAACATTTGTTATGGATTATTAAGCTGAGAAAAGTGAGGTGGCAGCATGCCAATCGCTTATTTCCATATTCGAGTTCAAATAGAATTGTAAATATGCTTCCTTTTTGGGGTGGATTTATAAGTTAATTGATTGAAGGACTTGAATAAGTTCTTTAAAAGAGATCATATGATGAATAGATTTGAGTACACAATAATTGTTAATATGGATAGAAACAAGAGCCGCAAAGCGGCCAGTTCCTGCCTTTAAATTGTAATTGTTGATTGTAGTAATTGAAGATGTGAAGATGAGGAGATTGTAATAGGAAAGAATGTGGTTTTGGCTGTATTAGTTTTCCATTATCTTCAAAGATTAAAAATAAATAATTAACAAGGAAAGTGAAATGTGAAGGAAGTTGAAAGCAATTCGCAAATGGAGATTTAGAAGGGAAAGACGACTACAATTTCAAAAGTGGAAAAATATTTAATAGAGATTTGATGTCTATGAAATACCTATAGTTAGCCAAAGGATGTCTATAAATATCCTACGTCATTTACATTTTTTCCATGTAGGGCAATAAAAGTAGAAACTGTAAGTTACTCTTCCATAAAAAAAGGTTTCGGAGTGTAGCTTTACACCTGTCAAAAGTTTCCAAGGCCTTTTCAACAAACCCATTTTGAGCATATGCTGTAATCATGTACGATGCTCACAAGGCTTGAGGAATTTCCCTCTAAAACTGTGAATTTTTCTAAACGTTTTCCAAAAAATCCACTATATGCATATACAACAATCATTATTATACATGGGAAGACATTGTTTTAAGGCATTTTGTTAATCAACTTGTAACTGCATAAACTGACAAAAAAATCATGTCCATAATGCTTTTAAGGGTGTCCATACTTGCCAAAACTCTTACGTTGATCCAAATAGAGAGTATGCTGGAAAATGTGAATTGATAGGAATTGGACAACAGTTCCTTGCTGTTTGGAAAAAGAGCTAATGTCTTGTGAGGATACTCATATCTTCAAAATGTTACCCTGTCAAAAGCACTTTGGAGAGGAATCAAACCTAAAACAAAGATCCTGATTTATGCATTTGGGTGTTTTGAATCAGATTGGAAAGCTGTAAGTTGTATTTGGCTCGAAGGTCTCCAAGGCGCTTCCATCAAACCACCTACACTAAAAAAATTAACATCCTTGTTTGCAATCTTCCCAATGTGTAGCTGCCCTCATGATGGGCACCAACACTTCTAATTTTAACACTTCATCACGTCTGCCTACCCAAATGCCCCAACCCAAAGTAACTTGCTCAGAGTTGCATTTTTCGGACAAATCCCCTAGTTCATGTATAAGAAATGGCAGATTTAATGCTGTTTGGAACAATTTTGCAGAAGAATAGAGATTAATGCTTTAATGGAACAGTATTCCTGAAGAATTGATATCAATTTCAAATTTGTAGCTGAGAAAGTGTTGTTCCTTTGAGGTAGGGCATTTCTTTCATTAATTTCAATTATCTTGAGAAGCTGGAGAGCTAGAATATTTCTTTCCGTTTCTTTTCATATTGTATTGGATTTTTGTAAACATAGAAGGCATAACAAGGTTAATATCAACGTTCTTTGTATGGTTTATGGAAATTCATCTGTGCAGAAGGCTTTTGAGGTCACATTGTATTGAAGACGGTGATTACAATTCAATCTGGCTAAAACAATTGAGGTACAGTGACAGTAATTTTGTGTTCCCGCTCCTCCTCATGCCCTAATTTGCATGCATTTAGCGTTCAAGAAACTGTGAAAAAGCTGTGGGAGGGGTTTAAGCGGGAAACAAAATTAATAATCGTTTATTTCTATAATTGGAAGAACAAATATTATTTTTGTCAGAGGCAGGACGCATGCTGCATTTCCCAAATCTGAAATCAACGGGCAATTTCACGGAGTTTTTCATAATTCTAGGGTTTAGGGTTTAGAGCTTCATGAGTTGAATAATTTTGCCGAGTAACAATCTCAGTTGTATTGCCCGACTTGAAGAGAGATTTTGCTACATTTTTTCTTTGCACGCAGATGGCAAGCCTGATTCCGTAGAATTGCAGCATGAGGATTACAGGGATATATTTCTGTTTGGAAAACATAGGTCATGAGGATTGTAGCTATACGCTGTCGGAGGTATCTCGAAAGCTCTGGCCACCAGTGTACAGGTATGTGTGGACATTTTTAATTTTTCTCAGTTTCACAGTGTAACTTTTCTTTGATTGGCATAGGAACTGCCCCTATTGAGTATGACAGTTAAACATTGAGACATACAATCGGGGATTTCTTGTGTTGAAGCAATAAGCTCGATCTATGGCAGTGAAAATGGTTCAGCAATCTGTGTTCTGCAGCATTTGATTTTCAAATTAAGAAACGTTTGCAATCTTAGTCTAAAGAATATGATAGTTAACATCAGCTGAAAAACAGATGCAAATCAGGAGAGTCATAAATAATCTTGCACTATAAAGGTTAGAAAGGAACAAACTGTGTCAATCTCCACTGATGACTAAAAGGACTAAAATGCGTCCTTCGGATTGTGATTCAAGCTAGCTTGCAACAGACATGAGGAGGAATTATAGGACATCTTTCTCAGAAACAAACTAAAACAAGCATTTTTTGCATAAATATGCATAGCCAACAGCTACCAGCAATAATACAACCCCTCACAACATTGTTTTTGGGTTAGCGTCATCTGCTGGGAAATGGAACCAGAGAAAGGAGTATGTATGTATTTCCAACGTTTAAACCAAAGCCAAAACGACAGTCCGTATGTATTTCCAAATATATTTTCATACTTCTTTGCAATGCAACAAATCTAAAAAGCAAGAAAACATAACTTGCCTGTAATCGCAGAGAACATTCACGGAATTAAGCTATTTGCTGCGCTCCGAGAAGAAAAGGTTCTTCGCTCCAAAATTTAAATGAAATAATGCCCTTTTGAAACCCTGTAGCCACTGTAGAGAGCCCGAGACACTTCACAACGAAAACAAAAATAGGGGTGTTAGGTAAGCTCAACAGGTTTTCAGATTTCCCCGCACCCGGCAAACAATTGCCCCTTGAATTTTCCAACGGCGTAGCAAATTTACAGAAAAAGGGTTTGGAGATTTAAGTTACCTACAGATGAAGTTTCAAGAAGCTTCAAGAAGTAGCAGTGTATGGCGCTGGAGTCCAATGCCAAGTATAATAAACAATAAAAAAATAATGTTCAATCTTTTCATGTTAAGACTGATTTTTTCCATGTACTGAATTGAATTAATGATTCTCATAAATACTGTCAAAATCTGATATAAATGATAGGACACTTGTCACTTTAAAATTTTATTATTTTAAAATGTTAGAAAATTGCTTTGGCAATAAGACTCAAAAATAGTCACATCACCCTTGAACACCAATCAATTGGCTAGAAAAATAAATATGTTAATTTTAAAAATGTTTGAAATTAGTCATAACTTTAGAATATGCCAAAGTTGGAAAAAATAAAAACATCTTATTGGCCACTTTTGCAAAATTAATATGCTACATTGAAATGTATAGTATTTATGGAGGAACTAATAATGAAAAAAGTGGTTTTAAGAGTTTTTTTTTTTTATAATATAAGGAAATGATTGTTTGTATACGCCTAATTTTGGTAGGGACTAGTTAATTGTTATCGTGTTTGTGTATTTATGTGTTTATTAATGTTGGGTTTAGTTTAAGTTCTTGTTGGCATGTGTTTATTTTATTTTATTTTTTTATATTTGCGACTTTTTTCTTTTTTGATCTTATTTGTTCTTGTGTTTATTGTTTTATATTTTTGTTGTTCATGTTTTTTCTCTCTCTTGGTTTTTATCATCTCTTATTCTTGGCTTGTTTGAGGTGACGACTATTTTTGTACACTATAAAATTAGTTATCCATGTTTTGTATCCATTGTGGAAATGGTCATTGCTTTTATGGGCCTTTCTACCCTCTAATTTTGAATGCATCAAGGTTTGTGGCTTTCCTTGTTAGCTTGCATGTTAATACACCCCTTATTTGAATTCAAAATTTTATAATATATGTGTGTGCGTGCGCGTGCGCACGTGGGTGTGTGTGTGTGTGTGTGTGTGTGTGTGTGTGTGTGTGTGTGTGTGTGTGTGTGTGTGTGCACGCGCGTGTGTGTGTGTGCGTGCGTTAATGCATTTAAGACAACGAATGAAAAGATAATTACTTTTGTGCACTTTGAGTGACATTGAAGTTATGAAAGTAGAATTTATTGTTTTCTCAAGAATCCATGTGTCAAAAGTTGAATTCACATATTTAAAGATTGATTTTATCTTATACTCGGTGTTGTTACATGCATTGAAGATAAGGGTTGGGACACTTGTCTACATCAAATTGATTATTAATTGCGGAATGTTGGTTGTGATTTTTCACGACATGAGGGAGGGATAACAAATACCCCTGTTAGCATCCCCATATTTTATAGGTTTCGCGAGGAGTTGAGGTCGATTATGATTGTGAAGAAGGAGATTGTATTCCTTTTGATTCATAACATAACCAAAAAAAGTGAGTGAGGTTTATGACAACCAATACCATGTGGATCGCATCTCATTAAATTGGTTTCATATTTCATCATAAAAGGCCATTTTTGTAGATCTTTTGCATTTTTGGCCATCTAGTTTCGTGATCATCATGATTCTCGTCAAGGTGTTTTTTCACTTTAACTCTTGAAGGTCAAGTTATCTACTTTGTTGGATATGTCTTTTGCCACCGATTATCAACAATTATCTCTAAAATTACACAAAATAAACCATTATCTAATAAACCCCTGGTTTTGTAGTCTCTTTTAGAACTATAATATTGCTTCTTATTTTTGTGTTTTGAGATACCTTTTTCTATAAATGGTTCTAATTTATCATTTTATTTGATGCTCTTATTTATATGGTTGTTGTAGAGTGATTGCTACTTACGACCACTTTCCATGTCTACATTTTGGTAAACCCAAGTTACATTAATACCCATCCTTAGGGTTTCCTTTTTGATGAATTTGAGTTAAATTGAATATCATCCTTAGGGTTTCTCTTTTGGTGAATTTGAGTTAAATTGAATACCATCCTCGGGGTTTCTCTTTTAGTGAACCCGTGTTGATTAAACCCTCAACCCTTAGGCTTTCCCTTTTGGTAAATCCAACTCATCTTATACTCAACCCTAGGTTTTTCTTTGTGTAAGCTTGCATTTGTTTGTTATATTTTAAGGATTGATGATACCTCTTGTTGGTTGTCTTGAATTTTTTCATTCCATCTTTTTACCTAGCTCTCTTACGGACATAGCATTAGTGGTGCATTGTCCCTTTACGTGTTATGTATTTTATGTGATCGAAGATGATTCGATTCAAGACTCCAACCCAATGAAGTGTTGGATTAAATTCTAATCCAGATTGGTCTAATATAAATTCTCTTGATTCCTATTAGGGTTTGCATGAAAAAGAATATAATTACTCTAAATGAGACTTGATCTCGTGTCACATTATTTCACCTCTCTTGAAACCCTATGGATGAAAATGCCTTGAATGGTCCTCATATTTCTATTAAAACTCAAAGTAGTAAAGGGAAAAAGTTGTCTACGAGAGGATAAAACTCGAATGTAATCTTTACTGGTCTTAAATGACATCTCTTGAAAATCATAGTGTTAATAAACTTATTAGTGAATGTGTACCTAGACTCAATAATACAATAATAGATACTCACTCAAACTCAAGGTCAATAATAATTTTATGGGCCTAGTATTCAACATCAAACCTATAAGGTGAATTGTGGATACATAAATGATTATAATGATCAAACACCTATCAAGACATCTCCCATGCCTTCTCGTGTGGTCATCTCCCATCTTTCCTCTAGTATCATTCCATATTGTGTTTCTCTGGTGTACATGTTTCACTTGCTTCTACACCTCCTAATTCCTATATAACTTCTCGGTGTTTTACAACTCCATTAAATGCTTCTTAGATTCCTTCCATTACTCTCAACGCCTTGTAGTTTTCTTCATTTCCCAATATATTTTATTCGGTGCATAACCCGCTACTGACTTCCCTCCCTTATAAGATAACCACCATGATGAAAACTATACACAAATTGTAAGAAAACATTCAAGAATTTTCTCAAGGTCTCAAAACCATGTAACAAGGTATCTTTTAATGAAACACTACTTAGCCCTTTGCCTTGCAATGTGTTTGCATGCCCCTTCTCAATGTGTTTCACTGCTCCAAAAAATCTAAAATGGGAAAATGAGATACATCTTACCATCTTGGGTCATTTTATGCCTCTTGCCTAGATTTTACATATGAAGATAGGTTATTGACTAAGTTATTTCCTAAGATCCTACAAAAATATGCTCTCAATTGGTTTTATATATTACCTCGAGTGTCTATATATACCTTCACACGACTATTAAATGGTTTCTTGCACATTGTTTTGTGAACATTAGCATGTTGTCCACCTTTACACATAGTGATCAACTAAGACACGATGTTAATGAACTTATTAGTGAATACGTATTTAGATTCAATAATATGGTCACAAAGATGACATATCATTCGACTCTAAAAAGACAAATAACAAGGGTGTGGGTCTATTGTATTCTTATTTATCTTTAGGATTAAAGGTTAGCGATAGGTAATATATTCATATTAATTAATAAAAATTAATTCATGAACCGTAATATACCATTTCATATCAATTTGTAAGACAAAATACGAAGTGATTGCCAAAGCATGAAATAGTGGGCGAACTCGGTTGATTTCATGTGAAGAAAGTTGATCTAGTAGTGTTGCGTGACTATATAGGCTATAAATGATATGAAAGTGATTTGTCTATAAAACTATAGTACATAACTAAATAGGAATGGAACAATTTAGGATTCATGGAAGCATTGGGTGGTCTAGTACTATTGGACAATTTTGTACTGATGATGTGTTAGCATTCTACAACTTTATATGCCAATGAAACCCTTATAAATATGCTTCATTGTAAAATCTAGGTGTCATACATATGTAAAACCCTTTATATGATGTGAAATAGCTTCAAACCCCGACCACTTTGGAAGGAGGTTATCCAAAATTATATATGAGATATGCCCAATTCATATAATTCACGTTGTAAACACTAAAAAAATACATTTATTGTAAAAAACATAATATAACCTATATGTTTTAGATGAAATATTTGGGATCCTCTCAAAACAGTACACACTTTCAAAAAATTGCACCCAATTTTGAGTTCATATACAAAATTTATGGCCAATAGAAGTTAGAAGACTTTTCCTTGATACAAAACCGATGCAAAGGTTGTCAATCATTAGTGGTTGTTACATGGTTGTTAGTGGTAGTGGCATAGTCATTAATTGTGCTTATATATGCGTTAGTGGTGGTTTCATAGTTGTCATGGTGGTTGTGTAATCATCGGTGGTAGTTGCATAATTGCCTCCTAAAGGAAGTGATCATTTCTCTCAAGTCCAAAAAAATGTGGATTTGAAATGGTTGCAAATGTTTTAACTTCTATAAGTTGTTTTTGGACTTTTTTTTGGTTTTGTAAGGTAAAAGGATTCAATACATGTCGATGGATGACACAATCATCAAGAATGGGTAGAGGAGTTATAAAATGAGAATATTCCTTGGTACTAAGGGAGTTGGAAGGTTTTAGATGGAAACTCATTTTTTTCCTATACTGATGGTGATGTCTACGGTCTTTAAAGTAAGAGAGAGAATACTTGAAAGGTGTTAACCAAGTGTTATACAATCTTTCTCCGAGAGAGTTTTCTTTCCATAAAGGCCATAAAGAGGGCGTGTGATGTACAAACTATGAATTACATAATGAAGAGGAGTGTTATTACCCCACCCACTAGAGTTTTTCCCCTTATCAAGTTTCTCTAGGGTAAATCTTGTATTCTCGTGTGCTTACATTTATTCTATGATTTCGTTTGTATGTGTTATATAAGTTACACATCCATTTTCAACATGTTATAGCTTTATTTTTATGCAAATTTGAGTTTTTGTCACTTATATTTGAGTTGGAACAAGAAGTATCCATGTTGGTGAAGCATGGTGTGGAATACCCACTTATCTTAAAGATCATATTGGTACCAAAGTTAGTTATTATCAAAATTATTCTTTGTGTGGTATTATTAGTGTGTTACATTGTAGTTTATGCTTGTTACTAGAGCCAACAATATCGGTGGTGAAGGTATCCTAATTCACTTTGAAGTAGATATTTTCACAAGAAAGTGGAAGCAAGGATTTCGTAGCATGGCCCATATTGATGATGAAGATGCCCGAGTAGCAGAGGAGAGATTTCACAAGCTTGAAGAGGATGTGGCTAACATATCTCTTTCTATGTATAAGCTTGACTAGTTAGAGTCCATCACATGACTTCACTTGGAAAATCTTGGTGTTTATATGAAGGCACTAAGGAAAAACAAGGAGGATGCTCCTAAGCATGAGCGAAGGAAGAACCACCCCATGTTAATCAAGCTTTGCTTCCTTTTAAGGACGGGGCAAAGATATATATTCAACCCTATGACAGAGAGATGTGAATGTTGAGAAGTGGAACATTGGCTAGCTCAATTTGAGGTATATGTTAGTTTTCATTAGTTTAATTAAGGTCAACATGATATTTCTTTTACAAGGTTAAAATTAACTAGTCATGCTCTAAATTTGTTTGAAATTTATGTACATACCTTGGTTGTTAAGAAGCTTCCCCATATTACTAAATGGGATGATTTTAAGATGTTAATCAAGAAACAGCTTTTATGTTAAATGTTATGGGGAAGAGAGGTCAATGTCTTTGGAAAGATCTCGTGTAAAATTAAGACTAGAGTATGCAAGAGTACATAAGTGAGTTACGCTGTAAGAAGCTTGTTCAAACATGAAAATATATAGTGGATCGATACATCTCGATGAAGTATGTCAATTAATTTCATAGCCATTTGAGGAGACCCATCCTCTTGGCCAATCCTACGAATGTGGATGAGACTCATTCTCAAGCTCACTACTTAGAGATGGATAAGAAGAAAGGTTCATCAACCTCTCAAAGTGATCTAGAACAATGAGATGAGTATAAGGAAAAGGGTAAAGGAAAGGGAAAGGTAAGAAAATGCTACTTTTGTTTCTAACAAGGATACTAAAGTTCATTGTGGTGAATGTAATGTTGACACTCATTACGAGGAAAATGTTGGAAGCTTCATCCAAAATTGCACCATTCTAGAATATAAAGGAAAAAGGCTATGTCCACTCTATGTTTTCTCTCGAGGAGAGAAGATAGGTCATAACTACGATGCATATGAAACTTTGTGTTGTACCTCCATTAATAATGAGGTGTGTTTAGGTAGTGTAAATGATTAAGAAAGTGAACTCGATGAGATTTTCATATTACAATTAAGAAGAAGAAAACTAGAGTGGATGATTTTTTTATACTTGTTCTTGTACAAACTCAAATTTTGTAATTTGAAATTCTTAGTTATGATTGTTCTTCTTGGCTAGGACAAACACCCACATCTTATCCCCACTAAGGACATATTTATATCTTTCTTCCAATTTTCTTTTTCATACTCATTGATGAGTCGACACTTTTGAGAAATGAATGCATAAAATAAGTTCTTAAGCTCTCCCCACCATGATGTAAGTTTTAGATTTCATTCACCATCTCCATATCCAAAATTGTACAATAGGGTCGGGATGTGGAATCTAGTCCTATCCGATTTGTATGGTCTTAGACCGACACATATTCCAACTATATTTTCAATTACACTAACTTTATTGGGAATTTCTATCTTCCGAGTTGGCCTTTACATGAAAAATTACCTTTAAAGCCTTATAAAAGAAGTTAACATCATCTCATTTACACACCTAACAAGCATATAACAAATCACTTCATACCCTCATTACAAATACATACAAAAGTCACACAAGGTTCCCTAACTATTCCCAAAATTGATGCACATCCACTAGGTAAGACACAACTACAATTATGAACCACTCAAATAGGTTGAGGAGTTTAGCTTCCCTCATTTCCAAACACTCAAAGATCCATGTTCAATGTTTGAGTAAGAACACTGACAACTATATCAAGTATGTTCAAAGTGATTCAAGTTGTCAACTAATTGCATTCATCTAGATATCACATGTTAGGTGCGAACCGCATGTGATTTGCGACCTCTTGAGTAGTGCCAATGTAGGTGGTGTATAGATTGCACTTAAATGCAAACACTAACCTTCTTTTACAATCTTCCACCCATGGTCATGGATTGAGTTCTATTCAACTGATTTTAGATAGTTTCGTGATTGTGTGACATTTAGGGTTTGATAACGAAGCACGTTTCTAAAACACTAAAGATATAGCAAGTTACAAAACCTCACTCCTAGTTGGTCCAAGATAGTACAACAATTTTAGGACCATATCGACACTCCGACATACATGTATGATTCCATATTGGTGTAGTTTCTAGTCACGGTTTCCCAAACGAAGCATCTACAAGTGCATTTCTCTCAATTTTCCCATTTTGTACATCCATATCTCTCATATACCACTCTATGTAGTTAAGTACATATTCCCTCTTATGTTTGCAAGCTTGTAGAATATTGTAGACATTAGTTACAAGTATAAATATGTTGATTTGATATTGTATGATTAATGTTGGAAGTCAATTAACCACACTATCTCCTAGTATTCTAATGTTACATTCCTTTTCAGTTTGTTGTGCATGTCATACCAATCTAATCTTAATTTAATCTTGAAAAGAGTGCACACAATTCTCAAGCTAATTTGATAAACAAGGAGGTAGTATATAGTTTTGAAATATAGACTTACAATCATCCAAGCCCTTATTCCTTAGGATGGCTAAAGAAAGGTGTAGACATCAATGTCACTAAGCAATGAAAGGTAAAGTTTTGTATTAATGCACATTTCATTAATGAAGTTACGGTGGGTGTTATGCCTCTTGATGTGTGTGGTGTAGTGTTTGATAGGTCCTACTTATATATCTAGGATATTATCTTCACGAGGATAGATAACCAATACCACTTGGTAAAGGATGATAATAGATGCATCATTTCAGCCTATAAAGGAGACTCAAAATATCTTCAGTAAGTTCATATGAAGATAAGAAGCTTATTAATGCTAGTGGGAAGTTTGCTTTGCTTATTTTGAGAGATATTCAAGATAAGGAAGTCGTTGATCTAAGCAAGGAGAGGAAGCAAATGAAAGAGTTGGTATAACAATTCAAATATGTTTTCCAAGATCCTAAGGGGTTACCACCATCTAGTCCAATTGAGCATGAAATCCATTTGATATCAGACAACTCACTTCCAAATCTTAGTTTGTATAAGAAATACTTAAAGTTTTCCAATGATGTAAAACAATAGTTATAGCCTTTGATTAATCAAGGTGTAATCCATCTTAGTACTTCTCCATGTGGTCTTGAAATGTTTTAGTGCTTGAGAAATATGGTAAATGGAGAATGTGTGTTGATTATAGACCACTCGATAAGATAACCATCAAAAATAGGTACCCTCATCCACATATTGATGATTTATTAGATATGTTGGAATGTACTACATACTTTTATAAGCTTTATTTGAAATCCATATACCACCAAGTGCAAGTTAAGGAAGATGACATTTGGAAAAAAAAAATCAAGACAAAGCAAGGGTTTTATGAGTGGTTGGCTCTACCCTTTGGGCTATGTAATACACCAACTACCTTTATGCAGGATTGATGAACGAGGTAATGAGGTCATTTATTGATTCCTTTGTCGCTGTGTATTTGGATGATATTCTTGTTTTTAGTAAGACTTTTGATGAGCATGTTGTTCATTTAAAACAAGTTTTGAAGGAGAACCAATTGGTGTTGAATGAGAAGAAGTGTGAGTTTTCTCAAAAATCACTTGTCTTCTTAAGGCATGTGCTTGGAGATGGGGAGTTGAGGATAGATTTAGCCAAGATAGAGGCCATTATAAATTGTTCAAAGCCTACTAATGTGACTAAAGTAAGGAGATTTTTTGGTATAGTTCAATATCTACGAAAGTTCATTAAGAACTTATGCTCTATGTATGTTCCTTTTATTTTGGTAAGACTTTTTCTTAGGGTAAGAAACAACAATATACATTTGATATTTTTAAATATAAGATTAGCCATGCTCCATTTTTAGATTTTCCTAAAGCGTAGCTTCCTTTTGAGGTGGAAACGGATGTTATTGACTATGTTATGGGGTTATCCTACATCAAGGAGGTAGGTATGTATGTTATCATTTTGTGTTGTTTTATGGTGTAATTCAAAATTATTATACATGTGATAAAGAGTTGTATGCTCTTATTCAAGCGTTCAAGAAACGAAAGCACACTCTCATTGTTAAGGAAACTATTATTCATACGAGATCATGAATCTCTTCAATATTTGTAAGATCAAAATAAAATTTAGAAAACTAGACACTAAAAAGAGGATGATTTTCTTGCAACAATTCCATTTAGTTATCAAGTATAAAAAGGTGTGACCAAAAATCTAGTTGATATGTTGTTTAGACATCCTTTGCTTTCAACTATGGGCACAATAACTCTTCTCAAAAATTTTATGGATGGGTCTTACATAGAAGGACATGAACAAGATTTAGATTCGGAGAGCCATTTCTCTAAGTAAAGAATCCCCGTGGCATACATTTTGAGCTTAAGGGAGAGTTATATTTCTAATATGGGTTGCTCTGAGAGGGATAACTTTTGTGTGTTTGAGGAGGAGAGAGTTCAGTTGATGAGAGAAGCACATACTTCCAAGGTTGTAGGACATTTTTGTGTTACAAAGACTATTGCACACTTACAAAGGTATGTTTATTGGCCTAATATGCAAGTTGATGTTGCCAAGTTTATCAAAGGTTATGTTTTATATAGTACTAGCAAGCCTAGTAATAGAAATTTGGGGTTATATATGCCATTACTGGTTCCATCTAGGCCATGAGAAAGTATCTCTATGGATTTTGTAGGTGGTTTGCCTATGTCAAAGAAGGGTCATGACTATCTCTTTGTGGTTGTGGACCGGTTTAGCAAGATGTGTATTCTTATTCCTTGTAAGAAAACCCTTAAGGTCCGTGATGCAGTTTATTTGTTTTTTGTTAATGTGTGGGTTCATTTTGGTTTTCCTAACTCCATTATTTCATATCATGAATCAAGATTTATTATCAAGTTTTATGCTATATTGCGGGACAAGATGGATACAAAATTGAAGCAATCTATTGCTTTTCACCCATAAAATGATGGGAAAATAGAAGTGGTAAAAAGAAAATCAGTAAAACTCTTGAGAGGGTATAGTAGGAAGCACTCTAAGACATGAGATGAAAATATAAGATTTATCCGACATTCTTATAACCAGGCAATTCATACTTCTACTAGTAAAACTACTTTTGATATGGATGTGGATCATACAATACAATCACTCATTTAAATATGTCGGTTTACTTAATGAGGTTTAACTATTCACTTTGAACATGTAATTCCACACTTTTCTCGGGACTAAAAACCCTTCAAAATGTAAATTTGACCTTAAAATGCCTCATGGAACTATGCAATGCTTGGAAATTGTTTACCATCCTTGTCTTAGTCCAAATCATTCACCAAATTTAATGAAATTGCAAGGAAAGATCAAATAGACTTCCTTTTGCTAAAACTGTTTACTAAGCATCTCACAAATAAGGATAAAGGTGAGTTATTGGTTAAAACATTCCATAATTCACCTAAATAAACTAAGATTAATTTTGAGTACCCTTTTGGTAGTTCAAGGTGTGGGTACAAGGGTTAGACCAAATTCCCTATGTTTGTGTCCTTTCCTTATTATTCCACCCTTTAGACCTATACTCCTCTTATAGCCACATGTCATAAACAAAAGTATGCTTAACTTTTGATGCAAGGCTTAAATTCTCAAATTAGTGATTGTTTTGGCTACCCATTTTAGTAAAAAATTGGTGTTAAAAATTTCAGGTGGGCTTCCTTCACAAAATCTCTTTCTTTTCCCATTGTCCTAACTTCTCCTTTAGGTGTCCTATGTCATCTATAGGATCGTATCCCAACTAATACAAATTGTGACTTTTGTATAGGGTTTCAACATAATAAATGATTTAAATATGTAGTCTTAGGATGTCAAGACTCTACCATAGCAGATTTCAAGTTGTCCTTTTGATCCTAGACCCTCCAAGACCTTGGTTGATGTTAAATCGTAAGGGTTTTGTTTAGTTACCCCGAGAAAGTTATTTCACTTACCAAATCAAAACCACTTCACTTTAACGTTTCAATCCACCTATAACACACCTTTGTCACCTTTTCAAATCTCTTGATCTTAATAGTAAGCCTCGGATGCAAATTCTAATGAAAAATAGAAACCTACTTACCATGTTCTACTTTGTGATTCGGGGTTTCCTCTGGGTTTAAGAATATCTTCCAACTCCAATTGTCACCTTCTTTGTTGAGCTTACCATAGATGGTCTAGCATTTTTAAAAGATGAAGCTTTAGTCTAATTTGTTAAACTCTTTCCTTCAAGGTGCTCTGCCTTCCCAAAACATATACTACGTAATGTACTAAGACAAGAGCTATTATAGCGGTTTTTATAGCTAATATTACAAGCCAAAAATATTAGAATAATAAATCCATACACACCTCAAAATGATTGTGATCCAATCTCCCTTACCATCCATAAAAATCCCCACCAAATACTTCTCGTAACCAAATCAATGCATACCAAATCTCTAGAGATACAACACCGAATTTAAAGCTACAATTCGGTTTGTGTGCACACAAAAGTTACCCAAAATCTGCTTAGAGTTGTTTCTTATCATTCGAATGAATGCATGAAAAACACTTACATTGTCAAGAAATAGATCTCCTTTTTCGAATCGGCCTCCCAACTAATTGTTACATTCATATGTCTAATTCATATGGAGGTTTATTTTAAATACCAAGGAGCTATAACCAAAATTTGAGACTCACATGACAATCTAACCCCAACAAGAGTCTACCATGATTCAAAATATCTACAAAAACCTTAAAACACGTTTGAAAACACTTTTAAGACCCCTAATATAAGCAAGAAGGCCAAAATTGGCTCCAAACAAGATTCAAAAACTCAAATGCTAGAAATATAGGGAAATGCCTATTTTGAATTTCGACTGTAGAGCACTACAAGTCAACTTGAATGAATCCTAAAACACCTCCAAAGAATCAACAAGCCAAATTGATCCTAACATTCCTATGTTGGCCCTTAGAGTGATGCCTCTGCATTATACTCCCATGGAAATGAGAAGTCTTCTCATAATGTGTTTTCTTATGCAAGCTTGTTCTCTTGTTTCTTTCTTTGTTTCTAGTTAAGCATGACCTTATAAGAGTGCACCCTAACTGAATTTTGTGCTTCATGTGTCTATAGGGATTGTCTTGTGCTCTTTTTAAGTCTTCTCACCTTGAATTAGTTACTTTCATGAATCGATTAATTACATTACGATTGCATATTGTCCCTTATATCTCTGGACTAAAATTGTACACTTGATTCGTCTCTACTTATGAGGTTTCTTCATGTTCTTTGGTTGTTACCTTGTCTTTGACAATTTTCTTTTGCTCTTCATAGTTCTTTCCACCTTCAAGATTGATAAATTCTAGCTTTTACTTGAACTATGCATCTTTATCCGACTGTTCCTTCATCAAATCAAGTGACAAACCTATATACACAACATCAAAGGAAGTATTAGATAGAAAATTCTGAGTTTTCTCTTCACTCTTGACCACTATGCCTTTTTCATGTTTGTTCTCTCTTGGTTCTTACATTCTTGTGTCTTCTTGAATTGTTTTATCATCCTTTTCATGGTTGTGTTTCTCCTTTATAGGGTCTCGATTGCCTCATGTTCACCTCATATGTTGAGTTGTCTTCTTTCTTGATTGTATCTACTTGGTGAGTATTGTCCTTTTTCTTATAATGACTTGCAAATTCACCTTCCTCACCTTTCATATTCATAGGACTCCTTGGTATTCACTTTTTCCACTTAGCCATTCCCACATCTTCTTAACTGTACCAACTTTGATTTCTTTCACATCATCCTCTTCTTCCTGTTGAAAGAATGTTTTCAATCCCATGAACATCACTCTTGATTTCTCTTCATGTCATGCTTGCTTATCCTTCAATGGATTCAATGTATGCCTAACTCCATTCTTCACAAAGGTGTATGTGTTTTCCCATCCATCATGGATGGATTTTCTATCAAATTTCCATGGTCTACCCAACAGAAGATGACATGCATCCATGGGCATTACATCACACAAAACTTGATCATGATATCTACCAACTTGAAAATCAACTAAACACTATTGATTTACCAATACTTGATGGTATTTTTGATCCCAAAAGACTTTGTATGGATTAGGATGTCTTATTTTCTTCAAATTCAGCTTTTCAACCATTTCAGTGGAAACTAAGTTATCGGTACTACCATTATCAATAATGAGTCTACAACATTTACCTCTTGATTTGCATATGGTTTTGAATAAGTTCCTCCTCTAAGCTAATTATTCACTCTTTTTGTTTGAACTCGTTGACAATCTCCTCATTATTAATGCTTCTCTAGTTTCAAGTTCTTCTCCTTGAGTTACTGAACCCTCACTTTCATGTTCTTTACCTTCCATAACCTGATTTCTTGCTTCTCCTCTACTGCTGCTCATTTGTGAATTCTCTGGACACTAATATGCCTTATGACCTGCATATATTGCATTGAAAACATCTTCCTATGAATTCTACTCTCCTCCATTCATACTTACTTCTCATAGCACCTTGTGCTTGTAAATTAGCATCTTTACTTGCTTGTCTTTGCTCATGATGTTGTTCTTTGCTTGCTTTTTGCCTTATACCTATGATTTCCTTTCCTTTGTACCCTCTAACATGTTGCATTTTCTTCTATTTAACTTATCTTCAACCTCCAATGCTAATTGATAACACTCTTCCAATGTCCTAGGAATAGCAATGCTTAGTTCATCCCGTATCTTTGTACCTTAACCCTTTAAGATGCCTAGAAATTTTGTCCACATTACCCTCCACATGGCTCGATATGATGCTCAACCTATAAAATTATTCAGTATATTCTTTCACACTTAACTCTTTTTGCCTCAAATTCTAAAGTTCTCTATAGAAACTAGTCATGTAATCATTAGGCAAAAACTTACCTTTCAATTTAGCTATCATTCTATCCAATGACTTGATCTTGGATTTATTATTCCTTCTCCTTTCCTCTCAAACATAATCCCACCGGAGGATGCATGACCCTTGAGCTTTGTTCGACAAACTCTATTTGTTGGTCTTCAGAACATTCTCAAAATCAAAGTATTTATCCAACTCTGTTATCCAATAAAGAAGTTATTCTCCATTCAAGCTACTGCATACACTGGTAATTCTAATTTGGGATTGGATCCTTCACTTTTCATTGCCTTCAAAGAAACCTCTCACGTCTCATCTCTCTCTTCTTCAACTATTTCTTGTGGTCTTTGAGCCACTTCTTCTTCTTGGTCACTCAAGTCACCTGTCTCTACTCCTCTTCTCTAGTTAGCCTCCACTGCTGCAAGCCTAACATTGTAATGACTCTCATATTTATCAATTCTTGAAGGTTGAATTCGCCCATCTACGATGTAGTTGCTCTCTCTCTGCTAGTGTTCTCTCCCATGCTAGATTCCTTGTTGGATTTCTCCTTGTGAAATCTTTAACACTCTTCACTTCTCTTGCAAATATCTTCTTATTCCTTGCTCGATACCAAATGATGTAGAGCATCAAGACAATCACTCATTCAAATAGGTCATATTTCTTAATTAGCTTCAACTATTCACTTTGAACATGCAATTACACACTTTTCTCAAGACTAGTAAACCCTTCAATTACAAATCTAACCTTAAAATGCATCATGGAACTATGTAATGCTTGGGAATTGTTTACCATCCTTGCCTCGGTCCAAATCAATCGCCAAATTTAATGAATCACTAGGAAAGATCAAATAGACTTCCTTTTGCTAAAATTGTTCACTAAACATCTCAAGAATAAGGATGGAATTGAGTTATTGGTTAAAACAATCCATAAGTTACCC
This sequence comes from Taxus wallichiana var. yunnanensis, assembly GCA_018340775.1. Taxonomy (NCBI): domain Eukaryota; kingdom Viridiplantae; phylum Streptophyta; class Pinopsida; order Cupressales; family Taxaceae; genus Taxus; species Taxus wallichiana. The sequence goes on from CM031242.1 coordinate 1,006,810,395, forward strand.
AAAAAAACTAAGATTAATTTTGAGTACCCTTTTGGCGGTTCAGGCGTGGGTACGAGGTTGGACCCAATTCACTATGCTTATGTCATTTCCCCACTTTCCACCCTCTATACCTATACTCCTCTTCTAGCCATGTCTAAGAACAAAATTAGGCTTAACTTTTGATGTAAGGCTTGATTCTCAAATTAGTGATTGTTTTGGCTACCCATTTTAGCAAACAATTGGTGTTCAAAATTTTAGGTGGTTTCCTTCACAAAATCTCTTTCTTTTCCCATTATCCTAACTTCTCCTTTAGGTATCCTTTATCATCTACAACATTGTATCCCAACTGATACAAATTGTGATTTTTGTATAGGGTTTCAACACAATAAATATTTGAAATATGTGGTCTTGGAATGTTTAGACTCTACCATCGAAATTTAAAGTTCTCCTTTTAATCCTAGACCCTTAAACACCTTAGTTATTGTTAAACCCTAAAGGTTTGGTTCAGTTAGCTCCGAGAAAGCTATTTCACTTACCAAATCAAAATCACTTGACTTTAATGTTCCAATCTGCCTCTAACAAAGTTGTGTCACCTTTTTGAAGCTCTTGATCTCATTATCAAGCCTTAGATGTAAATTCTAATGAAAAATAGAAACCTACTTAACATGTTCTACTTTGTGATTCAAGGTTTCCTCTTGTAGACAACCTAATTCTACCATTCTCCTAAATCAATTAATTTCCCCATTTTATTTCCCACAAAAATCCATATCGAATTAAACAATTTTAGTCGATTAATTAATTCCTTTTAATATCTAAATAAACTTAATCATCCTCACATGCTAAATATGCTCCATGTCCCCCACTTGTGAATTTAATATTCGAATTCAATCCATGTCCCCCACATGTGAATTAAATATTCAAGTTTAATCCATGACCATGCCTCGTGTATCCCACTGACCTAATCTTGTTTACTTTCCCAAATCACAATTAACCCCAAATTAATCTTATTCTCGGGCCATAAATACAACCTTACCCCTCATCTTCTAAACAAGCTTGAAAATCCTATAAGAGCTCTTGCATTCTTTCAGCACAGAGCATCCCCTCCACCTCGTGCTAATGTCTGAATAGCCCCACTTTGGTCATCCCAAATCCATTATCCCCTTATCCATAGGTTCAAAATTTGAGTCAATCTTGTTGTAGCAAAGGTCTTGCTCTGGTTCGAAGGAAGCACCTACATTTCTAGCAATGAGCATCGTCCACATTTTGTCCCCCATTATGAGGTTTGTGAAGGAATCACGAAGGATAAGGTATCTAGTTAGTTACTTTACTTTCTTGTTATCGTGTATTTTCCATAGATCACATTTTGGCATGCCTAGTGGGACTTAGCCACACCCTTTATTTTGGAATTTGGTAAGCGACGAGGGTGTTGAAAATGTAAAAAAGACCAACATTCCTAAAAAAGAGCAAAATAGGCACAAACACGGGGCTACATATCAATCATATTTTTTTGAACATTAATTGCTTCCATAAAGCAGCAATATCAATGATTTTTCAAGTAAGATTTTCAGCAACAACGATCAATTTCATACATCCATTGTGAAGATTAGCCTAGGTACCATTAGTGTACTCCTTCCAATTTTTAATGACAAGTGAATTTTTTTGATATTCCCAAGAACCTTGGGAAGCGGCTCGAGATGTCGATGCCAAAATTATCATCGGTGGTAGGGACAAAGTGGTCCTCGGCAACAATAGAGGCAATCACCTCCATTTCCTCATCCTCTAGTTGCTTGCTACATAGACATTATCATTAGCATCTCGCATCCTCAAGATGCACCTTTTTCTCACCTACACTAGAGAGAGAGGGATAATTCTTGCAAGAGGGGGTTAGAGAAATAGGGTAAGCATTAGTTAAACCAAAAAGAACCTCGGGAATAGAAGCACCACCAACATTATCCAAGCCCGCAAAAAGTGTGAGGGGGAAGCGGGTGACATCTCAACAAAGGGAGAGACAGGCGAGAGGGGGGAGAAGAGGGAGGCGAGCGAGCAACGAGTGAAGAAGTGGCTTCATGGTGACCCGTGATTTCCACTTCAGGTTAGAATCAGTGTGAGGTTGAGGCGGTGAAGGAGGTGATGGGCCGAGGGATGGGCAAGAGGTGAAGGAGGGGCACGGTGGTGCACCGAACCCGAATTGGAGGAAAATGGGACAAAGAGAGAGGCATCTGCAGGTAGTTTTAAAAAGTAAAAACAATAAACTTTGGTGGAGTAAGGGACCTTCACCAACACGAGCCTTTTTTATAGATAAATCCAAAGACTGGAACAAGAAATTGGTTAAATTCACCTTGATACCATTACGGAAATAGGCCAAAATGAAGAGATGAGGGCCAAAAACTATCTTATACTTGCCTTCCAACGTAAAATAACACATAACACCTTTCGATAATGTGATCTAGGGAGCTTTTAGAGAAGCCTGTTCATAGCCAGACTAGTACATATAGACCCTTTCTTTTTCTTTTGCGGGAAGTCTGCCATTTATGCTTTCAGGAACGTTTGAAATAGATACCCCCTTCTACAAGTAGGCCCGTCGTAGTGGCAATACTCTCAATGAAGATTTCAAATTTAATCTTGCCTACTTTCACATTACCCCATTTCCACAAGGAAAGAATGTTCTTTGGACACCAATACCGAATAACCAGAGATTTGTTCGATAAACGACGTAACCCCCTTCTCCTCGAACATATTCCAAACCTCCACATCCTTCTTCATTCATTCATCGATTTACGAGGCTCAATTTGCACCAAGGCACCCCCATTGGTAACAAAGTCGAATAGATGTGAAAAGGATGATGTAAAAATGGGTAATCAAATGGGCCTTAATAAAAATTCGTTTAACTTCTCTGCCATGCACCACCCGATATAAAGATCTGCTCCCATTTATGATTAAAAAAATCAAAAAATTTGAATACAAGATCTTAGCTTCCGATGTACAAGGATTATAGTTCAATAAAATCATCAAATCATAATTAATGCAATCTCACTTTGCACTATAATAAGAATTAGAAAGGGTAATGTTGTTGCCAGTATAAGTAAAAATTAACATGACAGAGCAAAACATGCTCCAACTAATGCTTTTTAAGATAGTCATCAACAAAATCCTTTAGGAGTATTTCAAGGAAATCCCTATCCAAGTCTGTTTGGTCACATTTGAGACTCCAATGTTAGCTAACAAATCTGGCCACCCTATTGCCTTCCCTATATATATGCGATCGCACATTGCAGAATTGGGATTGTATCGCCTAATATTTGTAATAATATTGCTAATGGTCCAACTGGCCACACCCTAATTGTTTAGGACTTTGATCAGATTAAGAGAATCACTTTCTACAATGAGATTTATTCTACCAAAATTGGTAGCAAGCTCCATACTTTTTAAAATGGTGAGGGATTTTTCTTTGTGATTAGTTCCTTTACCAAAGTTAATAGATGTGGCTACGATTGGTGACCCAATTCATCTCTAACAGAGGCCCCTCCTCGGAATCACCCGGCTTGCCTTTAGCAACACCATCAGTGTTAACTTTAAGTTAGCCTAAAGGTGGAGGGGACCAAAAGGTAGTGGCCCTTAAGGCCACCAAACCGAAGGCTATAAAGGGATCCGGAATTGGTACAACCACTTCCCTTTTGAATTGAGTGATATTTGGCATTTATGCTGCTTCCAGATGTAATAATTTAAATTTTCTTGAAGACCGACTTTTGCCATGAAAGTAAAAACTTGTTGGAGATCAACAGTTGCTCTTTAAAGATGCGTATGTTGCATTCTTTCTAGATGTTCCATAGAGTATGAGGCGGAGGAATTTCCGGGAAAGGTTTACAATTTGATGCCAAAAATTAGGAACCCATTGACAAATAGCTTTCAAAATAGTCTTAGGAAAACCCATGAAACTCCAAAGATATTAAAGAGTGGACTCCAATAGAAAAGGAAATTTGCAATGAAAGAGTAAGTGAGTAGAGGTTTCAAGAGCTTCCAGGAAAAGTACACACTTTTTAGGAAGGGAGTAATCAGTATCATTTGAGATTTTCGCAAGAGAGGAAAACATCTCTATAAGCAAGCCAAGTATAGAAGCCAAATTTTGGAATAACTTGTGGAAGCCAAATTTGAGAAAGTGTCTAGCCCTCTCGATCGATGGGGTAGGGAAAGATAAGCTTTCTTGACAGAAAAATTACCAAAAACAGGTTGGGGCCATATTCTAGTATCCTCCATAGAAGAAATAGGGAGATATTGTGTCGACAGAAGAGCTTGATTTTCAATAAGTTGTAGACTAAATTGGACTCGTCCCTTCCCGGCCAGAATAAACCAACTCGGGTAGGAGGAGCGATCAATATAGTTATGGAAAAACTTCCCAAATAACCTTGACAACATAGATCTTATAGGATCCCAAGTTGGATAAGAAGATAAAGCCTTGTCACCAATCCAACCGTCACCCATAAATTAATCAGTTGTCCATTACCAATTTTCCACTGGTTCCCGTCTGCAACAATTTTCGGTACTTTTTATGGAATTCCAAATGGCTGATCAATTCGGGATATCTTGACAAAGAAAGAAGTCTTCCTTAGGGGAGAGATATTTCAAGATCATCATAGGGTAAGTGCAACAAGTTGGTGGATAAAAAGGGGTCATAAGTGGATGTCATATTGCAAAAAATAGCGAAATATCAACTTGTAGGGATTATTAGCAATACGCGCACTCAAAATTAGAAAAATTATATAAATATGAATCGTAGCATCTGAAATCTAGTTTCTAAACTACTAATTTTTTAAAAACTGGACAAGTTTAGCTATATTAAACACTTAAAATTATATGACTTGGTTTTTTTGAAAAAACCTATAAGATTGTAGTCCGTTTGCCCGCGATTTGGATGACCAAATATTGTTATTTTTTTCATTTGGTGAAAAGTTAGATGTAGTTGTCTATCTTGGGATGGATTTTATTTTGTATTTTTTCGAGCAATATTTTTTTTATGATTTTTCCGTGAAAGTGGTCTGAAAAGATTTAGAAAACAGAGCGCTTTCTGTTTTCCCGCCATAACTATATCAAAAAATATTAAAATCAAATATATATTTTTTTAACGTGTATAGAATTTCTCCACGCTTGGGATGGTATAAGTTTTATCACATTTTGATAAGCGAAACAAAAGTTGCAGTCTTAAACGTAGACATGAACATTCGCGGGAAAAAATGTCTTAAAGACCTATTGTTAGTAAAAATTATAAAATGATATTTATCTTATTCTATTCACTTTAAAATCAATATTTCTATGAAGCTAACAATCTCCCCTACGCGATGACACCATTTTTGTGAAATGTTTTTAATTTTTCAGCATGGTTCAAGTCTGTGGAAGAGCAAATTTGAAGTTTTTTGACCTTTTACACTTCATAATGACCTTCCATAGCTTTGGTTGGGGCAAAACAAAGATTTCCCGAGCCTTAGGGTCGATTTGATGATACAGATAGAACCGCGATCGCGGGTTTTATAACAAGAACCGTGATCGCGCTTTATAAACCGCGAGTGCAGTTTTAAAGCGCGATCGTGGTTCTTAAATCATATTTACACACATCCCAATGTTCTAATTACCATGTGATTTTTACTATTTGACTTTACCATATGAATTACTGTGAAATTTTTTCATTTTCTGCATGTTTTTCTTATCACCAGAAGCAAAACATCATGGGAGATAAGAAACGAAGTCAAAAAAGGAAGTCATTAAGTAAAAAAAGACCAAACGAATTAGAGGAAATAGATTTCAAAATGTTGAGCGAATGCGGAATCTTTGTGAATCAAGAAGAGGTTCATCTTCAACCCCTACTATTGTAAGCAAAGAGGAAGCCTTCCCTTTTGTAGCAATTTCCCAACATAGTTTTGCAAACATAAAGGAGTTCATATCAGCAAGTCTGCGCAGGCCCAATCCTCAAAGAGATGTCAGTTTACAAACCACATTCCAAGAGATTAAGTGCATTCTTTTTCGATTTTCCGCCCTAACTAAAGAATTTTTTTGGATTATTTCTATAGTGCAGACCACCAAGGCAAGCATTTTAAGCAAAGACAAAGTATATAGGAAAATTTTGCAAAGTAGCCTTGACCATTGTAGCTTTCTACCTAACGAGTAGGACACCTTTCCACCAACCGGTTTCCTTTTATATCTATCAATAACCGGGTTCGATAGCTGCTTGAGTTGTCTACCATGAAAAAGGGGGAGACCCAGATAAGATGAAGGAAGATCCATGATAGTACAACCGAAGATGTCAATAATTTTCCTTTGTCTTTTTGTAGGAGTGTTAAGAAAAACAATGTTACTCTTTTTGAAATTTATTACTTGGTTAGAAGCGATTGATAACAATCCAAAATTCATTTCAAAAACTTTGCTTCTGAACCGAAGTTATACCAAGAAGCAAAGTGTCATCGGCGAATGTGGTATGAATGGAAGCAAGGGTTTTGGAAGTGGTAGTGATTCCAACAATGCTACTGAACCATTTTAACGACTTCAAAGCTCTGCTAAGAGTATCTGCCATAAGGATGAAGAGGAAAGGTGAAAGGGGATCCCCTTGCCTAATGCCATGATTTGGAAGAAAAGTAGCCATACAAAATGCCATTAACGAGGATTGAAAATTTAGGAGTAAAAATACAATTTTGGATCTAGGCTCACTATTTTGCCCTAAAGTCAAATTTCTCAAGAACCTTGAGTAAGAAGGGCCAACTCACTCTCAAAAGCTTTTTACATATCAAGCTTAATAATCATGTTAGGTGACTTAGTGAGAGACTATGAATGTAAAGCCTTATGGACCGTAATGATGCCACCTTGTATCAATCTACAATAAAACCATTTTGTTGCTCTCGAAATTAAACTTTGTCCATGAAGGGTTTTAATCTAGTTCTTGACAAGTTAGTGATAATCTTGTAGGACATGCTATAAAGGCTAATAGGTCTGTAATTAGAAATCAACTTAGAGCCCTTGGATTTAGGAGTAAGGGCCACAAAGGTGTTGTTACACTCGTTTAAAGAAGGTTGTTTTGTTGAAACTCCAAAACAACATCGTTCAAATCGAGACTCCACAATATGCCAATAGGTTTGAAAGAACAACTTTGCCAGAAACCATCTAGGCTGACGATCTATCTCCCTTTGTGTCAAAACTGACTTTCGCACTTCCTCTATTAGGAAAGGTGAGTGAGTTTGTATTGATATTTTCGAGAGATCAGTTTGGGAATATGTTGAAGCATTTCATGGCAATCCTCTTCACATGTGGGGGTATCCTTATGGATAAAGCAAACATAATAATTTATTAGTTCATAAGCAATTGCATCATATTTGTTTAAATAATTGCCCTCCAAATTGATCAATTCTTTAATTTTATCTCGACTTTTGTCTTTGGTGGCAGTCGTATGAAAGAATTTTGTATTGGGATCGCCATGTTGAAGCCGGATCACCCTAGATCTCTAGCGCCAGTAAACTTCCTCCTCAGTAAGAGTATTATGGTAATCACTAAGGAGAGAAAGCTCTTGCTGGTGGAGGATAGGAGATCTGACATTCAAATCAATATTGACAGTGATAGTATTAAGATGCGAAGTGAGCAAATCTTTCCTTCTACAAAGGAGTGTTGAAATTACAGGTATAAGCCATGGGAGGTGATTGCAAGTGTTACGAAATTCCATAAGTTCCTTCCATATTTTTTCTCTCAAATTTTAAAGATTTGGAGCATAGATATTCTGACCACCTAACCCATATTTGAACCAATTTATTGAAAAAACATTACTAGGTAATTGGGATTTTTGATAATCATCAACTGGTTTTGGCAAAAAAATTGCCGCCCTCTAATTTTTTGAATTCTAATTTCCTTGGTGCTTTGGCTCACGATGCCGGGCCCTTCTAGTCCCGGATCGGGAGTCTTGCCCTACTAACTTTGGGGGCCTGTCTCCTCGACCTCCCCCCGAGGCTTGGAAGAAAATTGTGGAGGGGTCCTCTTTTGTGTCCCCCTCAGAGAAGCTGACGCCCGTGCTTTTGATGGGGCCCTCTCTCTTCACATCCCTTCTCACATCATGAAGGCTATTGTTGACTCCGGGGGATCTGTCCACAGTCGGCCAAGATGATGGGTCCCAAACCCCTCTCGAAGATATAAAAAAATGGGCATGGTGAAATAAAACCCATGTGGTGCGTTGGAAATAATTTGTGATGCCAAATAGTTTTGTCCTTTTCTCCTTGACATGAAAGAAGATTTTGCTCAAGCTCTTCTGGGTGGCCCGTGGTTCTTTGGCAGAAAAGGGTTCTATATCGAGAAATGGTCTCCTAGATTCAACCCCCTTACTAAAACAATGACACAGGCTTCAATCTGGGTTCATCTTCCGAGCTTCCTCTAGAGCTATGGCACCCTGCGGTTATTGAAGGTATTGCTCTATCTATGGGTTCTCTAATCGCAATAGAACATGTCACTAAGGCCAAGACTAGATTCATCCATGCTCATTTCTATGTTAACTGATGTAAGTTGCCCTCTCCCGAAATCAATTGATCTCTTATCTGATTTTGGAACCTGGTCTCAATCCATTGAATATGAATATATCCCATAAGCATGTTCAATCTATAAAAGCATAGGCCACAGAGCCTCTGGATGTCCCACCAAGCCTCAGCCTAAACCCAAAACCCTGGTTACCTCTCCCAAAAAGAAAGGAAAATATATCCCTAAGATCATTCCTGAAGAGACCCCGGTCATCCCCACATCTAACCCCTTTTCCCTCCTGGAAGAAGGAGAGATCACTGCCGACTCCATCTTGGCCCCCTCTCTTGACCCCTTACCTCCCTTCTCCTTGGCCTCTGTTCAGGAGGTCTCCACAGCCTCCCATTCCCGCTCCCCCTAGCGGTCCCCCTTTGGTGGTTACTTGACCCCACCCTCTCTGCCTTCCCACTCCCCTCCCTCCAACATCCTCCTCTCCCTTCCCCCTCTCCCCGAGCTTGGCACAGAGCTTCCCCTTGCTAACCCCACTTTCATCAATTCTCCTTTCCTTCCCCTCTCTGATACCCTGCTCTCCCCATCCACTCAATCCTCTGATGATAGTTTGAATCCCCATACGACCCGCATGGCCGTAATAGGAAACATGATCTTTGGATCTCGAGAAAGTCGTGGACGTATCCTAAGTAATATTAAGTTGTAGCAAGAATCAACCATGAATGTGGCCCGAGGAACATAGAGCACCATCCCCATGGTTATGGGGAGTAAATCTAAATCCAAGAAATGAAGGTGATCTCTTGGAATATTAGAGGGTTTGTCATCACCAATCCGACACTATGATAATTCTTCACGGGAACTCCTCGTCTTTATGATTATTTACTAATGCCTGACCTTTAGTTTGGTGGATGTAATCGAAAACAAAGCAACAAACGTAACACAAGAATACCATCGACTATGATAAGACGGAATGATGACAAATCTGAAATATCAAAGTAAATTATAATATTAACATGAAATTGTTACAATCTCACCCATGAGGTACTTAGTGTTCTTGACTTCACTTGCCTTCCACTAATACTATGGAAGAAACTTTACAATTACACCTCTTAATGGCTTCTTCACACACCTTTAAGCGATGGCTTCCTTTACACACTTCATACAATATTTCTCACTACTTCTTTCTATGCTAAATGAGGGGGGTGGCCTCTTTATTTATAGAACTTCCAGGCTTATCCATCTTATCTCTAAGATAGGATAAGAAATCCACTCTAACAAATCATATTCCATACCTTAACTCTTATCTGTACATGTAAGCTTATCTCTTAAGATAAGATAAACCTTATCATTTCACATGGGTTCCACATTTTTAGACTTTTTACAAATAAAATACACAAAATATTTATGACCTCACTCCTTGTCCTTATTACCAATATAATATTTCTAATTCCTAATCATGTAGACCCTACTTCTCTACTTATCCCAACTTTGACATTTTAACATTACTGGGACCACTTACGACAAATATTTATTTTTACAACATTCCTATTGTACTTTGGTATTACCGTACTCTACATTATTGGCGGCACCGTCTTGTGACATTGTTGTCTTCTATCAGACGCTACTACTAATTACACTTAACAACATCCTATTCCTAATACATACATTAATGAAATAGAAATTACGGAGGAAAATTTTAGTGTCGACATCTTCCCCCTTCTAAGCGTCTACTCCGTCCTCGGAGTAGACTATTCAATGCTTGGAAAATCTTTAACTTGTCGTGGTTGACCCATTTCGTAATGGGAGTGCCATCTAATTCCTCCGGTCGAGTCATACCATTTTCATGCACAATTCTTTATTTTGTAGGGCCCCATCCATTTTGGAAGAAATTTTCTCTGTCTTCTTTTTTTGTATTTGGAATCATATACTAGAACCAAGTCATTCACATGAAATGGAGACCAACGGATCTTTTGATCAAAGTATTCCTTCTGCTTCATTTTCTTCTTATGGCTTGTATCCTTTGCTATTTCCCTCATTTCCTCTAGCAAATGAAGATGTACCAACCTTTCTTTTACTGAATCACTTTCATCCATCCTTTCATTTTCATAACTCTCACAGTGGGAATATCAAACTCAATAGGAAGAACTGGATCAATGCCATAGGCCAACTGAAATGGGGAGTATCCTGTTGCTTGACTTTGATGTTGCCCTATATGCCCACAATCTTTGCATGAATCCTTTTATCCCACTTATGTACCTCTGAGTGCATCTTTTGCTAGAATTTGACACTGACACAAAAAAATTCGTTCCACTGTCCATTTGTGCTTTGCTTGTATGTTGTTGCCTTCACATGTGCTTAATAGAAAATTTATTGACTAGGGCTTCTACTACCTCATTAATGAAGTGGCTTCCTTGATGCATTCTGATTTCTAATGGACAACCAAATCTGGTGACAATGCGTTCATATATGAACCTTGCCACCTCATCCATGGAAGTTGTTTTGATGGCCTAGCTTGACCCACTTGGTTAAATAATGCATGTGGCAACTACTGATATACTTATTTTGGTGTGAGGTAGTTGGAAGTGGACCTACAATGTCTTTTCCCCACTTTTCAAAGGGACCAAGTGGAATAATAGGACATAATGGAGCTGATGAAGTCTTACGGTTACCATGTGTTTGACAAATATCACATGTCTTATAATAATTATAACAATCTTTAAAAAGAGTGGGCGGTGATAACTGCATCCAAGATCCTTCTTGCTGTAAGTTGTCCAGAGAAGTGCCCTCCACATGTACCATTATGGAATTCTTCTAGCAATTCCTTCCCTTGATCACGTCCAACTGCCCTCTTGTACTGTCCATCAGGTCCTATTCGAAATAATACTCCATGCAGAATAGAATATGGATGACCGCTTGAGTAATCTTTCTCTTAGTCTTTGCATTGGCACCATCAGGAAACTTGAATTCATTCAGATAATTCCAAATATCTATGTATTCACTAGGGATTGTGTCAAGGGATAACAATGCTGCATCGGGGAAATCATCATCATCACAAGATGATCCTAAACCATCATAGGCTCGAGAGAGTGCATCTGCGTTGACATGCTTCTTTCTGGCCTATCTATAATATCAAATTGAAATTCTTGTAGCAAAATTATCCATCTTCTATCCTCACTGATGGGTTAGGCTTATTGACAATATATTTTTAGAGCTTGAGGATCTATTCTGACTATAAATTTATGCCTAGCAAGTAATTCTAAACTTCTTTACAACAAAAATGATAGCTAGAGCCTCTTTTTTTGTTCTGATATAATTTACCTCAAGACTTTGCTCATTTATGCACTCCCAAAGTAAATTGGATGTTCATTCTCATTTTCATCCTTTTGGCTCAAAGTACTTCCTAGTGATGTATCGAGGCATCGATGTACCTGATGAATGGCTTGCTCCAATCTGGATTCTTTAAAATAGGTGAAGACACGGGGCTTCCTTGATTGTCCAAAAGCTTCATGTGCCTTATTTCTGGTTCATAAGTAACATCCTTCTTGAGAAGCTGGGTTAGTGGTGTGCAATCTTTGAGAAATTCTTGATGAACCTTCTATAGTAACCCACATGGCCTAAAAATGATCTCAACTTACTTATTTCATAGGAAATGGTAAATCTTTGATTTTTGAAACTTTATCGGGATCAATACCATTACCATCTCTGATATCTGACATGCCCTAACAAAACACCTTTAGAACATCCAAAGACACACTTTGTAGGGTTTAGTGAGGCTTGTGCTTCATCTAACCTTTGAAATGTTATCTCCATCTTGTGCGGGTGGTCCAACTTGCTCCCATAGATGCAAAAATCATCCATAAATACTCGATGAAGGTCCCGATGTAGGGTTCGAACACCCTATTCATCAAACATTGGAATGTTCTTTGGAGCATTACACAACCCAAAAGGCATAACTCTATAAGCAAACGTTCCCCAGGAGTGGTGAGCGTGGTCTTGGTGATCTTTCTCTATACGGACTTGGTTGTATCCGCTATATCCATCGGCAAAACTATAACACTCTGGCCATTCTACTTCGTCCAAGATCGATCTCGAGAATGGAAGAGGGTAATGATCCTTCTTTGTTGCCTTATTGAGCTTCTGTAATCAACACAAATATGTAGCTTCCCATTCTTTTTATTGAGATCACAATGGGAGAAACCCATTTTGAATTCTCCACACAAATATGAATCTGCATCAAGCAACTTATCTATTTCTTCTTTTACGGTCTTGGAAAAATTAGGATTCATTCGATATGGCATTTGCTTTATAGGCTAGCACCATCTACCCATTTCATAGAATGTTCTACCCAACTTACTTGATGGAGTTCCTTGTAATCAAAAGTAAATATGTGTATGTACCTTCGAAAGAGCTGGAGGTAGGATTCCTTCTCACTCTCCATCACAACATCACCAATCTTTATTTGTTGGAGACGATCATCAACTTCTTCTTCAGATAATTTTATGGGGTCATGAGTCGATGTGGTGGAAGGATATCCATGGCTGTGAAACATCAACCTCACTTTCTTCATCTTCAATGTCCACTTCACTGGTACTAGAGTAATCAGAGGATGTCCAATCATCAGTTTCATCACTTGAATCCACAGGTTCTACCTTATGATGTCGAGGGATCACGTTTATCTTCACCCTCTCTCTACCACGTCCAAGTGTCATGAAACCTTCATTCCAGTAGTTTCTTGCATGAACTCTCCTTAGCCATGGTCTTCCCAACACATTGGGTATGCATGAGTACCATTTTCATCACACGAAAAGTCTACCACACATCTGACACCCATAACGAGATATTGCCACATTTGAAACTACACCTTCGGTTTAGTTTTCCCTTATTCAATGACCTTAACATAATTGTTGAAGGGCGATCAATTTTTAACCCCAACATATTCATTACTGGACTCGGTCATTACATTAACTGCAGCACCTCCATCAACTAAGACATCATGAATTAAAATACCATTACATAATACCTCAGCTTGTGGAGCATAGGGATCCGCCTCTGCCTCCAAAATAGGGACCTCAACCTCCTTCCTTCGTCGAGCATTGAGTCCACTTCGCAGCTCCCGCCTCTTCTCATAAGACATAGCCAAGAGTTGACCATATGTAATATTTGCAAGCCTTTTGGATAGATCTTCCAAGATGGAGTATGGTCCTTGCCCTGTGAAATCAGAAAATCCTGCACACCCAACTTTCTTCTCCTATGTTTCTTACTAGTTTCTCCTTTCATTTTCTTAGGATCATTTCCATCTTGATTATCTTTTTCTTTCTTTCTTTTTGTTACAAACACATCTACTTCATTATTTATGCTCTTATCTACTACATCAAAAGAATTCACAGGTGCTTTTCCTTTATCATTATCTCCTTTACCAGATGTAGAAGCTCTATCGGACAATTATACTTATAATGACCCTTTTTATAACAACCATAACATCTGACTTGAGAAATATTTCTTTTTGGACCTCTATCTCCTCCTGAGAACTAAATTCTTTTCCTTGAAAAGATTAATAGTTAAGCTGACCCATCTTTTTAGTAGATCTTCATACTCGGTAGATGTACTAGGAGAAAGATTTGTGCTCACCGAGAGTGGTTGTGGATTACGGAGCAAAGGTCTTTGGTGTAGGCTCTACTTTAGCAACAAATTTCTTTGGGCTCCTCTTCCATGCTTTCTTCTTGCCTTCTTGCATCTCCTTTGCTTGTTCATGGTAGGGGCGATCATACTTCACTCGTTGTCGATCTCGGCTTCATCCCAAGAATGAAGTGCTTACATAGGAGATTATCCACGCCATTTATCAACCCATCCGCTAATCCTTCCTTCGGATGCAGGGCGTCGAGCTTCCTCCTTAGCTCTAGAACACGAGCATGATAATCCCTTATCTTCTCCTTCTCTCCTTGGGTTAGCTTTGTGATATCGATCATGAGATCTACATATCTCTGTTGTTCACCAAATTCTTGAAAACTTTCGGTTAATAAATCCCATGAGTTTTTCACATTATCACCTAGTGTTTGAACCACCTAAGAGGCTGAACCATCCAAAAAGGTAGGAAAAATTCAGTCCATTGTTCCCTTCTTATAAGGCCATTACAAATACAAGATCGTTTAAACTCTTGAATGAAAGAGGAAGCATATTCATTAGATTGGCTGAAAAAACAAGAATCTTCCCCATTTTCAAAAGTAACCACAGTGAAATACCAACCCAAAAGTACAATCAACAAGACTTATGTGCACCAATAATTAAAATCACTATATAGAAAATAGAAATGACCAAGGTAAACTATGGTAAAACTTGACTTACTGCGGAAAAAATGACTTTCTTGTGGTAAACACTATTCACGAAAAAAGTGAAGTTCTTTGCGGTAAATACTATTCACGGTAAAAAGTGACTTTCTTTGTGGTAAATACTATTCACGACAAAAATGACTTTACCATGGTAACTACTATTCACGGCAAAAATGACTTTACCATGGTAACTACTATGCACAGTAAAAACAAGGTTACCCTCCAATTGATTTTTGACTAAGTGGGAATATCTCTCCAGACAATCCACCACGAGGAATGGTCCCAACAAGGAACCAAAATGTCATCACCAATCCGGCACTATGATAATTCTTCACGAAACTCCTCGTCTTATGATTATTTACTAATGCCTGACCTTTAGTTTGGTGGATGTAATCTGGAAACAAAGCAACAAACGTAACACAAGAATACCATCGACTATGATAAGACGGAATGATGACAAATCTGAAATATCAAAGTAAATTATAATATTAACATGAAATTGTTACAATCTCACCCATGAGATACTTGAAGTGTTATTGACTTCACTTACCTTCCACCAATACTATGGAAGAAACTTTACAATTACATGTCTTAATGGCTTCTTGACACACCTTTAAGCGATGGCTTCCTTTACACACTTCATACAATATTTCTCACTACTTCTTTCTATGCTAAATGAGGGGGTGGTCTCTTTATTATAGAACTTCCAGGCTTATCCATCTTATCTCTAAGATAGGATAAGAAATCCCTCTACAAATCATATTCCATACCTTAACTTTTATCATACATGTAAGATTATCTCTTAAGATAAGATAAACCTTATCATTTCACATGGGTTCCACATTTTTAGAATTTTTACAAATAAAATACACAAAATATTTATGACCTCACTCCTTGTCCTTATTACCAATATAATATTTCTAATTCCTAATCATGTAGATCCTACTTCTCTACTTATCCCAACTTTGACATTTTAACATTACTTAGGACCACTTACGACAAATATTTACTTTTTACAACATTCCTATTGTACTTTGATTTATACCATACTCTACATTATTGGCGGCACCGTCTTGACAGCGTGTCGTTGTCTTCTATCGAGGCTACTACTACTAATTACATTTAACAACATACTATTCCTAATACATACATTAATGAAATAGAAATTTCGGAGGAAAATTTTAGTGTCAACATGTTGAACTCTCTGCAAAAATAGAGAGTCCTAAAGGATATGAAATTTAACCACTCTCAGGACATTATCATGCTTGAAACCAAACTCAAAAAGGATGACTATCTCTTGAAAATTTGGTCAGTCTCTTCGTTTGCTTCTCGAACTTGATAGGTAATTCGGAGAGCTTATGCACTCTCTGGGACCCCAAACAATTCAAAGGTGACTACCTTTTGCAGAACCCCAATTTTCTATGCACTCTCTTCCAGGAAGTAGATTCTAATGCTACCTGGATTGCAATCAATGTTTACGTCCCAAACCTGGAATTATAACATGAAAGACTCGCGGGACATCTCAAATTTCTTTAAAAATTACAGAAATCTCCTTGTGCTCATTATGGGAGACTTCAATTGTACTCTATACCCCTCTGAAAAACAAGGAGGAGCCCTGGCTAACCCTAACAACATGGAAGCTTTGGCTGACTTTATATGGGGGAGACTCTTCTTGACATGGATCTTCATGGTACTTCCTTCACTTGGTCAAATCTCGAGTTGGCAAAAATCACATCTGGCAGATTGGATAGAGCTTTAGGATCCTTGGACTAGATCTAACTTTACCCTGATTTCTTTCTCAGCTCCTTACCCAATGCGGCTTTGGACCACATCCCTTTAATCCTCTGTGCCCGATAATAAGATGAACATAAAAATCCTCCTTGATTCGAGCTTGCTTGGCTAGAAAATAATCAAGCTGGACCCTCTCATTAAGAGCTGGTGGGATATCAAAGTTCAGGGATCCGAAATGTTTAAGTTCTCCAACAAACTTAAGGAAATAAAAAAGTAGCTTAAGATCTGGAAGAACAAGGTGTTTGCAACATCAAAATCATAAGCAAAAGGCGACATAGGAAATTGCTAACATTTCTACTCGATGGAGGTTGAAGGAAGAACGGAACAACTCCACGATCAAAAAGACATCTTCTCAGTGACTTCCACAATACCCTAAGGGAAGAAGAGAACTATTGGAAGCAGAGATCTCGGGTGCTTTGGCTAGAGAAGGGAGACCGTAACACCAAGTTCTTCCACATTACAACCTTTAAGCCAAAAGCGAGGGACAAAATCCAAGGAATTGCTTACTTCACGGGTAACACTTTATCCTCTAACGCTTGAGATTTCTAATGAATTAGTCTCCTTTTATTCTAATATCCATCGGGAAGAGTACCCTCCCAACCAACGAACAAGCCATGTCCAAGATGCTCCAACACATTCTCAAATTAATCTCGGAGGACATGAATGGAAATTTAACAAAACCCTTCTCTATGAAGGAAATTCATAAAGCAATTTTCACTATGAAAGATGACAAATCCCTAGGCCCCGACGACTTTCATGTTGCCTTGTTCCAAATCTTTTGGGAAATCATCCAATGCAAGATCTTTACTGAGGTGGATAAGGAATTCCCGAGTCCAACAACGGCATCCGAAAGAGTGGAACACCACCTTCATAGCTCTTGCCTCCAAAGCTCTTGGATCCAAATTGGTTTCGACTTGAGGCCAATTAGCCTCTGCACACCTCCAAAAAATCATCACCAAAATGTTAGCGGCGAGAACTTGGCTTAAGCCCCGATGAATGAACTCATCACGGTGAATCAAAATGGTTTCATCGATGGCTGCCTTATTCAAGGGTATCATCACTGTTCATGAAGCCATCCACTCGGACCATCACTCGAAGTTTACGGGGATGATCTTCAAATTAGACATCGCAAAAAGCATTCAACGGAGTTACTTGGACTTTTAATCTGAGTCTTTAAAAAGTTATGGGTTTGACAATAGATGGTGCAATTTGGATTTTGTCTTGCATTCGACCCCTTGCCTCTCGATTCTCATTAATGGCATCCCAGCTGGCTTTTTCAAAAATAGCAGAAGCATTCATCAGGGGGACCCTCTGTCTCTGTTCCTCTTCTTGTTAATGGCGAGACTCCCTTAGCGAGCTCTTGAGGCGACAAAAAGTCACTCGAACATTTATGGCATAAAAATCACTTCCGGCTCCCCTACCGCCAATCACACCAATTTATAGATGACACTCTACTTTTGAGTGTTGCTTTGGTGATTGAAGCTCGTGCCTTGAAAGAAATTTTAGAGACTATCAACATGCCTCTCAACAATTGATTAACTTCAACAAAAGCGGATCTCCTTCCTAAACAACGCGGCTCGAACTTAAAGAAGGATTGTTGACATATTTGGTTGTAAAATTGTGGAATTTCCTTCCTCCTATCTTGGCATTCCCTGTTGAAAGGAAAACAAACCAAGAATTTGTGGAATCATGCCATTGAGAGATACCAAAAAAAGTGGCTGCTTGGAAAGGTGCAATTCTTAGTCAGGTGGCAAACTTCAAGCTAGTCAAAGCTACTCTGCGAGTCTACTTATCTACTTCATGTCTCTTCTCAAAATTCCTTCCTCGGTGATTTCTCTTTGTGGAGGGAATCCAAAAGAAATTTATCTATTCGGGGTGGAGGCCAAAAATGGATTCACTGGTCTCTTAGAATGAAGTCTATTAAATGACCATTACAGGTGGGCTTGGTATAAGACAAATTATTGATATGAATGTTTCTCTACTGGCTAAAATCGGTTGGGAAGTTGCTCAAGGTAATTCACACTAGGCTCAGTTGTTAAGATCTAAATACTTGATGCAAGATGAAGACTTCTCTCTCATCCCCGCCCGTGGCTTAGCTATCTGGAACTCGATTCTTAGATCTCTTTCTCTTCTTTGTATTGGGACTAAGTGGATATTGGGAAATGACATATCTATTGACTTACGGTCGGAGACCGTGGATTGGAGATAAACATCTAAGTCTCAACCCTGTTTGGGAACCTATCAAAAGGAACCTCGTCAATAGGCATGGCAGGAAAGTTTACCATCTTTGAAGAATTCGAATTCAATCCCCTCTTGGCATATACCGGTTTGGATGGGCATTAGTGAACTTCAGAGTCAACTTTTGATTCAGTTGAGATCTTCCCTTTCCTCCCTCTATATTCCATTCTCCTCCCCGATGAACGTATCTGGCCTCTCTCCCCCTCTGGTGCTTTCATTATTAAATCTACCTATTACACTAAGCCTCGGACCATTTCTAGCCCTCCCTCTTTAAAATTTGGCCCAAAGAGTCTATTCCCAAAATTGGCTTCTTTGTTTGGCTCTCCTTCAAGAATGCTTTCCTCTCGGGAGAGAACTTAAAGAGGAGAGGCTTCTCACTTCCCACTCAGTGTTCTTTGTTAGAAAGCCTTGGAATCCTCCTCTCATCTCCTTCTACACTGCCCTTTTGCCCAAGCCATCTGGAGTGGGCTTTTGTCGTGTTTTAGAGTTGTCTGGACCTTCCCAAGTTCTATTCATGACACCCTCATACAATGGTATTCCCCCTTCACTCACCCGGCCCTTTCCTTGGCTTGGAAACTCATCCTCCCCCATGGCCTTTGGGGCATATGGAAAGAGAGGAATAGGAGAATCTTCAAAGATCAATGTTGGGATCCGAGAGGGTGGCTAGTCATATAGCTATTCTCTTCCAAGATAATCTCAATAGCTGCTTATGGAAGAAATATCAGCAAAAAATTTAGCTATGTAATCACAAGGATGGTGTCGAAAAAATGATGATCCTTCCCAGGTAAACCCTCTTCCTAGGCTCATTCAGATGTTAGGTGGCTCCCTCCTCCAATGGGTTGGTTGAAACTTAATACATACGGTGCTTCTAAGGGTAACCCTGGAAAGTTAGGGGGATCCTCCAAAATTCAAGTGGTTCCTTTGAGTGCTTTATTACTGACCGATTTTAACACAGGTACTAATCACCATGTTGAATCCTTAGTTATCTTAAAAGGGCTGGAGATGAGTCTTAAAATTGGGAATGATCCCTAATTGTGGAAAGTGACTCTCTCGATATTATAACTCTCCTCAACTCGGATGGCCTAGGTCAATGGACTATTAAAAACATTATTGCTTTGACATCCGAGGCTCCTCGAAAAGAACTTTCACTCAAGTTCCAAAGACATTCTTAGGGAAGGAAATAAGGCGGCGCATTGTTTGGTTAACATTGGTGTCCTCGATTCTTAGCAAATATGGTTAGTGAATTTCCCTTCCAATATCCTTCAATTACCCATAATGATTGCTCATTGTCTAGCTAATGCATGAGTTGGGAGTCGATTCTTATGTCGTGCAAAGAAACTTGACAAAAAGCACTCCATCCTCACTTTTGACGGTGGTAATGATTTCCACATTAATTTGAAGTATTTCTCTACGGAGCCAAGCACGTGGGATGAGTATTACTACACTCATGCGGATCTAGGTATGAGATTCACCATTTTGCATCATAATTACTCCCATTTTAGAAGGACGGATGACGTGGAAGGCTCCCATAGATATGGCGAACTTATTAAAGCCGAGTCGCAGATCGTCACCTCAACTCACATTCACAATTATCCCCGAACATGGGAGAGCAACTCAAGTGCATTGAACTGATTCATACACCCAATTACAGGAGGACCAAGATGTTTGGAACATCCTTAGGGACAATGGCATAATGACGTTCCTTGAAAGGATGTCCAAATACTCGGCGTTGTTTTCGTATGGTGCCTTGGCCACCTGGTCTCGTGGTAGAGTCAGATTGGCAACACACGCTTCACCATCTCCACAAATGCCATCGCCTCTGTCATTGGCCTTCCTACCTCAGGGGTTGTATAATTCAAGAAACCTTTGTAGGTGGAGCTTCAATATTTCATTGCCAAATGGAAGAAGCCAACAAATTATCTCTCTGGTTATATTCAGGAATCCCTCCTTCCTCCCTAGGACAAATTTGCTAAGGTGATCATGAGGTACTTCACCATTGATGGGAATTACAGGTTGGTCTACGGTCCCCACCTCTTCATCCTCTCGCACTTACGCTGGGGGAAGAAAATTAACCTGGCTACTTTTCTTTTCCAATCGCTTGAACACTCCATCAACTTGGCTAGGGAGGGTGAAGGGCCCATTCTGCATCAGGGCCTTCTCTACCTCTTGTTCAAATTTACCACTTCCCCTGTTGAATTGAAACTTTTTCCTCCCAAACATGGTCGGCCCCATCGTATGCCCACATTCTCCCCCATTCCATCCCCTGCTTCCCATCCCTCCTCTGCCGTCACCACCGCCATCAAGTTTCCTCGACTCTAACTCCGATGTTGAAATCTTGGGTCCCTCAATTATGGGTTTTGTTCCCCATGCCTCCCTTGTTCGGCCGCCCTCCCGAGCTAGACCGGTATCGTTGACCACTGTGGCTTTAGTGGTGCTTGTTGCTTCTTCTCCTGCCTCTAGATCGAGCTTCACCTCTCGGGCGCTCTACTTGGGCTTACTCGGCTATATCATGATTCCCTAGAATCGGCACTGGTTGGCCTATAGGTGGAGCTTAAGGAGGAGGGACTTAACTTCTAGGCTGAGACGGCGATAATATCATCATGGAGGATCGTGACACCAACCCTCGGGATGTGCAGATGGATGTTGTCCCTAATTGGAAAGACTCAGCGTCTAGCAACATTGAGAAGTCCAACACTGAATCTGCTACTGACATCGAGAACTAGTTGGAAGACTGCCATGTGGCGTTGGTGACTTCCATCTTGGCCAAGCTGCAACGTTCATTCTCAATTCTCAAATCCTAGGAGACCTTCACTGAAAATCCAAGGCGACCATTACCAAAGACTGCACTAAGTTGTTAGTCTTTGGTAGACCAACTTGCCAATGAGTCGGGGTCTATCCATGCCAAGAATTCTATGATTGAGCTTAAGAAGCTCCTTTGGTGTTGTTCTTTCTGCTTCGGGCTTTGCTCTTTTGCCTATTTTTTGGAAATTTTCATGAATTTTTTCTCTATGTAAGCTTCATAGTATAATCTAGCCACTTTGGGTGCCTTATATTAGGTTGTGGGACCTTTTAAAACCCTCATTTTATCCTCTTTCCATTTTTTTTTGGATTTTTGATAATACATTCACCAAATAGAACATTCTTATTTTAAAATGTTCATAAACCTCCTAAGTTACGAGTAGAAGCTGCGAGACAAAGGAGGCATCGGACCGAGCCTTTTATGTTGATCTTCCTCTTTTAATTTGGTTTTTTTGCGGCATCATAATATCTACGCTATGTTTAAGTCTAAATTCGTTGAGAATTTTTTTTAAGTGCACGTTTAGGCCCCTTACACATTCTAAGAGAAAATATTCATTTCTTCTTTCTAGGTTTACTCCCACCGACATGGTAAGGAGAACCTATGTACCACTGAGCTATATTTTGGAATGCTTCCTCCTGAAGCTTGGAGGCTCACATCCGGTTTGACTTAACACAATTTATAGTATTTTTAGCAAGGCTCGAGATCTAAGACAAAGACATAGAGGAAGGAAAAAGGGTATTTTCCTTAAGGGGGAATGAGACACGAAGGAGATGCATTAGATGAGCCAGGGGATAGGACAAAGAACCAACTCTAGAAGAGGAAGAAGGGAAGGGGAATAGGGTGGAGAGGAGACCACAAGAGAGGGACCAAAATGAGGGAAGGTAAGGGGAATGTCTAAAGAGGGGGAAGAGGGGGAGGGGAGTGTATGAGACAAAACCCGAGAAGAGGATGGAAGGAAGAGACCACAACTAAGGACATGATCGGTTCAAAGGCTAAATGGGTCGACAGGATTCCATAATGGAGAAGCGGTAGGAGGGGGAGAGATACCACGAAGCTTGGATTTCACCCTCCTCGATAAGAACTGTAAAATGGTTCAAAGTGCTAACATCCTTCGTGACTTTGGGGATGAACTTGCCTTTGTTCTTTGAAGTGTGGACTTGCTCCTTAGGTTTAGGGTATGTCTTGGAAGGGCAAGCTTCTGAGCATGATTTCCGATACTTTTACATATTGTGCGAGCTTGAGGGATATATTCATACTCAATGGGATGAACCCAGGTACCAAGATCATAATGGAGTTCAATAGAAGAAGGAAGAGGCGAGATAATATCAGCATTGACACAAAATCTAACATGGATAAATCTAGAGCCCAATTTAGTTGTTTGGTCAACAACTATCAAGGTACCTATGGAAGAGAAACACCTTAAATGATAATCGAGTGCCAAAAATCCAAGGGAGCTCTAAGAGCCAAACCCGATTGGAACCTAGGTCATGGCTTCGGTTTAACATTGAATCTAAGAGTATAACATTGAAGATAAAAACCCCTTCTACCAAAGAACCAAGGACCCCCCAACAAAGCTCTAACAAATTCTTCTTTATGAGAAAAAGTAAAGAGCATAAATCCATTGGAAAGTGCAACAATGTCTATTGGGCCACAATGGGACCATTTAATACGTTCCCATTTCTAAATCTCCTCCAAATGTGGTATGAGACCCATTAATTTACCAATCAACGACAGTTCCCTTGAAGCTTGCGTCATTGTAGTGATCGAGGGAGGAATTTTTAAGGATAAAGTCCCATAAAAGCGTAGAGGTTATAGCTTCACGGGGAAATTGACGTACCAACCACAACGTCCTTCCAGAACTTACCGTACACACCAAGAGTCGTCGGGGGATGATCGGGGATGGCCCATTTAGATCTAACATCAAGTAGAAACTAGTTACAACAAAATTCAAAAAAATTGCGAGAGCGGGAAATTTTTAAGAGTTACGTAGTTCCCAAAAGTATTATTCTTAATTTTCTTGATTTTGAAAAAACTTTGGATGGTAACGCTTTTATTATACTAGAGCTAAGAACTGGAGTGTTGGAGGAGCACTTTCTATAAGTAGGACATGGGGGTGGGCTTGGGTCCTTAATGTCCGCCAAGCGATCCGCATTTGGAGCACCCTACTATGTTCTGCTTGGTCCATATGGAGAAGTTTGACCCCTACCTCAAGGTGTCCCCATGGCCACCTATTGAAAGCATCCAATGAACTCAATGGGAATGGAATTTGGGTTGATGATTACAAACTACTTGTAACTCACTAATAACCCAAGACCTTGAGTTCTAAACTTTGGATGGTAAACACTTTTATTATACTAGAGCTATGAACTAGAGTGTTGGAGGAGCACTTTATCTAAGTGGGACATGGGGGTGGGCTTGGGTCCTTAATGTACGCCGAGTGATCCACATTCGGAGTACCTGCTATGTTTAAAACCGTCCATATGGAGAAGTTCGACCCCTACCTCAAGGTTTCCCCATGGCCACCTATTGAAAGCGTCCAATGAACTCAATGGGAATGGAACTTGGGTTGATGATTAAAAACTACTTGTAACTCACCAATAGCCCAAGACCTTGAGTTCTAAAATTTGGATGGTAAACACTTTTATTATACCAGAGCTATGAACTAGAGTGGTGGAGGAGCACTTTTTATAAGTGGGACATGGATATGGGTTTGGGTCCTTAATGTCTGCCGAGCGATTTGCATTCAAAGTGGCCCGTTATGTTCTGCTTGGTCCATATGGAGAAGTTCGACCCCTACCTCAAGTTGTCCCCATGGCCACTTATTGAAAGCATCCAATGAACTCAATGGGAATGGAACTTGGGTTGATGATTACAAACTACTTCTAACTCAACAATAGCTCAAGAACTTGAGTTCTACCCACACCCTTTATTTTTGATCTCGTGTTCTCAAATATTTTAGCTTGTATATCATTTCTTTGTTATTATGATGGTTTTTCACTTAAAAATATCGTCGTTCGATTAACTTGTACATCTTTAAAAGCTTTGTTTGTTACGATTGGGTTTGTTGTACCTATGTAGGTTTTTTTGAAACCATTACCAAATTCGGATACGCATGGATCACGTTGGAAGTACTTTCGTATGATGTTTACAAAGATCCCATGGTTTTTGGCTTTTCCTTATCCTCCGATTAAATCTAAAATCTTGTTTCTATGCTTTATTTAGTGTATTCAATCTTATCCACATAAAAAAATTTGTGTTTAATAAGTTTTGAAATTTTCTAATTATATTGTGTTTGTCGTCACTATTATCCACAGTCTCACACTTGTTTGTAGGGTTATATTTTGTTTTGTATCCATAGTAGAAAATTTTGTTTACGTAATAAAAGAACAAATAAATGTTATAGTGTTATCTCTGTTCATTTTGGTGTGTTATTTAAGTACAACTAAGATTACTGTAGATATTAATTTGGTAGGTTTTGTTTTTCCATTTTCTAATTTTACATTTATTGGTTTTACGATAGTGCATTTCCTAGTTTTGTTGTTGACCTTTGTATAAACTGCAAAAAAACATATAAAAAAATCATTATTATTAAATAAAATCAAAATTAAAAAAATTAAAAATCAAAATCAAAAGTTTGTTTACAAATCCTAAGCTACCCATCCCGTAAGCTACTAACTCAACTTATAGCTCGAGAGCTACTTGTTGAGCTATTCCCTTGACTCCCTCACGCTCCACAAACAACCCATAACTACCCATCCCCGATGAGCTCCTTGACTACCCTGATGAGCTCCCAAGTTACTACAAATCCCCACTTTACTCGGCGCTCACTACCCGCATGAGATCCTAACACCTACCCATCTCCCTATCCCTCGACTCCCGATCCACTCTCAACTCGTCATTGCCTCACGACCCTTACTTGACCACACACAAATCTCCTCCCTCGGCCACTCGGTGGAGCCTTGATGTATGCTAGAATTCACTACAAATAACCCAAGGTGCGTTGGCCATCACTCGGCCTAGAAATGAGCACTCACCTAAAGCAGATCTAGATCTAAACCATATGAAAGATTGACTAAACAATGATTATAATGATATTTACCATGCAAGAACCATATTCAATCACATCTAACACCAATATCCAACCAATATGATCCATTATATTAAATACTTGCAAAACACATAAGCTTCATACATCAAGATCCAATTTCCATAGTCATGCACGCTAACAAATCCACAACATAACTCTCTGATAATAATGGTCTCTCTCTCATAAGTCATGCAAATCAATACATATATATAGGGGATGGGGACTTTCCCTTCACCACCTATGCACCTTCCAAAAATAGGCTACATGCTAATAATAGCCATGCACCTTTACAAGAATACAAAAGCATGCAAGTGCTAATAATAGATCTTCTATAGTTAACTCCTAGAATAGATCCTATTATTAGACTAAGAATCTGCATGGTGCTCAAACTGATGCAAAACCCAAAATAGCCTTGCGTGAACTACAAGTTTCATATCATTGCATGCTCAACACTCTATCTCCAAAAATAGCCCAGATCTACAAAAGTGGCTAAGTCTCTGTGTACACTTGTCCTAGGCACATGGTGTTTTCTGCTATAGTTCCACGTCCTTCTACATGCCATGTGTCCTGCGCCCAATCCTTATGCGCTTTCATACTTGAACTATCTTTTATCTACTCAACATTACCCCACACTAAATGCATTTCTACCCCTGACAATGGGTAATCTTAACTTATCTCTCCAAAGTAAAGAATAATGAATGAAAGAATGAAGATTTGTTCAAACAAAAGAATGAGATATCATTCAACACTCTCCTCATGATAGGAATATTAATTCCGGATACTCATTCTTAACTTCTACCTCCAATGCTTGTCAATCGCTTAAGGCCTCACCTATTTTTGTCTAGGATATCTATGTGACTATGGCATCTAGCTCATCTTGAGTCATGTTCTCTTTTTCATTCTACAAGATTCTACAAATATTTTCCATACTAGAAATCATGCCCTCCATATAGTCCATCTTCCCAAAATTGTTGCTTTGCCTATCTCCTTCAACATATTTTCATGTGGTTCTTGGGCACTTGTAAGCACTTTGTGCTTCTCTTCCACCAAAAGAAAGTCTCTCCACACGCCCAGTGTCTCATTCTTCATGGCTTTGAGGACTTCATTATCTTCTGCAATTGTTCTCATCCTAACAATTGCATCTTGGTGTCATGCACATGTTTAAGGCTTGATCTTCCTTCTTCAATTCATCTCTCAAGGCTTGTAGCAATGACTCATAACTTGCAATTTTTCTAGGAAATGGTGGATTTTACCCTTGTTGCTTCCTCGATAGGGTCTTTTGGTGTGGGCATATACACGGGCCCTTCCTCTATGACCAATTTTACAAGTGTGCGTATATAGTGCATTACATGGAAATTTTTTAGAACTTGAGATTCTAGATGTGGCCTTACCTTAAGAATATAATCACCAATCTCCTCGGCCATACCGATCAATGCTTTCATCTTTTCCTCGGCCTTTTCCTTCTCTTTGTGAGGCACTTTATTTCTGCATCCCTATCCTTGTTGTCATCCATCAACCCTAATTGTTGCCACTTTGTCTATGTTCCTACGTGTAACCTCTGCTAGATACCTTTACCAAGGCATTGCTCACTTGTTCATCGACATAACAGTTGGCTTAACATTTACGTGCCATATTTGAGGTGCTTTCTTCATTCTTATGGAGATGCATGATTCTTCACACATACGTCAAAATCGGCTCATCCATATGAGTCTGCATTGACCATGACAACTGCTTCCTGTGTGCACATGTTTTCCATCTCTACATCCATCAACTCCCAACCATACAAGTCCTTAGCTTCCATAGTACTCTGGAAGCGCACACATATGATCTTGTTGGTATCATCCACATATCCAACCACGGGAGTCACATAGTCTTCACCTTCTTTTTCCTCCCTTGTTCTTTTTCCCTTAGGAACTTAGGGTGCTGAATCTAGAATTGGGCCTTTGCCCTTTTTTACTTTTGTTTCTTTTCCCTTCATCCCCTCCTCATCATCCTTCATCTCCTCATCATGAGGCTCCTCTTGCATCCTCAAGGCTGCACTGGTGTACCTAGCACTTTTCTCTAGACTCATCCTCCTCTCCATCCTTAAGCTTTAGCTTGTGCCTTTTCTTCTTCTCAGCTCTTCTTTCTGGGTGAAATCCTTGGTGACCTCTTAATGGTTGTGATGACCCTTGCACCTAACCCTTGTCCTCTTGAACACTCTCTTGAATTGTGGCTCTTTGACTATCTGCTCCACATTGATTTCCATTGTGTTTGTCTCAAACACTTCATCCTCTTGCTCCTGTGATGGGGGCGTCACCTCTCACTCTCTTTCTTTTCTCCATCCATAGGTTATATCTTCTACCCCTATGGTCCAACCCACCACTATCTTCATGAAGTTCTTCTTCTTCTTCTTTCTTCCTGAATGGGTGAAGTAGGATTTTCAGCTACCAACTGTGCCAACTGTGTGCTTCCCTTTAGGTGGGCTTGGCAAGTTTGAACTCATTCTCTACATATTTTCCATTCTCCAGCCTAGGCTTAAGCTGAAGGTATACCAATGTTACTCCACTGTCACCTATTTCCAAACTCACAGGCTTCATAGCTATGTCATCTGAAATGTATCTTTCAATATAAGCAGACTTACCTAGGATAGACGTAAGTCTTCCGCAGAGTGTGGTAGTCACAGTCCACCTTATCAACATTGTAGATTAACCTGCACGCATCTGAGAGTCTATGAATAACTTCTGAAAGAACCACATGCAGGTGAAAGCATAGGGAAGTTTACACCAAGGACTCCATGTCTCATCCTTCATCACAAAATGTCATGATGCAAAAATGTTGATAGATTGTAAATATACCAACTTTCCTACCACCATGGGAAACTCCTTAGGTATCCTCCACTCTTCCTCAAATGTGGCATGGAGTCATGCATACCACATTTCTACCCTTGGTTTGAATGGGCCACTCATGGTCCCCTCACAAAGATACTTTTTGAATCTCTCTGCGAGAGATTTCTTTTCTGCAGGGTACTCCCAATTTTGTTCTTTGGCCCATCGGGCACTCCAATCTCCACAAACACAAGGGACAATAGAATAGTGCCAAAGCTAATTTTCTCACATGTACGTGCCTCTTCAATGATCATCTCAACAATGTATCTAGCCAAGTTGTAGGTCTCCCCTTGTGATATTTTCTTTGCAACATGTAGCCACAAAGTGTTCACCTATGACCATCTCTCTTGGTCATTTCAATTTTTCAACAAGTGTGAGGCTTCTTGTATGACCGATACTTCCTTAGCTTGTAAATATCCATACCGTGCCCACCTTTTGTATAACCCAACTCCTTGTTGGTTGCTATAATTGTTTTCTTTATCAGTTAGGTCATTACTCACCTCTGTGCATGTGCTTTTCAAACCCATCAAAGTGTCGATCAAGGGCACGGTGATCCTCATTCATCACCCAAAAAAATAGAAAAATTCCTCATGGAATCTACTCATTAGCCACTGGTATAACTTCTCTGGCTTTCCAAAATAAGGAAGTTTGTACAACTATAAAACCCCTACCTTTCTTAGGAGTTTCTCCCAACATCATCGTATATAGGCATGTCATCCATTTGTCCATTTGTTTGTCTTTTTATTCAACAAAGTGTCATCTAACCTCCTTATTGTTATCAGTTGTCCTATGGTTGTAATCATTGACTTTGCTTTGATGGACATGGGAATCCCAATCATGGCCCATGATCACTTCCTCTGGTATTGCATTTCTAAAAATGATTTTTAGGAGCATCCTCTGTCTCAATTTTGACCTCCTTTTGTTTCTTCTCCTTGTGGCCACTCTCTTGGTGCTCTCTTGGGTGCCATTTCAATCAAAATATGTGTTCTCTTACCTCCCTCGAGCTCTGCAACTTGGTTCCTTGTGCCCTAGCTCAAACTCAAACCCTAGCCATCAATCTCCTTTCCCACACGCCTTCACCTTGCTCAAACACTTCAAAAATGGAGCATAATAGTTCCTCATGTGCAGATCTGACCAACCCAACCAGTTCATAACTCTCCACTCTTCACAACCATCTTAGCTAGCTCACTCGAAACAACTCACTCGATAATTCGTAATCACAAAGGTAAAATGGCCTCATAACCCTTCCTTATATATATTTTTAAAAGTTATCACATTTATTGCTCCTTCACCTACCACCGATCCCAACATTAATGCATCATTTGTCAATATTTTCCATTGCTCTCATCTCCATGCCACAATCATAACCTTCTGGCGCACGCCTTTCTACTTCTTGGCCACATACCTCCTTCCACATGCCCATATGTGCCAAAGTACTTCCACCATACACCTTCTTCCAAGTAGTTTCCACTACTTGCACCTACCTCACGTTATATTGTGCATCCATTTTTCCATCTGTGGTCTTCATTTAGGAGTAATTTTTTTCTATCTGCACCCTTCCAAAAGCACTTGCTACAAAAAAAGTTTCCTTATGCATACCCATCTTCAGATGATAATCAACTATATTCAACTTGGTAATGAACCTTATATAAACCACCCCACACTAAGGGTATGTGTGGTCCTCTGCACATGAAAAACACTTAAATTGTAATCAACTTCTAGTGCGCAAGCGTGCTTATTACACACAAAACAATTGAACTAAATTGAAAAAGCATAAAAATGATGAAGGAAACACATATAAAGGAAATGCATTAAGGAAACCTAATCTAAGTGGCAATATTGCCTTATTACAAACACCAAGAAGACTTATTTATAGTAGGGCTTCAGCCTACTCCCATTGAAGTAACTGGGAAACCATGTTCCATCCAACACCTCTAACTGGAAAGTGCAAATCAAGTATATGAGTGATAACATATGGTCCCAACCAATGCACTTTTAGCTTTCTAGGATGGCACAAAAACTTTGAATCATATAGAAGTACCATTTTCCCAACCTCAAGCTTCTTATCCTTGATGTGCCTATCATGCCATGCCTTCTTGCCTGGATTTTTCTTGCTTTTGACTCCATCTTGCTATGGCATGCACCTTTCATCTAGTTGCATCAATTTGTCAATACGTTCTTCCAATGCTTTCTCATCAGCCAGACCTCCTATGTGTAATACACAAAAAAAGGTAACATGAATTCCATGGGGAGAATTACCTCTACCAAACACCAACTGAAAGGGTGTTGCTTTATTCAACCTCTTGTAGGTTGTCTATATGCCCAAAGTACCATAAAAACCTTGTCATCCCAATCTCTCCTTCCAACATCACAAATTTTTGTCAAGGTATGGCTCAATATCTTGTTGAAGGCCTCAACAATTCCATTTTCTTGAGGGTGATAAGGGGTTGTCCTATGGTGTGCAACCATGAATTCATCCAATAATATTCTGATAGTCTCATTAAGGAAATGAGTACCCCTATCACTTGTCAAACTTAAAGGGCAGCCATACTTGCTAATAATATTTTCCCACAGAAACCTTGTTGTTGTAGTTGTTGTGTAATCCTTTGTAGGTGCCACTTCTTCCCACCTTGTAAGATAATTTGTACAAGTTATAATATAGTGTGATCATGTCTGCGTGCACGTGGTTGGGAAATAGGGCCCATAAAGTCAATTTCCCACTTCTCAAAAGGTTTTGCACTAGTAATAGGTCTCAAAGGCATTTCATCTCATTTCCCAGGCTTTCCAAGGTGTTGAAAATGATCACATGCCTTACAATATGCTTTGCAATCCTTGTATAATGTTTCCCACCATAGACCAACTAGTAGAATCTTGTGCACGTGGTGGCATCCCCTGCATAGTGTCCACCTGCAATACCGCCATGAGCCTCTACCATAATTTCTTCTTCATCTCATGCTCAAGCACACACCGACATAAAACTTCATCATACCTAACTTGTATAAGTCTCCACTTGATCAACATGTAAGGCATGTGACGAATAGCAAGTTGTTTCTTTTCTAAAGCCTTCATTCCTTTGGGTGCCACACCTATGTGTAAAAAGACAAAAATATCCTCCAAGTCCGAGGGTGCATGGTTCAACTTGAACAATTGTGCATCTGACATTGTGTCCTCAATGCTCTATGTGCATCCTCTCTTGATTGAATCCTTGATAAATGGTCTGGACCAGAATTTCTCTTACTTGGCTTAACCACCACTGTAAAATTGAACTCTTGAAACAACAATACCCATGACATATGCACCCCTACAAAATGGGCTTGTTCACTAAGTACTTCAATGCCATGTGGTCTATATAAAAGATGAAAGGTGTAGCCAAAAATATTATCAAAACTTATGGAGCAGCATAGATCATAGACAAGGCCTCGCGCTCTGATCATTGTATAATTTTGTTCTGTTGGAGTCAACTTTTTGCTAGCAAAGCAAATAGGATGATCAACAATCCCTTCTCTAGGATGAGCTAATATGACACCAATGGCCATGCTAGAGGCATCTACATGAACATGAAAAGGCTTGGACCATGAAGGAAAGTGAAAATAGGCATTGTAGTAAGCCTTTCCTTCAGTGTGTCAAACACGTGTTGTTGTGCCTCACCCCAATAGAACTTTCCTTTTCCCCTAAGTAATTCTTCTAAGGGCGTGAAATCTTGGCATATCCCTTTATAAATTTTTATAATAACCTATGTGCCCCAAGAATCCATGCACCTCACTTTGCTAGCTAGTAGGTTCCTCTAAGCCTAAAATAAGCTACCTTAGCAGGATCCACTAGTAAGCCTTCTTTACAGATGATGTGTCCCAAAAAATTCCAAAGGGTGTGGAAAATATACACTTCTTAATGTTCAAGGAGATGCTCAACTACCTACACCTCTCAAACATCAACCTCAAGATTATCATAGTGATCTTTCACGAGCCCATAGACTATCCAATCATCCAGATACACTGCAAGAACTTGTGAATAAAATCCTGGAATGCTTGTACCACTATGCATGAAAATACTGTAGGCACATTCTTTAATCCAAAGGGCATAACCATGTATGCAAAAACTTCCCCACTCGGTGGTGAAAGTTGTCTTCTCTTGATCTTCTTTAGCTATCCTTACTTGATGATATCCAGAGAATCCATCAGTGAAGGAGTATATTTCATGCCCTGCAATGCCTTCCAAGATTTCCTCAGTAAATGGTGTGGGAAAGGGATCAATCACACATGCAACATTTAACTCCATGTAATCCACACAAATCTTGATTCTACCATCTTTCTTGATGTTGATCACCATAGGGCTCACCCATTATGACTCCTCGATTGGCACAATGATTCCAGAAATTAACATTTTGTCAATTTCTTCTTTTACCTTGACACAAAGTTTGGATTCATCTGTAAGGTCTCTTTCTAAACTAGGTGTGCACCTTCTTTTAACTTTATCTTCATCTCTCCCAATGATTCATGTATGCCTTTCAATTCATGATAGCCTCTAGGGAACAAGTCCTGAAAATTCACGTAATAGCTCAATGATTTTAGCAACTTTAGAGTCAGACCAATAATCTCGATAATGGCTCCTTAGGTTCAACATTCATTCCAATGTTCACTTTCTTGGTCTTCATAGGCTCATGGTAGGCACGCGCTTCTCATCTACACTATCCAAGACTTCACATGTACCCTCTGTGTGCTCAATGTCTAGGTTCTCTACCTCTTCATCATCAACCATGTAGATCATCTTACCCTTTTCTCTTTCTAGGTAGGTGCACCCAAGTTGTTCTCATCTGTTTCTTCCTCTTCAAAGCGTGCCACCAGTCTGATTCTCCTAACAACTCCTGAAGTAACTCTTCAGCCTTTACACTATCTCCCATAGTTAAGTGCTTCATAACCTACAACGCCTCATTCACGAGGTTTAGAAGAAAAGTAATCAAAGGTCTGAGTCATACCTTCAATAAGTTCTTGCCAATTTCCAGTCACCCTATTCAACTTTGTGTAGACATACCATGCACACGCGCAACCTCACAAGGTGAAATAAAACTTGTGCACCCACAAAGAAGGTGGTAAAGCTTCTTCCCCACCATCCAAAGTCTCTCACACTACTTGAACATGGTGTTGAACAGGATCATTACCATGAAATGCACAAATTTAAGTAGGCACATTGCTTCTTAGAAACCAAGTAGATAAAGCAATCCTTACTTCTCTCCACTCCAAAAGATTATCCTGTGAACCATCCACCAGTGTTTGTCATCCCATAAAAGTATATACTAACATGTTCCTTCTTTCCACCTACATTCCCATTGAACTTCCATAGCAAGAAAAAATACTTTAGATTATCTTCACCTGTATACTTTGGTACACAGCTGTTTGCCCAAATGCCCATATACTGTGGCTTACTTGACGCACGCGTACGTAGCATTACACTTCATACTTACCCAACCATTTCATAAGTGTTGTGTGCCCAATTATCACATGAAACACTTGTAGTATCACTCATGGACTGTGCATCATCCCACTAGAGAACTCCTTCTTTTGATGGCTCAAGAACTTTCGGATCTTGAATGGTGCACACATAAATTCTGTTCAAGTCTTCTTCACTTAAGGGATCTACATAAGGCATAGATTTCCCATCTTCAGAGAGGTATGATGACACATTCTTCCTTTGTTCTCAAAGCTGATATACCCCTTATTGAAGTGCAAGTGTCAACATGTTGTTTGCATAGCACCAAGGGTGCCCAAGTAATGTGGGAAAATTGTTTTCTTCTACAAGTGCTAAGACCTCAAAGTCCCCAGTGAACTTGGCCCCCTGTATAGTAATGGATGCATCTTTTAAAACTCCAATGGGTGTTTCCTTAGTTTGATTTTCCATGAACAACACATTAGAAGATGGTTGTAATGGAGGTCTTCCCATCTAAACCCACACATCCAAAGTGAGTACATTTACTTCCACACCTATGTCAATCAAGATGTTACTCAAAATCCAACCATCAACAACAACATTTAGAGTAATCTCCTTGTCATAATCCAAACTATCAGAGGAAGATTAACATGTAAAAGTTGTCTCTCATGCTCATCCCAGTGTGTGAGTGTTTCCCTTCAACCAGCTCCCCTAACAAAAAATAATGTTCTCTTGGCGCAACATCTTGCAAACCTCTTTCAAATCATCAACATCTTGTCTGATGGAGATCATTGCTTTCTTTTGTTCCAACTTTCCATGATTTTTTCCTTCAAACATTGTATCTCACCCTGTAAATTCTGAATTACCTCCATGGTTTCTTGATAAACCTCCTTTTGATGCATAGGGTCTAGATACTTGGCATGTAGGACTTCCTCCTTAGTAATGGTAGGCTTTTGTTGTAGAGCTTCCTTAGGTGCATAGCCTCAATGCATGTAGTAATCTTCACAGTACCAACTCAGGATCCGAGTGCTAAACTTTGGCATCCATTGGTCTTCCACATGCATTGTACTCTAACCATTCTTGCGCCCTTATTTTCTGTTTATGTTTCTTTCTTAAGTGTTCATACAAGTCTGGGCATTCTTCATAACTATGATTCTTTCCTCAAAAAAAGAACACACAATATTCTTGTGGACATTCATGCCTGTAGTGATCAGGAGATCCACATGTATAACAAGTCCCATGAGGAAATCACTCCTTCCACCCCCATGACCTCGACCTCTGAATCCACCTCTGTAACCTCGACCTCTACCACGGACCACCATCAGAATGCCCCTCACTTGTGATCATAGTCATGATGCTCACCCTTTTCCTTGGAATTATTTACAACACCAGTCTTTTATCGTATGCCAATATCAATGACATCATGGATCTGATCAATCAACCTGCAATCTTTAGTATCATGAGTCGAGGACCTACAAATCTTACAGTAACTAGACACATTCTTTCTTATCGCGCCTGCTTGTAATAATGGGCACCGGCTTGAACTGTGGTCCAAGTGACATATCTCACAATCCAGCAACAAGGAGCACACCAATTTCCAAGGGAAACTATCCTTAGTATGCCCCTCTACTTCACAATTTGTACACCAAATTCCTTGCATCTCATGTGCTTGAATTAGTAGATAATTTCTCCAACTGTTTCACCATTGCTTTGCTATTTGAGCTTCCAAGAATGGGCTCACTCACTGTGTCCACACTTCCTACCACCTCAATGTAGAGATTACTTCAAGTGCCTCATGCGTGGATCTGTATAAGTCTTGTGTGAAAGTTCCCTCCTAAAAGGTGTGATCATTCCTCAACAATGAACCACTGTGCATGTTGGCTTGCATGGATGTCATAAGATAACTTAGACATGAGAGTCTTGAACCAAGCATCATATTCTGAACACTTTCAGTAGTGCCTGCTTAATGTCTTTGAGTGCACTTATGCTTTTCTACTCGAACTCAGGGATATAAAATTCCTTTAAGAAAGCATCTCACGCATTGTATAGTCCACACAAGTCTGATCAGGATCAAACTTCATGTACCAGCTTGTGTGTGCCCCTGCTGAACGTAGTTAGTTACAAAATTGACTTGCCTTGCACTCTAGAGCTATAATCCCCTTTACGCCCATAGTATCTCACACATATGCATGTGCTCATGGTTGCATCTTCAATGCCTCTATACTTTGGAAGATGGAGAGACATCTCCATGTAAATTTGCTTGAGGTTGGTGCAGACCTTGCCCACCAGATCCAGAACCTTGTATTTCCTCTCTATATTTCCCACCTCCAGATCCACCAGATCCTCTAGTGCCCAGCCACCTGATCCTCTGATCCACCCCTCTAGTAGGTAATGGACCGGAAGATGCACTACCTTGTGTTCCGATGGTTGTGCTAAAATGAATGCCCATAGTCTGTGAAGTTGCACTACTTCTAGATGTGATGCCAGGTTTCTACGTGCCTACGTTTTGTGCCAATGATGCACTAAAAATATACCTCCAATAGGTCCTCCAAATAAAGTAGATGACAATTGTGCCATAGATGAATAAGCTCCTTGATTAACTCCTAAACTTGATTGTAAATTAACTCTATCTACTGCAACTCTACTTCACACTAGATTTTTGTTTATTGACTATCATATAGAAACTAGAAAACCAAGCACAAGGGCTAGGTCACTAGGTAGATTTAGATGCACCCATGTGGCCCATGTCATCTCTATTGGCACACTCTCATCTGAGGCTGAAGAGGGTTCCCTACCATGCTTTCCCAAATGGGGAGATCCAGATGCTCTGGCTCCATGTCTTCTATGTGAGCTCTGAATCCTTCACGAGCCATCTCTCTCCACAATGCCATCCACTTTTACAACTTCTACGCTTGCTTCTCTAAATCCCTCTCATGCCCTCATTGAACTTAAGCCACCTTTCTTCCCTCTATCTTTTTTACTAGGTCCATCCTTACCAAACTGCTCCTTCCCCCACACATGGTGGGTTTTAGTTAGCCATCGAATTCTTTCCAAATCTAGGGTTACAATCAGGATCTTGATCGCCAGTGGGATACCACACAAATATGATCCTTTGGGTTCACGTAAAAAAATAAAACTCAATAACCTCTGGGAAAGAGTAAGTCAAAACTACGTACTCAAGAATATAGTTGTTCAAAACACCATGGAACCAAACATCCACAAAGCACGTCCAAATCAGATCTGCATCATACAAGGCCTGGAATTCTTCCTGCATCCAAACAAGCATGTGAAACCTCCAATTCCTCTTAGATGCATAAGTAACCAACCACTCATATAACTCTATAGGAAAGATAACAAAGAACATCTCATACAATGCGTCATACAGATTCTTCTCAACCCATGTGCATGCATTAAAATCAGGTCCAATGTTGAATCTACGAGCATACTCTTCTTCCAGATCTACTAACCACTCCTCAATACTAGCCAAGGTCAATCGGT
The DNA here is from genome assembly GCA_018340775.1 of Taxus wallichiana var. yunnanensis. Lineage (NCBI taxonomy): Eukaryota > Viridiplantae > Streptophyta > Pinopsida > Cupressales > Taxaceae > Taxus > Taxus wallichiana. Next base: position 1,006,847,883 of record CM031242.1, read on the forward strand.
ATGTCTTCATCACACAACATCTTGAAAAATAACTAAGAAAGAGGTCCCAAAATGGAACCAATGATGTAGCCTAGAATTCACTTGTAAATAACCCAAGGCATTGGCACATCACTCAGCCAAAACTGAGCACTCACCCAAAGCGCGCAAGGGTACCAGGTCCCTCTTTAGAGTTGTTTGTCCAGAATGTTAGCATGATTGCATATGTATATATCCATATTTATAATAGATAGTAAATAATCCATAATGCATAAACCATAATCTAGATCTAAACCATATGAAAGATTGACTAAACAATGATTATAATAAGATTTACCATGCAAGAACCATATTTAGTCACATCTAACACCAATATCCAACCAATATGATCCATTATATTAAATACTGCAAAACACAAAAGCTTCATACATCAAGATCCAGTTTCCATAGTCATGTACACTAACAAATCCACAACATAACTCTACAATAATTGGTCTCTCTAAACCATGCAAATCAATACATATATATAGGGATGGGGACTTGCCCTTCACCCCCATGCACCTTCCAAAATAGGCTACATGCTAATAATATCCATGCACCTTTACAAGAGGAATACAAAAGCATGCAAGTGCTAATAATAGATCTTCTATTAGTTAACTCCTAGAATAGATCCTATTATTAGACTAAGAATCTACATGGTGCTCGAATTGATGCAAAACCCAAAATAGCCTTACGTGAACTACAAGTTTCCATGTCATTGTGTGCTCAACACTATATCTCCAAAAATAGCCCAGATTTTTAAAAGTGGCCAAGTCTTGTGTATACTTGTCCTAGGCACACGGTGTTTGGCTATAGTTATGCATCCTTCTATGTGCCATGTGTTTGTGTGCCCAATCCTTTTATGCTTTCATACTTGAACTATCTTCCCGATCCTGCACCTAAACTCGTCACCATTCTCACCACCGGTCATGCAGCTCCACATAACCCTACGTGTAAACCCCTCACCATTTGACTTACCACTATTCCTGGTCACTTGGGCGAGCCACTTGGCCATATCAACCCTAATGCTGCTCACACCCTTACGATCCATTCACCCACATGAGCAGGACTCCTGTGAACTCACTTTTTATTCCTTGAGCTCAACACAACACCCTCCAAATCACTTCGTCCCACTTAATTTTTAGAGTTCACATATTTTTTTTTTTAATTTTTAGGTCAACCGATAGATAATAGTTTATTTTAAATTTGTTCTTATTCCACTATTTGATTTAATTACATTTCTCAAATGATATTCGGTTTATAACTTAGTTTTTGCCTATAGTTCGACTATCATTTCTAACATTGGATTAATAACTCAGTTAGTCATTTTATTTCACTTGTTTAAGTCTCACCTTAAGTGTGATACTTATCCAAAACTTAATTTGACTATTGATATTGATTTAATTTGAATATGATTAACTAAGTTCTTTTGTTAATTCAAGCTATTTTCACTTCATCACTTAGCTAATTTATCCCCGTTAGGATTTTTCGATTTACCTAACCTTGTGATTAATTTAGTCTAGTATTTCACTAATCTATTTTTGATTTAAGCTAACATCATAATTAATTTTCTTAATTAAAAATCATTTCAAACAAAAATAATTTTAATCAAACACTACCAACATTTTATTACTTAATTAGCTTATTTTAGGCCTTAAAAAAACAAACATTAGGACCTCTAAATCATTTTTCTTATTATTCTAACTACATGAAATAATCATATTATTTGATTTTTGTAGGAGGACTCTATGACACTTCGACCAAATTCCTTTCTGTCAAAGACTAATTTTTGAAACATATACACGACCTAGACCTTTATAACTTGCCTTTTCCAACATTTCGTCACATCGTGAATGTATTGAATTTAGGGTCCAGACATTTTTGACACCTTGGTGGTGTTGTTTAATCATTTCGTTATCGTTTAATCGCCTTGCATCGTTGTCTAACACTTTTTGGTGAATCTTTTCATTGTATTGTTGTCGTTTTATTTCTTTTTGTGAAGCTAATCGTAACCATTCACATGTATGCTCTTCTCTCACACTTATTATAAGCGACCTTGAGAATTAGAAACGTGACTGTGTTGTCTTTCATCGTTTTATCTTTGTTTGCCTTGGAAAACTACTAACATTGTTTGCAGGATTCCTTTGCCAAATACACACTATAAAAACTCAAACTAATATCTTTTGTCTACACATTCATCCACCACAATTAATTTAATTAAATCGACACATTTTACTAGATTTACTTTCCTTTTCTCAATCATTGTTAGATTTTAGTAATTTTTTTTTAACAATTTATGATTCGATCGAGACCATGTATGCTCTTTTCCTGCGCTTTTGAGTGATCTGGAAAATCAAAAGCAGTCATGATCATCTATTTTCTTCTAACACTTCTAATATATTTTAACTAGATTTAGTTTCATTTTCCTAATCATTGATGGATTTCAGTTATATTTCTATTAATTTTTATTTTGATCGCAACCATGTATGCTCTTTTCTTACGCCTTCGAGTGACCTGGAAAATAAAAAATGGACATGATCATTGTATAACAATTCTACTACAGGACAACTAATAATTTGTTTCATGCGGACCACATTCTTTGGAAGTTTTCCAAACACAAAAAAAAATAACCTTCTCATGAAATTACCACAATTAAAGAACACTTGTTGAAACCATTTAAAAAACCAGAATTAACACACTCGGAGTGCTATTATCATTTTCTTGGTGATTTTATTTCAAGTTGAAAAAAACTTTTTGTTAATCACATCATCATTTGTCTTTGCACATAGTATAATTGTATTTCATCACCACCTACGCTACACAAGTGACACGAGTTCATTACCACGCACCACCAACATTCAAAGTTATATTTCCCATTGAAACCCACTCTCGAAAAAAATGTTCGGTATCTACCTTGCCTCATGTCCCCACTTATAGGTGACATTGTCGTGATTAGGACTCTGCGAGTAACGCCTAATATAGCTATAACATGAAGTTTGGGCATCATCCTATAAATCTTCGAGGGAGTAATTAGGACACCATATCCACTTCCATCCCCCACCACCTTCACCTTTTCACAATTCTAACTTTTACGTGGTGATTCACTCAGAAGAAGGTAAATAAGAATTGGTGAGTCTCTATCATACTCTAAGGGTTCCCAGTACCAATTCTATCCCCTTGAGAAATGTATATCGGGACTAGGGTATATCGGAGGATGCATCTTTTTGGAGTGATAAGAGCCTACATCCTCCCATTTCACAACATACTATATGTTGCATAAAATAATGATTATTCCCGAAGGATCTACCTCTTGAGCTAAAACAATCAAATATATATGATTACGTGTTGTTTGTAAACAAGTTAGTTTAACATCATTCTTATCATAAAACTTGGATGATACAAATGTGTCTGTTGTAAATTTCAAATCCTAGTGTGTTCCACAAAAACATTTCCAAACTACCTCAACGTCAAAATAACAATTGAATCAAATTGAACAATGAAAAATATTACATTGATGACTCGTTAGCTAAACAACAAAAGTCATAAATAGCTTATTTTAAGCTATATCAAAACCCATATCATTGTTGAGCTTTCTACGCAAACAAAATCCCTCATAGATTGTTTGAGCTATATCCAACTAATACCAAGTGACTTGTTTGAGCTCACTTTGCATATCATCACTTGTATATCTTATTTAAGCTACACTACCAACAAATCCTTCATAGCTCCAACATATATTTAATGAGTTGTTTGAGTTCACTCTACATCTCATCAACTATCGAGTTTATTTAAATTACATCCGACACAAATCCCCTCATATCTCATTTTGAGTTATATCACAATTGTATTGAGTAACTTGTTTGAGTTTACTCTTTTCATCAACACTTAAGAGCTTGTTCAAGCCAAATCTAAAAAACAACATGAATCCTCTCATAGCTTGTTTTGAGCTATATCACAACCATATTGAGTTAACTTGCTTGAGTTACTCTTCTTATCAACACTCAAGAGCTTATTCAAGCCAAATCTAAAAGAAACTTGTTATAACTTACGCTTAATCATGTTTGCTCAAGCTTCATAGCTTATTTTAAAGCTTATTCAGACACACCTATATAATCATGGTAGTCACAAGTAGTCAAAGAGATCATTTAAATCATGAAAATGATGAAGAAGAGGTTCTGTGACCAGAACTCACTCACGAACAACATGAACAAGTAGATAAGTTATTAAAATAAAAAAGAATGAGTACACATTACGCATCCTACCCATGGTAGCAAAACTACCTCATGATTATGGGATTGAAAACCTAACCAAACTTATAGACAGTGGTGAATCAAGTCACCACAATGTAACAAAAAATAACCTGAATAACTCTTGAATGAATAATTCTTTGCCAAAATCCAAGAGTTGACAAAGCAACTCAAGCAAGTGACTTCTAGAGTTGAAAATTTACATGATCACAATCTAGAACAACCTACTCATGAAGTCCTTGATACTCCATCACATGAAACCCCATTCGTAGAAGAATGGAAACATATGAAAGAAACCATTCAGGGGCTACAAAACAATCAAAACGGTTCAATTTTGAAGAATTATGCCCCTACCCATTTGATGAGGAAATGTTATTATTACCATTTCCATCATCCTTTGAAACTCCTAAATTTGACAAATACAAAGGAAAAGGTGACCTCCATGAACATGTCAAAGATTTTTTTATGCAATGTTAGGAAGTAGCTTACCATGATGTATATCTTTTACGACTATTTCCTAAAATCTTAGGAGGACAGACATTATAATGGTTCCATCATCTTCCCAAAGGGTCTATCATGAATTTTGCAGACCTATCAAAAAAATTTGTAAAACATTTCTCCTTCAACTTAGATTCTGAGGTAACCATACTTGACCTTTGCAACACCAAGCAAAGGCCCAATGAGAAGTTTTCATCCTTTTTACAACGATGGCGAGGGATTGGAAGAAGATTCCCTTGCTCAATATCAGAGAGATAATTGGTCAACATCTTTGTCCCAAACCTCAAGGCAAAATTATCATTCCACATGGAGATGGATTGTTTGAACATTTTAAAATAAGTTATTGAAAATGTTACACAAATAAAAAAACCCTCATTTCTAAGGGCTTACTTAAAACAACCTTTAGGGACTAACCCCAGGGACACCCTCAAACTCAAGACAAATCCAAATTCTTCAATTGAAACAGAAATGTAGTCAACAATGGTGTTACTAATTCTTGGTATGTTTGAAACATTCAAAACAATCTACCCAACACAACTAAATCCAACAAACAACCAATTGTCATCCCTAGAAAGGAGGCTTCTCCTTGAGATAGGCGAAGATAGTTCACTCCACTTGGAGAAATCTTATCTAGTGTCTTCCACCACTTGGCAAGTGCCAATATGATCTCATATCCCATCGTCAAACCCTTTGAAGAAGGGAAACCCAAACCAAACTGGTATAAAGATAATGAATATTGTGAATACCATCGCATCAAAGGTCATTCTACAGATCGATGCATGTAACTCCACCACTATGTACAAGACTTAATTGAATGTAGAGATATAGAGGTTGAAAATACCTCGATACAAAAACCCCAAAAAAAACTAAACATGTTAAAAAACCCTTTCCCTAACCATGATAACAATTCAAAGGACAAGGGACAATCATCAAACAATGTTGAGTATGACTCGGTCATCTCAATGATAAACTATGATCAAGATCTAGTGGCTACGATAAAGATCAAAGTGACTACGTAATAACCACTAGACAGAAAAATTATGGATCCCTACTACAAAACAATCTACTACTTCCTCTCCCATACCACCTCCTCAACCAACATCTGATTCCACAACCACTTCCACTCCCTAACCTACGTCTTCATTCAACATCGTCAAACAATTGGAAAATACTACAACACATATTTCCATCATGGAATTACTTAAGTCTTCTCCCGCATTGCAACGCATTCTCACATAGACATTGAATGAAGCTCGTGTCCCACACGACATCAAATCCCAATAGATCCAATCTTTAATAGTAAATATTTCAACACTAAATCCCATTTTATCATTCAGGTCCCAGTGACCTTCTTAACCCTAACATTGCTTTAACAATCAATCCTTATACATGAAGCTTTTATAACTAATCATAAGATCACACATGTACTAGTTGACAATAGAGCAACATTGAATATTTTCTCCATGAAACTACTACGATGTCTAGGTTACACTAAATAAGACTTACAAAATGATATCATAACCATTCATGGGTATGATAATAATGAAAGACAATCCACAAGCACAATCACATTGCCTCTCATGGTTGGACCAGTCACCTTAGACATGTTATGTCATGTGGTGGATGTAGAAGTTCCATATAATATTCTCGTTGGTCAACCATGGATTCATGCCATGAAAGCCGTCCCATCCATGTTCCACCAATGTATTAAATTCCCCCACTTGGATAAGGAATTTACATTGCATGTCGATACCCAACCCTTCGAGTATTGCAAACTCCTTGAAGGATGGTATAAAAATGCTAACTATTGTCCCTTGGTATATAAATACACTCTATATTGCGTAATCCTAACAACATACGTATCGATCTAGATACACTTCCCAAACATACTCTAAAACCATCATCCACTTATCATCCATCGTCCACTAGTCAACCATCATCCTCTCATCAACCAAAGTCTCTAACCCATTCTCTTCGCTAATCAATTATCTTCATCTAAAAATCCTCCCCCTTCTAGAAATACCTCTTCTATAAAGATACCCTCCCCTTCGGTTAATCAATCTTCATCCTCTAATCCACATTCTTCTTCTTACTGACCCATTCTCTCCATCTTTCAAAACTATCAAATTTCCTTCCACACCATGTGAGGTACCTCTGGTTCCTTAACACATACATTTAAAATCATCGATAAAGGTTGTGGCAAAATCATTTTACATCAGTCAATCCCTATAAAACTATGGGAAACACAATGCTTCTCATCTTAGAACCCCTTCCACTTACAACTTGGGACAAGTAGTTTGGAAAAAGTTTGGTCATATTGAAGACAAATATATTCCAAGTTCCTCATGATTTTGGTTATACGATGACAAACTTCTTTGCTTGTTATGATTCCCTCAATTCACCAAATCTCATCGAATGATGAAAAACATGTGATGTAAGGGTAAAATAATCAATCCAAATGAACAAGATCACATAGATCAAATCACTTATGTTAAACATCCTAGAAAACATGGCCTCAACTTTAAAACATTTTCCATGACTCCCGTATTGGTCTCAGTAGCAACAATGACACCAATTCGGATAACGACACAAGATCTATGCACAACCTCTTTGAAAATCTCACGAAACACATCTCTACTTTGAACACTTGTCCATTAATGTCATTGATTTTGAGCTTATTTACCCAACCGTCATCGATCAAGACCAATAAAATCATGTAGCCATGGACATGTTTCAAAACAACGAGGCTATTAAAGAGTTCCTTGGAACTCATGATCTAATTCCCTTCTCGGATCATAAAAATGGATTTGATATTAACCTTGATGAATTCACCTACTTTGGTGAATAATTAGAATATTTTGATTCTCTACCTTGTGAAGCCTTAGATACGAATCAAAAAATCAAATTTCTCATAGTCAAAATCTCGTTGCCACCTTATCCAAAAACATATCAATAAAAGGACCCAAAATCACAAACAAAAACCATGTGTTGATTCCACTAAATCACCCAACGCCAATGAATTACATCAACCAATAGAATTATATTCAGAAAAAGATACATCCAAAATGATGGTTGAGGAAACCAAAGATATTAATATCGGAACCCCCGAATAACAAAAATTTTTACAACTCGGCATTAGTCTGTCCGACTAGAAAGTGTGGAATTCACAATAATCCTCATCGAATTTCGGGACATTTTCACACAAAACTATAAAGATATTTCAGGCTTAGACCCATTTATTATATTACATCACCTCGTAGTACATCCAGATGCTAAGCCTGTAAAACAAAATTATGCAAAATGTATCCCAAGCTAGCATTGCTTGTAAAGGTTGAACTCCAAAAATTATCAGAGGCAAATTTTATATGACCGATTGATTATTCAGAATGGATATCAAACATAGTACCTATAGCCAAGAAAAATCCTAGCATTAGGGTATGCACAGATTTTCGTGACATTAATGAATTTTGTCCAAAAGACAACTTTCCTCTACCAAATATAGACATGATTATCGACTTTACGGTAGGCTATGAAATTCTCTCCCTAATGGATGGATTTTCTTGCTATAATAAAATATGCATCACTAAAGAAGATCAACACAAAACATCCTTTACTACACCATGAGGCACCTTATGTTATAAGGTCATGCCTTTTGGACTTTGAAAAATGCAGGCACCACATACCAACGAGCCATGACAGTTATCTTTCACGATATGTTACATGATATCATGGAAGACTATGTCGATGACATATTAGCCAAATCCAAAACTTGAATAGATCATACATGTGTGTTGAGACACATCTTTGAAAGGTTACGTGAGTATAAGGTTCACCTTAATCCAAAGAAATATGTATTCGGTGTGACTTCCGACAAGTTATTAGGATTTATCGTCTCCCGGAGATGTATAGAAGTTGACCCCGTAAAGGACAAAGCCATCATGGAAACACATCCTCCCCAAAATCTCAAATAGTTACGTACTCTTCAAGGAAAAATGTGGTCCATTCGATGCTTCATATCACAGTTAGTTGATAAGTGTCATCATTTCAATCAACTACTTAAGAAAGATGCACAGTTCTAATGGAATCACAATTGTCAAGATTCTTTCACTAAATTAAAATAATATCTCTCGTCGTCCCACTTGTCTTAATGTCACTGTTGCGATAAACCCATACTTCTTTATACATCTCGCCGTGAAGATGCCATAGGAGATTTATTAGCACAACATAATGATCAAGAAAAAGAGTAGGTAGTTTATTACCTTAGTCGGACACTCATTGAGCATGAGGTATGATACTCCTAAATACAAAAGATATGCTTAGTTGTTGCTTTTGCATTCCATAAACTACATCATTACTTTCTCAATCATACCACCAAACTCATCGCTAAGGTAGATCCCCTCAAGTATCTCCTATCTAGAACTATACTCATAGGTAAAATGTCTAATTGGGTTGTCTACTAAGTGAATTTCACGTTGAATTTGTTCCTCAAAAGGCAATTAAAGGACAATACATTGCAAATCAACTTACTAAGGCATCTCTTCCTAAAACATAATTGCTCCATTTTGCATTTCTTGACGAGGATCTCCTATACATAGATATCACACTAGTTTGGACGTTATTCTTTTGTGGATCCTGCAACCTACAAAGATCGGGAGCGGGTATTTTGCTTATCACACTTAGTGGAAATGTCATTCCTAAATAATTTCGATTAGCATTCCCATGTACTAATAACATCACAGAGTATGAAGCTCTCATAACGGAATAAAAAATCGCTATATCATAGAACCTTAAAGATTTGGCCGTATTTGGAAATTCTTTACTTATCATTAAACATGCCATTGATGAATACCAAGTTAAGGATGAAAAACTTATCTCATATAAATACATGGTAGATAGCCTTCGAAGCTATTTTTAGTCGATTAGTTTTAACCAAATTCCTATAATTCGTAACAAATCCGCATATGCTATGGAAACTATTGGATCTCTGTTGGAAATCACGTCCAATGAGCCCAAGGCACATTTTATCACCGAACACCTCTTAACGTCATATTATAATCTACCTAAAAATACTATGGTATGCAAAATCGTAGGTCCTAATAACCATCAGTACCATTACATTTACACTTTCATCCACGATAAAGCATTCCCCACCAATATGAATGCTAGTCATAGATGTGCCTTAGCGTAACGTGCCTCTCGGTACACAATTTTAGTAGACACTCTTTATAGACGAGGTTACAATGGGACCCTACTCTGATGTCTTAATTAGGTGGATACCTCTAGTGTTCTAATTGAAGTTCACTCTGGTGTCGATGAAGCACACATGAATGGTATGGCTCTTGCTAAGAAAATCCTACATGTTGGGTACTATTGGCACACTATGGAGAATGACGCATGCCTTTTTATCAAACAATGTCAAGCATGTCAAAAACATGATAGCCTTATCCATACACCGTCACAAGCTTTACAAATAATCACCACACCATGGCCCTTCTCTCAATGGGGGCTTGATCTCATCAGTAAAATCAGACCAACATCATATGATGGACATAAGTTTACCATTACGATATCGATTACTTCACTAAGTGGGTTGATGTTATGCCTCTCACCTATATTCTATCGAAGCCAAATATCAAAGTTCATTTTTAACAATATCATCTGTCAATTTGTCATTACGTCCTCCTCCATTATCACGATAATAGAAAATCATTTAAAAACTAGCTCATAAAAGACCTCGCTAAACATTTCTACATCAAACTTAAATGGTCTACTCTATACTACCCCTGGAGTAACAACCAAGCATAAGCAACCAATAAGACTTTAAAATCCATCACATAATTTTTTTTTTTTTTTTTGATACCCGGGCAGAAATTAGAACACCCAAATTTATCCTCCTCTTTGGGATTATCGCACGTCTTACTACACACCTATGGGAGCCACCCCATTCTCCCTTGTTTATGGCCATGAATCCATTTTTCCTGTTGAGGTTGAACTCCCATCCTTAAGAATATCTCTTAAAGATGTAATTAATGAAGATGATTATCAAAATCATGACTTAATGAACTCAAATTTCTTGATGAAAGACAACTTAATACTCTCAACCACTTTCAAGTCTATCAAAACCGATTACAACGCATCTACCATAAGAAAGTAAAGCTTAGAGAGTTTGAGGTCGGTGATCTCATTCTCAAAGAAAATCAAAAGAATAACACTAAAGAACGAGAAAAACAAGGGAAATTTGAACCTAATTGGTTAGGACCCTATATAATTACAACTAAATTTGGCTCTGGAGCTTATAAATTGGCTAGTGAAGATGGTTAGGAACTTAACAAACCGATGAATGCAATCCATTTAAAGAAATTATATTATTGAGGTTATCTCTATTTCGGTAAAAACCATTTGTACATTCCCGATGTCCGACTTATCTCCAAATGATTCCAAATTTTTAATCCATTGGAAGGTATTCCCATTATAAAAATCGCATCTTCATATTCATCATGAGACAAGTGTTAATATAGATCCTATTAAGTTTTGTGAGTCTCATACTTCTTATAATGTCTCCCATTTTTGACTGCTTTCGCCTATGGTCACACCTAAAAGCTTTTTGTTGGTAGCCTATTCCCTTCAAATAAGTTCTATCTTTCACAACAAATATCTAAACTTCTTTACCTAGTTTGTTTTACTTCCTAGCTCAGTCTTCGGTGCTAAACCCTCGCGTCTATTAGTCATATGGGGCTGTTGTTCCTTCCCAAATAAAAAGCACTATAATATAAGTCAATCAATTTACTATTACACCTTTCATCCTTCACAGCCTTTGGTGTTGAGCCCACACTTCTTACTAGTAGCGTGAGACTGGGAATGGAGGGAGGTGCCCTTACTCGTCTACGTTTTGTCTTTGGTGATGAAACCTTGCCCCTTATCGGTGGCATGGAGAAAATAATAGAGGGTCATTCATACTTTAATAAGCATAAAACCGTCATAAAAAACCAAAAAAACAAAAACAAACAAAAATAATAATACTCGCCTATGTCTTGTCTTCAGTGATTAACCCTTGCTTCTTACTAGTGGCATGGGGCACGACATAGGAGGTTGCTACAAATATACAAAATATCATAAAAAGTGCTTACAATTGTAAAATCTCCAAAGAAGTAATTTGGATGCCTAAGTGAAGAGAGAACTATCCCTTCACCTCATATCTTACCAATCAGTAGGCCATGTAATAGTCTAAGTCTAGTAAATGACCTATAAAGTGAAAGTCACTTCAAAACTGGTTTAGTAACTTTGAGAGGTATTAAATCAAAAATTATGAAATGGATAATTGTTAGCACTTATCTCTATACTCATTATATACATCTCGCATCCTTCTTGACTTTCGATGATGAGCCCTCACATATTACTAGTTGTGTGGAGTCAAGAACGGAGTGACTCATTCTTCATCATATCATCACTAGCATATTCTCGCTAATAGAGTGATTTTTTTTATTATTCAAGCATGAGTTACCATGACGAACAATGTACATATAAATGATACCCTAGCTTATCACCTCTTATAAGAAGTTTGCATTCAGTGCAAAATCCCAAAAATATTATAAAATCTCAAAATTCAAAAACATTAGAAAAATCTCAAAATCCCAAAATCATTAGAAAAATCCCAAAAATAAAAAAAAAACATTTGTAAAATATCACAAATCCAAGCAAACATTATAAAACATTCAAAATGCCAACAATAGCAAAAAAATCAACATAGTTCAAACTTCGCACTCATTTCCCTAATGAACATTCCAACCACTTTATTACTTCAACATCCAAATCATTCCTCCCTTGTGTGAATCCTTGCTTGGAGAAAATATTGGCTCTCATTATTTCCTTATTTGAGGATGATGACCCAATCCATTTTGAATCATTGTATCCCTACTTGGGGGCACATTCAATCAATCATTATTGTGGAACACATTAGGGACATGTTTGAAAGTTCTTGTGTTGCATTGTTAGTTACATGTTTAATTGTTATCTTATGTCTTGATATATTACGGGGGCATCTTGATTTTATATATCCTGGTGTTCCCTCTAATATAATTCTATTTTATGTTATTCCATCTTTATGATTCCATATCGTAAAAATCATCATATCTTTTTGATGGTCCCCATCATGCTCTCTCTTGCACTGCATATTGTGCTAGGGCATCATACCTTTTTATGGCCCCTGCATGCTCTCATGCATATTATAGTCTAGTCATCCTTATCTCCTATATCATGGTACATCCTATTATGTGCTATATTAAAATTAAGATGCTTTCATCATGTGAGTATCTTCCTGCATGATCGAAAACTTACTTTGCACCCCATTCATTCACCCTTACTAATACATTTTCTAGTTTGGGAATCCTACTTGATCACCGTTGCAGTTTGTGAATCCTACTTGAGGATATTTCTCAGGTAGCATTTGCTATCCTGCAACTCCTCATCCCCCACCATGGTCAACATGTCTTTGATCCATTGGTCCTCTCTCCTCATTTCTACTCATCCACCACTTATCCCCACATCACCCTTCTCACCATTCATGTCCCCTTCCACCACTCTATGTATTTTCCTTCCATTCTTCTTTTCACTTGACAATCTTACTTAATCACCCATACAGTGTAGGATTCTTAGTTATGGTATACCCTCTTCCTAAGATCCTCCCGCTATAGAAACTTCTCCACCATTTCCTCTTCCATCGGACAACAATCACCACCAAAAACATCTTTTCACTCCACCTATTCCACCTAACATTCTTTCCTCATCACTCCCACCACGTGGGCATCCCAATTAAGGATTCCCCTCGTAATCTGCATTCTACTCCACATATCTTCCTCCATCTATTCATCTTACACTCCTTTGTTTCCTTCCTTGGTATCACCACCTCTTGCCCTTCATTCCATTCTCGCATACACCATTTCCTCTTTTCTCATTATTCCTAATATCCATATTCTACTTAGTAATCTTACTTACACATTCTCACAAAGTATGGAAAACTAACTTGAGGGTTCCCCTTCAGTCCACCTTGTCATACAATCTTTCCTAACCTTCATCAATCACTCAGGTCACCGATAACTTAGCGGACCTTCTTCCCATCATTCTTATTCATCTCCGGCTTAGCGATTTTACTTAACCATTCCCGCAGTATGGAGATCTTACTTAAGAGTCCCTCTTAAGATTGATTTGCCATCTAAACCTCCCCCATCGCATCAAATTTCCTCCATCTTTATTTTCCCACCCCTCTCCATCATCATCTACTCCAACCAACTATTCCATCCATGTGCCCAATACATTCTTTCCTTTCCTCTTCCATTCATCAACACTATCGGTTTGGCGATTTTATTTAACCACTCATGTGGTATGACGATCGTACTTAAGAGTCCCTCTTAAGGATGATCTGTCATCTTGTATTTACCCATCACTACACATCCTCACCCTTCACTTTTTCTCAGCGTTCCTCATCATCACATCCTCTCACCACCTCTATCATCATCCTCTGCTTGGAAATATTTTTTTATCACTTCTTGCGTGATTGTCTTACTTAAGGATTACCCTTAAGGTAGACCTATCATTCTGGAATTCTCCCTCAACTCATTATTCATTCCCTCTGTTGATCCTTCCTTCCTTCTAGTATCCCCTACTAACTAATTTTTCTCCTACCATTATCCTTTCTTAGCCTATCAAATCACAGAGTACGTCCACCATCTCCACCTTTCAACTATAATCCTTTCCCCCATTTTCCCCCTTGATCCATCATCCTTAATACCACTTCCTACCACTCTTTTCATGTCTTGTTTATTCATCTTCACCTCATTCATCCTCTTCCTCTCCTCACCTTCATCTTTTCACAAATCATCATTCCTCTTTTCTTTACTCTTCCCACTTCATCTTCTTGAATTCTCCCACATATCCACTCTCATGTCTAACCATGGCTGTAGTTGGTCTCCCCCTAACATTCTTTCATCATCATCTCCAATTTCCATGCTAATAATTATTGTTGGTCGACCCCTAAAAATCACTCCTCACCATTCTCCACTACCTTTCTCACTCTCTTTGTCCTTCTCCATTTTTTCCCACTCCTTCCCCATATTTCACCAACAATAATTATTGTTGGTCTTCCCCTAACGTCCCTTCACTGGCATTGCCTCTTCTATTCCCCATTCCCTTTTTCACTTTCTTCACTTTTCCTCTCATCCTTCACCAACAATAATTATTATTGGTCTTCCCCTAACATTATTTGATTGGCATAACCTCCTCCATCATCCATTCTCTCTTTCCTTGCCACCTCTCCATCTTCTCTTCTCCCTTTTCCACGCTAATAATTATTGTTGGTCTACCCCTAAAATTCACTTATCATCATTTTTCGTTGCCTTTTTAACTTTCTTCACTTTTCTTCTCATCCTTCACCAAAAATAATTATTTTTGGTCTTCCCTAATGTCCCTTCACTGGAATTTCCTCTTTTATCCCCCATTCTCTCTTCCCTCCCCTCCCTTTTCTCCACCCCCACCCTTTCTTGTCACTTCTTCCCCACCTCTCCATCTTCCCTTCTCCCTTTTCAATGTCTTTATTGTCTTCATCATACAACCTTTTTCTATTTTCTCATAATCCTCTTATCCTCATCTCACACATTTCCGTATCTTTTCCAATCTGTGTCATTTCTCCTTTTTTCTTCTCACTATGTTTCGATACTACTCACTTACCGCCAAATATCCCCATTCTTGATTCCCTTCCTTCTGCATAATTTTCTCTGTTGTCTTCTCCTTCCCACTCTTCATTCTTGTCTCTCTCTTTCTTTACATATTTTCTCCCCTTTTCGCTTGTGTTTCCTTATTAATTCCCCACGCTACTCACCGACTCTTTAGTGCTATCCCACCTTTTTTATTATCCCACCCTCCACATGCATTTCCATGTAGTCTGTTCCATATTTTTACCTCGGTCTTCCTCACGATGACCTGGTTCCTTCAATCTTCTCCATGTATCCACTCTGTCATTTCTTATTCCCCCATCATTTTCACCTTCCTCCTCCCCTACCCTCCTTTTCTCTACCACCCCTACCCTTTTTCTTCATGTTGTACTAGTTTCTCTTCTTTTCTCGGATCTTCTCCACATCTTCTTGATCTCTTCTAGTTTCTTTCTTTTCTCTGTTCTATCATCTCTTTCATCTTCTTTAAATTATTCATCTTCCTCACCTCTTGCATTTTTCCATCCTTCTCTCCCTTTATCTCATCCATCCCTCTTCATTGTATCTTTTCTATTCCACTACCTTCATTTTGCACCTTTCTCTCCCTTTTTCTTGATTTCACCCTCTACTCTGTCATCTTTTCTCATCTCATCTTCTCCTTATTGTTCTTCCTTCCTCATTCCATTATCATATCATCCTTGTTTGTTATCCTCTTCCACATATTTCATCCCATTTTTCTCCTCCTCTGTCTCCATCCACTCTATTCCATACCCTTGTCTTCTTCACCTCTGAATTTTCTTTCCTCATTCTTCACTTACTCATAATCAACCACTACTCATGTCCATTCCTTTTTCTTATCTTTCCACTCTCAATCGTTATATCCTTCAACACATATTCATACCTAGCATTCAAGGCCGATTAAAATATTTCTCCATTTGTGCACCACAAGGATCCATTTCATTACACCCTATTCTTATCCTCCTCTCTACATATTTGATCTCTCCTCTTTTCAAGAGCTTTTTCGTCTCTTCCATTCTCGTCATCCCTCTCGAGGGGGCATCATCACATCTGTCCCTAATCACATCTTCCCATGGTTTTTTTTTTTCTTGGAGGATACCATAATATTCATCACCTACCACCTTTTATTCTCCCTAACAAATGTCTAGCTCTACCTTTTTCTTAGCAAAAGTAGATGGAATTATTCCCCCATTCTCATGAGCAAAATTTTGTTCTACTTTTTGTTTAGAGAATGCTTTCTCTTTTCTTCCTCTAATAACTTCTTATCGAAGGAACACCTTCCTTAAGAATAATCTCTTCAAAACCATAAATCCCTTCACCTAGGGCATATTCACCCATTTCATCTACTTTATTTGAAAGGACACTACTTTCATAGTACCCTTCCAAAGAGGGGAAAATTTAGACACCCTAATTCTACCATCCTCCTAAATCAATTAATTTCCCATTCCATTTCCCACAAAAATCCATATCGAATTAATAAATTTTAGTTGATTAATTAATCCCTTTTAATCCCTAAATAAACCTAATCCTCCTCACATGCTAAATATGCTCCATGTCCCCCACTTGTGAATTTAATATTCAAATTTAATCCATGTCCCCCACTTGTGAATTAAATATTTAAATTTAATTCATGACCATCCCTCATGTCCCCCACTCACCTAATCTTGTTTACTTTCCCAAATCACAATTACCCAACACCCCAAACTTAATCCTATTCTCGAGGCCATAAATACAACCTTTCCCCTCCTCTTCTAAACACGATTGAAAATCCTATCAAAGCTCTTACATTATTTCACCACAGCATCCCCTTTACCTCATCCTAATGTCGAATAACCCTTCTTTGGTCATCCCAAATCCATTATCCCCTTATCCTTTGGTGCAAAGTTTTAGTCGATCTTGTTACAGTGAAGGTCTTGATCTGGTTTGAAGGAAGCACCTATATTCTGAGAAATTAGGGCATGTCCACATTCTATCACCCATTCCGAGGTTTGTGAAGGAATCGCGAAGGAGAAGGTATCTAGTTAGTTACTTTACTTTTTGTTATTAGTGTATTTTCCATAGCTCACACCTTTGGGTTTAAAAATATATTCCAAATCCAATCTGTTAGCTTCCATTTACTTGAGCTTACCACGGATGGATTAGGGTTTCAAAAGATGAAGCTTTAGTCGATTCATTAAATTCCTTCCTTCAAGGTGCTTTGCCTTACCAAAACATGTACTACGAACAAAATGAGACAAGAGTTATTGTAGAAGTATTTTTCAAGCTAATATTCCAAGCCAACAATATTATAATAATAAATTCATACATTCCTCAAAATGACTATGACCAATCTCCCTTACCATCCATAAAAATCCCCACCAAATACTTCTCATAACCAAATCAATGCATACCAAATCTCTAGAGATACAACACATAATTTTAAGCTACAATTTAGTTTGTGTGCACACAAAAGTTACCCAAAATCTTCTTAGATCTGTTTCTAAGATTTTCATTCAAATGAATGTAAGAAAAATAATTACATCATCAAGAAATATTCTCCTTTTTGAATTGGCCTCCCAACTAACTTTTATAGTCATATGTCCAAGTCATATAGAGGTCTATTTTAAAGACCGAGGATCTATAACCAACATTTAAGAGTTACATGACAATCTAACCCCAACAAGAGTCTCCCATGATTCAAAATATCTACTAAAACCTTAAGACATGCTTGAAAAAACTTTTAATACCCCTACCCTAAGCAAGAAGGCCAAAATTGGCTCCAAACAAGATTCAAAAATTCAAATGCTAGAAATGGAAGGAAATGCATATTTTGAATTTCTGACCTCTAGAGCATTACAAGACTACTTGAATGACTCCCAAAACACCTCCAAATATTCAACAAGTCAAAATTGATCCTAACATTCCTATGTTGGCCCTTAGAGTGATTCTCTGCATCATATATTTGTTTTGGCAATCCACCTACATGTGTAGTTGATGTCGTTTTGAGACCACCATGCATGGATAATGGGAAAATGGATCTGAAAGTCCAAAAAGATGAGAAATTCATTGAGAAGATTCAATAAATTCACCTCCATGTGTCAAGAGAGGTTGAAGGAGTCACAAGTCAAGTACAAAATGTGACATGATCAACATAGAAATGAAAATTATTTCCTTATTAGGGATGAGGTATGGTTTAATTGATTAGAGATAGGCTCTAAGGTGATGCTAAGAATCTCAATCCTTTAAGATATGGTCCATTTGAAATTTCTGAACAAGTGGGCAAGAATGATTTTAGGCTTCATTTGCCTCCTTATATGAAAAACTATTTAGTGGTTAATGTTGATTACTTACATCTCTTCGAGCCTTATATCCTGATAATGAAGATGAGTGGTTGTTACTACCATTGATTGAAGATATTTCTCTTCATAGTTAAATAGAGCTAGAGGAGTATGTTGTATTACGGTGGAAGGAAATGAAAACACGAAGAGGAGTGTAAGAACATTTGTTTGTTGGGTTAAAGGGTCAACTACCTAGCAAAGATAAATGGTATTCTAGAGAAGATGTGGGGAAGAAAATTCCTCACATAATAAGTCCTTAAAGCTTTTAGGAATTTAAAATACTCAAATTGAGGAAGTGTGTTCCAAAATTAGATATGAGATATGGCTAATTCATGTAATTCCCATTGTAAACACTATTAAAAATACATTTATTGTAAAAATCACAATAGAACATGTATATTTGTATTACATATTTGGGTTCCTCTAAAAAAAAAGTCTTTAAAAAATGACACCTAATTCCAAGTTCATATACAAAAATCATGGCTGTTGGAAGTTAGAGGACTTTTCCTTGATACAAAATTGCCACAATGGTTGCACAATCATCACTAATAGTTACATAATCATCGATGGTAGTCACATAGATTTTAGTTGTGATTGGGTAGTTATTAATGGTGGTTCCACAGGTCTTCATAGTAGTTTTGTAGTCATTAATGATGGTTACGTAATCGCTTCTCCCCTGTAAGAAGCAACGATTTTGTCTCGAGTTTGAGAAAAACATTGATTTGAAATGGTTGCAAATGTTTCAACTTCCATAAGCTATTTTTAGACTTTTTGGTAGTTTTCTAAGGCAGAAGGAATCAATCCAAGTCTGATGGATGTCAACAATCATCAAGAATGGGCAAAGGAGTTACAAAATGAGAATCTTCCTTAGCACTAAGGGAGTTGGAATGTTTTCTAGTGGAAACCGTTTACACCATTTTTAGATTAAGTAATTTAATTATTTAGTGAATTAAGTACACTAATGATGTGGGGGTAGATACATGGGAATATTCAGATTAATTAAATTTCAGCATTAATCATATAGTATGATAAACAACACATTCAATGCCTACATGTTATGCTACAAACTTGAAAACACGGGGAAATTAGCTGATTAGTGATTATTTTGAGAAGTTTTGTGTGTATAAACTATTGAAGCTGGAAGATTTTAAACTGAAAATGCCTTGATCCTAGAACCGTGACTAGAAATCGACACGGGCAAGACCGTATAACTCTACTAGAATCGTCTATATGGTTTTGAACCTATTGTACAGTCTTAGACCTTCTTGGAGTTTGGCTCTGCAACATCATGGGAATGCCACATGCCTGGAAATGTATGTCTCTATCAAACCCTAATTGTAAGTCATGTTGTGAATCCCTTTGAACATTTTGAATAAGATATCAAACCCTAGTCATGGGTAGGAGACCCTACAAAATAAACATTAGTTAGGTTGTGGGCACCCCATGCACTACCGACATTGGAACTACTCTAAAGATTCCTCAAACCACACGTCATTCTCCACCTAGCATGTGATATATGAATGAATACAACTATAATTTGGAAACTTCTTTGACAATGCTTGAGTTGAGTTTGGCTCTTGCTAAAATACTTGGAGAAGGGATGTTTGAGTGTTTACAAATGAGATAACTTGGATTCTTGACCTAGTATGATGCTTCAACCTATAGTGATTGTTATCTTAATAAGTGTGCATGATATTTTAAAATATTTAGGGAATCTTGGGTACATTTGTTGAATTTTGAAAGAGAGTGTATCAATGCAGTGTCATATGATTTCCATGTGTGGAAATGAGAGATTTTATACTTGTTTATATAGGGTTTCAAGGTAAATTATCGAAGAAAGGCTGACCCAAAGGGAGGGACTCATTGAAGAATGTGAAACTAAAAGTAAAGATGGAGGATATATCGGTGAAAAACCATATAAATATGTTAATACTGAATATAAAATGTTGACCAAATTGTATTGTTTTGCTTAGGGATGCAAAACATGAAAACTAGAGTTTGCATCTTGTTAGTTGGGATTTGTCTATGGATTTTATGCATTGGAATCTCAAAATTTGTCACTATATTAGTGTGTTGTAGTGCCCACCTATTTTTGTATTCTCATTTTGAGCTATTTTGACTCATTATATCTAGATAATCTATATTGATAGGATATTAATACTATGCTTTATTGTTTTGATGTGACATTGTTCACGACATGGTTATTTACTAACACTAGGATGCTAACTAATGTTGACAGTGGTCAATGGGGCACACGATACCACATGTCATTAATTAGTTATTTATACGAGATGTTATCATGACTTGATTTGAGCCCGATCTTGTATTATTATTGACTTCATATTGATGCATGGTCGTAAACCTTCTTACTATGCGACGATTCATTTTTGATGATATACTTGCTTAGCTAACACGACTATTTATGGATGATTGATTGTAATACTTACGAGATATTATTGTATTTCAATTTATTATGTTGATGAGATATGAGGTTTTCCTTGAGGGTGTAAGTGATAGGTATTTGGTCATGAGATAACGTGGGATTCAGGAACATATTCCAACTAGCACAAAAGGCCCTAAAGGCCAAACCTTTCCTCTCTATCGATTATGACATCTCATTTCATCATGTTTGTACCATGTTGTATGTTGGATTCCTTGGGCTATGTGATTATTAGTCTATCCTTCTATCATTGTGATATATGTTTATCTTGTATAGTTCTATGTTTTGAATTCTAATCCTCCTTGGTTTAATGTTACCTAGTGTTTCTTATCACCCTTTTGTGGCTTTTGGAATATTTTGTGTCTTGGGATGTTTTGCATGGGATTAGGAGGGATTAGGACACCTAATCATGGATTAGGTGAGCCTAATTACCCCTCCTAAATGCCACATTTTTCTCAAACTCGGATTTGGGAAAAATGTGCCATTTAGGAAGGGTAAATGGCAAGCAAATGACCTCATTTGCTTTGAAAAGAGGCCATAGCACCCATCCCTATGGGTGGGTGAGCTATTTTCAATGCAAATGAATCCCATTATCTCATATTTCCTCTTCCCATACATTTCAAATTTATGAACTTTGATCCTTAGGAATGTTTTGGGAATTTGAAAATCCTCATGAGTGTTTGGAGTCTATTTTTCTTTTCCCTTCTTTTAAATTTGATGTAAATTTGGAATATGTTGATTGGATGAAGTTTTAGTGGAGGGTGACACTTGTCACCCTCCTATTAGTTGAATTTAGTGGCATCCTTCTCTTCTCAATCCCTCATGTCCATAGTTAGGGGGTTCTTTTGGCTTGGAAATTTTGGGAAAGCTCGAGAAAACACTTGGATTCTTGGTGAGCATTTGGATTGGAATTGTGCTTGAGTTTGCAAGGTAAGATCTTGCACACCTTGTTGTTCTTATTTGAATTGTGGTTTGAAATTGTGTATATGAATTGAATTTGCAAATGAAATAACTTGATTGCTTTTGCTTGATTTTTTTACTCCATCCATATTTGAGGGGCATGGATTTTGAAGATGGATGGAAAGAGGGAGGAATTCCTCCTTGTCACTTTCTATGCTTGTTTTGACAAGATTGAAAACATATTTTATTTTGGTTACCCTCCTACATTTGGCTTATATGTAGGGATTGATTTCCATTTGGTTTGGAAATCCATCCCTACCCTCAATGAAGGAAACTTGGAGTTTGAAAAGCATTCTTGGGGGAGGAAATATATGGATAAGGGGAGTAATTTGAAGTGATAAGTGGTGTTGTTTTGGAAGGAGAGATAAGGTGAAAAATTGTTGTTTAAATGAAGTCAATTGATTACTTAAACTTGGGATTTTCTATCCTCTCTTCCCAGTATGACGATGGAGCTTCTTGGATTTTTTTGACTTGGTTAAAAGTTTTGTTTGTTATTTTAAAACCAAGTATGAAATGTGTTAGAATATATTTTCTCCTATGTGTTGTTTATAATGTGCTTCCTATTTCCTATGTGCTTGAGGGAGGGTAGCCTGTTGTCTTAGATCCCTTGGTGGCATGTGATGATGCCAAATCATTGGGTGGTCGATAGGATCACTCTTGTGATTTTTGAATATTTTAATCATGGTGTTGGATGGAGTTTTTAAAGTTAAAGGTTAAAAATTTATTCTTGTTAAAAGAGTTCATATTTTGGGAAAAAATTGCCATGTTGTCTCCACTTCAAGTGGAGGGCTTGTAAACTTGCATTATTAATTATTGTTCCTTCTTGTAATTCTAAGTTTAAATATGTTAAATTGCTTCCAAAATATGATCTATTTCAGAATTGAAATGTTATTGGAAATTTCCATTAAAGGACTTCTTGTTGTTGAAAAATATAACTAGTTGTGTTATTAATTTTGGAAACTTGCTCCTTGTTTCATGGATTAGAAATGTTGATTTAAATATTTTTTTCCTCTTGAAGAAGCTTCTTGAAATGAAATATTTCAATTTATTAAGTGAAGGAAAAATTGTAAGGTTATGAGATAAAAATATGAACAACAAACTATTCTTCTTTCTCCTTTTGAAATTAGAAAACTTTGTACTTTATCTCTTCCTTAATAGAATTTTGAATTAATGGATTTTCTTGTTAAAGCTCCATATTATTTGTTGTTTACTTTGTTCAATTGAGAAATAAAATGGTAGTAATACAAGTTTTTTTGTTGTTTGGTTGAATGAAAAGGATTGTTGTTTTAATTACAAAATCAGTATTTTTATCTTCTAACTTGATAGCAAAAGTTTGCTTAAGTTAGTCATTATTTATGAGTTTGAAATCTAAAACTTCCATGTTGTCTCACAATAGAAACAATCTTGCATATATACACATGTTTGCATGAAATGAAACATCTATTTTATTGGTGTGTGTATTACTAAATAGTATATGGTTTTATGTAATTCAAAATAGGTATGGGTTGAATGATCATCTTAAGTGTATGAATGTATGTGTGTGTGTTTTAATTAAAATTTATTGCTCTTGTTATAGATTAGTGAAATGGTAATAAAGAAAATAAGAAATTCCAATAATGAGAGGGTTTAAGGCTACCTCTATATAGGATGATGATAGATACAAGTGCAAAATATCCTCCTCGTAGAGAGCTTGATTACTGCACAAAAAAGAGAAACTCAACAAGAAAATGATTAGTAGATAGGAGGGTGAGTTTCTGACAACGTCGGTCCTAGAAGTGAAAAATTCCTAGGATGGATGTCAACCCACTTTGATAAAAGATAGATAAGATGATAATGGATAAATGATAAGATGCAACAAAATTTGAACGAGACAAAAATCTAATTTTTTTAGATAAGATAAAATGCAGATCGATAACAATAAATGATGAAAACTTAACCAAACTTGATCATGCCGATAGTGATTGGAAAATCAAGGGGTGATATGAAGTTGATTTGAGACTAATATGGTGTTGGGATGTTATAAAGGGTTTGGATCTGATTAGGACATAAAGGATGCAAGAAAATTGTTGATCCGATGGAAAAGCGCTAGCTAATCGCAAGCCGGGTCGATTTACGATCGGGATGGATCAACGGTGACTGGGTATGATGAAGATGAAATATGAAGCAATAAAGATCTAGATCTTGTAGGGTTGGAAAATAAATACCTAGTAAGATAGATGACATAATAATAAAAATGTGGATCGGGTTGGGACGATTGTGCGAGTCGACGGTTACCGAGAAGGGATCTAGGGTTTGATGGATAAAAAATGAATTGTAAAGATTGATGACAATTGATGCAAGGGTAGAGCTCCAAGTGACTGGTAAACCTGCGAAGAGTGATGCACAATGATGATGATATGACAACGGGAACTCCAAACAAGCTATAATCCTCCAATATCCTCAAGAGTGGTATGTAAGATCTCTAAAATGGATCTAAGGTGATATAAACAATTGCAAAGAAGAGAAAGAAATGGAAAAGAGTTGCAAGAAAGCTCGAATATAAAAATTCATCTTAAAGAGAGGAGGTGTATGGGCATATTTATAGTGTCGGCGATGATCCCCATGGGTCGCCATGGACTATGGAAGGCCGCCGATTTGGGTGGTGGAGATTTGATCAACTTGATGTAAAAGGGCCTAAAAGGGGTGATATTAGGGTTTTAAGTGGTTAATGTGGGTTAGGTTTTCTTAAAGAGGATAAAAGATGGTTGGGGGATAGGAAATCATTAAATGAGGGTAGGTGGGAACCTAAGGATGGATAAAAGGTGGTTGGAGGGTGGAAAAACATTAAATGAGGGTCTAGGGATAATAAATGGGATGTGATTAGGATAATAAATATGATTAGGGATTAATTAAATGGGATTAAGGGTGAATTAGGGAAATAAAATAGATGATGGGATAAGATAGGAAAGTGGAAAATTTGAATAAATGGGATTTAGGAGGGAAAGGGGAATTCAAATAGGAAGAGATATATGTATGTGTGAGATGATGACAAAGGGAGAGAGAACACTGGATGGGGGACAAACATACCGAAAATTGGTGTCTACGGTGTGTGTACACACACACATAAAAATGAAAAGAAACTAAGTAATGAAATAACCTCAAAGTAATCGAAGACAAAATAAGTAAGCAAAATTTGTATTTTGGAACATGCCGAAAACTTGGTAAAGGTTTATTTTAAATTTAAAAAAATGTATTGTGGGGTGGGTGTTGGAGCTGGGATAGTTGTTCTACCCATCCCCTACATCCCCATTGCAAAGGGGAGGGATGGGGGAAAGAGGGGACACTACTATGACATGGGCTGAATCAATTTTCCTCCAAAAGATTCAGCCCCCATCCCTTCCCCATCCCTCCATTATTTGTCACCGCTCACCCCGTGGTCTCCCCACAAACTACCCCGCCCCCTCACCATAGTTTGGCCATGGGTCACTTCACCTGCTTATTTATATAGGCTTGTGGCCATTCATTTCTCTCCACCCATTGGGGGATTTAAAAACTTCTACCAACACCTTCAATATGGCTTATACACATATACATACATACATACATACGAAGTTTATAATGTTAACTCGCTCAAAATATGAGATTTGAAACACAAAAAAAATCTTCAACAAAACTTGCGCAGACCCATGTTTGGGTCAATTGCAAAACAATTGAGTTTTAAATCCCTAATAAACAAAATAAACATGTGAGAAAACCAAAAAGGGACCCAAATTTGAAAACAAAAATTAAATGGAGTGGAAAACCCTCTCTTGAATCTCTTGTTTTGGATCATTCATCTTCATTATCCTCCCTGTAAAACAAAAACCAAATACTTGGACACTTGAATGGATAAGAAGAGAAAAATGAAACATTAGCTTTTAGGTTTAAGAATTATATCCTTATATCATGATTTTAAGGTTTAGCTTATCCTATAGTGGAGGATAGCTTAGATCAAGGGTCCCAAATTAATTCAATTTTGACTTAACTTATTAAGGTTGCACTTTTAAATGGATGATTTATTAAGTGTTTTATTTTTAGGAAATGACATAAGTCTATGGCTACCGATTATATTTTGAGGGAAATAATTTAATTAAACTGTTTTATAATTTGGATGTCTTAATTAACTATTTCACTTTCGAACCATGACCATAATAATATTCTTGGTCTTTTGTAAACATTTTAAATAATTTTTGAAAATATTATTAAACTGGTCAAAATTCATTTAACCTTGCTTATCTTTCTAAGCGCGATAGTTCTTATCACTAACGGATATTTTAATCTTTCCACCATCACGATATAATTATTGTTGACGTTTATAAAAATATTAATCATAATTATACCCTAACCCGTGAAAGTGGCATTACATTGACTCTTCACCCCATAAGTGAAATCTCGACGCCGTCGCAATAACGTCACGAGTAATCATTCTCAACTTGTTGTTTTGCGAATGAAGTTTGGTGTCACTTCGTCGTTTCGTGCGACTTGGTAATCTAACCCACCCTTGAAATTAATACACCTTAAAAAAAATATTACCATTATTATTGATTTAAATATCTGGATATGGATTCTTATTTTTTTTATCGATTTTGGAACTTGTGTTGAGTTTACATCTTATAAGTAGGGATTTTTCTATGGATTTTATTTATTGGATTCTCAAAATTTGTTGCCATATTAGTGTGTATGACTAACCAAGCTAGACATGAGATTTTGGGAAGTACTAAATGGGGATAGAAAGAGCATGTTTATCTTAGAAAGATTGCATTGTCAAAACTAATAGTGTTAAAAAAGAAATTTCCATATTTGAGTGTCTACATTTGCCCCCCTTAAGTATGAAATGAAAATTACATGCTTAAACAAAAAGATGCATGAGTGTGTAGATAGATACTTGAGTGTGCGAGACACACTTTGTCTTCACTTAGATTTTGTTTTTAATTATCTCATTGTGCTTGGTGTTGGCATGATCCATGATGAAACATGCAACATAAAGTGTAATCGGTGTCCATAATAGAAAATTAAACTTTAACTCAAGTATAAAGTGTAATATGTAAAACTTACATTTGCATAAAGTGAAAATAAAGAGATGAAAAAACATGGAATGAATACACTTGTTTGTTTTGAGGAGGGAGAAGCTCTTGTGCTTAGATATTTGGATTGTTGAATGAACTTGCCGAAGGGTTGGGGGTCATTAGTACTGATTGTGTCAAAGATAAACTAAAGTATTGGATGCATGTAACCCAACACAAAGTGATAAAGAAAGAGAGAAGAAGAATAAAGTACCAAAACACCCCACTAAGGAAGAAGACTGTGTATCAAAGCATTTCATCCACTTTGATATCTTCCCCTTTAAATGTAAGACGTAAGGAAAGACTACCCACAAAGAAATCAACTAATTCAATACTTTTTGTAACTCCACGGACCACACCGTTGCGGGTGGATCTAGGACCCATTTTTCAAATAAAGACACAATAGAAACAAGGATGAGTGCCCCCATGCCCATCCCATATGCCACAAAATTTAATTGACGTGGTAATGTACTAATATTTAGATGAAGAAATGAGGCCCATGCCCCTAAGATCCCTGGAAATGCAACTGTAACCAAGTGTCGTGGTGAAGAAAGGAGTGAAGTAATTCATGGGCCCTATTCTAACCTCAATTGAATCAGATGAATATGAAAATGTACCAAGGAATATTTTTTAAGGTGAAAATAGGATCTTGTTGAGAAAATTGGTGTAACTACCCCTAGGAAAAACTATATGAAAGGGTCAGAAATGTCCTTATAGTCCTAACCAAACTATACGGTGGTGACATTGTGTAATATTTAATGAATTTTTGTCTTTGGATCTTGTTTTTGAGTACTTGTAACTTGTTTTTGCTTGTCTATGAACCCAAAATTGTGATTTTGTTTGTTGTAGATGTAGAATATACTTAGATGAATGCCCCCTCTTTTGAGGTGCTTGTTAAAACCATTCGAGGGTGTGGATTATAAGAATACATGTAACCATTTATGATAATGTTGATAAACTATAGAAGAGTGTAGAATGTTAAAGAGGTAGCCACCATGAATAACCTATACTTGCAAGAAGGGGTTACACATAGTAGACATCATGGCATGCAACAAGAGTGATAATAAAAACAAGTGCAAACATAGCAATAAGGCATGCATAAGAAGAAAAATGTAGAGACAAATAAATAATGCAAACACAGACAAAAGTATACAATCAATGTCACATAAAAGACATATAGCCATAAATATGGGATACCAAAATGTCACAAGACAATCAAGGCCCTCAGCCTACAAAAATTTCACGTAAAAGAGGTATAGAGCCACAAATATGGGACACTAATGACATCACAAGGCAAGTAAGGCACTCAGGGCCGCGAGTAAGGATAAAAAAGTATTGACCGAACTTGCAAGCATGTATACAAAACCAAAATGTTAGAATGTGAGGAAAGTAAATGATAAAAGACATGTGAAGCAAGAGGAGTCATCATTGCATAAGACACGCTTGTTAGTCTAAAAATAACAAATACAAAATATATGTAATCAATTGCAAAGAGAAAGAAAAAGGAACTATAATGAAATAATAACACATGTATAATATGGGGGTATTCCCCAAGATAAGAATGTATGGAATCATGATATCTCCTATTAGCATGTATCGATTTGTGTATCTTGCATCAAGCTCAATATAACTCATGAATGCATGTGTGCAAAGAGGAAAGAGATATGTTATCTATAAAACAAATGTGACAAACAACATGTATAATGTAAAATGTGAATAATGTAAACTAAGTGCACAAGTCTTGATTTTGTATTTTTATGAATATTTAAATGTTTTTGTATCTTCAAATGCTTAGCTATCTACAAAGTAAGTCGATAACACCACCCAAGGAGAATCTCGTGAAGAGGTAAATCAATGTTGAATAAGATTGAGGTGTGATCCTCAATGGTGCCAAAGGACATGACTCAAATGTAATTGATATCATAGTAATGGTGTGTGCCAAAGAAGTCTTGAGAGAAGAACTAGGTGAAGTAGCTCTATGGGTAGTGTGTGAAGTATAAGATCTGCATGGAGGACTAGAAGAGTGAGTGCTTCTAGACATACCATGTGCATTAGAAAATATATGAGAAACTACAAAAGTACATGTGCACTAGAGGACCTAGGAAATATACAATGATAAGGTAAGCCGCTAGAGACAATGTGTGGAACCAAAGGGCCCTATCGAGAGACCTTGGTGGGCTACAATCGCTAAAGAATAGTACATAGAACCAAGGGCATGGGATGAAACCAATGAGGACTGAAAATCCATCAGATATAATACATGCAACCAAAGTCCTATTAGTAAACCTAGGAGGGATAGTGATGCAAAGGTGGGGCCCAATCACAAACACATTAACTTTAGTTAGCAAAAATCTCTTGAAGATTTTGGTTTACTAGAACTTGTCTATATACCAAAAATGATGTTTTAATAAACCTTCAAAAGGTATTGATGAATCTATATTACCCTTCAAATAACATGTATGCAAGCCTTCATACTCCTCTAATGAATTAATTCACAAGAACTTTATCAAACTCCTTATCTCGCCTTCTAGCCTAAGCCTTCTTTATTAGCCCTACTTTTGTCCGACGCTTATTGTTTAGAATAAACTATCGGATTCTTGAGAAAATGGGAACAATTTTAGATACCTTTTATGGTTGTGGTTCTTCATACAAAATTTTATTTCTCAACTCCAAATGTAACCCCTTATTTCGCTAATTTGATTTTTCCAAATAGGTCTCCTTCCTCCTAAACCCAAACCGTCATACATTTCAGTCTACAAAATTATTAAATGCTCTTAAAACTTCTAAAATATTTCTCGAGGAGTTGAAAATATGGTTTCTTACAAGTTTGAGTCCAAGACTCTTTGATTTAGACCTCCAAACACGAGTTTTTCCCTAAACCCCACTTGGGTTTTACAAAGACTGACAAGGGAAAAAGTTATTTTTCTTACAAAATACAAAATTCTAAGTCTCTAAATCTTGGAATACATATTATACTAATATATTACACACTTTTGAGTATTTTAAAAGAGAATATAATAGTTTTTCTTTAAATCATGAAAAGTTACTTACTAGAACAAGATTGTTCCTCCATGCACAATACAATCAAGAACAAAAAATTGGATTACCTGCCTTCTTTGTTCCAAAATTAATCAATAGACCCAAAAACATCCCTAATACCCCATCATGAAGATGTATACAAAAATATATATTAGCCTTTTCTCAACAAAATTGACTTTTCATTCAAATTTCATACAAAGCTCTTCTTTTTTTGTCAATCTTGTTCATACATAGTCCTCCATCTCACAATTTTCTCCTCCTCTCTAACAACCACCTTCCTCACTCATTTCTTGATCTTTTAATGAGAATAGAAACTTCCTAACTAATTTTCCATTGAATAATTTCAATGATTTTTATATTTCTTTACAAGTAAAACACTTCTAGGCTTAAGAAGGTTCAAATACATTAAGGAGAAAACACTGACTTTTGATGATGATTACATTTCTACTCAATTCCACCTTCAAGGGATTAATCAAGACATACTAACACTAACTTTACACTCTAAACAAACATCCTAGCATACCCAAACATACTAATATTACTAAAAAATCCCAATTTCCTAACCAGGAAATTCAAATCTAGTTTGGGGCGGGAAAAATCATATTAATCACTCATTTGAAATTAGAAAGACCTTAAAACCTTAAACACCTCCACAAGCCTATTTAGACCCTCTTATAATGCTCTAAAGATTTTTTTATCAAACTACCTTTCCTAGGTGATGCTCCCGCATCAACTAGAACTCTGCAGAGATAACATGTGCAACCAAAGGCTTGTTAGGATACCTAGGAGAGCTAGAGCGGTTAGCGATAGTATGTGCGAACCAAAGGCCTATCAAGAGGTCTAGGAGGGCTAGAGTCACTAGATAAATTATGTGAATCCAAATACCTATCTCGTATATGCACTAGGAATAGGTATTAAAAGTATAATAGAATGACTAGGAAAGCTAGGAGAAAAATCCTCAAAGGAAATACCTCAAAGGGATTGCCACGAATGGTGATAACTTGTTGATTATGAATAAAATCGATATATTGGTGAATGAAAATGGAATATCCCTAAGACTATGCAGCCAAGGGATACCTAAGCATAAAATATAAAAGATAAGAGTAACAACAACAAAAAATGAGACAATTGTAGTAAGAGAGTCACATTTAATAGGGAGAGTAATGTGTCAATAGCGAGGATTAGAATTGAATGCAAGCTTCTTTGTGGAAATACCAAGAGATAAAAGTAATGGAAAAGATAAGGCATTATCCTTGTTATGCAGATCAATCAACATACCATGTATACATACCTAATAAATAGAGACATGAATGGATAGGGTATCTAAAATAAACTTGTCACCTATATTAGAATCATCGAAAGTGATAATCAATGGAGGAGGTAACATGTGAGTAACAATTCCAATAATTGCATCCAAAAGGTGATTATAAGAGGGTGGTAGTGGTATAATGTGATGAGTATTGTGCACCTCAGAAGTAGATTTTTCATTGCCATGCTTAGGAAGTGGATCATTGAAGATTTTCAATTTGGGATATCATTGGTTGATTTAGAAGATTCAGTTGAGCACATCCCATTCAACTACATTGGAATAAATAATATCTTGTATAATGTGACGAAGCTTGAAGCACCGATCGGTGGAGTGACCAATACATCTATGAAAATCGTAGTAAGCATTAGAATTGAAACTTTTACTTTGAGGATTTCTCGCATCAACCTCAAATGATGGAAGAAGGGATGCGAGATTATACTCAATAAATTGTTTCAATAGAATATGTTGGGCATAAGGTAAGGATGTAAATTTTCATTGTGTAAGTTATAATTATAAATTTAAAGGTTGAGCAATAACATTGATAATGTCCTTAGAAGTAGCCTTAGCATAAGTAGTCTTGCCTTTAAATGTGGATTTGCTTGGAAAATTTGCATTATATGGATTAGAGTCTAGCGATGTACTTCATTTGATCATATGTAACAACTTGGCTTAACGCTCTTTGATTGTATGACATATATGGTCAAATGATCAAAACTTGTCAAATATGATTGAATCTTGCAAAGGAGAAAACAAGCTCGAGTGAAGAGATCTTGTAATTTAGTGTCGACCAATATATTTTTCATCTTAGTAGGTGTGGTTTTCTATCATAAGACACATAATTGTTGATAGGTTAGTTAGATCCTTGTCTCATCTTAGATATTTGTGCAAACCTTGTCCATAATGTTGATAGAGAATTGTGTCAAGAATTGATTTGTTTGAAGTATTGAAAGAGCACAAAAATGTGTCGAAAGGTCAAAAATCATTATGAAGTAAAATACTTAAGAATCCCAGGGAAGATTTTAGTGAGCAAGGTGTCGTAAGATGTGTAATCAATGCAAGCCACATGAAATGAGAAAAGATGTTTTTTCAGTTCACATTTTTTATCATCGATAGGAAGTTTAGGAGCAACAAAACCAAGAGGCATAGGATAAGAAACCACTTCAGGTGTAACTAGGTTGTGAAGAAATTGATTAAAATCCAAAACATGAGGGGAAGTGGATGCACCTTGTTGTAATTGTAAGATTTGTGCTTGTAATGCATGAACAAGGGTTTCAAGATCTTGTGTGCTAGAAGAAGAAGTATGCAAACTATTATATTATAAGTGATTACAATATGTGAAGAAGGCATCGTAGATGTAGGAATAATTGATGTCTCGTAATGAGATAATGAAGCATGCTTAAGTTGATCTCTTGCAACATATAGAATAATATCAATATTTGTGGAATTCCCTTGTAAGAAATGCATAAGATTTTGTGCTTCATTGGGGGAAGGTTATGGCCATGATTGTCATAACGAGTAATGAATCCCTCACCTTGGACATGATCAACATTAATAGTGAGAAAAACATTGGTAAAGATATCAAAAGTAGAATAAGAGCCAATTATAAGTACCATTGTGTCATGATATATGCCAATATAAGGGGAATAATATAAAATAGTAGTGGGAGATCGATAACCTCTAGGTTGAAGGAAAATATTGTAGAAGAGTTGATGATTAATCATGATGAGAAATAAAAACCAAATACAACACCAAGAGTAAAAAGGTAGAACATAAACAATCCCTAGGGAAACTAAGGCTTGAAAGAAGGTGTAAGATACAATGTCAAGTTCATCAAAATGTTTACACCCTTTTTAAATTTAGTAATCTAATTGTTTAGTGATTTAAGTACACTAAGGATGTAAGGGTAGATATATGGGATTATTCTGATTAATTAACTTCCAACATTAATCATACGATATTAGAAAAAATCATTCAATGCATGCACAATATGCTACAAACTTAAAACATAGGGGAAAAAGTGCACTTAGTTGATCGCAAATGCTTATGGGAAGTTTTTGTTTATAAATGCTAGAACTCAGAGATCTGAAACTAAAATTGCTTCAATCCAAGAACTGTGATTGAAAATTGACCAGGAGAAAGACCATTCAACTCAACTAGGACTATCTATATGATATTGATCCTACTGTATGCTATTGGACCAACTTAGATTTTGACTCTGCAACTTTCTAGGAGTGTCACTTGAATGGAAATGTTTGTTGCTATCAAATCCTAATTGTCAGTCATTTTGTGAAGCCCTTTGAACATTTTGAATAAGATCTTAAACCCTAGCTATGGGTGGGAGACCTGCAAAAACAAATATTAGTTGGGTTGTGGGCACTCCCATGCACAACTAACGTGGGCATTACTCAAGGTGCTTCAAACTACACATCATTCTTCACCTAACATGTGATATCCAAATGAATGTAACTATGATTTGGCAACTTCTTTGACAATTTTTGAGTTGAGTTTGACTCTTGCTAAAATACTTGGCAAAGGAATGTTTGAGTGTTTGCAAATAAGATATCTTAGCTTCTTAACCTTGTATGATGCTTAATACTTGTAGTGATTTTTTCCCTAATGAGTGTACATAAAATTTTATGAGATTTAGGAGCCTTAGGTGCCTTTTATGATTGTTGCAAGAGAGTGTATCAATGTAGTTCCATGTGATTTTTTAGGTTTGTAAATGAGAGAGTTATACTTTATTATATTGGATTCTAAAGGTAAATTATCAAAGAAAGGACAATCTAAAGGGAACAAACGACCCATTGAGGAATGTGAGACCGAAAGCAAAGATTTAGGATATTTTGGTGTAAAACCGTAAAAAATAGGTCAAGAACGGATATAAACTCTTGACCAAACTATATGGATTTTCCTAGGGATGAATGAAAACTTGAGTTTACATCTTATTAATTGGGATTTGTCTATTGATTTTACGCATTAGACTCTCATAAATTGTCGATATATCAGTGTGTATGAATAAACAACCTAGACAAGAGATCTTAGGATGTACTAAGTGGGGATAGAAAGAGTGTGTTTATCTTAGTAAGAGTGCATTATCAAAACCAACAATGTCAAAGAGTAAATTTCCAAATTTGAGTGTTTACGAAACTCAAGTTGTTCTATCAAGTGGTGATGTCTTCTATCAAAAGCAGTAGGAGAGATAATTTATAAAAGGTGTTAACTAAGTGTTGTACAAGATTTGGAGAGATATTTATTTCCATGAAGTCCATGAAGATTGCAATATGATGTACAAACTATGAATTGCATAGTGAAGAGGAGTGTTATCGTCTCACTTGTTGGAGTTTTTCCCTTATTGGGTTTCTCTAGGGTAAATATTACATTCTTGTGTGATTGTAGTTGTTCTCTTCTTTCTTTTATATGTGTTGTATAAGTAGAAAATTCATTTGTAACATGGTATAACTTTGATTTTATGAAAATTTCAATTATTCATCACTATATTTGAGCTAGAACAAGAAGTTTCCATGTTGGTGAAGCCTAGTATGGTATATCTACAACTCGCTTACGGGATCGGGAGGCCTATAAAATAATGAACAATTGGGTTGAAGTGTAGTCTACATACTATCTACATTAACAATACTTCAAATAGGCCTCAAAGTGCACATGGTTCTCAACCTAAAATTTGATATCTATATAAATACAACTAGGTTTTGTAATATGTTCACTTGAAAATGAGAAACAATTGGTTGACATGCTTAGCTTGACTAGGCTTGGTTGGTCTCTAGCTTGGGAGGTGCGGCTCTATAACCTAGTTGAGTATGCTTCCCACATGTGTAGGGGTTTCTCGTAGAGTTTTTGTTTTCTTTTTATTAATTCAAGAGAGCTTGGAGTGCTTTTGGATTTATTTGAACTTGAGGGAGTGAAGTGATTTCTCGGTGAGGTAAATAGGTGGGTTAGATTTTTTTATAGGATTTCATAAGAAATGTTTCAAATTAAGGCTAACCTATGGGATATGAACTAACCCATAAAAGTTATTAAATAAAAAAGTAAGCATTGGGTTGTTGGGGATGAAAACATCATCCTTATACCAAACCGTTGGATGATTTGGTCCTAAATGAATGGTCTCGTGCATGGACATTTGTTAGATTCTCTCAAATTTGTGGGAATGATGTCTAGGATAAATATATTATTTTGGACTAATGTAATTAGTTATGTCATTGAATGACAATGTGAATAGAGAAGTAATTCATGTAAGAGAGATAAGGATAGGTCACCTAGGCTTAGAATGTGCTTGTAATTCATGATCTATAGATAAAGAGAAAGCTATCATTACCAAATGATAAATTGCTAAATTTAGATGTCTAAAACATATAAGTTCCCTAAAATCGATCTCATAAGTTTATTTTCTCAAATCATACTAGTTATTTTGAAGGAAAAGGACCAATTAATCGATGAAGTTGATCACAACTAAGATTGTAAAGGTAAAAATTGTAGATACTAACATGCTCGAATTGGGGTCAATGCCTCTAACCATAGTGAAGAAAAAAAAATTAACATTACGAAAAACTTCAAGGTCAAAAATAGTGATAAGCATTTCCAACTAAAACCTTAGGCCTAAAGTGTCATCAATGCAGAAAGCAACCAACCAATAATATATTAGTATTACTACTACAACATCAATGTAAATAGTTTACATGTTTAAGGAAAAGTCCATAGAAATTGTTAGAATTATTGCTTGAATGAAACCTCATTACTTTACCTCATATTCAAGAGTTGCATCCATCAATGCCCTTACCTAAAACCTATGATGAAAATATATATTATGATTATCGTATAATACCTAGACATTATTCTAATAGAAGCATTGCCTTTAGATATAAGATTGAGGACCTAATTGAAATTAATTACATTAAAACCAAAGGTATTAATAACATATTAAATTAATTTTTGGATCAACCTAATCAATATTTGAAAATATTCGTGAATCCTCTTTTAGACAATGGTACCTTGTCATTAGATCAAAACAATATTCGTATGATAAATGATGAAGACCAACCACTAGAACTTAATGGCTATCCACTTGATGGATTTTTCGATTTAGTCACATTTATAATAAAGAAGAGAGAGCCTCTCCCCATTTGGTTCTATAATGGTGAAATTCCTTATGATAAATCTTGTAATAGACCATTATCATGTAATATCTTATTAGAACATATCAATAGAACCTACTATAGACACTCATTTTTGGTATTTTATCCTTTGACAATGACAAGTTTTGTTATACTCCTCGCTAAGTACAAATTCTCAAATGCTACGGCTAATTAGTACATCTCTCTAGCTCTTTCTTAATTTACTCATCTCTACACTCTTCTCTATCACAAACTCAAGAAAAATTAATCAATCAAAGTAGTAAATATTCCATGTGCATCATTTCAATACTTTTTGTTTTTGCATTGCATGCTTTGTCTTAGACCATATAATTTGGTTAGGATGTGTTATACACACTGGATGACTTGTACGATCTTGGCTCTTCTTATCTTATGGATTTAATTTCAATTTGAATATATTTATTGCATCATTTCATTTTCCTAGGGTCGGCCTTATCATAATATTTCACCTACAAAAAGTTATATAAGTAAGTCAATATCACTTTATTACTCACCTAACATTGTTACAAGATGTTATTGCAAATATCACTCCAAATGCACTCAAGACTCTTCTAGATTTTCCTAAATTAATTGCACATCATTTAGAATAACCAATATTATATATATGAAGCGCTCAACTAGGTCCAATAGTCTAGCTTGTTCCATTTTGAAGTAAGCAAAGGTCATAGAGCCATTGTCATGTACCTTGGGATATTATATTATAATGTACATGGTTGATGGAGATGATAACATGTGGAAGACATCCCCTCGATTAATTATATGTTTATAATAAATGGTGTCACATAAGAATTATTTATATTAGGTTATGAGTTGGCCTACATTGGGATTAAGTGTTACCCATCCATTAAGAGTAATGTAGGCCTATATAAAAGAGAGGAATGTCGTTATGAGATATGTCATGTATGTGTTGAGTCTTTTACTTGGTAGAAGGATATTGGAGGTTTCCCCTTCGAAGTGGAATTACTATATTGGAAGATTGTGGAGTCACTCTTTCTTGAGCATTGTATGGTGTGGCCGTACCTTACGGGTATTTTTGTATTTCTAAATATATTGAATATTTGGGAATCTTGGCCCACAAATATCTCTTGTATTCTATTGATTTTGGTTATATTATTTATTTTTCTTAATTGTTACATGCACAAATCTTATTAAGTGGTATCAAAACATCGATTTGGGAATTTTTTGGGATGAAACCCTAATTTCAATGATTTGCCTATATCTTGAGATTGAATTTTTTTTTAATATTTTATGTGGGAAGAGACGAAATCAATCGAGGCTTACAACTGAAATTTTAGCTTTTTTATGGACATGTTTCGTAGAAGATATTAGAGTTTTAGGGTTCAAACCCTAGATTTGAAGAATCATCAATATCTTGAAACAAATCGATTTTTTCTAAAAAATTTACTACGGTTGGGAAATATTTCAACAAAGCCACATACTAAATTTAATATTTTTGAGTCATTTAGAGGAATTTATTGCAC
The DNA here is from genome assembly GCA_018340775.1 of Taxus wallichiana var. yunnanensis. Lineage (NCBI taxonomy): Eukaryota > Viridiplantae > Streptophyta > Pinopsida > Cupressales > Taxaceae > Taxus > Taxus wallichiana. Next base: position 1,006,886,153 of record CM031242.1, read on the forward strand.
TTTTAGGTATTTCAACAAATTTTCTCCACATGCCACAATTTTAGGAAATTTTAAAGATTTTTTTACATTTTCATAAATCTCTCCATAATTTAATTTGGTATGTTTTCTTTATTTTCTAATTTGAGGCCGATATAAGGCCAAAATTGGTAGGAAAATTATTATGTTCTTGAAAACCTATTTTTTATGGATCACGGGTATGAAAAATTTTTATGGTAAGGATGAGGTCAATGTTAGATAATGATCTAACCAATTTAATGTTCTAATATAAAGATAGAGGTTTGCAAAACACAAAGAAACAACCACCGAGAGGCCACAAGGCACTAAGGAAAAAGATATGTCCATTTGAAAAAATTGACAGTGATGGTACACTCAAACAATATTCCGTCGGTTTTAGTTTTCCACAAAAAATACAACCAAAAACCATGGAACAAAGGAAATTCCACGAGACACTAAAAGTTCCCTGGAACAAAGGAAAGTCTGTGAGACACTAAAAGTTCATGGAACAAAGGAATGTTTGTGAGACAAGAAAATTCCGTGAAACAAAGGAAAGTTTCAAAATAGAGGTAGACCTTTAGAAGAATTCATGAAGCACGAAGAAAAATATTTTGCGAAAACTCACGCAAGGCAATCTAGAAGAAGTTATGGCTACCCAATTTCGGATGACAAGGAACAAATGAAGTCCATAGAACAAAGAAAGTCCATTGAATAAAAGAAAAAATTAAATGCAAGACTAAAAATTCTAAGGAAGGTTGCGAATGACTAAAAGGGCATGAACTATACAAATAAGTCGCATAATAGTTATCAAAGGTGCAAAACATTCAAATAAGCCGCAAAAATCTAATCAACGGATAAACAAATATGGATCACAAAAATAGAGATCTAAGTACACAAAATCAATGACAACTTAGATTATGATCAATCACACTTATCTAGAGCATCCAAACATGCTACATTTATCTTAAAACATATGAATTAGGATATGTGCACCTGATGAACTTGAATAAAGCTGCGCAAGCAAGCTAGGGTTTTGTATATTTGAAAAATCTTCAAGTTTATTTACACCTATAATTCACAAACAACCATATCTATCCTACATAAGCATAAAGACAAGATTTGATACCATGTTAGGAAATTTAAGGGATAAATAATGTTACAAATTATAAATCCACAATATAAATTGTCAAAGATTATAGTTTATGAAGTGTAGTAATTAAAAACATAGATTAAGATGTTTATAATGTAGATTACAAAATGTAAACAACATGAATAGAAAGTAAATGAACATAGTGACACAAGATATAAGTGGGAAAACCTTGGAAGGTAAAAAACCCATTGAAAATCACTTATCTTTATTGAGAATAAAATTTCACCTAGCACTCCCACTATTTCCATAGATCCACTTTCGTTACACCTTCAAGAAGGGATTACAAACCGCCTCATACATTTTCTCATGTGTTTTACAACATTCGCTTCATGTATCTATAATAAACTCACACATATAGCTCACATTCATATGTTACACTTGATATTTCTCATATCTGTATTGTAATCGATCTCTAATGAGATCACCTTGTTTTATATAAGGTGGGTGACCTGTTTTGGGTCACTCTTATATTTTAAATACTGCCAACAATAGTAGTGGATCCACCATGCTTATATTTTAAATATAAGCTATAAGCTAAAACATATAGCCTTTGACGAGTTTCTAAATAAGCAATTTCCCGCTTGATATTATAAACTCAACAAATATGAAGGAACAAATTTTGCACCAACTTACATGTTTTCTAGCCTCCATCAAGCTAAATGGATGGTCTATTGAACTCGATAGGAACTGCAAAAGTGCTAACAACTTGTGCAGAAGACAACACTTATTTAAGGAAGATCTCCGTAAAAATATTGAGGGAGGGCATCTCAATCGATGATCAAAAATAAGGACAAAAGAAAGGACCCCAAACAAGAAAAGTAACAACAACAAAACATAAAGTAGGAAAATGACTAAAATGACTATGTGCGAAGTGAAACACAACCCTCTCAAAAATCGGGTTTAAGATAAATCCCATTAATTAGGATTTGGAGTACCTCCCCATTGATTTTTTATAGTTCAAAAGAATTAGATTTCTTACAAGATGTAATGATGTATGGCCCACTCCATAGTGCATAAAATTTGGAGTGTCTCCACAATTTGGATTTGTTTACATCACACTTCAAAACCATGTCTCCTTATTTGAAGTTTTGTTGTGTCTAGCTTTTCTATCAAAGGATTGTTTGGTTAGCTTTAGATGTTCTTACAAATTTCTCCTAGTTGACTACCTCATCTCTTTGAACTCAGCCACTCCATCATCCTAATTGCCCTCTCATATTCACCTTTAAATTCCAACTTATCGATTAGTTATAATGAAGGTAATTCAAGAGATAATGGAAGTATAGCCTTTGGACCATAGACAACGATGGAGGAGAATTACCTATTGATTTTTAGTGTAATCTTGTCATCCCAAAGAACATTCCTAATTTTTGTGTGCCGCTTCCTTTGATTCATTTTTATTGTCATTTTCATGATCCTAAGAAAATTCTTGTTGGTGGACTCAGCTAGGGCATTACCTTGATGGTAATAGTTGGAAGAAGTATTCAGATAGATATTATGTTTGAGATCCCAATCAAACATCTTAAATCCCAAAAATTCTTATCATTATCGAGATATTATTGTAACAAACCGTTACACCAAAACCTCAAGGCATTAGTGAAATCCACATGAGGATCATAACATCCCACCACGCTTCTGTAGAGCCCGACACTCGGGCTGGGTTTTCGCCCGCACTCCCATACGTACAAGCCTCGCTTCATCGACGTTTAGGCACCCCATGGGCCCCAGCTACACGGCGTAACCAACCGAGTGGGATTCAAACACGGGTGGTTTCTTTGATACCAAATGTAACAAATCTGTTACACCAAAACCTCGAGGCATTAGTGAAATCCACACATGAGGATTATAACAATTATGGTATGAGGGAATCCTATCCTAGTCACAATATCCTCCACAAAGTCTAGAATGGTTATCTTAGTAGCTTCCTTGAGTGAAACAACCTCAATCCACCTGGTAAAGTAGTCAATGGTGGTCAAAACCCATTTATGACCAACACTAGACATTGGATTGATCATGCCAATAAATTCAAGACCTTATTTTGAGAAGGGTTGGTCTACTGGAATTAGGTGAAGTGGAAGGGAAACCAACCTCTTCTCACCAACAAATAAGGCACATTATTTGCATCTTCTAACCCATGTATGAGCATCATTGAATAGAGTGGGAAAAATGGCTAACCCTCATGATATTCATGACTATTGCTCTTTCAGGAAAATGACCACCAACTAGGCCTTCATTGAATTCACCAAGAATTATCTCAATATGATCCCTACTAATGCATCTCAACAAAACTCCCTCTAGGATTTTCTTGAAGAGAACACCATCTACTAAAACATAAGGAATGGATATAAGCCTAAAGTGTCTCCTCTTTTTTTATCCAACCCAAGAGGATACTCACCAGTAGCCAACAACCTCACCATATCATCTATACAACTGCTACAATTAGGTGTACCTTCTACTAACGACTCTTCCTTTTCATTTAAGGCATAAACGGCTTCTTGTTCTAGTTAGCCCCATATCTAGCCACTCACAAAACCTCTCTTTTCACTAACTTCTTCCCCGTTATGAAATCTCTCACACTAGAATGCTAAATTAACACCTTGATATGATTGTCGACAAAAATATGACAAAATATTCTTAAGATCCTTCGTGATTGCAAAGACCTTCTTCTCCATCCGGTTATACCTTATCTTAGGGCATTTTAGTGTTTGACTAAAAAGACAATTGGGTGCTCCAATCCTTCTTGTTTTTTTGAGTTATAATAGTTGCCACACTACTCTCATCCCCATAAGTGTACAAGATAATTTTTTTGTCATAACTTGGGTTAATGAGGGTAGGAGCTAGAGTTATTGTCTCCTTGATCTTATTGAAATTATCCTTACCTTATTTAGCTCACTTGAAATGATCATTCTTCTTCAGTATTTGAGTGATGTGTTTAACCAATCCTACAAAGTTGGGAATAAACTTCCTAACAAAATGATCTTACCAAGGAAAGATTTTAATGCATTCTTATGAGTTGACAAAGAGAGAGAAAGGATGGCTGAAATTTTATCTGAGTCAATAGTTATACCTTATTTTTAAATCATGTGACCCAAGAGTTTTCTTATATAACAACGAAGATGCATTTATTTGGATTGAGTGACACCCCAAACTCTCTACACATTTCAAAAATTCCTCAAGATGCTTCATGTGATCTTCACCCACCTTTGAGAAGACTATGATATCATCCAAGTAAATTAGAATAAACTTGTTTATGAAGCCCTTGAAAGCAAAATCCATTGCCCTTTGAAAAGTAGCACCAAAATTAGACAAATCAAAAGGCATTTTCTCATAGGAATTTAGTAGTAAAATTTGTTTTATACATGTCTTCTTCTTTGACCCAGATTTGATTGTATCTAGAATATCCATCCAAAAGGGAGAACCTCTCAGTCCTACTATTATTTGCAAAATATGGTCCATGGAGGGTAAAGGGTAGTGATCCTTTAAGGAGGCTCTATTTAAATCTCTAAAATCAACACATAGCCTAATCTCCCCATTCTTCTTCCTAACATGCACAAGGCTTTCCACCAAAGAAGAATAGTTGAATGGGAAGATGATCCTAGATTCAATGAGTTTAAGCAACTACTTCTTGATTAGGGGTTCAACCTTAGGATTTACAAGCCTTTACTTTTTCCTAAGATGCTTGGCATTGGGTTCAAGATCTATAACATGTTGCATAACTTTGGGATTGAAACCTTTAAGATCTTCATAACTCTATGAAAAATATCATTGTATTGTTGACATAAGGACACAAAAACATGTTTTCAATTTCATCACATACCTTTTCAAGCAACAACTTCTTATCTTGGGCAATCAAGACCTTGTGATACTATTCTTCTCTAGCCATCATGTTTTTCTTTTCTCCTTTGAACTCATCATCAAGGTTGAATATGCTTTCAAGAGTAACCAAACCTCTTGGTAATTTGTTAGTTCTTAAATGGATAACATGATCCTCATATCCCTCTTATAGCCTTCACTACAACTCAAATGAGAACTCAATTTTGTTCTCAATAAAATGGGTAATCTGTACATCACTCTCAAATACCTACCAACTCACAATTTTGTTTTAAATGGATGGTATCACCACAATCTTGTTGTGTTGATCATGTCTTTGAATGAGATCTCTAAGTGGGATTAACTATGACCTTATGGTACCATTTGATCAGCCTCTACATTTAACTTCCTTGGCACTACTTGGAGATTGATAGCCTCAAAACTCTCAAGTAGGTCCCAAACTCTATGTTTATAAGCCTTTAGGAGTTTTTTCTTGGTAGCACACTTCCCTCTTACTTGGGGACAACTAAATTAGTATCTCCAAACACCCATAACTTCTTAATATTACTCTTCTCAACCAACAAAATTACATTAAACAAAGCTTCATACTCAACTACATTATTAGAGTAGGTAAATTGAAGCTTATAAGTGGAAAAAACTTCTTACCCTTTGGAGAGATTAAAACTACACATGGTCCAACTTGATTCCTACTCCTAGGACAATCAAAAACATCTTCCATAGGCCTTGAAAATCCTCCCGATTTTCTCTTAATGCACTCGGGACAAAATACCCCTCCTCTTAGATGCAATAAGTACCTAATTTTGTCTCAGCAAAAATTTCATATGGATCAAATTCATACCTTTCCTTAGCCCACTCATCTACCATAAGATCAAGGACTAATCAAGATGAATGGATTATCATAACGGCTCAAAATACTACTTGTTTCTCCTTGCACCATGCAACTTGAGTTGGTAGGGTTGGGATCATGTACTTTGACATGATAAGCTAATATAGGCTCAACCTTAATTGTAAACTAAGTCTCATATCTTGTCTACAAGATGATATGAGACAAATCTAAGGTCAGGTAACCTCCTACCTTGGTTGTGAAGTCTCTTGACAAGAAAATAGAAAAGAGAGGAGGAAAATCTATAACTGATATGTCTTGAGCAATGGTTAGACTAGGGCATGCATGGAGAGTTAGTTCAAGACCTCTGATCACTCCAATTGTTATAACTATAGTACCATCTAATTACAAAACACCCTTAGTGATTGGAGTGTACTCAATCCCCAAAGTGTTTGTTATCTTCTTAGAAATCATAAAGGTATTGTCCCTAAATCTATCATACAATTATGCACAAGATACTTGCAAAGAATCAAAGAGATGTGAAAGAGAGGGGGTTTCTTCATTTAACTTACTTGTTCCACCTTAGGTTGGCACAAACTAATTGAGAAGATTGACCTTTGTTTTTCTATCTCACCTAATGGAATGAGTTGCTTTAAATCCTCTTGCAAGAGGTCCAATTGATATGGAATGGACAAAGCATCCCACATTGTCACATTCATATTAGTTCTCTTCATTTGTTCAATAATGTTCATAGGAATGCATGTTGCCTTGTGCATCATTGGTGTCACTGTTTATTTTTTAACTTATCCAATGTCGAGAAAGATACCCTATATTGAGAAATGACCTCCTTTAAGGCGTTAGGTTTGATAGAAACATTATACAGCCCATCTCTACTTGAATATGCCCCAATTTCCTTCTCTTTGTAAATAGGATTCTCCTGTTTGGAAGAAGGTGAAGGATGAGTATCCAATATTATCTTCTTAGACCTTGTATTATCAACAACATAAATTTGAGGTCTATTAGAGCTGCCCACTGTGCGATTGACCTCAAAAAACTCATTAGTCCTAAAAACATAATATTAGCTTCAGGAGAAACCTCTTGAGCTTCTTCAACATTGGTATTTGGAACTTCCATCGTTGATTTTTATTTATTAAAGGAACCTTGCACCACGAGAGACCCACATTCACCCCATTTTCACAAGAATTCTTATTATGGAGATAATTACATGGGAAACACCATTCAGTTCCTTGAGCCATATTGTTTTGCATTGGAAAAATAGCTTTGCTCAAGCTAGGAGCAGGTGCATATTGTGGAGGAGGTAATTCTTCGAGAGGTAAGTTAGAATTTTCACCTTGAAACTTACTTTGTTGGTAACTCTACTCATACCCTTAATTTGAATAACAATTGCTTTGTTAATACCCTTGATTTTGATTCTAGAAGGGCGTAGGAGCATGGGGTTGTTGCTTTTAAGGGAAACTATCTCATTTGACATATTATTAACCAAGGCTATAAGATCATACGTCTCATTGTAAGAATTAGATGTCAAGGGAGATGAACTAGTTATAGACTCAAGGATTGGGGCAACTCTAGGAAAAGAGGGGTTGGGGGTCTAGGGGCTATTTGTCCAGTTTGAACCAAATAATTCTCATCTTGAATAGTCATCACATAAGCAGCAGGACAATCCATAACTCTCATTAATTGGATCAACACAACAATATCATAATTAAGAGCCCTCAAAAAATACAAAAATGCACCTTCAGGAGATTACCTTTAAAGGGGTGGAATTCTATCCCATGTCCTTTGAAATTTGAAATGAAGTCCATCATCAGCTCATAAGGGGATCTTTTAATAGTTGTAAGTTGCTCCAACAAATAAATATTTTTTTCTTTTCTCTAAAATGCTTGCAAAGCTTCTCCCCAAGCTCATCCCATGTATGAATAAAAGTAGGCGACAAACTCCTATACCATTATAATGCTTTTCCTTTGAAAGATGAGGCTAAGAGCCTAACTACCACATCATCTTTAGTGACAAGATGAACCGAACAAACATTAGCAACATCTAAGATGTGCTCTATAGGGGTGGTTGAATTTTCACCAGTAAAGAATGGAATGCTCTTTAGGGCAGATATTGGTATGTCATGTTGGGCATTCAAATCCAAGGGACTACCACCATTAAAGGTTATAAAAAATTCAATTTATATGGTGGGCCATGAGGGGAATGAGTCTCAATTTCCTATGAAGATGAGGGAAAGACCTATCAAAAGGGGGAGTTTAGTGAACCCTAAGTGGGGAAATGGAAGCCTTTGAACAGTCATCCTCTTCTTCTTGGTGAAAGTTTTTGATATTCAAAAGGCTCCCTTTGTGTTGTATTTTTCTTGTATGCACTCTTCTCATGAAACTGAAACACTTGACTATTAAAACCGATAGATTTGAAGTTAGGAGTCGCTAGATGTGTTACTTATTTCCTCTGAAGGAAAAGTACCATTGAAACACACACCTATCTCAATGTATTCAATCAAAATTGAGTTATAGGTGCCACAAAATTGGTCACACCAAGCATGCCAAAAATTGTTGTCACTCGAGCTTGCACCCTTTGATGAAGCTAGGCTCAGCACCTCAGTGAAACATGTAAAGACCTTGAAAATGTGGGAAAATGGATCATTTAAGGTCACTACAACTAATCTAACCAACATTATGATCTAGCACTAACTAGTTTTATTCTAGGATTTCCAAGGAACCATGGTCTAGAAAGATGAAATATTGAATGAAAGATAAGGTGTTGCACCAAACTAAAAGTGGATTCCATTCCTTAAATAAGCCATATTCAACTCTGCATTTTTTATAAACTTTGATTATCGTATAAATGACACAAAGGATTGAAATTATGCAAATATAGTTCACACACATCATACCATGACAGAATAAGAAACTAAACTAAAACACAATAACATAAGTTAAAGAGTTGAATAAGAGCTACAATAACAATATATCATTGATTAGAGTATGCATAATATATTACAATGACAGGGGAAGGCAGAAATTTCATTGCACAAAATCAACAAAGAAGTATGTAACTCAAAATGCTTGGCCACACAAAAGGGCAACATAACTTTTCTTTCAAAGGAGGATGTTTTTCAAAAAAATTGATTTACATTTATAGAATAAGGATAAGGGTAAGGGAATATATGAAATCAAGAAGGTCACCCACTTTTTCGACCACCAAAGACGAATCAACATTCCAATGTGAAGACCTAACATAAGCGCCAAAGATTTTGTATAGAACCTAGATCTCAAAATAGCCATTGGTCCTTTTTCCACATTTTTAGACTAAAAACATTTTAACATGACCCAAAATATTTATTAATATGTAGTGATTCTCAATAACTTTCCATTTGTACCAATTTTGTTTTATTTGGTGACTCGGATCAAAAGATATGAGCTTTTACAGATCCTCATGTCATTCCACACAACAAACGACCACATGGTTGTCAAATTTAATCTTCTAGTCACCCTACTAACGTGTCAACTTCTCATTGGGTCTTAGAGTCTCCCTCTTTGTTCCACATTATTGCTTTCTTTTATGTAGGTTTTGTGCGGATTTTGACTTGTGTGAGACCTTTGGCTTATTTCGTAGAATTTCCAAGTATTGCATGAAATTTTAGGCACCCATGAAAATATACGCTTTCACGTAAATTTGGTGTAGTGTGGCTTTTTGGTGTTTGGTGGAAATGTAGGCTTTGTAGAAATTGTGACTTCCGTGGAAATATAGGGGGAAATTTTTAGTGATCTGTGGAATTTGGGGGAGATTTTCAACAATCAGTGGAATTTTAGGGACCCACAAAATTTTAGTATAGTGTAACTTTCCTTTGATGTAGTTTTTCCTTTGAGGTGTAGCTTTCCAGTGTAGTGCTAAGTTGTTCAAATAAGCGCGAGTGCTTATTTGACAACAATTACCTACATGACTCGAGAGGAAGAGTTAGCTAAAGTAAACCAAAAACAATAATTTCATATCAGCTTGCATCACGATCCTAAGCTAAAACAAGCACCACAAATTGAGGTAACTAATAATGTCAAGAGAGAAGTGCAAAGAAACATCAAAACAAAATTGCTTTAGAACTAAGTGGACAACTAAAGATATGGTCGAACAACAAGATCTGTTAAAGATAATGGTTTTTCCATTATGGTTGTTGCAAAAAGTGGGGAGTCTCAGTGGGTTCATTATCAAATTGGTTGAATGGTATCACAACCATGAAATGTAAAAGAGTCCAACTAATTTTAACAGCTTCAAAGAGTATGAAATTGTACAATATTATAAAGATGTGGCTAATGTGGGTTATGGTTTGCAAATAAAATCATTAAAAGTTCATGTTGCAAACATATGTGAAATAAGGTCTACTTCATTCACCGATGGTATGCTCCGGTAGATCTGGGTGGGAAGGGTTCATAAAGAGCCACATATATTTCTCTTTAAGGACTATAGAAGGCCTTAATCATGATAGGGAAATCATGATTAGGCCTGACATAGTGTCCACATTTTATGACTTGGATACAATGTATAAAACATAGCAATATTGACCACAAAATATATGAAATTGTGATGAAATTGGTGTGGAAACTTGTAGTAATTGTGGGATGAAGGTGATTGTAAAGACATGAAGTAGAAGTGTACCCCACATAATCATGAAGAGTAGAGAGTGTATACCAATATTTTGTTGTACTAATGCAACAAACTCGAGTATATTATGCTTCTACCAACTTAAAATGCAAAGGCAATTAGCTAATTACATTTCCAATTGTGATCTTGGTACATGTATAGGAGCCTAACCACACACATGGATGATAAAGAAATTATTTCTGAATTAGTTGCACCACTTTTCTAGATCATTTTCAGGTGGTGTTTCACCATCGAATAGACATCTACTCATATTTGATGGTTATGGAAGCCATCTGGCGTATGGGACAATCCAAGAGGTAAGAGGATTGGACATAGATCTAATCATGTTGTTTGTGTACATTGGCCACATGTTGCAACCATAAGATGTTAACATGCTTTCTCCATTTAAAACCTACATCAAGAATGAGAGATCCAAATGGATGGTCAAACATCACAGAGTAGGCGTGAGAAGATCAAAATTGGCAGTAACTAGAAACAAAGATTTCAAAAGAGCTTTAACTCCATCCACTTTAAAAGTGGGTTTTAAGAGGATTGGATCATGGCCTCTCAATCAATCGCATTGGTCAATGACATGCACCCCATTGATGCATTCAATGTTGAGCCGACATAGGAGGAAACAAAAATGGAGAACATTCTCAAAATGAATGGTTATAACAGGGATGAAATTAAACGATGGAATCCAACATAAAGAGGTGATAAATATCAATGATAAAATGATGAAGCAAGCCAATAACAAGTTAGTAAAAAACAACCAAGGTGACAAGTGACAAATTTAAGTTAGCAAGACAGGGGTACATGTTTAAGTCAGATTGAGCATGGTAATCAACTTGAAATTCATGTTCAAGTTGAATAAAATAACACATCAACTCATGTAAGTCAAACATGGGAACCTGTCACATGGTGATGATGGGATGAGTATGCCAACACTAGTTAGCCAACCAAAATAGTTGAAAGAAGTTGTTGCAAACTTGGAGATTCTAATCAACCTCCCTAATGAGAACATGGTGTTTTACATGTCATCCCCTCTTCCTAACATACGGAGTGGAATAGTTCACTATTATACAAAATGTAACAAATGAAAACATGATGATGATAGTCATTTGGAAGTTGCAAATTTGGAGTGCTCACAAACATTTGTAAAAGATATAGTAGATAACCATGCAATGCAAAATCAAGAAACCAAGACAACAGAATTGAGAAGTCTTCTTAAGCTTCTAATCGAAAGGGTTAAGGAGAAATCGGAATATGCAAATAAAAGGACTATAAAGTTGAGAGTGCAACCAAAAATTCTAACATCAAGTGACTATTTGCAATTTCTTGATGAACAAGAAACATGGAGGTCGAACTAGAGGAGTTGAAAGTGAGGAAGAAAGAGCAACTTGAGGAGAGAAAGTAAAACATAATCATTACAAAATAAAAAAGGGAAACAAACACACTCAAAAGACAACTTAAAAGGAAGGAAATTAAGAATATAAAACAACATGAAAAGAGAAAAATAAGGAACATGAGAAGCTAAAATGAGAGAAAAGAATATAGAAAAGGAAATGTAAAGGCAAAGATGTTTGAGCAAGCTAGAAATCCCATTCCTTCACAACACCTAATTATGATGGATTTCTATAACATTTACACTCCATCTTTTCCAAATGTGGTCAATTACCAAGTCTACAACACCTCTACTCCTACAAATCAAATGTAGTTTCCTTCAACAACACCAATGCAATTTTTTTCAACACATATGCAATTTTCCCATGATGGTAATATGCAATTTTCCATGATGGTAATATGCAATTTTCTTCAATAAGCACAACAAACATACAATATCCTATTTTAAGCCCTATGCATGTCACTACTTCTAGCCAAATACAATTAGGTCGTGTAAGAAAATTGTAAATCCATTCGCTACGCCCAACCAACATGTTAATTACACCCAACCTAGAGAGTGGAACAATAAGAAACAACATAAGAGTGATACCACGATGGAAATGAAGAAGAATTCAACTTGCACACAATTTAGATTCATGTTGCATGTAGAAATCAAAATTCAATTATGCAACATTTTTATGTGATATATAACCTTTTTTAATGTAAGAAGTTATAACCTTATTACAGAAGATCATATATGTTATTTATGTAGTTTTTTTGGGAAAAAAATAGGCCAATGCCTATATGTTGTTAATTGTGTCCTATCAATATACAATCATAAGTTTTTGTAACGTGTACAAACATGTATTATCTTCTTATAGATGTATTTTTTTGTGTATGAATGTTTCACAAATAATGAGAGTAAAGGAAAACAATTCACTACCTAAATACGGTCATAAATGACCTTACCTAAAGAAATAAAACTTATCATTTCTTCGAGATTAATGGTGTCAAACGACGCATTTGTAATAGTCTCCCCTATGCTCCTATTCGACAATCCTTCATAAACCCTCTTTTATCATCCAATCTGCGCAAAAATAGAAACCTAAGAGCAATGAGCACATTTGCAGGCAACATCAAGATAAACATATGTAGTTGAAAAATGAAAAATTACACCCCTATATCCAATGTATGTTTAGTAATTTCAATGTATATTCAAATGATACTATATAAAAACCATGTAAACTCAAATATTAATTGCTTATAAATAAATGTCACTTGTGTATTTTTAGTTATAATGTAAGTCTTATGTTAATTGATATTCAATGTATAGACGAACATTATTTACATGTTCGAGAATTTTTTGGGTGTTAAGGTAACTGAATTACAACCTTATATTCAATCAAGTCATTCTACATTCATATATCAAATAACATACATTTTGTATGTAACAATGTACGCAAGTTGTTTTAAAAGGTCATCCAATATACACTTAAATAATTCAATAATCACTTCAATCATAGAATATTAACAATTTGAAATTACTCAATACACATTGAAAATACGATTGTAATCCTGGTTCTACCTACTAATGTGCTCAATGCATGAAAAACGTAAAGAATTTTTTTTAAAAACCACTTTAAATGGGCAAACCCGATGACTCATTTAGCATTTTGAAACAAAGAGGAAAATAGAACAAGAAATTGCAAATGAAACTCTCAGAGACACATTGATTTTTTTCCCTAATGGCATCTATATATGTTATAAGGGCTCAAGATTATTAATCCACAAATTCCAAAATGCAAAGTGTTATAAATGGATGACAACAGCTTGATGGCAACATTGAACATAACAATGGTGCACAATTGCAAATGAAGGAGGCATGCAAAGTGACATGAGAAAAATGAATGCAAAGTTTTAATTTCTTTAGGTGTATTTACAAAATGTCCAACCCTATATAAACTAGATATCTGTTGAGGTAACTCGACCCCCTCGGTTGATTTATATTCTTAATACGCTAACCGACACCTCTCTATATACTATACAACTTAGTTTCCCTCGACTTCCCCGAGCCCTAGAATTTCTAAGGCCCCATTTTCCCTATGCCATATACCATATAGAGATAGGGCAAGGGAAGGCCCAAACATGCTCTTACAAGGAGGATATTCGAGGGCCCTATATTGAACTATATCTACTTGCAAATATGATAAGATGAAGAGCCGCAAAAGTATGGAGATAGGAAGGCACGAAGAGTTGGGCGTATGGAGCCAATTCTCGACACGCAATGGGAACGATGTACCCTAGAGAGATGGCCCCATCACCCCTATATATGCACAATATAGGCACCTACCCATATGGTATACACCGAAACTACTAAATGCACACTTAATAAACATGTAAATTTTACTTTTGAACACAATGTTTTCCATGGCATAATTATGTTGGTTCGAAAATCTTTGGGTGGACAGATCTATGGACAGACGAGCCAACAGTGTGCAAGGCATAGCCCCTCTTTGAGTCAGCAAAGCGAAACTGGTTTATTGCTATTCTACCAGCAAGAATCTTGTGCAAGTCTCACAATATTCTACCTTCAGGGGTTGGGATCTCATCCCAGTAGAGGTATTTCCAACTGTGAAAGAAGGGAAAGAAACGAAGTGGGGAGATAAGAAAGATCTGAAGGGAGAAAAGAAATGAATTCCAAAGCAGAAAGGTCAGAAGGTCTATGATTTGGGTTGGTAGTATACAGAGCCGAACCTACTTGCATAGACGAATAGAGCAATACTGATGAATAAATGACAATAAAGTAGAAGTAAACTCAACAGAACAATCATACAGATCTAACATAAGAAAGGTCTGATGTAAAACACATGTATTCAGCACAAAGTCTAAATATTGTATTAATATTTGTTTCTGTTACAAAAAGTTCAAAATCTTTTCTTCTTACTTCTATTTCTCATCTGAAAAGTATCCACCCTTGAATACAACAAGTATTCAAGTATATATAGAAGAAGAGAAGAAAAGAAGGCAAAAAAAAAACCAACCACTTAATTACAAAATATCTTACAAAAGATCCTAAAGTCATTTGTTGACTTTTGACAACTTGGTGGATGACATCATCCCATGGTGCAACATGGATGATGTCATCATTTGTGTCAACATACTTTAGATGTTTACAAAGAGAAGGTCGGGAAGAATGAAACTATTCATTGTCGTCCCACTGGTGAAAGCGGGTATCCTGCTTTTTCTTTGCTTTGCTCGAGTGAGGAGAGATGTGGAACTGGGCACGGTATTCCATGAACTTGCTGATCATGGGCTGAAGTTGATCTTGGGAAGGATCCTTGTGTCGATCACTGATAGCCTCGCAAGTCTCCCGCTCGTCTGTGAGCTTTTTTGGGAGCTTGGAATATTCATTTTCTACGTCTATCAGGTACCCTATGAAGTCACGACAGGCCAGCAGGTTGTTGATGGATTCGGCGTCGAAAGTGAATTATGGTCCCAACCCTTGCGAAATGATCTCCTTGAAGATCCGAACAGTTTCATCAACCTTTCTTAAGGTGAAAGAAGGAGTGAGCAAGCTCAAGACATTCTCAGGACAATTTTCTCCATTTGATGCATTGCATCCAGGGCTTCCTCCTTGATCTTGTCAATCTTCTCCAGGACAAACTCTAACTGATCGACCCGGTAATCCAAAGTAGAAAGGATTTTGTTGAGGGCTCTGGGGTGACCGAAGACACCGAACTTGACCAAATCTTTGACTGAACAGTCGAGCATTTTCTGAAAGGTCTCATGTTGCATCCTGGCATGGTCCAGCTCTTCGGAGATGGGTCTTGCTATCGCCTGGAGCTCTTTGTTCACCCGACTGATATTCTGATATAATCCGGTGAACTTGGCGATCACTCCCTCACTTTCTTTGAGGATTTGGCTCCTCCAGGTGGAAACTGCCATACCCTGCTTGCCAATTTTGGCGTATTCATTTATCTTATCCTGGCTCAGAGGCTCAGGAGTTTCGGCGCAATTGTAGGAGGTGCACTGCCCATTTTCTGCAAGGCGTGGAGAAGATGTTTATTTTGCTCCTTTAACAGCCTCTTTTCTTCCTTTGCTTCCTGGAGCTTCTTGCAAAGGGCATCAACTGCAGATAGGGCCTCTCCTTAAAGGCTTTTTGAAGATGTCCCCATTGTGACTTGGGTCATTGTATAATCTGTCGAAGACAGATCCTTTTTATCCTTTAAAGGATTGGGGTATGCTATCTCCATTACTCTCTCTCCTGACGCACTCTGAGAGAAGCGGGTTATAGGATTTTTCTTCTTGGCCCCCTTTGATGGGATGACGGAGAAGTCCATCGGTGCGATGGGAACTTTCCTCTTTTGTTGGCTCAGGTGCTGAGAGATCCATCTGGACTATGGGAGAGGGGCCGGAAATAGAAAAGGGAGTAGCTGCAGTAGTAGAAGGAAAGTGCGTTGAGACACTTGGAGGCGGCATTGAGAGGGAGGCCGAGAAAGTGCTCATGGGAGGAAGAGATACTGCAGGGGAGGTAGACATGGAGATGGAAGGGAGCTGAGAGATGAGGGAAGAAATGGTGGGGGACAGCGAGAGAAGAGAAGATGGACGATGAGGAAGGGGGAACAATAGAAGATGGGGGAGAGGACATGACCAAAGGAATGGTCACTTGGGTCACTCGAGGAGGGGAAGGAGGAGAGGGAGAAGGGATAGAAGGGACCTCAACAGTTTCAGTAGTGGCAACATCCTGAGTGGATGTGCCCATTGGAACATCTTCGGCCGTTTCTTTCTCTGGAGAAACCAGAGTTACAACTTGTTCTCGCGCGGCGGAAGGGGGACTCTCAGGAGTCTCTTCTTGGGCAAATCTTGACTCGCCCTCCTTGTCTTTACCTTTTCTCTTTGGCAGATGTTTTGGTCTGGAAGGTGCGTTGCCCAATAGAGATGTGGTGAAATCAACTCCAAGGTAGATGAGGCCATTCATCCTACACCAGTGCTCTGTTCTCCATAGAGTTTCTTTGACCCTTTCTTCTATCGTTTGAGGCACTTTAGTTCTGTCGATCACAGCAAACGGCCAGTCGTCCCCACCCGTGTCAAGATATACCTGATCAACTTCTTGATCAATAGTTTGATAACCTTTTGGGACGATGGCTACGCCATACTGAATGATTTCAGCCAAGGCCAAGCGGGAATGATCTTTCCTTCTGAGCTCGACCTCATGATACAGGTCGATATAAATATCCTCGATCTATGGAATGTGGATTGGATCGAGTTTGGCCCTGGGAAGGCAATTCCTTGGGTCGAAAGTGGGCCTTGCCGGGAAGTTGTGCTTTAGATTGAGTAGTTCCAGCTCTGCAAACATCTCCCAGGCTTTGTGGTGGGAAAGACAAGTGTACCTGCCCACTGTGAGGGGGAAAGGAGTTCCACCCTTCTTTCTCTTCAAGCACTTTTCATGGTAGGTTATGAGCTGTCTTGATAGCTCCAACAGGATCAGCTTGGGGCCGGCATATCTTGGCAATTTGGTTGGTTCCCCCAAGAAGTTGGCTTCCCTTAGATAGGTGAAGGTGGGGAATTGCGTGAATAAGGCCCCCCACTTCTCTGTTGCTGCAACAATGCTCTTGGTCGTACGACCGTGAGTCATGTTTGGCCTCAAAAGGTAGACGATGCCATAGAAGAAGGCATCGTTAATCTTTGTAAACTGAGAAATACTGTTTTCCAGCTTCAGCTCTGGATAGTATTCATATATTTTTACTTGGGGCCAAACCCCACACCGCATCAACGCTAGATAATCTCTCTCCGAGGCTGCAGCATAAACTACGTAGGAGTTCATGTAGAACCTCCCCATTGTGGTAAGTTGTTGGAGCTACTCGGATATAGTGCTGCTTATGATCTCCGCCCACTCGAAGCGTTGATCTGGCACATTCTTGTTCATTGTCTCCAGGTATCTAAGCATCCATTTATGAAAGTAGTGGGTGTCAGGAAGCCCAAATACTCTGCTTAGGAATGTGATGGTATCACTTAGTTCCTCTGAGAAATCACTGCGATGAATGACTTGTGGCCATCTGGTCACCACCTTCTTGTTTTTCAGGTATACCTCATTCATTAATTGCATACACTGGTCTTCATTATCCTCCCAAGCCTTGGTGCAGTCTTCTTGGCTTACGGCCACAAAGTGCCGGTGGTGAGGAATGCCAAGCATTATTTCAAGTGTCGGGCAGTGAGGTTGATCACGACCTCGCCCTTCTCATTCAGGACGCACCTCGTGTCTTTGTTGTAGCAGCGGGCCACTACCATCATGAATTCGTTATTCACTGCACTGACTGGGATCCCCCCAGCAAAATGCAGGCCACTGCCTACCAGTTTGTCCATCCAGGACTTCCTGTGACCCTCCTAGTTCTGGCCCAGAAATATTCCATATCAATGTGGCTGAGCTCAGAGTCTCTTATGTCCAGGTCACATTCTGCCTGGGATTCGGCATCCTGACCCTCTGATATTTATACTTCATCTCTTCTTCTGTAAGTTTGGCTTTGCCTTTAGATTTGGTTGGTCTCTTGCTTGATGTAGACATATGTAGTTCTGAACTCAGTTGCTGATCTGCAAGAAGAAGAAGTGAAACCCAACGTAGAAGAGTCATGTTAGCTTTTTGATCTCCCATTAAAGCATTGACAGAAGGAAGAGTTAGCAATTTTAAGGCATCGGGCGCAGGTGCATGAACACCGTGGCGCACGAGAAAAGGGGTGTTACAAGGGACAAATCAGCGCCAAAGGGCGCAAGGCGCATGGATGCTGCAGATGACATTTTTGTTGTTGCAAGTGGAAGTGCACCGCGCCATTTACATGCGTTTTATAACAGGCGCAGATATTTTTCATGTTACACAGGTACAGGATGCGCCAAAGGGCGTAGGTTTAGTGCGTGTAACATCATCTTTTCGTGCGCAACAGGGGAACTTGCGCGGCGCATGGAAGGTCTGCATGACATGATGTTGTTGTAATAGGGGATGCGCCTACACCGTTAACAGTTTTATACTTGGCGCAAGTAAGGTTGGTGTTGCATGGATGCAGGGTGCACCAATGGCGCAAGTTTTTGCAATGTTACACATGAGTTTGGTGCGCCAAGAGGGCGCAGGGTTAGTGGGTGTTGCAAGCAAGGAAAGTGCGCTTTGAGGGCGCAACTGTTTTTTATGTAGCAAGCATGGCGGATGCGCCGTTGGCGCGACTGTGCATTATGTTGCAAGGGTGGCGATTGCGCCAAAGAGGAAAAGTGCAGTCTACCAACCTTTAAGCCTTGGTTCTTTCTCTGGAGGGGTTACATGTGTTTAAGCCTCTTCTGCAGGGTTCCTTGGATGATGAAGAGGATGTAATAAAGAGACCCAAGTGATTTTTTCTGAGGCAGAGCCCTCTTTACCGGTAGATTTGGAAAGAGGGGGGAGGAGGACAACAAAAACGACAAAGGGGGGGTTCATGGTTTCACAGATCATTCAATCCAAGCCCACAAACAAACAACCAACAATCAAAACATAAAACATGAGAGTAATAAGGACCACTTACCCGGAATATATAGAATGTGAGAGGTGAAACTGGGTCCACGAATGCGACACGAGGACGACAGGCGTGCTGACAGGTGCAGAGGAATAAGATCAATCACGTGTTTTAATTGTGAAAGTGACAGGGTGGATGCGCCTATATATAGGCAAAGGTGTAATAAATGTGCCAACCACTTTTTGAAGTGGTGCATCAAAACACCTATCGACATCTGAAAGCTTGCGCCCTGTGGCGCACCAAAACACATGTTAACACGTTGTTATGTGCACCGTTGGCGCACCAAAAATACTGTCAACATGGAAATATGTGCACCCTTGGCGCACCAAAACGCGCGCAACAAAAATATTGTTGACACGAAGGCGCATGCGCCTTGGCGCATGCAAGAAAGGCGCAACACGGGGAGGCGCACCAAAATGTGTGTCGACACATTGAAGGATGCGCCAAAGGAAATGAAGGGGTGCACACACCAGCACCGTGTTTGCATGCATATAAGGTGCGCCCAACCAAAAAGGACCAAAAATGGCTAAGTTCGGAAAACTAGATTTTCCTAGAAAGGACTTTGCAACGTTTCGAACGCAAAGGGGTCCCTGACGAGGGACCAGGACAAAATTTTCATTGGGTTACCCGTAAAATTTCCCTTGTCAATTCTATGGGATATCAAATTACATGTGTATATTCAATGTATATTCATTCATTCAAGTGAGTAGAGAGGAAATTTTTTTGAGCGGGAAACAATTGATAAAATAATTTATGTTAGGGTCTAGTGTATTTAGTTACTTTTGTATTCAATGTATATTTAGTAATTTCAGTGCACATTAAAAATTTGAATGCGTAGTAGAAAATGACAAAGTTACAACCATATATTCAATGTATGTTCAATAATTTCAATGTATATTCATCCAATCAACATAACATTAACGTAGCAATGCTTATGCATATTCACATTTCAACTACCTATTAAGAAAAGCACAACACTTTTGTATATTCATATATTCTTCAATTATTATGAAGATCGACACTCAATGTATTTTCACATATTCAATGTATATCCAGACATTATTTAGAACACACATTTGTTAGTTGTTATGGTAACTGAACTCAAAAGTATATCCAATAATATAAGTGTATATTCAATAATATCACTATATATTTAATAACACTTTGTATTTTCATAACATGCATTGAAACAACTCAATACACACTAAAAATAAGAATATGCACTACAAAAGTTCAATATATATAGAAACTCTAAGATACCACTCATTTTGAATGGAATGGTTCATCATGCAAGCGTGAAAAAACCATATTTTTGGACATTTACTACACCGTATTAGCAAAGTTCGTGGTGAATGGAGGATTAAAAATGCATTGAAATATATGAATATACACTAAAAAGTAATATTTCAACATGCATGCTTGATAAAACCTTCTTTTATGACATTTACAACTCCATATCAACAAAGTTCTACAACACCATATCAACGAGTTCGTGCTAAACAAAAATTAAACGAGAACATGTATTGAAACAACATATTATAGAATGAATATACGTTTGTAATCTTGGTATTGTTTGCGAATGTGCTCATTGCATGAAACCCGCAAAGAAAAGATTGAAAAAAACTTTGGAAACGGGCTCACCTCATGACCCACTTGGCAATTCAAAGCAAAGAGTGAGATAGTCTTTGAAACGACCATGAATCCATACTCCGCATGACAGTTTTCATTCCCATTCAATGCCATTACAAGGTGGACAGGGACAAAAATGTCCATCTTCCTGCTCTTAAGTGTGTTAAGAAAAGGATCAACTAGAGAAATTAATGACAACATTAAAGAGGAAACACGAGGAGTGATAAGGGTGAAATGAAGTGGATTCAATCTATTTTGGTTTAGATATAAATGAAATATTGTCCAAAGACCACGTGGTTGCATGCACCTTTTTACACGAAAAAATTATTTGTTAATCCATTGTACGCACCCAAATTTGCACATGCTACATTTTCAGAAAGGGTTCAAAAGTCCCCAATGATGATTCATGTCTTTTCAAAAGGTGTTTGAGCCCCTTTACCTCTTTGTAGTATATATTTGTAGCTTAGATTGCCTTACTTAGCCGTTTCCTACTTTTTGTAGCTTTCTGCATTGTTTTTCCTTTAGTTAAAATTTTTTGCCTCTTTTGGGTAGTGGTTACGCAATCGCCGCCCTATTTGGGTGGTGGTTGCACAACCGCCGTCTGTGTAGATCAGTGGTTTCATGTGAATTTTCTAGGCATTAATTGGACGCATGTTGCTTCACTCCGAGTTCACTTTTAGCACACACTTGTGAGTCAATTTAGTTAATTTTAAGCTTGATTGATTCATGTTCACATCCCATTCAAATTGTGATTGTTGATTGAGAGTTAAATTGCCCTTCCCGTTGTGATGTGGCATTCTATTGTTTCCAAATGGCTTAGACCATTTCCCATATTTTGTCCTATAAAATCACTGCTTCTTCTTAAGAGAATGGGCAGAAATCATTTGTGTATCTTGCTTAGTTGAGCTACCACAATCTTGCTAGAAATTACACATCCAAGCTCTGTTCTCTTGCGTTTTCTTTCTTCTACCTACATTGCAACCAAACTGCCATCAAGTTGTCATTGTTCCAACCCTAGACTCACGTGGACACAAAATATTGGTAAATACAACTAATGGGAAAAATTGATACCACAAATGGAATTACCTATGCCTTTGTAATTCCGGTTAGGATTGTTACTTGTTTCTTCATTTCTTCATTTATTTCTGAACGTACGCACACTTATCAACTAGAGTAGAAGAAATCATTTTATTTATTGCAAATAGTTATATCGGTTCGAAGCTTTCGCATCTTCGATAGAAGTTTTTGGTGATAGATCCTTCCTTCTCTTCCTGTGGATTTGTGAGGGAAGAATATCTGGAGGAAGCTTGCTATATCACCATAGATAATAACAAATCATATTGCAAATTGTGGTTTCTATTGAATCTTCTCATATTCTATCCAAGAAGTTGTAGGGGAAGAAAAGCTTCTTAGAAGCTTCAAATATTCCCATGTCTCTGAGATAGGAAGAGGATTTGATAATCCACAATTATTAATTGGAAAAAGCTTCATTTAAATTAGAATAGATTTAATATATTGTTGCACAGATAAATAACTACATCCGGCTATTTATTTGTATAGGATTTGTTAATTAAATTAGAGGCAATTTATTTCTTCATTTCTTTGTTTTCTTACAATTCTAGAAAGCTAGAAAATACAAAAATATTAGTTTAAAGTAGATTAGATTGGTTTTTATTGCTTTATTTCTTTTATATTGGAAAATACAAAACATAGTGTAACTTTTGATTATTTAGATTAGCTTGTTATTTACCTTCGTAGATTAGAATTGCACAAATGCATACATGAACATTTAAGGACCGCAGTTCCCAACCGAACAGGCTCGAAGACCAATTAGATCTTGACACTAGATTATGCACACTAGTCTTTGGGACATCCCCACATCCGCCAGATATTGTTAGAAAGTTGAACGTTACTAGAGAGACGCTTATAGAGCCTTCACTTTCTGGATGAACTAGCTAACCACCCATAGATCTAGCGGAATCACGCATCTCTCATTTATTCCATGACCTTTTCTGGACATCATTATGAAGTGCCCATTGGTTTTCAACGCATCCCATAACCAGCAGAGAGGATTTCTACAGAGCTTGACATCAATTGGAGTCTTCGTGTGGCTCTTATTTCTGACCCATCCATTAGACGCATTCAGGTTAGAAGAGGCTTTCTTGCCCTTGACGAGTAGATCACGAAATTGCACGCCAAAGACATTGTATTGCCTTGACAAATTAATTCACTACATTCACTCCATTTCCCAATGTTCCACATATTCACTATATTTCGCTACCCATAGCCATCTATTCTTTCTACATTGGTTTTCCTGACACGATCTTAGGGAGGTTGGGTGCGATTGAAGGCCGCATGTTGATTTTTCATCGTATAAATTATTGAACCTGACGTGAAGGACTAATTCCTTTTCATTTCCATTGTCCTACCTTCTTTCATCCACCTCTCTGCTCTCCCGTTATTCTATGGGTATTTATATACCCCTCGAATATGTCGGGTCAAGAATACTGTGACCCATTTTGGGTCTCGGCGTATTACTATCAAACAGTCAACATCACCCTCATTATCTAGGTGCGTTGATAACTACTCGTCTAATCTACCTTTTCCCCACACTCCTCCACAAGAAATAAATAATATTTCATCGATTAGGATTGAGGAGATAGATTAACCAACAGATGGTCCAAAACCTGAGTTATCCAACTCAAACAACATGACATTCACATGAGAACAAGGTTCCAATCCTCGGGTCTTATTCAGGTCCACAAATCAACATGCGATTCGATACTCTCCCATTATTAGATGAGGAGTACCTAGCTCGCTATGCCCGAAGTGAACAACACTTCAATGCAATGGACCATCTTTGGACCGGATACAAGATTACATCGACGTTCTACTTCAGAATGACACTACTACTCCACCTACAAGAAACACATCCAAAGAGGAGTGGCTTACCAAAGATAACGCTATAACAAGACATCATGTACCTTTGCCTCCTAATCAGAACCAAAATGCACCTATGACAAATACTTGCTTTGTCGGTGGGCGATGTAATTTCAACATTCATCAATAGGGTTATGGAGTTATAACTTGCCCATCCTTCTAATGTTACATATTTTGTGGGAAAGGCAAGGTCCCCATGCCAAGAGAACTTTGGGTATGTGCCTTGGCTTTCGCACCTTCTCCTCCTCCAATTTATATGAGTTTCCCTAACTCGGGGATCTTCGTATCGAGATCAGGCACATTAGGTATGCCCTCCCACACCATGTACGGATACCCTCAGCAGAGACCAATCGAAAGTGTGTTCTTGAATGTCATCCCAATCGGAAATGTGACATTCGCCGGTTTTGTGCCTCCCACTCCGTACTGCAGTAATGTTCCACCGTATGTACATGTGTATTCCAAATTGTCGCATGGGGCATGTGTTCTTTTCCTGGTTCATATGCTCAACCTCAGGGGATGCCTTATGCCTCTATGAATGTTTATGCTTTATGCCATTTCAACCTCTTATTCCTCCTCCACCTCCCCATCTAGGGTCGTCTATGGTAGAATCCTATGCATTGGGCACATATGTTGAATATATTAAGGAGCCCCTTGATTTTACTATATGAAGTGTAATGCTTCCACGACCGCTTCCTGACTTGTCAAAGTTTAAAGGGGAGAGAGATCCAAATGCGCATATCAAAGTGTATGGAACTTCCATTCAAGAGTTCCTCCCATGGGGTACAACAGTAGCAAAAGATCTTCCTAAGACTCTTGAAGGAATCACTCTCGATTGGTATTACAAGATACCTGAAGCCTCAATACACTCCTTTAAGCAACTCATATCCGAGTTCATTAAGGCATTTGACATGAACAAGTTGCTAAGAACGGAATCAAGGAATTCCTCCACATAAAGCAAGAGCATAACGAATATGTTGCCCACTTCATTCAGAGGTGGCGGCATGTCTCTACTCTTCAAAAAGTGCTCCCAATATGGATCAGATAGAGCTTTATGATCTATTCCTTCATTCCCTTAACTGGGAAACAAAGGAAGAATTCCAAAATTTCCCCCTTAGGAGCTACGAGGAGGTACTAGAGGTTCTCTCCACATTGATCAAGCGGTAATAGATAGTGGTTGAAAGACCTACGGTTCAAATGGGAGATTGATCACTCCCTCCCAGGGTAATTTAAATTACCCCAACAATTCCAACAACAATCAAGGACCTAAGGTCCTCAATAAGAACCGTGGTGCTACTGATAGGCAACATAACCAATCAAACTAAAAATTTGAATGTTGTTAACACTTCAAGCGCAAACAATGTCAATAACAATGTGAATAAAAACAATCAAAGGAGTAATAATTTTACTCCTTCCATCAACATAGTGGATTTCAACCATTCTCCACCTCCACAACAAGTTCAGGCCCAAGGCCCCAATCAATACTCAAGTGGGTATCAAAATCAATATTGAAACTAAGGGCAAAGGCCTTTGAACTTTAACTATAACAATCAACAGTTAAACAACAATCGAACTTTGGGTATGTGAGCACAAATCAAAGACCTCGGGATTATGATCATGACCTTTATTATGGCTTTCATAGGGTCTAAGGGCATAATGCCGAACTAACCGTGATCGTAACAAGTTCATACAACACCTACCAGAGGACCAAAGGCAACTCTTCATCGAGATGTTTTTGACAAATCCTACGGCGCCAATGCAAAATGCTTGCATGGGACATATTTCCGCCCAAAACACTCCCCTTTGGATCTTTAGTGACCCCCTTCCTACGCGTCCTGACAACAACAAATTAAACCCACACGGCACAAACAAGGGTAACCCAATGGGAAACAACGACCACAAAGCTTCTAATTCTTCAAACCCATTGGTAGCACCTCTGTTGGACAGTCGAAACAACCTAAGATCGTGGGTCTCATTGAATTAGATATTGAACCTCAAATTAACGCAGCTACAAGAACCCGTGACTACTCAATGCAACCTATTCCCATATACCCATCTATGACGGATGACAATCCAATACTTCTGAGGCCGATAGGGGCATATGATTTGATTATGGATTTAACTAAGACCTTTTCTCACATCTACTTCTTAGATTTGTTAAAGAATTATCTTGCTCATAGAACTGCTTTGTTAGAAGCGTTGGGTCTTGGTCACTTGATTAATGTTACCCCTCTGCCGGAAGCACAAATCAACCACATATACTTTGACTTCTATCCTCCTAGGTAGCCTAAAAGAGATTATGGATTTGTCTTCGACATCAATAAGATGCCCACCGATGTCGAGCTGACACGTAGAGGTGACCTAGCATTGTATTTACAGGTCTGGATCTATAATAATTACATTAAATGTGTAATGGTTGACGATGGGGTAGCTGTGAATATTGTCCCCTTTTCATTCCTCTAAAAGTTAGGTTACGGGAAACCAAATGTTCCTCAACTAGAAATATGCTAAGAGGCTACAAAAGTCTCAAAACAACATCCATAGGGACCATAGTGTTACCGGTTACACTCGAGCCCAAGAAAATCTTAACCAAGTTTTATATTATAGACAGGGAGACCAACTATAATATGATTCTTTACCGACCTTTGATCCATCGTATGAAGGCAATCCCTTCCATATTGTTCCAGGAAGTCAAATTCTTACATTTGGGGAAAGTCTTTGTCGCTTAGGGTGACCCAAAACCTTTCGATATTCACCTAGCCAACTTAAATAAGAAACTTGGGGTCCATACCAAGTTCAAACTCGCCCACCAATCAGGTAAACTAACCTAAAGATACAATGTCAAATTTTAAATTAATTCCCACAACGGAACTAGAAACCTTCATTTCAATTAATGGGGTTGTCGCTACTAAAAGATGAAACCGATGTCATTGAGACAAGATTTAAAAAACCACGTATAAGATCATCGAGTTATTGGAGAATGATTTGCCTATTCTAATCACTTTTGAGTCCTTGGGCATAGGACATGCTCTAGGACTTGGCTCTCTTCCCGTTGACAAGATTTGCATGGTTGAGGTCTCAGAAGTGGAGGAGGAAGATACTAGAAGTGATCAAACATCAATCTTCCCTAAAAATTGTTGGACTCTCAACTATGATGGAGCGAAGTGTCGTTTTGGTGTTGGAGCAGGTGTAATCCTCGCTTCCCTAAAGGGAAGGTTATGCCTTTTTCCTTCAAGCTCAATTTTGAATGCACTAACAATGGTGTCGAATATGAGGCTCTTCTTCTTGGTCTCATTATAGCCAAGAGAATGGGTGCTTGCAATATTAGAGTTTTGGGTGATTCCCAACTAGTCACCAATCAAGTTTCAGAAGTTTACGGGACTAGAGTGAACACTTGCAGCTCTATAAGACTATTGTGCTTAACCTAAGCAAGGGTTTTGATTTCATATCCATTGAAGCTATCCCACGTGAACAAAACCTTTTATCTGATTCCATGGCTACTTCCACTTCTCACTTTTGTCCAAGCGGGGATTTGGAAAATTCTGAATTTTTTGTTTTAGTTTGGGTCAAATCCTAGTTCGAAAAATGCCTACCAATCGAATTCTAGTGTACGTGGAGACCAAGAACGAGCATGTCACCTTAGATTATGCGGAGAGTGATGAAGCTATATTAGGTTACCTTAATGCGTACACTTACCTTCATCCTGCACATCATAAGAGGTGCTTCGCTCTCATACCTCACCCTTCCTCCTATTTTGGAGATCACACAATAGTTCCCTCCTCATCAGAAGGCCTTGAGATCTATGAAGTAGAGGATGAGGGAGAATTAGAACTACCTCCGACCCCGCCTGAGTTTGAAGAAGTAAATGCCTCTTTAATCGAAGGGACTATCGATATAAACATCGGGATGGAGGAAGACCATAAGATACTGAAACTTGGTTCTTCTTTAACTCCGGAAGAAGTGGAAATTCATAAGAAAGTTCTCAAGGAACATTCAAAATCCTTCGCATTCAACTACAAAGAGATGACAGGTATTGCTCCCCACGTTGCTATTCACAACCTCGTAACCAAACTTGACGTCAAGCACATCAAACAAAATTCGAGACCTATGAAGCCAAAGGTGGCTCTCATGGTCAAGGAAGAGATTATGAAACTCCTATATGTGGGTTTCATCAAACCTGTAGATTACTCAATGTGGGTGTAGACACCCAAAATTGGGTCACACCCCTTTCAATCACTCCAACTAATTAATTAAATATTATTCCCCAAAGATGTCCACTTGCACACATTTTAATTAATTTAATTATCACATTTAAGATTAATTACCTAACTCACCTAGCCACCTCACCTTTCCACCTCATCCTAGACTTATTCCTAGCCTATTAAAAACCTAGACCAAGTCCCCACCAACTAGGACTCTTTTAGACCCTAAGTATTCATGACCTATTAATCCTCTAATTGATTCCACACTTTAATTTATGCCATTCAACACTCCAGACCGGACTAAGCCAAAGACCACGCCAAATTTGGGAGAGAAACCCTATTTTTGGCAAGTTAGACCAATTCTCCTTAACCGACATTGGTTATCCCTCAGCCGGCGTCGATTCCCTAACCGTCTTCGTTACCCTTAAATAATAGTTTCTAACTCTTTACATGGGTTCTCCAATTCATTCATTCACTTAAGCTATGGAATTCTAACTCTCGATCATTCAAGCTACCAGACAACAAACCAAAGCCCATTAGATCTTCACCAGCATCCATTCATCTCATCCACTCGCTTCGAGATCGTCACAATAAAGCACACAGGCTCTATTTTCGTGGCACTGGACAAATTCCTATATCACCCACGAATGCTCATCAATCAACAACCACCTTCAAATCTACAGGTTACCAGACAAGTAATTCATTCTTATTTGTTAAGCCTTTGTTTTGATCTTAAGTCTTTCATTTACGTCTTTCATCCCGATCCTTCTCATCTTGTCCCGAATACCACCTTTCATTACCAAATTTATTCCATCAACCTAAACCATTTCACAGGTCCTAAAGACCTCTACCACCCTTGTTGAGCCTTAACAAAAATCATATCATCCTTCCCAAACACCCTCAACTCTCTATGCAATCACAGAGAGACCCAAAACACCCTTTTTTAATATTCCCACCATATTGCCCCTACCGACACCGATCACCCAACCAAGTGTCGGTTATTTACCAAGACTGGATATCGGTCATCTAACCAATACCGATATCTCAGAATCGGTAATATTTCCAAACTAGCAAGCTCATATCTCTTTCCAAACCACCCAAAACCTAACCAAATTTTCTCCAAACCTCTTTTCAAACTTCCTTTATCAAACCTGCAGACCCAAACCAACCTACTAGCCATTCGGATTTAATCGTAACTTTTCTTGTTAGATTAAATTTACTTATTGTATGTTATAGGAGATACCTAAATCTTATCAACTACAGTAGGAATCATTCATTTACAATTTCTTCTTGCATTAAGTTGTTATAAATAGGGGATTGACAACCATTCGAGGAAGCATCACACTTCCCGGATCTAGCCTTTGCTAGGCAGTCCTCTGCCATTTGCTATTTAATATCATTTGGTGGTCTTGTTGTGTTTCTTATATAGGTCGTTCCTCCTAGCCAAAGGGAAGCTCTCTACAATCATCTTGGTCAACATTCTATGTGCACACACCGTCTACATAATCCTAGGTATTCCTCTTAAGCCCATTACCCATATCCGTTTTATCGCATTACTTTGAGGTGAAACAATGGGTATCAATCATAGTCCCCATTCTCAAGAAGAATGGAAAAATTCGGATATGCATTGATTTTTGGGACATAAACACGGCATGTCCCAAGGATGATTTCCCGTTACCTTCCATCGATGTTATCATGGGCACAATTGGATATGAGTTGTTATCACTCATGGATGGTTTCTCGGGTTATAATCAGATTCGGATCTCTAAGGAGGATCAAGAAAATACCACTTTCACTACTCCTTGGGGTACCTACTACTACGGTTATGTCGTTCGGTCTTAAGAACGTTGGTACTACCTATCAACGGAAATGACCTACATATTCCATGATCTTATTCACAAGATTGTGGAATCATATGTTGATGACATCTTGGCTAAGGCCAAGAGGCGATGCGATCACCCCGAGCTGCTTCGCATTATCCTCTCCCGCCTCATCGAATATGATGTTACATTGAATCCAAAAAAATGTGTATTTGGTGTGACAGGAGGGAATTTGTTGGGTTACATCATCTCTTCACGAGGGATTGATGTGGATCTGGCAAAAATCCGAGTAGTTCTAGAAATGACCCCACCATCGAGTCGGGCATTAGGTCATTTCTCATAAAGATCGATGCAATCTGCAGGTTTATCCTTATTTAACCTTTGTTATTCATCTAATAAATAATTTGTTAAAGACGGATTGTTGCAACATCTAGGCGGACGAGTGTCATGAGGCATTTGAGTTTGTCAAACAATTCCTTTTGTCGCCTCCTATGCTCATGCCTCCCAAATCATATCGTCCCCTCATTTTATATTCATGGGTAACAAACATCTCGTTAGCCTGCATGTTAGCGCAAGAAGATGATGACAAGCGTGAAGACACAATTTACTTCATCAGTCGTACGTTACTAGACTACGAGACGCATTATATGTAGGCAGAAAAGGAATGTCTCACTATAGTATTTACAAAAAAACGGTTAACGCATTACATGCTTAACTAAGAAATGCGGGTTATTGTCAAAACATATTGTCTTCAGACATTCATAACATAGGGTTCTTTGTCCAAGAAATTTGGACGCTTCATAACCTTAATGGGAGAATTTGAGTTAACTTATATCAACCAAAAGTCCATCAAGGGACAAATCATTGTCGATTGGTTAGCAGACAACCCGTTAGACGGTGGAGAGTTAGTAGACTTGAGTTTCCCCGACGAGTGTATATACTACGTAGAAATCAGACCTCCCATTGTTGTGTGTCCATGGTATTCAAATATTGTCAATTTTATTATGGACCACACATACCCTGAGGGAGCAACTTCACAACAGAGAAGACGACTACATGTCATTGCCGCAAGTACATAATTATAGAACAAGTGCTCTATCATAGAGATTTTGATGGAATGTTGCTAAGGTGTGTCGATGAGGAAGAGTTTGAAAAGATCCTCTATGGAGCCCACAGTGGGGTCTATGGAGGTCATTTTAGAGGACATGCAACCGCTAGAAAGATACACCGGATGGGTTATTTTTGTCCCACCCTAGAACATGACGCAATGAGAGTACTTACGCAAAAGTGTCAGAATTCTCTCATGAGATTCATATACCTGCCCAAGCTCTACAACCGATTGTAACACCTTGGCCCTTTTCCACGTGGGGCTTAGATTTGATAGGAAATTCTCTCCCTCATTGATAGACAACCACAATTTCATAATTACGGCCACAGAGTATTTCACAAAGTGGGTTGAGGCCATGCCTCTTACCATCGTTTTGGGTCTGTAATTGCAAAGTTCATCTTGAACCAAATCATCTAGTGGTACGAGGTCCCACAGGTCATTATCTCTGATAATGGCATGTCGTTTAAAAATGAAGAGGTGCGTGAGTTGTGTGAAAATTCAAGATAAATCACCACACAACCTCTCTATACTACCCTCAGGCCAATAGACAAGCTGAGGAAACTAATAAGATGTTAAAGTCCATCCTCCTAATTGGCATTTAAAGTTATTTCCGGCCTTGTGGGCCTATGGAACGTCAGTAAGAATGCCGACGGGAAACCCCATATTCCTTAGTATTTGGTTCGGAAGCAATTTTACACTTGAAGTTGAGATCCAGTCTCCAATATCATTACAAGGAATCTTAGGAGAAGAAGGATATCGTGAAGCACGTCTCGTTGAGCTAGAAACCCTTGATGAAGCTCGGCTTAGAGTTGAGGCGCACAATGGAGCTTACCTTGACCGGATGTGCCGGCAGTACAATAAGAAGGTATATGAACAAAAAATATTCGTTGGAGATATGGTATTGAGACTTGACAACTAGATAGACAAAAAAACAACTAAGGAAATTTAGGCCCAAGTGGTTAGGCCCATATTGAGTCATGGAGGACTACACATTGCCTGTGTACATTAGAGGGTGAAGAATTTGGTGAATCCGTCGACTCACTTCACTTGAAGCATTACTACACGTGATCCATCTGCATTTCCACATGTAAATTTTGTATCCGTACTGCATTTTCGTCTGCCAGAATATTTTGTGAATTTGTAATCAAAGAACTTATCTTTCAAGCAACTTTCAAAAACTTCTAAAAAAACATTGGCAAAACATTTAATCACATTTCTTCAAGTATCCGCAATATTATCATCAACATTTCTGATCATTTCATCAATTCGACAAGTTAAGACATAATTTTGACATGTATCCTACCAATGCCTACATACTTGATTCTGCTCGTAGTTTCTTCTAGAATAGGTGTCTTTTCCCATAGTTTGTTCTAGAAGCTTCTTGATGTCACATCTTTCCTAGAAAATCTCTTTGGTAACAAAAACATTCTAAACATTTTACATGGATCGCTTGTCCGCCTAGTTCACCTTCGGTGTTGAGCCCCCGCATCTTACTAGTTGCGTGGGGCTGAAGCTAGGGGCAACCTCTCCCTCCCAAAAGCACGACTTTAAAAAAATGAACAAGTCAAATCAAATAAATGCAAAAATATTTCATTTACAAATAAAACTACACTTCCTTACCCACCAATATTTGGTGATGAGCCCACGCTTCTTACTGGTAGCGTGAGGTTGAGAAAGGTGGGAAGTGCCCTTACTCACCTATATATTGTCCTCGGCGATGAACCCATGCTTCTTATTGGTAGCTTGGGGCAAGGTATAGGGGGTGTCTTCAAATAATTTAATAAGTTGTAAGCAAATCATTCAATAAAAAGTGCTTTGAAACCTTAAATCCCAAAAAAAGTGAATTACATGTGTATATTCCAAAAGAGTTAGAACCTTAAAACCAATTTTGTCAATCGAGTGGCCATCTACGGATCTAAGTCTAGATAAAATTGCAAGCAAATCACATTCTAGACTATGTGGTAAAATCTGTGTGTAGAGTTAGGTTGTAGGTTCCCTCTTGGATATTTGTCAAAATCTTGTCTTTCCCTCATCACTTATATTCATCAAAATCGCACAACTCGCGTCCTTTCGGCTCTCGGTGTTGAGCCCTTGCATCTTACTAGGCTGCGTGGAGTTAGAGGCGGAGTGAGTTCATTTTCTTATCATATCACATTCATCACATTTTGCCAATAAAACAAGAAGTATCAAATATTGCTTGAAAAACCAAAGTTTTGACATTACATTGTGTTTGTATTAGCATCATATAAAACAAAACAACAAAAAGAGATCATTTTGTTAGCATATCATCATCCATAGCATGCATCCATAGAAGCATATAAAACATTGGAAATTCTGAGCATCTAAGAGTACACAAGCGAAATAAACCATCAATGAGTCAACTCTTACGCAAGAATGACTGAAACAAAAAGAAGTGTGTGTGTGTGTGTGTGTGTGTGTGTGTATCCACACAATAAGTCAAGTCTGTATACAATATCATCACTCTAAGTGTGGTCAAAACGCTCATGAATGAGCACGAAATAAAAAAATTCATACATGTCTCACAAAATGACATCAAAGTAATAAGGGCCCATTGCCTATCCCTCCTACGGGATCCCTAAGGAGGTGCACGGTTAGGACTCTGCGACGGCTCCTATGATGTGAATGGGAGCCTCCATGCACTGAACAATGAGAGTGACCATGTGATCTACCACTAGTTGTGGCCTCGCTACGGGGGTGACTCTGCCTCGCCATCCTCTCAGCAAGCTGGTGTGTAGAAAGTTTGGTCTTCTACGAAGACATGACCTCAACAGCCTTCCAAACAGGTGCGAGCACGTCAAAATGTCGTCCAGAAACTGCAACGGTTGTCCCACGTCTGTCAAAAAAGCTTCTCTCGAGTCTTCCCAGTAGGGATGAACAAGGTATCAACCAATATCTTAATAATAAGATCTCGCCAACCGTCGGCGGTGGGCTGCGAGACAAAGCAAACAACGGCGAGTAAGAAAACATTTAAAACCAAAAATAAACAAATGCAAAATACTAACCTTTCTCTTAACCGATGGATCTTTCGCTCATGGGGCCATGATCACAATGTCGCGCTCTTCGATTTGACTATATCCTCGCTCAAAATGGTCACAAGTAGTCCAGAGCTCCAAATTCTTTATGAGGGCAAGTACAAATGAATTTGAAAATGATGGTTTCAAATATATGTGCTTTGTTTTAACTTCATGTTGAGTGTGTGTTTTGCAAGGCTGGAGCGTTGGCGCAAGTATCCTTCTATCCCCGTGCAAATGGTAAGTCCTCAAGTCATTTTGTTTTAGTGTTTATTTTTCGATATCATGTCTATCTGCACTTGAGTCTCTTTTTCGTTTTGCAGGCAACGGGAGCTTGGACGGTGTCACTTCGGCACACAGGCATGTCAAGTATAACTTCTAACTCCCCATTTTGGGAACGCTATACTCGGACTCTACATTTTACGCCTCTTCATGGCTAAAACGCTCCTCAGGGGGCAATATGTACACACCCATATTTGCACGTGTTACATTGTCGAAACGGTTCAAAAGTCCCCAATGATGATTCATGTCTTTTCCAAAGGTGTTCTAGCCCCTTTACCTCTTTTACGGTATATATTTGTAGCTTAGATTGCCTTTTCGGTAGCTTTTGCATTGTTTTCCTTGAGTTTTGGCCTCTAGTTACTGCAATCGCCACCCTATCTCGGGTGGTGGCTACTGCAACCGCCGCCTTGTGCAAAGCGGAGGTTTCGTGCGGGTGTCCAAAACTTTCCGGACGTGAATTGGACATGTGTTGCTTCACTCCAATTCACTTTTAGCACACATTTGTGAGTCAATTTAGTTGATTTTGGGCTTGATTGATTTGTGTTCACATCCCCTTCCACTTGTGATTGTTGATTGAGAGTTAAACTACCCTTCTTGTTGTGATGTGACATTCCATTCTTTGTCCAAATGGCTTAGACCATTTCCCGGCTTTTGTCCTATAAAATCACCGTCTTCTAAAGCAAATGGTCGAAATCATGTGTGTATCTTGCTTAGTTGAGTTGCCACAATCTTGCTAGAAACTACACAACCAAGCTTTGTTCTCTTGTGATGTCTTTCTTTTGCACCGCATTGACCACCGCCATCAAGCTACCATTGTTCCAACGCTTTCTTCTTGATGCTTGCTCTGCATTCCCAGTTCTCTGGACTCATGTGGACACAAAAGATTGGTAAAGATAACTGAGGTGTCAAAGTGATACCACAACTAGCATTGCCTATGCATTATAATTCCAGGTTGGGGTTGTTACTTGTTTCTTCATTGCTTCATTTATTTCTGAATGTACGCACACTTATCAACTAGAGTAGAAGAAATCATTTTATTTATTGCAAATAGTTAGATCATTTCCAAGAAGCTTTCACATCTTCTATTGAAGTTTTTGGTGATAGATCCTTCCCTTCCCATCCCTGGGGATTTGTGAGGGAAGAAATACCTGAAGGAAGCTTGCTATATCACTATAGATAATAAAAAATCTGTTGCAAATTGTGGTTTCTATTGAATCTTCTCATATTCTATCCGGGAAGTTACAGGGGAAGAAAAGCTTCTCAGAAGCTTCAAATCTTCACAAGTCTCTAGATAAGAAAAGGATTTGATAATCCACAATTATTAATTGGAAAAAGCTTCATTTAAATTAGAATAGATTTAATATATTATTGCATAGATAAATAACTACATCCAAATATTTATTTGTATAGGATTTGTTAATTAAATTAGAGGCAATTTATTTCTTCATTTCTTCGTTTTCTTCTGTCAATTCTAAAAAGCTAGAAAGTACAAAAAGATTAGTTTAAAGTAAATTAGATTGTTGTTTATTGTTTTATTTCTTTTATATTGGAAAATACAAAAACATAGTGAACTTTTGTTTATTTAGATTAGCGTGTTATTTACTTTCGTATATTAGAATTACACAAATGCATATATGACCATTCAAGGACCACAACCACCAAGAGTTTACGGTTGTGATCCGCGGGTTCCCCAACCGAATGGGCCCAAAGACCAATTAGATTTAACACTAGATTACGCACACTAGTCTTTAGGACATTCTCACATCCGCCATATATTGTTAGACAATTGAATCTTCTGAACAGAGATGCTTATAGAGCCTTCGCTTTTGGGCTAACCTAACTAACCGCCCATAGATCTCGCGAGAATCATGCCTCTCGTTTATTCCATGACCTTGTATGGACATCATTACAAGACACCCGTTGGTTTTCCACACATCCCACGGCCGGTGGAGAGGATTTCTGCAGAGCTCAACATCGATTGGAGCCTTCGTGTAGCTATTTTTTCCGACCCATCCATTAGACTCGTTCGGGGTAGAAGAGTCTTTCTTGCCCTTGACAAGCAAATCACCGATATTGCGTGTCGATAACATTGTTTACCTTGACAACTTGATTCACTACATTCACTCCATTTCCTAACGTTCCACATATTCACTATATTTCACTACCCATAGCCATCCATTCTTTCTACATCGGTTGTCCTGACACGACCTCTAAAGGTTGAGTACAATTGAAAGTCACGTGTCGATTTTCAATCGTACATCCACCATAAACTTTTGACTTTTTAATGGGTCTTGGGTTCTAGGCCCACCACTTGGAATGCAAAGTGGCCCCAAGGTGGAAAAACAAGTTTTTAATTCACCACAATTTCTGACGTGGCACAATTTTTGTGAGCATCCCCTGCCTCCTAATTTTTCCAAAATGCCCTTAAAATTGGGGTGTTCAACATCTGGTTCAACTCCCCTATGTAATTTATTTCAAAAACAGATTATGCTTGCGGAACACTCACATAAATACATTCGGGATGCCTTTACATTCTCCACCGAAGGTCTTTCAAAGCTATCAAACAAATGACCGCATAGCGCAGTGGATTAGCGCGTTTGACTTCGGATCAAAAGGTCGTGGGTTCGACTCCCACTGTGGTCGTTCAGTTTATGTTTTCGTCAAATCCTCTTTGGAGGGGGCTCTG
The DNA here is from genome assembly GCA_018340775.1 of Taxus wallichiana var. yunnanensis. Lineage (NCBI taxonomy): Eukaryota > Viridiplantae > Streptophyta > Pinopsida > Cupressales > Taxaceae > Taxus > Taxus wallichiana. The sequence continues at coordinate 1,006,923,212 of CM031242.1, forward strand.
ATACGGCAATTTTGTGTGTAAAATGTGAGGATTTTGCTTTTTTGAGACAGATGCGACTAGTTTTCACAGTTGAAAGCAGTATTTTATCCAAGTTCAACAATATATACACTAAAATATTTGAAATTTGCTAACAACCTCTCACTGAAGCATGTTCTTGTAATTTTCCTAAACCAAATGTGAAACACAGTTGAAATAGAAATGATTCTAATGGATGTTCAGGTGCAGAATAAATCTCCGAAGTCATTTAAAATTTTATTAAAGAATGCATAAATTAACAATAAATCTCTCATTTCCGTGAATGCTTAATAATTCCGGTTTGTTCTGCTGAATCGCTGTTTGTGCACTTACTATTCACCAGGTGGACTGCGGAAGAGAGACGATTCAAGACTAGATAGAGCAAGAGACCGCATTTATTCTGAAAATAACATTGACATCACAAAGCCATATATTTCTTTCTCTTTTCTGAGCAATAATATTAAGAATTCAATGAAATAGCCCATGTGACAACCAGGTAAAGATTGGAAGCTAAACCTGAGACAATCAAGCAGTTATGTTGTTCTTGTCATCAGATTAAAGACCCAGATTTTACATCCACTTTGTTGGCTTTTAGTTACAAGAGAAAGTACACAAAGATGTATTACAGAGCTTTGAACTTTAGAATTAGGCACATTAAGTCTGTCACAACCTTCACTTACAAATACATCTAGTAATGAAATACACCGTCTCATTGTCTCCATGGACTACAACAAACCCCTCACTCACAAGGTTCCCAATAGCATTGCGAATCTGAAATACAGCGAGAATACTAATCAAGCAAGCTATTCCGAAGCTAAAGATAGCTCAAAAATGAGCATATAATCAAAACATTGCTTACATCATTGGGGTGGATTTCCTTGGATCCCTGCTTGTGCATTTCCTCCAATAGCTGTTCATTCATTAATTTTTGGTCAGGAATTGTAGCAAGAATATTCACAACTCTACTTATGCAGGGTAGTATAAAAATATTACCTCTGATATTCGTGCAGATGGTCCCCCAGGCTTCATCTTTTCCATAATAAGATTCCTCACTGATACAACCAGATTGGCCCGTCTTATTCTCTCACTTGCAGAGACTCCCGTAGTGATGAGATCCATGTCAATGATCCCTGCAATCATGTTACACATGTATTTAATGTCTTCCTATTACCCCAACCATTGATTGGAGGGCTCGATGCAATCTGGGGCAGAGTGGCAAAATAAAATCATAATATAATTGTTTTATAATCCGCGATGTCAGGTGGCCTGTTTCTGAGTCTGCAGGCAGCTTATAGCATATGAGACTACTTGTACTCCCAGTATGCAGGAGGCACGTAATTGTATTTCAAACAGATTTGAACTTGTGACCTCTATTTCAAGAGCACAAGAAGGATGTTAAATGCTTACCAGTTGAATGAGCGGTGGCTGATTGTTGAAGTGCAGACGGAATGCTTCAGCCACATCACACCTTTCAACCTGCATAGACCAGTAATGTTAAATGCCTCTTCTTTGCTTTCAACCCACTTTGAAACATTCAGGAATGTAATCCCTTCACGGGCTTCTTGTATGCCATAGGACTTTCTTACCCACTCAGAGAATCGGATGCAAGCTAGCGCTTCACTAATTCGTATCAAGCTTTCGATTTGACGAGGTGATGCTGTGATAACCTGCATAATTCATTGAGTAGGAGTTAAAAAAACATGGAAATCGTCCTGTATTAGAATGTTTTATTAAATATTAGAGATCGGAGATACACCAGCCAGCTTTTTCACCTCTTTAAATATACTGAATGGTGCTTTCAAATATTTTTAGCTAACCTTTTTACTACCGCCAGGGAAGTTGCCCTTCCTACGCATTTCAACATAACCACGGGTAAGATCCTCTGCAGCCTCATCAGAAAGTTTAGGACGCATATGTTGCCTGGCGTAAGTGATATATGAAGTTAGGGTCGAGATATCCAATGAATCCAATGTTTGGTCCTGAAAAGAGTAACAATGCAATTTCAGTCACCCATACTAGGACATCTCTGGAGCACACTAACCACTGCAAGCAATTTATGGAGTAAGAACTTACCTCAGGCTCTTCATAATGCACTGCAACAAGATGTGTTGCAAGGCGCCGATCTGTTTGTTCGTCGGCTTTATCAAGCACTAGGTAAATCAGATCAAACCTGCAGGCATGTCTTGTAAATTTTCCAAATTTGATTACCAGCAAGTAAATTCTCCAGCTCGAACTAATTAAACCAAATATACTTCATCTTGAAAGCAATGTTGGAGGAAGTTGGATGTTGTCAATAACTAAAAGTCTAGGGTTGTAACATGAACCGCTGGGATTGGCACAAGCTAAAACAGATGTCCTTGCATTGAGGGATGCTATGATTCCAGCCTTTGCAATTGATATTGTCTGTTGTTCCATAACCTGTTTTGAATAACAGACCGGACTGTGACAGACAAATCAAGTAAAAGCAACTTGGAAAGCCAATGGAACCACTAGAAGCACATAGTTTGGAGAACTCAGAGAAATCACACTCATGTAGCATGCTGCGAGCATTATCTGACATCTTATCAAACTCATCTATGCAGAAAATACCCCTATCACTCAAAACCAATGCTCCACTTTCAAGAACCTGTTAAGTTCAAAGAAATAAACAATTTAGATGGGATAAAGTGATACTCAACAGTTGCAGTAACAAGTTAACTCATTGACCTTACAGTTTCACCAGTTTCAGGATCCTTTGATACATAAGCAGTCAAACCAACTGCAGAGCTTCTCCTACCACTTGTGTAAATGCCTCGAGGAGCCAACTTATGCACATACTGAAGTAATTGAGACTTACTCGTACCAGGATCCCCAACAAGCAATATATTAATATCACCACGAAAAGTGGCACCTGAAGCTAGCTTTACTGCAGTTCCCCAAAAAGCTGTTTGAGAAACATAATGCTTCAGCAGATAGTTCAAAGAACATGTAGTAAACTACTAATTAATTAGGAAAGAAAATTCAAGAAAGGGTACCTGACACAAGAACCCTTTCTTTACATCTTCCAGCTCCCATATGCTTGGAGCTAACGACCTGGTTAGCCTCTCATAGATATCAAGCTGTCTCGATAACTCTTTTAACTTCTCAATCTGGAAATCCATCAGAGCAATTGGAAGTTAATGTAATAAAACCTAGGTAAAAGTGTAAATTAATACCTTAGCTTCATAATCAGCAGGTGCCATATCACGCTATTGGCATCACGCTCCATAGGATCATCTGCTTGCATTCTTGTCTTGTCCGCCTTCTTCAGGTGAAGGCAATCAATGCAGGTCTGTACCAGTACACCATTTACAAATTTGAAACTAAAATAATACAATACATCATCATTTAGGCCCATATTTAAGGCCCACATTCCTAACTTATGCCAGCCAAAATAGTCTGAAGTCTATACCTTAAATAGGGATTTGACAGTTCTTTGGTTTGGCCCCACTCTAACTGTCATGGCTCTGAAAATCCCAGTTACCTAAAAATATATATTAAAGTCAAGCTCACAATGGATTCCACAACATTAACATCTTACAAGGAAAATGAGTATAACAATCTTGTACCAAGCAATTTCAGGCATATACCTCAACTCGATCGCCAGGTCTGGCTGCATCAACTAGTTTGTCATGCATCAACAAGCTAACAGTGTGCGGGGTTTCCCCCTCTGGAATGGCATCTGGAGTTTCTAGCAGCCTTACTATCTGCTTATCAGTAAACCTGACCACAAAATGAAAGGAAACGCTTATCTTCAAATGTTACCAATTTCAGTTTCTTGATTATGCATAAACTGTAATCAATTGGTTGCTACCTGCATCTATTATGCACCAATGTCATAGAATTTATAGCTGCACATTCTGGCCTTCCACAATGATTAGGTTCATCAATTCGCCCTGGATGTTAAGTATAAAAGAGGGTAAGAATAGAAATCCAGCAAAAAAACCAGTAGTCAAGTTATTTTGTGGAACCATTTCCACATATATATAGTATGTTCTCTAAATGGTTTTAGAAGCCATGTTTGCAAAAAGAAAACACGAGACATTCAATAAAATGTCAAATAAGATTGAACCATAAAGACTTGGGAAAAAACAGCATGTAGAGTTCTGTGGAGCAAACATCTCAATGCTTGTGGAACTTCATATAGAAATTTTGATTTAGGTTCAATTAAGATTAGAGAGAGAGTAGTTCAACTGTAACCATCTCCAAAAATTCCAACATATTATATGTTTGGCTAAAATTTACCCAAAAAAACAATTCAATTTGGAAAATAGACTCACCAATCCAGAAGTTTTTTCCTGCTATGATAAATAGTAAGGTCATATTTTCAAAATTCTGGAATCTAAATGCTTTTAAGAGCACATTCCAAAGCACATGAATTTCTCTAGACATTGCCGAGCCACTCTACCAGTCTAAGCAAGAAGCTATGAGAAACAAACATAGACTACAATCAGCACACAACTAAACTGTGAGCATTCCAATAAAGTAACTCTACAGGAACTGGAGGTGGAGCATATCCACAAACAAGGCACCTGAAATATGCTTCTTTGATTTCTGGTATAATTGAGCTGCATCGAATAATCATTCCTTTCACTGAAACCATCTTCTCAATATCTAGTTTTCCAAGTGCAATAAGTCTTCCAATTAGATTGGCCAAGCAGATGCTATGCTTCAAATATTTTAGAAGATATAATAGACTAATAATCAGTGCCTACCTGATGGATTTAGTTCTCGCATGTTAACCGTATCTCTAAGGTTGAATATTCTTGCCTGCATGCAAAAACAATTCAGAGTAATTTTGAGTCGCATTTATAGAGTCTTACATATGAGCATGAATGTCTTGCATCTTAAAGTTAAGTCATAAAACAAAAGCCTGAGATGAATACACACAAAGCCTCAAACTCATAAAGAGTTTACAGACAATTACAGTCCAATCACCTGTATGTGCTTCTCCCACAAAGGCTTGAGGTGAACAGCAACATCCATCAACACAATATCAAAAATGGCAAGAACCTCAAGAGGATATCTGACCATCTTCCCATAAAGGTCTTCATCACAATCCAAGATATTCATTGCATCAATATTCAAAGAATCACCTTCTACCTCCATTGTCTGAAAGGAAAATCAAAAACGCAATGAATACAAAAACAAAATGTACCCAATCAGTAGCTTGAAACAGGTAAAGCTTCCACATTACAAGACTAAATGTAAGTAGGCAAAAACCAGCCGGGAAAATTCTAACCTGTTCTAAAAGCCGCATGTATTTCCCCTCAAGATCTGACGGGTCGTCCCTGAAATTCCTTAGAAAGCGCTGGACCGCTTGATTAACATCTTGAACACTAATGTTTGTGCCCCAAACAAGCATTGGGGAATTCCCATCAAGGTCACCCTCAGAAGACTGAGGTATCTGTTTATAGCATCCAAAAGGATTAATTACCATGTGATTCAACATATATATATATATATATATATATATATATATATATATATATATAGGTCACCCTCAGAAGACTGAGGTATCTGTTTATAGCAACCAAAAGGATTAATTACCATGTGATTACCTCAGAAGACTGAGGTATCTGTTTATAGCATCCAAAAGGATTAATTACCATGTGATTCAACATATATATATATATATATACTATAAATTTCAGAGAAAAGGTTGACTGAATTGATTACCAGAGAAAAGGGAATTACCGTACAATTATTCTCTTATATAACACATAGAACTGACAGAACTTGCAGACAATGCTACATACATTTAATAATAAAAAACAGGCTCAATTTTAAATACCTTTAACATTCTGTTCCTTCCTGGCTGAAAATTTAGTTGCAAATACAATCACAGGCAAGGACTGCAGCTTAAACTTTAAAGTACTGGTAAGCTTTTATCATTTTGTATATTATTTGATGCCTACCTTTTTCAGCATTTTGTGATGACAACCTATGTTGCCAGGGTATAGGTGCGGGTTTGAAATGCAGATGTGCTGATTTTCAAAAACATTTTGAAAATGGGTACATTTTGGGTGCATCCGTACATATCATACATAGAGAGAGAGAGAGAGATTTTGTATATATACTCATTTTTTTGTCCATAAGAAGTAAAAACTTTAAAGATAAAGTGTAAACAAGGTTTGAATATATCATCTAGAATTTTCTCAATATCAAATTTCTACATGCCACTCCCACTAGCTCCACTTTCAACAGCTCCACTCTCCACTCCTTGTGAACTTCCTTGAATGTCATCTTCACCATCAAATATTGGAAGTTGGACAAAAGTGGCTGCAGAAGCATCCAAGTCTGTAGTCTCCGGAAGAATATCCCAAAATTTATCAAGGCCTCTAATATAGTCCTCAGACTTGTGTGTTAGGAGGCGCAAATTAGAATGCACATATACCAAGTCCTCAGCCTTTTTGGATGTCAATTTGCTTCGATTAGCTGAGTAAATAAAGGGATATGTACTCCAATTCCGCTCTGCGAAAGAATTACTAGCCACCTGTTGTAAAAAAAGTTTGTTGAAAATTTTAAATTAGTAATATACCAACGATATACAAAAAATATAATTTAATAACTTGATAAAATTTTCAATAAATATTATACCTGTGAGAGAATTTTAGTGGCCATAGGTCGTAGGTACTTGGCATCATGGCCATGTACACACCACCATATGCCTGGACTCATGGTGTTCTTGTCAAAGTGAGCCTCAACCTCTCCCATACTGCCTTTTGAAGTTAAAAACATGCCCATTTCATTACGGACCACACTGGCTACATAAGGATCAGGAAAAATCTTTTCATTGCTGCCCTGGTTCCATTTGCAACTTTGGAGTCATTATATGGGGGTTGCCTATTAGGTAGCCCAAGTATTTTAGAGCTATAGTACCTTGAGTTAAGTGCATAGGCAAAGAGATGTAATGGGGTGATCATTTTATTCGACATTTTCATAACCACACTCTTAACTTCCTTGTAAAAAGTTTCTTCTAGATCTTGCTCTTTTGTTTGTATAATCTCTTTGATACGTTCGACCATGGAGTCTATTCTACCATAAATCTCTCCCATGCGTGGTGCATCAATATCTACATATTTGATCATAGATAGAATGGGCTTTGTACACGATTGACCAAGTACACAACCTTGGCCCACCATTCATCATCAAGGATCAATGATTTTACCTTTGTCGCTTTATCTGTGTTTACCCGCCTCAACTTAGTCCAATCATTATCAATCACCATATTGCGTAAATCCTCTTTTACCTTCACAAGCTGCCTCAAAACAAACATGTGAGAGGCATATTTTGTTTTTGCAACCTTCAACAACTTCAACTTTGAGAATCTCTTGAATATGGCCTGTGACATGTTATGATTTGTGATAAACATCTTAATGTCATTTGTCTCTGTGTAAATTTGCTTGACCCACAAAAAATTTTCAATTTTTTGCAACATCAAATTAAGGGAGTGGACAACACAAGGAGTCCAAAATATGTGCTCATATTTGTCCTCTATAATTAATCCTGCTGCTCTACAAATTTTAGCGTTGTCCGTAATGACTTGGACAACATTCTGAGGGCCCACCGATTCAATAGCCTCTATCAAAATGTTAGCAATAAACTGAGCATCTTTGACTTCCCCTTCGCAATCAATGGCTTTTAAGAACATTGCCCCTTTAGGACATACTGCAACAACATTTATCAAGTGTCTATTTTGAACATTTTTCCATCCCTCTCGAAATGATAGAAACCCCTGAATTCTTCCATAAATCTCTAATTGGCTGCAAAGAAGTTTGGATATGCTCCAATTCCGTCGTCCAAGAGTGTGGTTCGAACATTTTCGTAACTTGGGCCTTTGTACCCTTGTGGAGCTTCATTGATAGCAGTCAACATTTGATGCCAATATGGAGATCTCAATACATGGAAGGGCAACCCACACGCATAAATGCATCTTGCAACATACTCATCAGCAATATCCCTCTTCTCATTATTGAATGGTTTTTCTAATGCTCCTTTTGACTTTTTTCGTGAGGTATTTTCATCTAAAGGGGTATCAAGTGGGTCAGCATGAGTTTGAGCTTGAGTTTGGATGAAAGGATGAGTAGAAGATGTAGGTGTGGGTGGTCTTGTTGAAGGCCTTCTTTGCAAACAAACTGTTCCAGACTGATTTCTTTTGGTTTGTCTATCAGCGTCCTCTTGTTCTCTCAGGTATTTTGCCATTTTCTCATTTGATAGTTTGGGGCACTTTTTTATCCCCACTCCAAACCCAGTCAAATGAATTTTTAGTCGACTATATGAAGATTTGTATTGAGTATGACAACCATGGCATATCCAAATACGACTGCCACCACCAACAATGTTTTTTACCACTGTCACATGTCTCCAAAGAGGAGATGCTGCATCAAATTTCATAGGAACCAATGTGTTTTTATAATCTTGTGAGCCTTCTTGCCCCCCACCTGAAGCTGAATTTGATGCCATTGCCTTAATCTGTTTTTAATCACCATAAAAACAAGGGGATAGCATACACAGAGTTAGTATGATAAAAAATAATAATAATTTAATGTTGAACATTGTTTCTAATTCTTTATATCGTGATTACGCATAAGAGAAGAGCTTACATAGAAATTAAAATAAGAAAAAAGTTTAAACCCTAGAGACTATCATCCTAATCTATTTTTTATCACCAAGATTTCCGTAAAGGTGTGAGGTGAGAGCATACAAAGAGTTATGATGTTACAAGAAATATTTTGCCTTAACATAAATGATCAAATGAAAATATTTTTCAATAGTTTTTTAACCTTGTTTTTTTATTTTCCACATCCCGGTACATGTAAGAAAAGAGCATACGCAGAAAATAAAACTTGGAATAAAAATAGTCAAGGATGTTTAAAATTACATCATTCATCATTTTAATTTTTAAAATAATATACAACAGTTAACAGAATTTTTTTCTAATTTTTAAATCTAATGATAAATATTAAAAAAATTAAATCTAAAATAAATATCATGATCATGAATGATATGTATTCACACATCATTCATGATCATGATTACATGTAATGATGTAACATAAATGATAATATCATAATATGATCATTGATAATACATTATATTTATAATAGAAAAAGGAAAAAAATAATAATGAAACCTCAATGAGCAACAAAGTTGGAAGCAAAACCTGCTGAAATCTAGTAATTTGATAAGGAAACTAAATTTATCAATCTTTTCTAGTTCTTCATATTTTTAGACAGTAGTTTACATCTTAGGCTGTTTTTTGGCTCATGTTCCATGGGCTTGCTTTTTGGTCTTGTTGTTACCATGCACACTCATGATTGTGAATTTGGGTTGGCTGACAAGTTTTCAAACATAGCTGTCTTAGAACTGTGACAAAAGCCAATTTCAATGCAGGATACCACTAAACATTGCTTTGCACATGACCAGAGTCCTTGGGCTTCCTACAACAACCATTCTAGACCAAAGCTCATATTTCCTCTCCGAAAATCATTAGTTCTTCCTGGATACAGAGCTGACCTTGTCAACCTATTTCAGTCCACAGGCTGATCATCAAACTGTTGTTGTCAACTGAACCATTGTACATCTTTTGCAATGTCAAAGAGCAAGAATCTACACACCTGGGATAAAAATCTGCCTTTAATTCAACATGACTGCAAGAAGGCTCAGTACAACCCTACTGTACCAGTCATTTGAGGTTCTATTCAGTACAGCAACCATAGTAGTACTATGCACATAGGATCTCTAACCATACAACCTATGTATCTAACTACATGGTTAATAGTAAGCTGAAAGGACATTATAAGGGCAAAGAAAATGGGGGCGAATGTGATCACTAATTGCAAGTACAATCTATGAAGACCCTACCATGAAATCATAATAAACTCGTGAATAAGATCCAATTTACTAAGTAATAAGAATGGAAATTTGAAGTTCCGTATAGCTTAAGATTTACAATCAGGGCGCAGTGTACATACATGCATAACATCCAGGACAAGAATGATTCAACACAGCATAAGGCGTTGAATGATTTTTCCCAGTGGGAATTACATGTATATTCTGAATTCTGTGTGCTCTGCATACTATAATACATGCTCACTTGACTATATTCAGAGCAGCCCCAAAATCAAAAAGCCATACGTTGCAGCTTTTAGCACTTGAGAGAGCGTACATAGAATTTTTTGTTCAAGCAAATGTTCAGTATTTATTTGTTGTCATAGCTTGAAACAAGCGAGCACATTGAATAGAAGAGAAACCTACCTCTGTAGCATCCCCTCCACTGCCAGGCGTAATAGGCTGCCTTGGACGCCTGCCTGTTGAGGAACTGCTGGGATCATTGCGATAGTTGACATATGAAGGCCTGTGACAAGTTAAGGAATCTCCAACCAGAGGTACAACCAACAATAAAAAAATATGTAATTATGTTAGCACAAATTCTGCTTAAATTTGAGCAGTATTCCCATGTGGACATCTAAAACCATGCATGGTGATGGCATAGGCAAGAAAACTAGTGCAGATCAAAGTGCTTCTAAAAACCTAAGCCCGCAAATTCATTAACAGATAATCCCCACACGATAAAACTGCCAATAACAGATACAAAAACAACCCATGAATTTTTTTATTTTAAAAATATAGTTGAAGAAAATACGCAAAATATGTATTCCTTGCTAAGAGGATAAGCCCTAAAGAAATAAAAAACACGAAGCAACAGATAATCCCATAAACAGATAATCCCCACATGATAAAACTGCCAAAAAACAGATCCAAAAACAACCCATGAATTTTTTTTAATTTAAAAATATAGTTAAAAATTGGCAGAATATGTATCCCTTGCTCAGAGGATAAGCCCTAAAGAAATAAAAACATGAAGCAACAGATACAATGCCTGAAAACCAAAAGCTATGTCAGGCAACTTCTCTCCTGACAGCTACAGGGCATTAGAGTTAAATAGTGGATTGACATGTTCAAGATTACTACTGAGTTTGGTCATGAGGTCAAAACTCAAACAGTGCAGTTTTTAAGCATGCACGAGGTTAATTGGAAACGTGAGCTCAGGTTACAGATCAGTGATCCTATAAGGGATACACTGTCATGGCGATTGGTGGCCCTTCTAGGATTAGAAGGATCATTCTAGCTTTGCAACCAATAGAAGTCAAATAGCTTCATCTCTGCAGGTTGTCCTACCTACGCAACAAAAGCAATCTAATGGGGCGTCACTGATCTACAAAAGCTCCACAAGCAAATAAACCATCTCTAATCACACAGACGTCTTCATTCTAACGATTACCCGGAATGAATGATCCAAAGCATGAAAATATGTTTGGTTTTTAAACCTTATCACATATATTTTACAGAAGCCTTTTTCAATAACAAACCATTTATCGCACAGAAAGTCGAGAAACCCATTAGGGAAAAAAACAATCAAAACCAAAGGGGTTTCGCAATGAAGGATACGTTCCTCTGGCAGGCGCAGGGATCCCAAAGTCAAGGGGATTGTTGTAGCCTGATGACACGCTCCTGACCTTCTTCTGCTGCTGCGTCTGCGTACAGGACTCGATTCTCCGGATGAATGTCCTGCAACATTGCATACCGCAAATGTTTCACAACCCAAATCTCAGTACAATATATTATATTGATTGGGCTTGAAAATCTTACCTTCTGTAGGCGCAATGGGGGAAGACATGTCTGCCATTGGAATCGAAAGGAGCTGAAAGTAGGTATTGCTAACCTTGATTCTCCCAAGATATAGAAAAACTCACGCTGTGCTCACAAAATATAGAAAAACTCACGTTGTGCTCACAAGAGTTACAGAGGTGAGAGTTCGTTTTTGGTCACTGTGGCTGCAGTCGGCTTGGAAAGAAAGACAGCATTTTCCCGCCATGTTTTTGACGGGAAAACAAGTGTTCACTCCACCGTGGCACATTGGCGGCATTTTTAATATTTGCGAATAGTGTTTACATTAAAAGCTTTTGAAGGCTTCGAGGAGGAATTTGAATACATGCATGTAAAAATCTCCAACCAAACAAAAAAGCAATACATGCAAATAAGCAATACATTTGGCTGAAAATATCATATAACAAGGCAATAATTAGATTGGGTCCCTGCTACTTTGTACTGAAAGGCTCAAAGATATATAAGAAGAGAAGTTTGGATATGGAAGATCCATATGTTTCGTTAAAAACGACATCTCTATGTTTAGTGCATCTGGGAAATTATTTTGATGGGGGACTTTAATGCAAGGACTGCAAATAATCAATCTCTTCAGTTGGGCAGCGAAAAAGGTGGAGATGACAATCCGCTTTGGCTTAACGAAGCAAAGGACAAGTTTTGGGAAAGACTATCTCAAGATGGTAATGGAGGGGTGAATCATTTTGGGGTTGAGCTTCTAGGTCTATGTAGCTTATACGACATGGTTATTTGTAATGGCATGAAGGCTTGGCCCAGATCTAGCAATATCACTTGCAAAACTTACAATGGACAAAGTGTAGTGGACTATGTAATATGCACTCAGAGCGCTATTTGTAGGTTGCTCGAGTTTGAAATTGGAGATTGTCCTATTGAGCTCAAATCTGATCATAATCCTCTCTTGGTCAAACTTGGTACCATTTCAAATCAGCAACAGGGAAAACAAGTTCATCGCATGCAAGAGACATCTCCAAAACAAGGCAAAATCATTTTAAATAAAGAAAATCAGGAAATCTTTGTGGCTGCCCTTGAACAACAATTTCAGATGGCAAGAAATGATATCGAGAGCAATACAAACAAGGGGGCAAGGGGTTATGTTTGTAGTAAGTTGTTGGTACCATTAATTCACAAGGCATTAAGTGCTTGCAAAAAATCTAAGCCTAGAAAGGGACTGCAAATACTTTTCCAACAAATTTGTGGTATGACAAAGATTGTAAGGCTTGCCAAGAGAGCTATGAGAGAAAGTGATGTGAACAAAAAAGAAAATAAAAAGAAATATGAGAGATTGGTTCAACAAAAAAAGAAAGCTATGTGAATAAGAGAAGGTCTGAATTAATTTCTCTCGAAAACACAATCCCAAGGATTCGGAAGGAGTTGCAACAAAAGAAAACATACATAGAAAAAAATATCACAGAAGCTCATTGGTTAGAGTATGTGAAGACTCTCTATGAGCAAATCTCAATCAAGGATATTCCGCCCATCATTCATACTTCAATTGAACTTTTTTTCGGAGGAAGACATCAAACATGGCATAAAGAATCTAGCAAATGGTAAAGCTCAAGATGTTGATGGGTTGCAGTTGAGTTTTTAAAGTGGGGGGTTGAGGTGCTCACTCCGCATATCAGAAAAATCTTCAATAATGTAACTCAGGTTGGGTTCCCACTAGAGTGGACAACTAGTGTGGTTATTCCTCTTTTTAAAAGTGGAGATATCAATAATCCTTCTAACTATCACACTATTATGATCAATCCTCTTTTTGGTAAGCTATTTGGGGGCATGATAGAATGTAGAATCAACAGTTGGGTAGAAAGAGAGGGCAAAAGGGCAAAAGGACAAGCAAGTTTCCGATCTAAACATTCAACCATTGATCATTGCATCACTCTTAGGCACTTGATTGAAAAGGTATGGGATACCCAAGGGGATGAAGCTTTTTGTTGTTTTGTTGATTTTAAGAAAGCCTTCGACACGGTTCCTAGAGACAAACTTTGGAACATGATGGAGGAACTTAAGATTCCAGATGAGCTCAGAGCAGCAGTGCATAGACTTTATGAGCAGGTCAGAGCTAAAATCAGAACAAGAGAAGGTATGTCTGAATGCTTTGGTAGTGACATTGGGGTCAAACAAGGTTGCCCTCTTTCTCCCACTTTGTTTGGTTTATACATTGATAAGCTTGAAGAATGGTTATGTAAAACCGAAGGAGGGGGTGTTCAGTTGGTTGAGTACGTGGTGAAGTTACTTTTATATGCCGATGATCTTATCTTAATTTCAACAAAGAGCTCAAGGTTTGAGGGAGCATCTAAAAGCTTTAGAATTCTTTTGCCAAGAAGTCGGGATGCAAGTGAACACTAGCAAAACAAAAATCATGATTTTTTCTTTGAAAAGAAAAGAGAGGCAATTTAACTTTCTGTTTGAGGGGAGTACTTTGGAAATTGTTACAGAATATAAATATCTTGGGATTGATTTCCACAACAAGATGAGCTAGGAGACTTACAAAGCAAAAAGGATACAAGGAGGTTGGAAAGCATCTTACCTACTTCAGAATAGGTGTAGGAAAGCTGAGCTCTGGGACTGGAAAACTAAGAAAACCCTCTTTGGTTTGTTGGTTACTCCGGTTGCTCTTTACAGTTGCGAGGTTTGGGGAAGTAGTGTGTCAAATCATGGATGGCAACAGTTAGAAAGAATCCAGAAACATCTAATCATAAGCACTCTTAAAGTCAAATCAACAGTTTCTTATGAGATCTTGTTAGCTGAAGCGGGTACCTTCCCGATGGAAACATCGGCAATAACTCGGTTGATAAGCTATTTGAAATTGTTTGAAAGCATGGACGATCTTCACTGGCCCAAAATGGTTACAAAGGATAATCTAGAGTGTAGAAAGAAAACCTGGATGAAACAGAACAACAAATGGATGAACAAATGGGGCATCAATTTTCAGGAATGTCCTAACAACAACAGGGAAATAAAAACTTATGTGATGGAGAAGTTTAGGACTGCCATGTGGACATAACAGATGGGTCGTAAGAAAGCTCAATATATCAAAGATTTCAACCCCACTTGGGAGCATGATGAAAAAGCTTACAGGGAGCAGTTATCAAAGGTAAGGCAAGGATTTTAGTGGCCCAGTTGAGGACCGGATCACATCATCTTCGTTGTGAAACCGGTAGATGGACTATTCCCAAAGAGGATTGGGAAAGGAGAATTTGTCTTTTTTGCAGCAAAGGGGTTGTTGAAACAGAATGGCATTTCATTATGGAGTGTTCAGCATATGATGATATCCGTATCCAATACGAAAGTGAATTAAAAGTGGACAACTTAAATGAGTTATTTGTAGAAACAAAACTTCAAAAGATTGTTGGTTTAGTGCTCAAGATTCACAGTAGGAGAGTTGATATGGCAAAGAGTCTGAATAGCTTTAATGTATCGGTTTCGTTTGGTCCCATAGACTCTTCAGTCTCGTGGACATCATTAAAATCTTTCATTTCATTTCATTTCAAAAAAGCACTAATTACGCCGTCATGTTGAGTTGTACCTTAGAGGGTTTGAAATATCCCTTATGGGATACTACTTAAAAAAACACAAAATATTGAAAATTTGCAGCCAAATAAAATATTGATTTTTGCATATTTTTACAATAAGGACAACAGACTAAAGAAAATTAAAATCTCCCAAAATATCAACTCGAATTACATGAAAATTTTAAAAAAGCTTGATATTATTATAAAGGACATAATAACACTATTTTTGGAGTTTTACAGAAATTAAAATGTTTCCGAAAAACACAGTGTGCCCTAGATAATGGGAAAACTTCAGAGGCTCGTAACTCTCTAAATGCAAGGGCAAAAATTAAGGGTCTTTGGAAATAACATTAACAAATATAGGAAATAATATTTCCACCTTCAGATCTGAAAATGGCCGATTGGAAACCCTCCAAATAAAGGTGCAAGTCGCCTAGCTGGGAAAAGGGTTGGAAATTGATGAAGATGCCTTCAACGTGTTATCACACCCTGCCCAAATGGCTGCCATGAATTTGATTTGGAAGCCCTCTGATTATCTTCCCCAAATGCCCCCAAAAATCCTCAAACCCTTCCTTTGAACCCTCTAATAATATCTTGGTAACACAACCCTGAAAGCGGCTCCAAAAATGATAGACTAGGGTAGATCTCTCACTACCGAAGAATGCCCTGCTAGCTAGGAACGGGTCTCTCACCACCGAAGTTAGGGTCCCCATGGGATTTCACTCCACAAGCTGTAGATGCGCAATAGCAACTGCACGTGAAGGAGGATAAAATGTATGCGACAAAAAGTGCCTTTCCTTTCTCTCATGTCTCCTTATATACTTCTCCTCGGCAAACAAGCCCCAATAACCCTAGGCGCATTTCATTTTATGGAGGGGCCAATAAACTAAAAGTAACTGTAGTTACTTTTTCCTTTTTGAGTTGCCATGGTCCAAAAGTGACCCCCAAATGCACAACTTGGATATTAGAACCATAGGGCCCCTTCCCAAAAGCTCCCAATGTCCACAACCCCTTGGGTATGACCACGGTTTGGACTCGACTTGGCCCTTGGGCCTTTTGGCGTATGAAACTTGAGGTCAAACAAGGATTAGATGGTAAAAGGGGTAGATAATGGATGGATTTCACACATATAGATGGTGAAGAATGGGGAATACAACTAGGTAATGCCGAGAGAAACTCCCCACACAAAAGTTAATGCTTCTCGAAATACAAGATTGTTGTAGATGGTTGGTCTGTTTGGGAGGTTGATTTAGATGAGGGAAGGAAGATTTAGGCTTTAGCGAGGTTAGAAGATGGCTCCCATTTCCAAAGCGAAGTAAACTACCTCCTTATATGAATGTTCAAATGAAAAGGATATTTGAAAAAACCATTTCCTAAGGTTATAAATCCAAAAACTTCAAATGGAGACTAAATAAAACATGACAAAAGTGTAGGGGTTGGTCGGAGAACTATTCATGTAAAAATCCTATCAAAGATGCTTTAAAATGAAAATATATGGATAACAAAAGATTTTTATTATCTATGATTGTATTTACTATGCATAAGGATAGTGCATCATTCTTCACCACCCCTTTTAAAAAATTTAACTTTATTAAAGATGTAGGGAAGTATGATGTAATGTCCCCAATTCTAAGTGATAGTCTAAGAGGTTTCTCATTCATCTTAGCCTTTGACATACCCGAGGGGCTAATGACGTTGGAGGCTATTGGGTATAGATGACTTATTACCACATTATTTTTTGTTATATTTTGTCATTGACATTAAGTTGGGTGACTTAGTGGTAATAATTGTTATATTTTGTCGTTGAGGGGGGCTCATAGTAATTTATTATTCTATTTCTTCGTTGGGGTGACTTATGGTACTTTATTATTCTATTTCTTCGTTGGGGTCACTTAAGTCACTTTTAGTCCCACATGGAGCTCCCAACTTGGAAAAAGGTAATGAAAAGTTATAAAAGGAGGTTTGGGGGAGTGATAGAGAATTCTTGCACACTCACATATTTTCTTATTGAGCAACTGTTGTTTGCAATCTTCTTGCTTGTGGAGTAAGATCCCACAGGAACCCTAGCTTCGGTGGTGAGAGATCCATTCCTAGCTAGTAGGGCACTCTTTGGTGGTGAAAGATCCACCCTAGTTTGTCATTTTGGAGTTGATTCAGGGCTGTTATTCAAAGATATTTTTCAGAGATTCTAGAGAAGGGTTTTGGAGGGTTTCAAAGGCTTTTTGTGGAGAAGAATCAAAGGTTTCATAATCAGATTTATTACAACATTTAGAGCAGGGTTTGGTGCCATTTTAGAGACATTTTTGAGGATTATCAGCCACTCCCTTAGGGTGACCTCACCCCTAGGGTTTTTGCAACAATTTTTGGAAGGGTTTCAGGATGTTATTTTTAGATCTGGAGGTTGGGCTCTCTTCTATATCATTGGTAGATGTTTTTTCCATAAATTTATATTTTTATCTATTTTCTAGGGTTTTATCTACTCAATTCTAGATTTACGCAACAATGTTTTTAGGGATTCCATGTGTCCATTTTCATATTTGGAGGTTGGGATCATTTCTATATGTTTAGTAGATGTTATTGTTGAGTTATGGAGCTTAATTGCTTCACTAACATGCTTTTACTACTTGTTGGAATAGGTAGAAAGATTGAACAAAGGGATGTTTTCACATGCATTCAAGACCCAATGTTAAGGATATTTATTGTATCTTGATGCCACAAATCCTTATTTATAATTTTGTGGTTTGAATCAATGGTTTGAGGAAGAAATAGCTAAATAACTTCTCTCGGGATCACTAGAAGGGTTTATCAAGACAATGCTAGGGTTTGTGTTTGAGACACTTAATCAAGGAGTTGTGCTCTAAAAACAAAAGGAAATCACTATAGGGGTGTATTGTAACTAATAATAGAATAAATTTGAATCTTAAATGGTGGAATATGAAGATATCCTTACCATTCTTGTAGGTGGAAAATTAAACTCGGTGAAGGGCTAATTTTGAGGGGTGATTAACAAAGGTAGTCACATTTAGGTTTAGATTATGAGTCCGAGATCTTTCATGGTTAAGGTATTTCATAATGGGTGTTCAAAATGTGTTAGAATGAGTCTTTAAGTTTCTTGTGTAAACATATATGGTAGTTTCAAGACAGTTTGGGGGTAGTAAGTGTTTTAAGGAGCAAAAATTGCAAAAGTGAGGTGGAAGGAGTTGTGTTAGGAGTTAGTTCTAAAATTTTACAAGGATATAAGGGGCATATGAAAGGAAACTAAAAGAGGAGATAATTCATTTTGGGTAGCTATATAATTTCATAACCTAAGTATGAGCAAGATGTGTGTTCTTGGGAGCATGGAAGGGAAAGTAAAGGCAAGTCAATGAGAGGTTGATTTTGTAAGTCTTTTGATGCATTTTATTGAAAGTTCTAATAGTGATTTGAGTGTATGAATAGAGAAATAATATTTGGAAGTGTTAAGGAGAAAAAAACTCACAATTTGCACTATTGAGCAAAGAGCTAGTGAAAGGTAGTGAGGGGAAGTTAGAAAAAGAAGAGTAAGTGAATGAGTTCTTGGACTATGAATCATTTGGCCATGATGCATTAACCTTGTCTAAAGCATGAAGAGTATTGTATAGTGAAGTAGATGCTTGGTGAAGGCCATTTTAGTGATATTTGTCAGATTATACAAGGTTTGAGAAATTTTAGCAAGTTTTAGCCATTATAGGCTTATTGTGGATCCTCTTATGCATAGAGGGAACAAGTTGTGTTTTGTAAAATTTTAGAAAGTTGATTATAGTCATGTTTTTTACATTTTCTCTACATCATTTTTCTATATGCCCAAAATGTCTCTACTATGCAATTTGTGACTTATTTCACCTTATGAGGTTTTCTCAACACCATACCCTGTCTAATACCCTTCATACAATGTCAATTTAATCATCAAATAGATCATCCTTCATTCAAACTCTTCTTACACTCACCTTCATTGACTTGCTCTTCTTCTTGCTTCACTAGCTCTAAACACAAACTAGCATCTTCTTTCTTCTCAAGTATCATTGTAGCTCCTACACTTATATGCCCTAATTATCCACCTCAAAACACTTTTATATTTATCACAAAATGAACTTAAAAAATAAAAAAACACAAAACTCCTCTCCTTTCCTCTCTATCTCACTTTTCTCTTTCTTTCTCACAATACTCCTTCTATCCTAGGGTAGTATTCTGTCATGCATAACTTCATATACATTTGTAAAATCATAATTTAATTAAAATACCACTTGAAAAATTGTATCATTATTCTACCTTTAAATTTTTCAGAACCTTGCTTATTAAAACACGTGAGTTATGCTCATTTTACCAAGTCTGAGCAGGATTTCATGATCACATAGCATAGTTGAAAATCCAACCTCAGAGTGCAAAAATAGTTGACAACTCGTATCCATAGGCAATCTGCATTATGAAATCATTACAAGAATTATAGGCAATTTAGCTTTCCTCTTCATCACAAACTCAAGTCCATAGATCTCCATGAACTCATATCTCATCATTCCAAGATTCACCAATTCTTCAATATGCTCTATGTCTCTTTTCAAATCTTTCATCATTTCTTCATTCTATGCTGCCCCAAAAATTTCATCCAAAAAACAACTAAATAGAGGTGGAAAAATTATGAAATATTTTTTTTGTTAAATTTCAAAAGGTTTAATAGGAAATAAGACTTAAGTTTACGTTATTAGATATGAGATAAGCGTCACTGCATGAGCCAATAGATTTTCCACACTTGCGAGTTACTCGCTTCGTGCGTTCAAATGATAAACAATTAAATTGGCAAAGCCAATAACCATGCGTATACACCAGCTCACATAGTAGGCTAAGAATGGCCACAAGGAAGGTTCCAAGATGAAACTAACTATGAGTCGTATAAACACCATTATATTGACTTATATGGACAATTACTTTTTTCTTATTTAAGACACTTGAACCCCTAATGATAGAGCAATAACGGTTAATACGTTAGGGTAAGTGCACCAATATGGGGGGCCAAAAGGGGGTCTTAAGTGGACGCTTGTATATGAAAAATAAAAAATCTTCAACTTGTACGAGTTATTTGAAATAGTTACACTCAAAATTGGAAGATGTTGTAAGAACATGAATCGTAGCATTTTGAGTCTAGTTTCTAAGCTACTAAATTTTATTGAAAACAATTAAGTTTAAGTGGGTCAAATAACTAAAATACCAATAGATGCTCTTGTTTTTGTTAAAAAACATAGTATAGTGTCTTTCGTGCCCCCACCTTTTTTTTAGCACTATTTAGTATTTTTGAAAACCATTTGGTAGAAAGATAGCTAGGAGCATCTAGTTTGGGCTCCATTTTTAAAAGATTTTTAGCGAGTATTTTTTTAATGATTTTCTAGTACAAAAATTTTAAATTTTGAAAAATAACGTAGCTCTGAATGTGCCTCCCCTAACTACCTCAAAAATATCGAAAATTAGATTTTTTTATTATGTATAGAATTAGGTCTAGTTTGGGCTAGCATAATTTTTATTTCAATTTCAATGAGTCAAAAAAATGATACATGACGAAAGAAAAACATGTTTAAACTTCAAAAAATAGCTACAAAAAGGCATAATTAGAAAATAAATAATATGGAAACCTTATATTAGTTAGAAAATTTCAAAAAATATATTTTTAGAAAGGAAAAAGTTTTCTCTACATCATAGTCATATTTTTATTAAATGAAGCGATCATTTTAAGTCGATTTATCATGGCGGAATAGGCATTTTAGCATTTTTCTGCAAAAACACGGTGTTTGCTGTGTTTTTTAAGTCATTGCCTTAGGCTTGGGGATCCAAACCAGATCCAAGCCTAGAGACATGAATTGGAAAAAGCAAAAACACAAAATGCGTACACGTTATAACGCATAGGTGTTCAGCATAATATAGACATTATATTTTATTATTTCTTATAATTTAAATTTATTTTAGTAAATATAAGAAATTAGGGTTTCTCTGCACCTTATGGAACTAGTCTCAAAACTCCATGAGTCATGGTTTAGGAGATAGTTTTTATAATCTAAACTTGTCAGTACATAGGTAATTTTTAGGATTTCAACATTCAACCTAAATCTTTTAGCGTTTAAATTATACAATCGATGTCTATTTTGGAAATGAATATAGTCATTGTTTAGGTTTTGGGGCCTTTTGGATTGTTTATTGACAATTGTAGGAGTGTTAGATATGTCAAAATAATACTTTACAAACCTCACAAATCTCAAAGGAAACAACAACTGCTCAAATATATGCACTCATAAAATACCAAGTTATAATACATAACAAATCAAAACACATGTGTTGGACATAGTGTCATTGGTGTTGTCATTGATGTCAAGTTGCATTGATGGAAAATGATGTCTAGGTGGCATAGGAGTCGGCATGAGGTGTATGTTATCACCAAATCATTACACCCTCTGGTTGCTCAACATGTGAGTGTGTTAATGCAAGTAATGTGACTGGGTAACATGGAATTGCTTCAAGGTGTGGGACCTTGCAGTTGAAGCAATTATCCAGAGAAGGTTGGTTCTCTTCATAAACTAGTGCAACAACTAACTCTAATGGAAAGAAATCTAACTACTTCTAATCTATGAATTCCAAGGGACCATGGAGAGAGAAATAACATAAATGAAATAAATCTACTCTAAGGAGGTGATGCACCAAAAGGGAGTGTAGGGAATCTCTTGAATGTGTGGAAATGATAGAAAATGAAGTGCAAAGAGGGTGTAATAGTCACCATAGTCAACAACAACATCAAACTAACATCTCCATGAAATCACAATAGTAATGAAACTTGTAAGACAATTTAGATTGACACAATACATTGTAAATGAATTGAAAAGGTAAGTAAAGACAACAGACACAAGAAAAGGGAAGAACACATCCACAATACTCAAATCCACAACTTCATTGATATACACAATTCAATTAATTATAGAGAAAGGCCAGGATCATCATGCAAGATGTACGAATGAAGGCCTGCACCACATTTGCTTCCTAGACAAATTTTGTCAAAGTTTTGAGTAAGCAAAGAATTCCCCCCTCTTAATTAAATGATCTTACAATTTATAGAAGAATGAAGAGGAGAGAGAAAATCAATTTTCTCGGATGCATGTGTTTCTCACCTACCAAGTGCAAAATTGAATTCAAAACATCTTGGGACATTTGCATAGCCCATCACTATTGTACTATAGCTTATGGGAAAAGAAATCACTCCCCATGCCCCATTAATGGTGGTAACTAGTTGTCAATGCCCCTGGAGTGCGGGAGAAGAAACATCATTTTAAACCCCTTCCACCCACTAAAACTGAAATCTGAAGCTTCGGTATGTAGAGGACTCTAATACCTTTCCGAAAAGTCTAATTTTAGTGAAACAGAGCTCCGGGGATAAAGTTATGGTATTTTGAAGTTGCGGACGATGATAGGGGAGAGCCAGGCCATCACCGCTGCTTCTTCCCGATTCATTTTGGTGATCGACCATGCATTACTACCTCTTTGTCATCGCTATTCTCCATTTTCTTGTACTTCATCATGTTTGTGAAGTAAAGCAACTTAGTTTCACCGTATAACTCTTTTTTTTGGCTTTGATGCAGGTGATCGAGAGTTCATTGAGCCTCGGGGCATGAACCGACTCACCCTCCTTACATCACGATGAATACACATTTATGTACTTCTTTAGTGGGTTTCCTCCTATGTGATGACTTCAACATTAAAATCACCACTAAATACTTGCATGCTATGCCCATACATTGCATCCTTTTACATTTACTTTACTTGCGTTTTGGCAACTGAGATCCCTAAACGTAATACTTCCACCTTCTAATCACCGCATTGCATGATAAACCTAGCTTGCTCAAAATGTGTCGATTCATATCTACTTTAATTTTGTTGAGCTCTGCATCGACAAGTCTTCCACATGTTATTTTCCACTTTACATGTTTTGAGCTCGCTAATCCATTTGCATCGATTTGAATTTCTTTCCTTTGCTAATGTGAGGAATAGAAGTTGTTATGTTCTCCGCATAATATTCTTTATCGAGTGATTGGCCTCCCCTTTGTTTTTTTCAAACCCACTTAGCTTTACTTACGTTAAATGCATCCCCGACTACTTGTGAAGTAAGTGCCCCCTGATTTGGCGCAACTCTTCATCGATTTGGCTTGGCGGTCCCTCTAGTTCACCTGGCCCGAGTTTTGCTTCATGTGACTCACCGATGAAACTCGGCCCTAGTTTTCACCATGACTCCCTATCTAACCATGTTCCTAACTCCACGAGGAGTCCCCATGCCGTTAATTCATCGTCAAGTTCCCTTAGCCCCTACTCTCCCTACCGATTGGTTCAACTTGTGGCTTCGATCCACGTCCTTCCCCTTGGCCCGAGATTTCATCAAATTCTCAACCAGTTTCATATTTTTTGGCTCGACATCTCCAATAAATCCTCTATGTCCACAATCCTACTCCTCTGTGAGCCTATCACCCGCGACTCGCTCGCCCCCTGGTTCGAATTCGATCAGCCTCACCTTGTATGTCATCGATTTTGTGCCAAACTCGACCATGCCTCCCGTGAGCTCGACCTTGAAATCAGCTCTTGTTATGTGCTCATGATTTGGCCTTTACTCACCTAGGCTTCACCTTATACTAGCCACATCATAATTTAATTCACCTTTCCGAGCTCGGCATCTAGGTTTGGCCCTTCTCTTTACTTCAGATTCCTCGTCATGACCCGGCTCCACCTTGAACCTTTCGAGCTCAGTTTACACATTTCCTAGCCCTATCTAGCACTTCACCAACGTTCATTCCTTTTTCCACTGCAACTTCAAGAGGGTTCAACTCACCATGAATGCCCATGAGCTCACTATCGAGCTCGGTCTAAGTTCACCCCTCGAAATGAGTCGCCTCATATGAACTCGACCAACTTGTCGAGTAGTTCACCAAGCTACTCGGCGAGCTCAACCTTTTTCATTGATAGTAGCTTGACACGGATCCCTTTCGACTCACCCCCTCTCGATTGAGTAAGGTGGGCCCTGGGATAAATTTTAACTCTACAAATAGGTCCCTTTTAATTCTTTTGCATATTTAGAAAAATTAGACTTGGAGAGCTATAAAAATGACATTGTATTGCCAAGTCATTTTAGCCTTGGCCCATTTTTACCGTGTTATCCCGTAAAATTGACAAGGGAAATTTTACCGATAACCATACCGAAATTTTGTTCCGATCCTCAATTAGGGATCCTTGCGTCGAAACATTGTAAATCCCTTCCCGGAAATCTAGTTTTTGAACTTAGTCTTTTAAGCCTTTTTTAATGAAATTGCTATGTAAGACCAACTTTTGTGCGCCCCCTTTAAAACCTTTGGCGCATGATTTTCAAACACACACTTTTGTGCGCGAAAGTATGTTGAGCCTTCCTGCGTGTGCGTATAGTGTCTGCCTTTGTGTTGGCACAACTTTTGTTGCACTATGTTTTTTTGTGCCAAAGCAAAGGCGCACATAACTTCATGTTGACATTGCTTTTGGTGCGCCAAAGGTGCGCTTAATTTCTGCTTGGCAAACATTTTCATGCGCCAAAGGGCACACGCTTTTTTTTAATGAACTCTCATGCGCCCTTTAAAAAGTGGGTGGCGCATTGATGACCAGCTCACCTATATATATATATGTGTGTGTTTGCACGCCCAAATGTCATTCTCACTATTCGCAGAGCACGTGATTTCCTTTCTCTCGAGCTCCGTCGCCATTTGCCTCGTCGTTTTCAACGCGTTGTGGACCCGTTTTCCAGTTTTTGCTATTTATCCGGTAAGTGCTCTTGTCTCTTTCGTGAGTTTTTTTATTAGATAGTGCTTCTTGCTTGCTTTGGTTTGGTTTTTGATATGCATGTGTTGAGCTTTTTTCCCCATGTCAGTCTTTCCTTATCTTCCTCTTTCCGGATCTGCTGGAGGAGGATGTCATCCTAGAAACAATGGTTTGTAACCCTCCTGGTTTTAACCATTTCATTTACCCAAATGACCTGTCAAAAAGGAAAAGAGGAGAAGAAGAAATCTAAACCATGTAAAGACCCCTTTGAGAGTGATTTAGTTCACTGTTTTCTCTTGCCTTCGGCGCATATTTTGTTACATGAACAAAACCTGCGCCAATGGCGCACCTTTCATACTTGTTGCATCATGAACTCCTGCGCCCTCAATCGCGCCTTTTAACATACTGCAGTGCTTAAACATGCGCCCCTTTGCGCACAATCCTTCCTTTTAGCATCACATTTCCATGCGCCAATGGCGCAAAATCCATGCAACACAAGCTTTATCTCTGCGCTTTAAGTACAAATCTTTGAAGGCGTAGCGCATCCCGATTACAATAACATCATGTTGTGTAAACCTTTCGTGCACCGCGCATGCGCCATGCTCCCTTTGGCGCACGAAAAGTTCTTGTTACAATAACCATCCACGTGCCAAAGGGCGCACCAAATCCCAATGCAACATGAAAATTCCATGCGCCTTTGGCGCCGCTTTATCCTTTTGAAACCTCTTCCCATGCGCGCTTACCTATTTAGCCCTTGTCGTAAGCTAAATTTTCATGCGCCTTCGCCCTGAGCCTAAAAATCTCTAACTCTTTCTTCTGCTAACATTCCAATGGAAGATCAAATGGCTAATTCAACCTTTTCGGATTGGGTCTTTGCTTCTTCTTCATGCGATCAAAGAACTAAGTTCGAAAGAACATATGTCTACATCCAATACTTTAGAGACCCAAAATCGAAAGGAAAGGCTAAGCTTACGAGAGGAAGAGATGAAGTATAAATATCAAAGGGTGAAAACACGTGTCACATATGTGAATGCATGGCATGGACGTCGAGAGACTCATAATCGGGGCATATCGACATGGAGGAATTCTAGGCGAGAACTCGAGTTACTGAGGAGTCCATGGATGGACAAACTAATAGCGGTGCCACTGCACTTCACGGAGGAATCCCGTCGCGCCATCAACAATGAATTTATGATGGTGGTTGCCGATCTTATAAAAAAAAGACATAAGGTGTGTCGAAAGCAAGCAAGGGCGAGGTAGTCATTAACCTCACCGCCCGTCATTTTGAGATCATACTCGGCATCCCTCACCACCGGCACTTTGTGGCCGTTAGCCAAGCAGTGCATCAAAGCTCTTCATAAGACAATGAAGACCAATGTATGCAGCTAATGAACGAAGTATATCTGAAAAATAAGAAGGTGGTAACTTATGGCCCCAAATCATCCACATGGTGACTTCTCGAAAGAGCTCGGCGATACCATTACCTTCTGAGCGGGGTCTTGGGCTTTCTCGACGCCCATTACTTCCATAAATGGATGTTGCGCTACTTGGAAACAATGAACAAGAATTTGCAATCGGCGCTACTTCTCTTGGGGGGAAATTATAAGCAGCACCATCTCCGAGGCGGCTACAAATTGAATGACAACGGGAGTATTCCATATGAACTCCTACGTGGTCTGACGCCGCCAGGCGTCAGAGAGAGGATTATCCGGGCTAACACGGAGTGGAGTTTGGCCTCGTGTCAAGATATATGAGTACTACCCGAGTTGAGGTGGAGAATAACATCTCCTAGTTCACAAAAGTTACCGATGTGTTTTTCTATCACATCATCACTGCCTGAGGCCGAATATGACTCATGGTCGTGCGACCAAAAACATAGTAAGCGCCACGGAGAAATGGGGAGCCCCTGTTCACCCAGGTTCATACATTCACCTATCTAAGGGCTGCCAACTTTTGGGAGAGCCAACTAGGCTACCAAGGTATGTTGGGCCTAAGGCATTCTACTAGAGCTATCAAGGCAAGTAAAGTCACATACCACGAAAAATGCCTTAAAAGAAAGAAGGGTGGAACTCCTTTCTCCCTCACAATGGGCCGATATACATGCTCTACCCACCACAAGGCGAAGGAAATGTTCGCATGAAAGGCGGAGTTACTCAATTTGAAGCATGATTTCCCACCACATTTTAGCAAAGGGCCTACCTTCGACCCAAGGGAATTCTGCTGCAAGAGCAAAGCTTGATCCAATCCATGTTCCTCGGATCGAGGATATTTATATTGACGTCCTCCATGAGGTAGAGCTCGAAAAAAGGATCATTCTCGCCTAATTGGCATAAATCATCAAATATGGGGTAGCCATTGTCCCCAAAGGCTACCAAACAACTAAGATGAAGTAGACAAGGTATATGGGAAATCTGAGGATGGGGACTTGGCCCTTTCCCCATTGATAGAACTAAATCTCCTCGAGACAATTGAGGAGAGGGTCAAGGAAACTCTGCGTGGGATGCCAGAGCAGGTGCCGAATGACATCTAATCTACCTCGGGTAGACTTCACAACCTCCCCATTGGGCAATGCACCTTCGCGATCCAAGCTTCTAAAGGCAAAGGTGTAGAGGTGAATCCAAATACCATTCAAGAAAAAGCCTGAAAGTCCTCCTTCCACGCTGAAACAAGTCATAACTCTGGAGGAGGAAATAACAGAGAGGATAGTCCCATAGGCCCATCCACTCAGGATGTCGGCATTACTACCACAACAGAGGTCCCTTCTATCCCTTCTTCTTCTCTTCCTTCCCCTCCTCGAGTGACTCAAGCGACCATCCCTTTGGTCGTGTCCTCTGTCCCTTCTTCTACTCTTTCCCCTGCTTCTTCGTCTATCTTCTCCTCCCTCACTGATCTTGTCCTCCTCCATTTCTTCCCTCATCTCCGGCTCCCTTCCCTTCCTATGTCTTCCAATTCTGCGTTTCCCTTCCTCCGTGGACACTTCTTGGCTATTCTCTCAATCTTGCCGCCGCGTGTCTCCATGTTTTTCCCCTCTTCTACATCACAATGAATACCTCCTCCTCTATCTCTGGTCCTTCTTCCATGGACCAGATCTCTCAAACATTCAAGCCAAAAAAGAGGAAAGTTCCCATCGCTCCGATGGACTTTTCAAATGATCTCACCAAAGGGGAAGAAGCGAAGCCTTTACATTACATGCTTCTCTAAAAGTCTTTTTTTTAGGTGAGAGAATCATGGAAATCGCATACCCCGATCCTCAAAGAGAAAAAGGATGCTTCTCCGATAGATTTACTAATGACCCAAGTCACAATGGGGACATCTTCTAAAGTCTCCGGGGAAGCTCTTTGCGGTTGACGCCTACTTTACAAAAGCTTGAGAGACTAAAGAAGAGAAAAGGCTACTAAAAGAGCAAAACAAATATATTTTCCAAGCCTTACAAAGATGGGTAGTGCGCTCCCACAATTGCATTGCAGACTTGAGCTTCTCGGCCAGAGAAAATTAATTATGCCAAAATTGGCGAGCGATGGTATGGCTGTTTGTTCTCTTGGAGGAGCCAATATCCTCAAAGACAAGTGAAAAGTGATCGCCAGTTCTCGACTTATACAAATATCAAGGCGAATAAAGAACTCCAAGCGTTACATATCGAAAGTTGGAACATGCCGGACTATAGCACGAGGCCTTCCAACAAATGTTCGACGAAGATCAGTCAAGTTCGGCGTCTTCGGCCATCCAAGGGCCCTCAACAAAATCATGTCCACTCTCTACGGGTGGATCAGCTAGAATTTATTCTAGAAAAGATTGACAAAGTCAAGGAAGAGGCCCTAGATACAATGCACCAAATGGAGCGAATTGTTCTCAACATGTCTCCGGGGTTGCTCACTCCTTCCTTTACCTTAAGGTCACCTGATGAAACCATCCAGACTCTTGAGGAGATCGCTTCTCAAGTCGGGGCCCTCAGGTCACATTTGACACTTACCGAATCTATCAACAACCTGTGGCTTAGGGACTTCACGGGTTCCTCATTCGGGTGGAGAAGTTATTCCAAACTTCCCAGAAGCTCATAGATGAGCGGGAGACTTGTGAGGCGATCAACGAGGCAAAACAAGGATCCTTCCCGGGATCAATTTGGGCCAATGATTAACAAGTTTTTGGAATACCGCCTCGAGCCATATCTCATCACCCGAGCGACATCAAAAGCAAAGCTACCCCCTTTAGGCCGCGGGATGATGACGATGAGTAGCTGCTCCTTCTTCTTCTTCTTCTTCTTCTTCTTCTTCTCTCTCTCTTCCGACTTTCTTGTTGGAATGTCTAAAGTATGTTGGCACAAATGATGACATCACCTGTTGCGTCATGGGATGATGTCATCCATCAGTTTCAAAAGTCAACATGACTTTTAGATATTTTGTAAATATCTTTGTAAATAGGTGGTTGGCTCCTTTTTGCCTTCTTTCCTTCTCCTCTTCTATATATATTGGAATACTTGTCTAGTATTCAAAGGGTGGACATTTTTAGATGAAAATAGAAATGAGGAGAGAAAGACTTTGAGCTTTCTTATGTGAATGAAAAACAAAGAATACAAATATTGAGGCTTTGTACTAAATACTTGTGTTATACATCGAGCTTTCTTATGTTAGATGTATGTGTTTATTCTCATTAAATTCATATCTACCTTTTTGTCATTTGCTCATCGGATTGCTTTGTTTGTTTATGTAAGTAGTAGGTTTAGCTCTGTTTACTACCAATCCCAAAACATAAATTTCCCGACCTTTCTCACTTTGAATTCATTTCTTTTCTTCCTTCGGACTCTCTTTCCTCATCCCCTCTTCCTTTCCTTTCTTTTCACGATCGGAAACACCCCACCGGGATGAGATCCCAAACCCCGAAGGCGCGAATCTTGAGACTTACATAGATTCCTTTTTAAATAGCAATAAACCGGTTTAGAAAAATTAGACTCAAAGAGAGGTAATGCCCTGCACACATTGCTCGCTCAAGTCCATTTTATCCTTGGCCCATTTTCAGACCAACATACCGTCTTCACTTATCCATGGGGCCCGCCTTACTCCATTTTCTCTAAGTTGACCTCTAGGTCCAAATCGAGAATAGGAAAAAATATTCTTATGGTTTAACAATCCCAAAACCTGGAGATTTCTCATAAAACCCCGAATACGCATGCAAACCTCAGTTTCATCTCTAGGGGCTTATCCGGTGCCTCGGTCCTATTACACCCCATTGTCTATTTTTCCTATTGGGGTGAAATGGGTAATAATTTCAATCATCAAGAAGCATGAAGGTTGATTATTAGTGCCCTATTTTGGTGTCATGAAGTGTTACATTGGTGAAGTGTTGGTTTGGAACCAAAAAGGGAAGCTTCACTATTTTTAAATTATTCATGACACCTTCAAGCCTTAGAGAAAAGTGGATGTCTCCAAAATGTAGAGGATTTATGTATCTTTCCAATGCCTATTTATTTTCCTTCTAACTCCTTACAGAGCTCTTGAAATCTTCTAGAGAAGTTAGGTTTCACCATTAGAGTGTTTGTTCCCTACACCTAGAAAACCCGATGTTGAGTAGATAGTCCTTGAATGATCAAACCTTTCCTGAATCTTCCTAAATTACCTTCAACACTTCCAATATTCTCTAACATCACCTATGGAAGCTTAAGATATTTCCTAAACTCTCCCAGAGGTGTTTTAATAGCTCTAGAATGGAAAAAATAACTAGCATCTAGAAATTGAAAATTTTGAAGCATGAAAACTAATCCCTTAATTGAAAATAAAGCTTCTCAGTCACTATGCATCCTTCCTTTGGTGATGTAGGAACATCTTATTAATAATCAATTTTGGCTTTCTTAGGTGACTATGGTTATCTTGGGTCCACTTGAGATGTCATAGCTTGTAATAGTCCATTTGGATTCCATAGAAAAGAATAGGGAGTTTCCTCCAAATGTATAATTTGAATATTTAAACTAGCTCTAGGTATTTTATAGGCTTAGGTGTTAAGTAGCAAATATCCTCTTAGATTGAGATATCAGATTTGGAGGTTAGAGACTATTTTGTAAAACATTTTCACGAGTAAATATATTGTTTTGGATTGTCTTCTTATCTATAATGGTGTTCAAGGATTCATGGAACCCTAACAATGTCCAGGAATGGAAAATAGATAGCAAAACTTATTCAGATGAGACTATACCTTGTTTTAGAAGTTTAGTAGTATGTAACATGAATATAATGATTTAATGTAATCCTTGAGTCTATTTCAGGGCATTGATCATATGGACTTGGTGTTGCAAAATTCAAGAAAAGGTAATAATCCATCTAAAGGAGGATTTCTTAAATTAAATTTTTGTTCACAATCTTAACTGTGTGTGTCCAGTCTTAAGGGCCTAGAGTAGAACATTCATTGTAAAAGTTAATACTTATGCCTAGTAGATTCCTTGATAAGTGTGGAGGAAGGTAATAAGAAGACCAAGAGTTTTAAAATCCCTAGTATATATTGGAATAAGAATAAAAGCAAAGGAATGTGTAAATACAGTCTAGCAGTGTTAATGCCCAACTTGAGGGCTAGGAGAGATGTACTTTTATTAGAAAAATAGTATTTATTCCATGTGTTTGAAGTTTGTGGAGACTTTGACAAGGTGGAGGAAGGCCTAAGGGAATTAAGGACTCATAAAATAAGGGCATAAGGACAAATTATTGAGTTGTTAGTCAGTAAAGGAAACAATGTACAATCAAGCTTATTTCTTGTGACTGTCAAGACCAACCTTGAGAAATAGTTGTCTTAGGAAAGAAAGTCATAAGGAATTTGTATCTATCATTGAGGGAGTGAAGTTATAA
This sequence comes from Taxus wallichiana var. yunnanensis, assembly GCA_018340775.1. Lineage (NCBI taxonomy): Eukaryota > Viridiplantae > Streptophyta > Pinopsida > Cupressales > Taxaceae > Taxus > Taxus wallichiana. The sequence continues at coordinate 1,006,955,091 of CM031242.1, forward strand.
TTTTTTTAATCCTTGAGAAACAAGGGAAAATCCTTATACAAATTTAATTAAGAATACCTATTGACTATCTTGCATAGTTCCATAAAGAAGCCTAGAGAGAGTAAGGTTTGTATGAAAATCCCAAAGTGAAAGAGGAAGAGTTGAGTGATTTGCATTACTGATTAGGAGAGGGGTAAGAAAAGTGATATGAGTGAAAATAATATTGATTAAAATTCAAGGTGAAGGTGAAAATAAAATTTGAGAATATTTTTTAGAGCTTGAGCAAATAAGGAGTCTTAAAAAGCCAAAAGTTGAAAATTTAGCAAGATGATGGATAAATGAGTAATGGAGCATTGAGGTGTGCTTGAGTAAGGTGTATGAGTGTGTTGAAAGGTGGATGGAAGGATGAAATAGGTGGTAATCCATTAAAACATTAATTTTTATTTCAAACCCTAATTAGACCTACTTGAAACAAGGGAAAAGGAGAAAGTTGATTTGGGGAAGTTGTGTTTTGAGTTGAAGTTATATAAAGAGGATTGCAGGGTACTCTTTATCATCTAGACAACATGTCATCAATTCAATGTTTACCATGGATAAAAGGAAATTACTAATAAAATAATTCAGGTGTTTCATTATGTAGGGAATAATGTATAGAATGTGATTGATAAACTCATTTAGTTTTGATGAGAGACTACTTCCTCCGAAGGTCTAAAAAGGCCATTTTTTGCCATTCTGTAACTAATTGAACACCCTTAGGAATTTTTAGAGAAAATATAAAGAATCTAAGGGTGATTTCAGAGAGAATTGAATATGTCTAAGTAAATTTAGGAAATTTTAGGAAATAAAATCTCATTCAAGAGAAATTTGTTTAAGACCGGATTTTTAGGTGCGGGAATTAAAGATAAAATGATGAAAGATGACTTCTTTGGATGATTCTAGGAGTTATAGAAAGAGTTAGGATGAAAAAAAATAGGCATTAGAATCCTATTAGAATACTCTACAAGTTGGAATAATCAATAATGATTCAAGGATTAAATGTTTCTTTAGGTACTGCAAAACTCAGCATCTTCCCATCTTAGTTTAAAATGAAATAGGACCTAAATTTTGAGTTGTGAGAAGAAGTAGATTTTTAGAATAGTTTCATTGATCATAAAATGTGATTTTTAGTGTTTCATTGAAGTATGGAGGTCAAGAACATGTAACTCATCCTAAAATTTCATTCAAGGATTCATCCCCTATCTCCAGGAGGAAACACATTAAATCAAGGTTCACTTTAAGAGACCTCTGGGAAATCAGAGGTGGAAAATCCTTGATGAATATCCCCATAACCGATTTCGATAGAAAGGTATATTTTTGGGTTTTGTGTGCATTTTTTTCTTAAAAAAATATTTCATTTACAAGTCGTGTGGCAGAAAAGGATGCGAGACACGCACGACATGAGATTTAGTGTCGCACAACAACAAATATCCTGTCACACATTTACAGCCTCCATCCTCCTATTATGCATCAACAAAATAGGATTTTTACGTGTCAATAACCTCATGTCACATGTCAAAAACATCCTGTCATGTGTCTGTAACCTCCACCCTCATGTCATGCGTCAACAACAAAGGATTGTCACACGTCAATAACCTCTTGTCGTGTGTCAACAACTTCCTGCCATGTGTTAAAAACCTCCTGTCATGTGTCAATAACCTTCCCTGTAAGTTCAATTTTTGGTCGTTAAAAAATTTCCCTTGTCATGCGTCAACAAACTCTCCTTATCACATGTCGCTGAAACTTTCTTATCACATGTCCGAGAACAATACTTCTCACCCGACTGCAAATCTGATGAATATCTATAAAACTACACTTTGTGTCTTCGCCTATATTGCTTCGTAATTTTACTTTGTACTTGAAAATATATATATGCCACCTAGGTGGTATGAGTGAGCTATTAATGTTCTACTTGGTGAATAATCTAGGATTATATAAGGGATATTTTCAAGGGTAGGCGAAGCCGACCCTAAAAAAATTAAACTATAATTTTTAGGCAAATAAAGTCAACGACCACGTATAAAATTCACCTTTTCAAATTTTTCTAAAATGGAATATTCACCATATTACGAATATTCACCACTAAAAAAACCCGACCCATTTCCATGAGGGGCAACTTGAGAAAAAAGGTGTCCATGTACCATAAGTATTCTTACACCTAGTGTCATTTGGTCAATAAATTGAGTTATGAAGGAATCATCATGTTCAAAGGTGAAATGTGGATGTCTAGGAGTGACTTAATGATCATCATATCCTGACTCTTTCATTGTACCCAAATCTCTCCAAAGAACAAGCTAAAATGACCATCATGTGTAAAGTATTAAGGCATCATCTATCTCTATGAGCGACATATGAGAAAAAAACATGTGTGAGAATCATGAATTTGATTCCATGAAAGGATGATTTCAGAGCCAGGAAAGGTGAGGAGATGATCTTTATATGGAGCACCATGTTTCTAAGAATGAGCAATCATTTGAGTTCACTTGATGCAATTCACTTGTTATTATTCATAAAAAATCATTCAATACCTAGTAGTGTGATCACATCTTAAGGAGGAGACCCATTACAATCACCTCATTTTGGCCATAGGATAGGAATCCCATTCATGGAGCAATCCTCTATCTACAAAGTGAGGATCTCATTTTAGTAAGAAGTAAACAAACATCATAGAGTTGATTCATGGTCACTGAAGTGATTTATGGCCCAAATTTAAAAATTAGTACAAATTCAAGCAGTGGTAGGGCCAAAATCCAATTTAGAAGGTCAAAAAACATATAAAAATACTATATGCTTTCCCAAAACAAAGACCAAATACAATATATATGCCTTAAAAATTTTAGTTCCTTTGCTGAAATCCTGAAAATGAGTAAGTACTGACTAGATTAGATTTTGAAAAACTATCTTCTAGATTATAACTATTGGAGCTATGGGACCACTTCCATCGGGTGCAAAGTGACCCTAACTTCTTATATTTACTAAAATAAATTTAAAGTATAAGAAATAATAAAATTATTTCTTATAATTAAACATTTTTTTTGTAATTATAACCCCCAAAACACATATATAGTCCATACTATGCAAAATGTGTACGTGTTTTGAATAAACTAAAATGTGTACGTGTTTTAAGTTTAGGAATTACTAAACCAAGACAAGAAAAATGGGTATGCATTTTGCCTATTTTTAGATTTTTGTCCACTTTTTGGCCCACTAGATTGGTGCACTTACCCGATGGTTTCTTGCCACAACTTTACTTTTCTTTTAGGCTATATGGTCAAAAATATGCCTATCCCTTATCTTGTTATATCTCTGAAGGGTTACGATGATTTATTAAATTTTAAATGGGTTAATTATTTCATGAGGACCTCGATACCTTGACCTTACATTATAATGTATGGTTTATTTCACATTATATTGAGATGGGTGCCTATGCCCAGTCGGGGACCCGGATCTCGGGGGTATTATCTGGGTGGTAGTAATCTATTTTGATGGGCCAATCTAATCGAGGTCATTTCTCAATTTGTTGCATCTTGCACCAACCAACTAGATGCTTCGTATCACGTATATAATAGAATCGAGTGAGCCATGAGGATAGCACTCGACCTACTATATACGTGATAGAGTGGTACTCTCTCTCAAGCACTTGTAGGTTGTAGGTTGGCACTCGACCTACTACACTCGCTATACTTCTATATTTTACATTCTGCTAGGTAAGAATATAATAATTTTTATAATATATGGGGTCTACTGTAACAATTAAAACCTTATATTAAAGTAGTTAAAATATTATTAATTAAAAGATCACATGCATATTTTAGGAGAGTCACTTATCTACAAATAACTCAAGTTTGATAAATCAAATAATACTATTTTACTTTAAAGGAAGTTTCATTCCATTTTAGAACCATAGCTATATGTACAATAATAAAACCTACCTTACATTATTTTATTTGATATAATCGATAATTCACTACTTTCTAAGTTTCTCATAATTCATTATAAGGTCTTACCATTACAAATTTTAATGGGGAAGTTGATAATAATTTTGGCTTATAGTTCTCATCCATTTTATACAAATTTCCTAATTTAAATGATTAAAACACCACTATAATTAAGCTCTTTATATTATCACTATTAAATATTAATTAGCTTAGGCATCATTACAATATTTAAAATTATTTGTAAAATTGTTATGGGATTATATTAATCTAATACTTTTATCAAGTCAAATTAAGGAAAAGACAAGTGGGTAAGCCTATTAGAAAACTAGGATTTAATTTAGGCCTTAGGATTAAATCTAACTCCACTGTTAGATCTAGGTTTCTTATAAAAACCCTAAGATCATTCATATTGCTATGTAAGCCATTTGATATTCTCCTTATTTCATTTTTACTTCTTATTTGTACAGGTTTGAAGAGTGGAGCTTTCATAGATGCATCCAAAACTATTTGTTTTGGAAACACATTTTCTCTTCTCCTTTATATCCATATTGATCTATATAATGCATTGATCATTATTGTCTTGCTCCATCATTCTCTAAATTTGTTATTTATTTATTTATTTATCTCAATTATATACAAATATCCTCTTATTTTATTTGTTTGAGAAAAACTACAAACTTAGAATAACAAAACCTGAATATGAAAATATTCATATTAAATATGTATATATGTGTATAATTTTTACTTTCAAAACCCTACATAAAAATCAAGATATCGTCAAAACTTATGATATGGGTTTTTCTTTAATTTTGACAATATGATAATAACATACTTACCTAAAAAACCAATAAGTTTTTTTGAGTTTAAATTTGTAAAAAAACAAAGTTATGACTCATTTAGGTGGATGTGCCTATGTCTTTTTTTTGTTTCTTTGTTTTCAAAACTCTATATACAAATAACAATATCTTCAAAAATACGATCTAGGTTTTCCTAACATTTTGACATTATAATAATGCATTATTTATATAAAACCCATTAACGTTTGTTTGATTTAAATTTGTATAAAAATAGTTATGAATGATTTAGTGGCCCTATCTAATTCTGTTTATTTTTTTCTTAAATAAAACACATATATTAATCTAAATTTCTTTATTTATTTATTTTTAAAACTTAAATATATCAAGTTGTTGAAACCTTTGATTCATAATATCATTTAAACCATCCTTATTGATAATTCAACTAAAATTACACATTTCTTTAACTTAACAACTTTATTATGGAAACTGGATGCTTCAATTTTTTTTAATTACCCAAGATTTTCCCCATACATAAATTTAGCAAAAGGGGAGAAATGCAAGTTAAATAACACTTCCAAAGAAGTTACATACACAATCTAACAATGAAATCCATCCTTTAAAAATGAACAAAAAAATGTAAGCATTTAGAGACCGAAATATGAAAAAGAAATTTTCATTTCATTTTTTAAACCACTTTAAATTACAACTTTTAATATAAAAATGCAACGATAAATGTTTTATTTTCCTTAAATAAAATATTTTTACGATTGTGTATATAAATTTTAAAGAAACATAAAATGAAATAATATAAACTTCATCTTGATTCACTAGCCATTTGCAACACAACCTACAACACGAGTTGTTGCACATATGATTTTCAAATGAAAATATACAAGACATGTTTTCCCACTAACAACAATTCTCCAAGAATTTACAAGAAACATGAATTTTACAACACATTACAAGGTTTTCATTGGCTTTAAGGGTGCGAGTTACACAATCCTCAATAACAAACTTCTATTCACAACTTCATTCTACTTCAAAACACTTCCATATCAAACAAAAGGAGGAATCCCGTGTGACACTTACCACCCAACCATACAATGGGGAAATGATCTTATCCCCATTGCCCCACAAGTTCCCTATCTCACACAGGGCTGAAGAACTAACAACCGAGCTTTGGAATAACACAACACCCAAAATAAAAACAACCATGCAAAAAAAGTTCACAAAAATCAAGTAACAAAGAGATAAACAACAAGGTATGCTAACCAAAAAAGGAAGTCAATATACATGATCAAACCATCTATAGTTTGAAATGGGAAAGGAATATACCACCCTATACCACTTATCACTCCACTAGGAGAGAGTAGATAGCCCTTGGTTCATTCGTAAGAGTAAAAAATAGAAATGGATCCACACTTATACCTCTCATGCCCACAACCATTTATAACTCTACTAGGAATAGCTACCCATCCCCTTGGTTCCTCCAAAACAATACCTAAAGAGGGAAAATATCCCTTACTTCGAAACACTACTTATCCCTCCAGTGGTAAAACACATTCCCCTACACACAACACCACTTACATGATCACATTAGAATCATGGAAGCTTATACAAAAATCTTATTTAACAAACTAACACGTACCCAAGTGGGTAATGAAAATCACGGTTTTGAAATAAGTTCAAGGAGTATCAATTACATTACAAATAGAGAAATCAAATGGGTTAGGCATACCTAAAAATTATTTTCCCAAAAATTATCTTGAACCTGAAATAAACGATAAGAAGATTGTTCCAAGCCATAATCTCATATGATAATAGCACACCACATTAGATTTACAAAAATAAAGAGCTAAAATACCATATATGGAAATCCATCATAATCCATAATGCTCAATACATTACAATAGAATGACTTGAATTATTCAATAAGAAAGATGTACATATAGGAGGAGGGAAGTGCAACTACTACCTAAATTAGTGGTGAAGAACTCCCACTAACTGATATTGGTAGTTAAGTTAACTCTAAAAGACTAGTAAGTTAACTCCACATAACTGAGAAGTTAACTCAACACAACTAGTAAGCTAACTCCACACAACTAGTACACCTAAGCAAGCTAACCCAACAAGTGTAGGGATAACACAAGTGTAATAATTATCCTAATAAATAAATAAAAGGATAAATAATAACCTACACTAACACCCTCCCGTAAACATAACTTAGGTGGGTAGAAAAGAAGGTGAGTCCCAGAAATAAGGCCTAATGAGGTACCCACATACAAAAACTTGGAAAAATGGACACCATAAGGTACCCAAAACTAGTAATAACAAAGTAGAGAGCAAAATCTTGCTGCAAGATATCCTCAGAAGCTCGACTCCAAAAACTCATACAATGCTAAAGTGTGGTGCACACTATGGTTTGATCCACCGCTTGATCATATAACTCAAAAACAATCGACACTTTGGCTTCACTGAATAGCTCCATGCAGGAGATCGATGGAGTGATGTTGAAAATACAAAAAAACTAAACATAATTTGATCAATCTACTACAAATAGGTGTGTGACACGATCAAAGAACAACCAAGGCAACAAGGCAAGGAAATGACACAAGATCCAAATAAATAGGAGTGCCATGATCCAAGAAAATCCAAGGTAACAAGACAAGGAAATGAAACCTGAAGAAGCAATATCAACACCACACCCTCCCATACTGCTGAATGGGTAGAGTGACACCACATATCTGTATGAGTTGTCAAAATCAACTACTCGAACACTGAAAAACTAACACTAGGCTCCACCAAAATAGCTCCCCCACAAGAGAGACTATCAACATGCCAAAAAAAGTGTAAAAATACAGATCCAAAATATCTCAACAAACAAGAGATATATAAATGTATACACCCATAGATACAAGAATGCAATACCCAAAATTTTAGGACATCGGGCTCAACCGAAATTACATCCACAAGTGATCACAACACCCTCCCGAATTTAGCACTTTATAATTAAGTGCATGTAAATATTACAATGAGTAAAAGTACCTTTTACATTTGAAATATGTGTATAAAAATGTCACCAATGCGTAGATCTTGAAAAAATACACAATTTCAAAAAAAATCACCTTAATCCAAGCTACGGATCAAAAGTTATGAGCTCTACAAGGTTTTGCTATTAAAATAATATTTTAATGTTGATCTTTTTAAAGGTACACGTGACACCCAAATGTCCAAAGGGTAAAAGAGTGCATCCACATGATACATGCTTGCGACCAAAGGATAAAAGCCTGCACTTCCTAAAACCTAAATGTCCAGAGGGTAAATCATTGAATTCGTAGAGGGTACACGTTAATATCTAATGGATAAAAAGACTCGCATCCAAAATAAAATATCCAGAGGGTAAAAGAATGCATCCGAAAAGGTACACGCTAATATATAAAAGAATGTACCGATACGGCATCATCATGTCCCATGGTAAAAGATCGCATCCAAAATTAAAATATCCAAAGGGTAAAAGAATACATCCTAAGGTATACACTTATATCCAACGGATAAAAGAATGCACCTGAGGGTACATATATGCGTCTAGTGGATAAAATACGCATCCAAAACTAAAATATCTAGAGGGTAAAAGAATGCATCTAAAAGGTACATGCTTATATCTAATGGATAAAAGAATGCACCCAGATTTGATTGTCTCAAAACATGGTCAAGTTGTTTTTTAGGGTTTTGGTACCTAAAATCTAATGCCACACTCCGTTTTGCATAAAAATGCATTTTTAATCTAATTCTAAATACATGAAAATAATAAACCCTTGTTTGTAAAGAAAAACTTATAGATGGATGTCTACATCATCTATCGCTCTGATACCATAAAAGAACGATAACCAGATCATACCAAGCCAAGAACACAGATGCTAATCAAACACCACGATCAATAAGATGAAAGAAATTCACCAAAATAGCTTTACATAAAACCTTTGCAAACAAATGAGCAACAATATCATATATTATAATGGAACTCAATGCAATACAATGAGAATGGGCCTTTCTTAAATAGGCAAGGAATAACAATCTAAGAACCAGTCAAGGTCGTAATCAAGCCATAAATCAAGGAAATAACTAATCATCAAAGAACTAGTCAAGACCATAGATTTAGGAAAGAACTAGACATCAAGGATCTAGTCAATACCATAGATCAAGGAAAGAACTAGTCAATACCATAGATCAAGGAAAGAACTATACCTAACAATTAGATAATATCTCCTAATATCTAAATAAGATAAAATAAATATCCACACACATAAGTGGGTGAGGATAAATACAATAAAGGTAAATAAAGTACCTAGGTGAACATGAGCTAAGGTAAATACCTACTCTAACACCCCCTCAAGTGAAGTTAGGGGCCAAAATAGAAGTGGCATGTCCACAATATGAGTCTCGACAACTAGGCTTGATGAGGTACTCATGTACAATAACTGGGAAAAAGGGACACCGTAAGGTACCCAAAACCAGTAATAACAAAGTAAAGAGAGTAAAAACCCGCTCCAAGGCATCCCAAGAAGCTTGGCTCAAAAAAATCATACAATGCTGAAGAAGTTTGGTGTGCACTATGGTCTAAATCCACTGCTTGATCACAAAACTCAAAAACAACTGACACTAGGTTTCACCAGAATAGCTCCATACAAGGAGACTGTTAATGAGTGATGTCAAAAGTGTAAAAAAACCAAACATAATTTGATCAACTGATGTAAATAGGTGTGTCACGATCCAAGAACAATAACCAAAGCAACAAGGCAAGGACACAAACTCTAGAGTGTCACGATCTAAGAAAAGCCAAGGTAACAAGGCAAGGACACGAAACCCGAAGAAGTAGGATCAGCACCACACCCTCCCATACTGTTGAATGGGTGGAGTGGCACTAAAAATCTATATGAGTTGTCAAAACAACTATTCAAACACTAAAAACTAACACTAGAATGCACCAGAATAGATCCCCCATAAGAGATACATCAACATGCCAAAAGTGTCAAAAATATAGATACAAAATCTCTCAACAAACAAGAGAGATACACTACACCTGCTAAAGAAAAATGCTCAAAACAAGAAGCATCACAATGCATAAGGTATAGAAAGTGGAGCAAGAGGCCGAATGGTGGAGGAGCCATGCCTATAGAGTCCTCTCAATGAATGCCTATGTCGCCGCCATGAGTGATCAGATATCCACCCCAAATCAACATGGATGGATGAAGAAGATTCCTGCATATGACTTGGTGTAAAATGCACAATGGGTGCATGCAAAAGAACATCAGAATGTGTGTTAGGTTGATCATGTATGATAGCTGAAATCTCAGGTTTCTCAAGCCTGAGTGAAGGTACATAACTCATGTGTTGCTTATGATCTTCAGAAAGAGTCGAGCAAACAAAAAAAGGAGCTCTATCAATGTGTGATCCCAATGAAGTATCTTCTCGAAAACCAATGTCATGATGAGAATTCCACTTAACATGTGGAATAGAGGAAACAATACCCTGTGAATATCTTCCAATGACTTCCTAGTAAGACCCATAGAACGGAGCATGCGAGAACTAAATGTAGTGGTATGCTTTCAAAAAAGCCATGCAGCTGATGAGAAGTAGGATACACAACATGTGGTACTGTAATAGGCACGATGTGAAGAGCATGTAATAACAAGCTTCATAGGTGTATGAACATCAAGAGAAGGAGGAAAAAACTCAAAGATTGTATATATCAATGTCGGTGGGTTCGGGAGTAATACTATAAGTGGACTAGAACATGGATATGGCTGTCCACAATATGATGGTGATGTTGTAGGCTAGCAAGTTTATTTTGCAGGAAGTGTATTATTGTATCCTTATCGTGAATGAGTGATTGTAGAAGAGAATTTCACTTCTTGAGTGATCTATTTTCTTCCACAAATTTTACAATATCCTCTTGAAGTCCACACACTTCAGAGAAAAGCATATCATTCTCATAATCCATGATAGAGAAGAGTTTAACTCCCAAAATTTAGGACGTCGGGCTTAGCTGAAATTGCATCCATAATTGATTACAACACTCCTCCATATTTGGCACTTTATAATTATAGTGCAAGTCTCAAAATAAATATTTCCAATGGAAAGAACATGAAAAAAATAAGCACTTTTGCAAAAAACAACACTCAAAACCAAGTTACTGAGCAAAAGTTACAAACTTTTCAATATTTTGCTCTGTTATTTATTTTAGCTTACCACTAAAACAAAATTTAATGTTGTTTCCTCCACCACACAAATAGAATTAAAAGGGGTTGAAGTTAAGCACCTATCACAAGCCTTAAGCCCTCATATGACCATACCATATGACCAGGGGCTAAGGATTTCAATGAGTATTGTGCAACTTAATATTCTAGGGTGTGTCACTTGTTTTCAAGAAAGTCACATCCAACTGCTTCTTCTAGTAAAAATTACTATTTTTGGACTGTGTGGATAGTGACCTATGTTTTTTGAAAATAAAGTCTCCAGATTTTCCCAAACCTGAAAAATATCTACCTCACCAGAACAAAACCCAGTTTAGATCTCGAGAAATCCAAAAAACCCAGAAAAATATTTCCATGTTTTCTTTTCGGTATGGTCTGAATCCCGAGGTGAACTTGTGCATTTCATTATAACCACAAAAAAAATGACTACCTCTAGAAATGGGTGAGTTTACATTCAATATTAGGGTTTTCCCACCTTCGATCCAATGGAAGCCTCTGTTTTACATAAAACCACACACAACAACAAAATACGAACAAATCCCAAATATATGAATATATAAAGAATTTATTTGCAAAATAAAACTTATAGACGGATGTCAACAACAATCTCCAGCTCTAATGCCATGAAAGGAATGATAAAAATATTGTTCCAAGCTACAATATTAGATGATAATAGCACACCACATTAGATTTACAAAAATAGATGAGCTAAAATACCATATATGGAAATCCATCATAATCCATAATACTCAATACATTACAATAGAATGACTTGAATTATTTGATAAGAAAGATGTATATATAGGAGGAGGGAAGTGCAACTACTACCTAAATTAGTGGTGAAGAACTCCCACTAACTGATATTGGTAGTTAAGTTAACTCCACAAGACTAGTAAGTTAACTCCACATAACTAAGAAACTAACTCAACACAACTAGTAAGCTAACTCCACAAACTAGTACACCTAAGCAAGCTAACCCAACAAGTGTAGGGATAACACAAGTGTAATAATTATCCTAATAAATAAATAAAAGGATAAATAATAACCTACACTAACATAACCAAACATTCTCAAGCACTCCAACAATCCCACAAACCTTCCAAACAATCCTCAAAACAACAGCACCTCCCTAAGACCAAGTGAAATCCCCCAAAACAAGACATAAGACTCCAATTTATAGAAAAACTCAAGGTAGAGGATCTCATAGATCATGTTATGTGGCATGATCCATCCCCAAAAGTAAGCCTAATCCCCAAACATGACATAAAATCCCTTACAAAATCACATGGGTCATCCTTACAAACCATCAATTCACATTTTTGACAAGACTTAACCTATACTCATCCCATTTCCCAAAATCCTCACACAAAAATAAATAAAGAAATTAGAAAATAAAATAAATTGTGTACATCCACAAAACTTGATTTTTAAGAAACCAAAAATGTCACTTCATCAAATAATCATAAATAATCCCAAATCCCAAAATTCAAAAAAGAAAGTACTTAGAAAATATCATCTTGAAAAGAGAAAAATATCACAAGCCATAAATGATGTACAAAAGAGCCTTTAAGTGCCAAAGTGTCATAAAAATGTGTCATAAAAGGTGTAATGGAGAGTTTTGGAGTGTGGGACAAGATTTACTTGTCCCACACACCTTCCAAAATTTCCATCAAAGACCAAATTCGAGTTTTCCATAAATGGAAAACTTTTCAATCCACAAAACATGGGTCTAACATCCCAAAAATAGAAAGAGGTTAATTTGACAATCCAACTTACAAATTTATTAAATCAAATTATTAAAGATAGAAACTATTCAATCTAAGGTTAAAATGAAAAGGAAAATAAATTTAAAACAAGCAATAAAAGGAAATCATTAAAACCAAGGTCACATTACACAAATACATTCCCTAACTAATTTTCCGAGCTCGAGTGACCCATTGTTGGCTAATGATCCCCGTGTGAGTTAGTCCCCATTCATCCTCTTTTGTTTGTTTTATTTTATTTTGTTTATTTTGGTATTAAATCTCCTAAACACATGTTCGTCATCTGCACACTCAACAAACATATCATACATGCCCGAAATGATATAAATAAATCAATTGTAATTATTACACAAATACACACACATTGTCACACATACATCAAACAATTTACACTACTATATATATATATATATATATATATATTATATCAAGATAAATTTCTCAATATCCAATAAGTTTCAATAGAACACACAAACTAATTTTACTTGCATCAATTATCCATTTACTTGTTATTCACTATTCATCATTCAATCTAATAAAATACACATGCACATCAAATTATAACAATTAAATTTCATTAATAAGTTTATATAAGTCTAAAATCAACCATGTTTCCATAATATAACTACAAATATAACTCATGCTTACAACCAAATTAAAATATATATAATTCATATTCCTACAACATCAACTTATTATCTATCAAAATAACACTATACAAGTAGGTCATGTCATATCCATATTATTCAAGTCATAAGGTTGGAACCTCATGCTAATACAATGTATACCGAGAGTTATATTAAATAAACGATAATATGGAAGAAAATCTATCTAAACAATATTGAAGGGAAGTGGGCAATACACATCTATTCTTCTTGCTTTCTCTGCTCTTCTCTTTTTTTTCTCTATCTCTTCTTTTCTTCTTTTGTGGCTAAACAACTTCCACAAATCTCTTATTTCCTCTTCTTCGTCCATCATATCTCTATGACAATTTTGTTTCATCTTGATGTTTCCTCTACACCTTATGTTGGCCTCACCAGGGTCTTTTGGTGTCTTCACTCTCTCTTTCATCTTCACACTTCTCTTCTTCTCACTCTTCACCTATCACTTCATTCACCACACACACACAATATATTAGACACAAAAGCATACATTCAAATATAAATAATAAATAATAAAAATAACTCCATGATTTGATACCAAAATTATGTAGAGAAAACAATTTTTCATCATGCATTAAAAAATTTAGGAGAAATAATCAACAACCTTACTCACAACTCTGCAAATTAGGATGTTGTCTAAAAGTCCAAAATGGATCTACTATGAAATTTTTGACTTATTTCACCTTAGGATGCTTTTTTCAACACCATACCCTATCGAATATTCTTCATACAATGTAAATTAAATCATCAAATAGATCATCATTCATTCAAACTCTTCTCGAGACTCACCTTTCTTGACTTTCTCTTCTTCTTGCTTCACTAGCTCTAAACACAAAATAGAACCTTCTTGCTTCTCAAGTCTCATTGTAGGTCCTCCACTTCTAATCCCTACTTAGACACCTAAAAAGGTGTTATATTGATCATAAAATGAATTCAAAATAACCAAAAACACAAAACTCCTCTCTTTTCCTCTCTATCTCAGTTTTCTCTTTCTTTCTCACAATGCTCTGATTAGCTTTGGGACAATCGTATGTCATGCATAAATTCATATACTATTTTCAAATAATTATTTAATTAAACACCCAATTGTACAATGGTCTCACACAATTTTAGAATCTAACTTCCCAAAACATGTGAGTTATTCTCATTTTACTAGGCCTGAGTAGGATTTCGTGCTCACATAACAGGGTCATGACTGAGTTTTCATAACAAATTTTGATAAACACATAATATAGAAAAATTGTTAAAAAAAACTTGCATAAGGTCATCATCCTTCCATAGTCCAAATTTCATATCATTTGGAGTTTAAATAAAATATTTTTGGTGACTATCCTGAGACATATTAAAACTTATATACACAAATACACACAATCACTAGTTTCTTCAAACTTTGTCAAAATAGGGTATTAGAGCCTTACCATCCTAGGGAATCCATCATCTCACTTGCACTTTGAGATCTATTAGATTGATTAATTTATATTAATCCCAAATAAGGAGAATATCAATTAAACAATGCACTAGCAAAAAAAAATCTTGTCATGTACAAAATATGAAATTATTGTCTCATAATTGTAGTACATACAAATCTTGCTACTCCATCCTTTCCCCTACATCATATTCCTTGAGGAATGATTTCAAATTACTCTCTCCTTCTCCAATATTTTAATTCTCTCTCCATGTAAATTCATCTTCTTTATTCATAACTCCCTTTTTTTGACTCGTGGACTTCCCATATATCTTTTCTAACTCCTTGAATTTTCAAATTCCTATAACGACTCATGATATACCTCCTACCTCATTTTACATTATTTTTCATTTCATGGAATTTAATAATTTCTATTACCTATGAAAAATTTACTAGACACCTACTCACCCTTTTAAAACTACCTTTCAAACTCAATATTCACTTTTCCATGTTTTTATAATTTAAATCCCTTTTTGGAGGGAAAATGTAACAAGGAGGAAAATTAAAATTTTGAACATTATTAACATCTTTACATGACTCTCATTGGTTCCCTAAGACTCCTAAAAAACTCAAATAATATAATATCATGACAAGGATTAAAATTATCACCTCAATGTTTCTTACACCCTAATAATCCCGCATCATACTCTAGGGGTAGGAAAAGTTGGACTCCATAGATTGTTTTCTTATTCTTCTTCCACTTTATTTGCATCCTTAAATTCCTTATTTTTCTTCTATTCTTGAGCTCATCCTCATGTTATTTAGATTTATTTTCTCTTTTACTATTTTTCTTGATTCCTTGTTTGCTTGCTTTGTCACCTTCTTGCTTCATTCTCTCTCTTTCTTCACCTTGGTATTCTTCTTCTTCATCATTCAGTTGCTTTTCTTCTTCATTGTCACACTTTTTTCATCTTTCTCATTCATCTCCTGATCTATACCTGCACATAAAAAGCTAAAAACCACCTTAGAATGCAACAATAGTAGACAACTAGTCTTTTTCTTGTCTTCTCTCTTCACCATCTTGAATTCTTCACCCTTTCTTTAATATTCCTTTGCTAAGATCATTGTTTTTTACTACAAGTTATCAGTTTCTTGAATTATTTATTCTTCTTGGATTTCCATCTCACCTTCATCTTCATTATCTTCTTCATTTTCCCTTGTTTCTCTAACATTTTCCTTAGCTTAGACCTCATCTTCTCTACTTAACCAGCTCCATGTGCTTGTGAGAGATCTATAAGATCCTCTCATCACACTAACTACTGCACTTTCACCCTTAACTAACCTATAGTGATCTTGCAGACTTATCACAAACTTCCTCTTTTTTCTTTTCTTCACTCTTGTTCTCTATCTCTTAATTCAAGGCATCGCTTCTTTCCTTTTGTTCTTCACCTTTGGTACCTGCATTCACACATATAAAGAAACAATCAGATTTAAAACTTGGAGGCCCTTGATCCTCTTAAAAATATCCATCAATGAGCTCTTCCTCTTCATCACTTTTTTTCTCTGCTTCATCACTCTTTTCTTTATCCTCTTTAAGGAAAGCTAAGAATCTTGCAATCACTTCCTCCTTATTTAAAATATGATTTTTTCATACACTATCTCTTTTTTAACTTCTTTTTCTTTTTCTCTCGTATCCTCTTTTCTTCTTGCTTTAACTTCCCCTCTTCACTCTTGATCATAATTTTTATCTGCGATTTCTGATTTATTCTTATAATCTATATTATAATCCATTTAGCTTTCCTCTTCATCACAAACTCAAGTCCATAGCTCTCCTTAAGCTCATATCTCATCATTCCAAGCTTCATCATTCTTCAAGTTGCTCTATGTCCCTTTTTAACTCTGCCATCTCTTGTTGAGATTATGGAGCTTAATTACTTCACAAATAACATCTTTTACAACTTGTAGGTTTAAAAATTAATCAAATCGGTCAACTAGTATGAATCGACATTAGTTGGGGTATCCAGGTGTCAGTCTCCTATGTGTGAAATATTTTTATTTAAGTCGAAAGGATTAGATCTAACCTTTGATTAAAAGGTGATCTAAGGGTTGTAATTGTATTTCTTAAGTGCCTAATTTTGTATATGCTTATATAAGCTAGAAAGCTAGGGTTAGAAGCCAAAATTAGAAGAATTGTAAGAAGGAATTCTTGGAGAGAGAGAAAAAGAATCTTGTGATGAAGAAATTACTGTACATCCAAATAAGGTGTGGAAGATTACAGATCTTCATTGTATATCCTCTGTAAAGCTTTAAATAATATATTGGTTGTTTCTTGGTGGATGTAGCCCACACTGGGTGAACCACATTATATCTTGTGTATTGTTCTTCTAGTTTATTTCTATATTTATTTCTTGTATGCTTAGATATGATATATATTTATACAACTGGTGTGATTAACCCCAACAACTAGTATATGATATTTTGTTTGAGGGTTTTGTGTGTTGACATATTTACTCACAAAGGGATTTTTGATTGAGTGGGAGCTACAACAATGGTAGAAGATGGAAAATACAGAGTTGAGAAATTTTACAGGCCGTAATTATCAATTATGGAAGATGCAGGTGGAAGATTATCTGTATCAGAAATATTTATATTTACCATTGGATGAGAAGGCAAGACCTATAAAGATGACTGATGAAGAATGGAAAATTCTTGACAGAAAGGCTCTGGGATCTATAAGATTGAGCATGACAACATCTGTGGCTTTGAATATTACCAAAGCAAAAACCACAATAGATTTGATGAAATCTTTAGCTAATTTATATGAAAAACCAAGTGCTTCCAATAAATTTTATTTGATGAAGAAATTATTTAATTCTAAAATGCAAGAAGGTGGATCTGTATCAAACCATTTAAATTATTTTTGGTCTATTGTAAATCAATTAAAATTAGTTAATATTTTGTTTGGTGATTAAGTAAAAACACTTTTATTCTTATGCTCTTTTCCATATAGTTGGACTTGGGATAACTGTTAATGGTTGTTAGTAATACAACGTCTGCTACTAATATTTTAAAGTTTGATGATGTGTTTAGTATAATCGAGAATGAAGAAATACGTAGGAAAAATACATGAGAATCATCATCTGGAAATGCTTTGAATGTAGAAAGAAGGGGCAGAAGGAGAGATCAAAGAGTAAGAATAATGGGGAGAGAGATCAAAGAGTAAGAATAATGGGAAATCAAAGTCAATAAATGGTAGATCTAAATCCAGTAGGTATAGGAATAACTAAATGGCAGATCTAAATCCAGGAGGTAATTGTGGAAAGAAAGGACATACAAAGAATGATTGTTGGTTCAAGGAAAACAAAGAGAATGTACAAGAGAAAGGTAAAGAGGAAAATGTGGGAAAAAAGTGTTGCATCTGGTATTAAAGAATACCCTTAGAGTAATGCAAGATGAAAATACCCTTATTCTATCCTTGGATAATAAAATTGAATCTTTGGTTTTATATTCAGAGTTTCTTTCCATGGTACCCCCATAATAATAAATGTTACACTTTAATTATTTATCAATAGTTCTTCAAATAATTAAAATGGTGAAATAATATCACTTGTGTTGAAAAACATACTCAATCCTAGTTTTCTACCATTGGTTAAGAATATCTTGTTTTTTATTGAAAAAGTTAAGAATATTTTCTTAATTGAGTTTCAAAATTAAACCTTCATTTCCATTGGCCCACCTCTCAACCTACCCAAATACTGATTGAAAATATTAATAAATTAAACCCCTTTCACCCCCCTCATGTCCCTAATTTCAAATTACCTTACCCGTCTATTTATTTTCAAATAAAATTATGTCCAGGAAAATTTTGGGCATGTTTATTTAGGAGATGATGAACGATGCAATATTACTTTATAAAGGGGAAGTTCATCTAAATTTTTTTAATGGAAATACATGGATAATTAAAGATGTGAGGCATTTGCCAAGCCTTAGGAGAAATCTAATTTCTATAGGACAACTAGTTGAATCTGGTTGCATGGTTACATTCACAACCGACTCTTAAAAATTTACCAAGGGAGATCTTGTTGTGGCAAGAAGCAAGCATTTCGAAGATAGGAACCTTATATTTATCTACTTGTATTACTGATTCCTTTTATGCGCTATCTACTTCAAATTCATATGAAAGCATATGGCATAATACTTGAATGGGCCATATGAATCAAAAAGCAATGTAGATCTTAAAGGCTAAGGGTAAGTTATCAGATTTGAAAGATGTAGATATTGATTTACATATGAGTAAAAAGCATTGTATATTTAGAAAGAAAAAGAGAGTAGATATTTCTCAAAGTAAAAAGGGTTGGGGTAAAAATGAGGATAAAAAATTGGAGTTTGTGCACTTAGATGTGTGGGGAACCACCCAGGTAGCTTCGCATGGAGGATCCCAATATTATGTGACTTTCATTAATGATGCCACAAAAAGCTATGGGTTTATCGTACTAAACGTAAATATTATGTTTTTGAGACTTTTAAAAGATGGAAATACCTTGTGGAAAATGAATCAAATTTAAAACTAAAATGCCTTGGATCTAACAATGGTGGTGAGTACTTTGCGTGAAGACTTTCAATAATTATTGTTCGAGTGAGTGGAATACGTAGAGAAAGAACAATTAATAAACACCACGGGAGAAAATGTTTTGTAGAAAGAATGAGTAGGATAATCATAGAACGTGCAAGAAGCATGAGGATACATGTTGGATTACCCTTGCATTTTTGGGTAGAAGTAGTAGACACGGCGGTGTATTTACTCAACCATGGGCCTTCAAGTGTATTGGATGGTGGAATAACAGAATATGCTTGGACTGGAAAAGAGGTGGATCTTTCTTTTCTTAGAGTATTTGGTTTAGAAGCTTTTGTGTATGTTGATAAAGAAAATAGAAAAAGTTGGATGCTAAATCCAAGAGATGCACTTTTATTGGTTATGGCTTTAGTGATTTTAGATTTCGATTTTGGGATTTAGAAGATTCTAAGATTGTTAGGAGTCGTGACGATAAATGGAATGAAAGGAGAATGTACATGGATAAAATTTTGATACCAAAGATGAACCAGTGGAAGAGTTTGTGGAAGAAAATGCATTCTCGGATTTAAAATAGTCATCTATAGGTATCGACGTCGTTGAGGGTAACCGATGTCGACATCCCGAACCAACGCCACGGTCACTATCAGAGGTGGATACTAGTGTATAGGATGTACAAATTGATACTTCAACACCCCATATATTAGTAAGAAGGTCACAAAGGGTAAGTAGACCTCCAAAAATATTTACACCTTCCTTATCTTATTTATTATTAACTAATAGTGGTGAACAAGAAATTTTTGAAGAAGCAATCAATGTAGGGTGAGACTCATAAGCAGTGGGAGAATGACATAGATGAAGAGATGGACTCTTTGGAACAAAACCGACATGGGATTTTGTCAAGTTTCTAGTAGGTAAAAGGACATTTCAAAAAAATGGGTTTAGAGGATCAAGGAAGAAGAGGGTGGACAGAAAAATAAGGCAAGGCTTGTGATAAAAGGATTTTCACAGAAAGTAGGTATTGAATTTAGTGAGATTTTTTTCTCCTATAGTAAAAATGAATTCCATACGTAATCTATTGAGTTTAGTTGCAAGTAAAAGATTTACATTTAGAACAACTTGATGTTAATATGGCTTTCCTTCACGGTGATTTAGAGGAAGAGATATATATGCAGCAACCGCTTTGGTATGAAGTCAAGGGTAAGGAGAAACTTGTGTGTAGGTTGAAAAAGAGCTTGTATGGGCTCAAACAAGCCCCAAGGAAATGGTATATGAGGTTTGATAGTTTTATGCATGAGCATGGTTATATGAGATGCAAATATGACCATTGTATTTATTTCAAGAAGATTGAAAATGGAAGCTATATTATTTTGTTACCGTATATAGATGATATGTTTATTGTATGATCTAGTATGCAGGATATTGTTAAGCTTAAAAAAAGTTAGCTCATACATTTACGATGAAGGATTTAGGAGCTGTAAATAAAATCCTTAGCATGTAAATTCTTAGAGACATGAAGAACAAGAAATTGTATTTATCTCAGGAACATTATATCAATAAGGTGTCGGAAAGGTTTAATATGCATAATTCAAAACATGTAAGTACACCTATGGCTATACACTTCAAATTACACAAGATCAGTGTCCTACATCACAAGAGGAGGTCAAGTACATGGCATGGGTTCCATATGCTTCAACAATTAGAAGTATCATGTATGTTATGGTTTGTACCAGACCAGACATTGCATAGGAAGTGGGAGTTATGAGTAGATTTATGGCCAATCTAGGTAAAGAGCATTGGAAATCAGTCCAATGGATTCTCAGATATTTGAGAGGGACATCCAACATGCAGTTATGTTATGGAGGGTTAGATACTTCTTTATGTAGCTATGTTGATTCAGATATCATTGGAGATTTGGATGGTAGGAGAAACACCACTGGATATGTATTCATAGTAGGTGGGAAAACAATTATTTGGATTTTGAGATTATAGAAATATTGTGGCCTTGTCTACTATAGAGACTAGAAAGGATATGATATGGATGAGAAGGTTCATAGAAGATTTGGGTAAGGAGAAAGAGGATTGCATATTATACAGTGATAGTCAAAGCATGATTCATATGGCAAAGAACTCAACATTTCATTCAAGAACGAAACAAATTCAATTGAGATATCACTTCATACGGTAGGTGTTGGAAGATGGGAGATGAAACTGGAGAAAATTCATATAAATAAGAACCATACGTATATGCTAAAGAAGTCGTTGGAAAAGGATAAGTTGGAGATACACTCCACTTCTGTTGGCCTTTGAGTTTGAGACTTGAAGAGGAAGAAACAAGCCAATGAAAGGATTCAAGGATGGAGGTGTATGGTGTAGTGAAGCAATTTATCTCTAAGTGGGAGATTGTTGAGATTGTGGAGCTTAATTTCTTCACAAATAACATATTTTACAACTTGCAAGTTTACACAAGAATGGCAGACATTAGTCGGTGACGGACGTCGGTCAGGCTAGCATGAACTGACATCGGTTGGGGTAACAAATGTCAGTCTCATGTGTGTGAATTTTTTTATTTAAGTCAAGGGATTAGATATAACATTTGATTAAAAGGTGATCTAAGGGTTGTAATTGTATTGCTAAAGTGCCCTAAGTTTGTATATGCTTATATAAGCTAGAAAGCTAGGGTTAGAAGCTAAAATTAGAAGAATTGTAAGAAGGAATTCTTGGAGAGAGAGAAAAAATGAAGCTTGTGAGGAAGAAAGTACTGTACATCAAAGGGTGTGGAAGATTATAGATCTTCATTGTATATCCTCTATAAAGATTTAAATAATATATTGGTTGTTTCTTGGTGGACGTAGCCCACACTGGGTGAACCACGTTATATCTTATGTATTTTTCTTTTGGTTTATTTCCATATCTATTATTTGAATGCTTAGATTTGATATATATCTGTACAATTGGTGTGATTAACTCCAATATCTCTTTCTTCATCCATTCTTCTTACTTTCTCTTCTCTTCTCTCTTCTTTTCTCTATCTCTTCTTTTCTTCTTTTTTGATAAACAACTTCCATAACTCTCTTATTGTCTCTTCTTGGTCCATCCTCTCTTTCTATGAAAAGTCTATTTCACCTTTTCTTTTTCTCTACACCTCACCTTGGCCTCACCACATATTTTTGTGTCTTCAACCTCTCTTTCAATTTCACACTTCTCTTCTTCTCTCTCTTGAACTTTCACTTCATTCACCACACACACTCACACAATATTTTAGCAATAAAAGCATAATTTCAAATATCAATAAGAAATCATAACAATAACTCCACGCTCTGATACCAAAATTATGTAAAAAAAAACATTCATAATGCATTCAAATAGTTATGATAAATTGTCAACAAGCTTAATCACAACTCTACAAATTAGGATATAGTCAAAATGCCCAAAATGGATCTACTATGCAATTTTTGACTTGTTTCACTTTAGGATGTTTTCTAAACACCATAACATGTCTAATACACTTCATAAAATGTAAATTAAATCATCAAATAGATCATCCTTAGTTCAAACTCTTCTTAGACTCACCTTCCTTGACTTGCTCTTTTTCTTGCTTCACTAGCTCCAAACACAATATAACTTCTTACTTCTCAAGTATCATTATAGCTCCTCCACTTCTATTCCCTACATATCCACCTCAAAATAGTGTTATATTGATAAAAATGAACTCAAAATAACAAAAACACAAAAACTCCTCTCCTTTCCTCTCTATCTCACTTTTCTCTTTCTTGCTCACAATGCTCCTATTAGCCCGAGATAGTCGTATATCATGCACAACTTCATATACATTTTTAAAACAAAAAATTCCTTAAAAAAAAAAATTTAAAATGGTATCGTTATTCTACCTTCAAAATGTAAGAACCTAAATTCTCAAAACACATGAGTTATGTTCATTTTACTAGGTTTGAGAAGGATTTCATTCTCGCATAACAAGGTCTCAACGGAGTTTTCATCACAACTTTTTATAAACATGTAATATACAAAAACTATTAAAAAACCACTTGTGTAAGGTTATAATCCTTCTACAATATGCATTTAAGATCATTTAGAGTTTAAAAAATATGGTGACTATTTCAAGACAAATTAAAACTTGCATACACAGTCATGCACACAATCACTAGTTTCTTCAAACTTAGTCAAAACAGGGTATTATAGCCTTACCATCTTGGATAATCAATCATCTCACTTTTAATTTGAGATATATTGGATTGAATGAATTCATATTAATTACAAAAATGAGAATATCAATCAAAAAATGCACTTGTAAAAGCAAAAACATTCTTGTCATGCAGAAAATATGAGATTTTTATCTCATAATTGCAGTACAAACAAATCTCATTAGTCCATCCTTTCTCCTACATCCTCTTACTTGAGGAATGATTCTAAATTACTCTATCCTTATCCTATATTCAAATTATCTCTTAATATAACTTCCTCTTCTTGATTCATAACTCCCTTTTTGTGACTCATGGACTTCCCATATGTCTTTTGTAACTCCTTAAATTTTCAAATTCCCATAACGACTCATGATATGCATCCTACCTCATTTTACATTGTTTTTCATTTCATGGAATTTAATCACTCCTATGACCTATGAAACCTCTACTAGAAACCTACTCACCCTCTTGAAAACTACCTTTCAAGCTCTTTACAAACCAATATCCACTTTTCCATGCTTTTACAATTTTAATACCCTTTTGGAGGGAAAATGTGACAAGGAGAAAAATTAAAATTTTGAACATTCTTAAAATATTGACATGAGTATCATTGGTTCCCTAACAAACCTAAAACACTCAAATAACCTAAGATCATGACAAGGAGGACAATTATCACCTTAATTTTTCTCGCACCCTGATGTTCTTACATCATACTCTAGGGGTAGGAAAAGTTTGACTTCATATCTTGTTTTATTATTCTTCTTCCAATTTATTTGCATCCTTTAATTCCTTCCTTTTTTTTTGTTCTTGAGCTCATCATCATGTTCTTTAGATTTATTTTCTCTTTTCCTAGCTTGCATGGTTCCTTTCTTTCTTGTTCTATCACCTTCTTGCTTCATTCTCTATATTTCTTCACCTTGGTATTCCTCTTCTTCTTCATCATTCACTTGTTTTTCTTCTTTAATGTCACCCTTTTTTCATCTTTCTCATTCATATCTTGGTCTATACCTGCACATACAAAGCTAAAAGCCACCTTAGAATGCAAAAATATTGGACAACTAGTCCTTTCCTTGTCTTCTCTCTTCGCCATCTTGACTTCTTCATCCTTTTGCTGATATTTGTTTGCTAAGATCATTGTTTCTATTCCAAGTTATTAGTTTCTTAACTTATTTATTTTTCTTGGATTTCCATCTCACCTTCATCTTCATTATCTTCTTCATTTAACCTTTTTCTATAACACTTTCCTTATCTTGGAACTCATCTTCTCCACTTAATACGGCTCCACATTCTTGTGAGATCTCTCCAAGATCCTCTCATCACACTAATTGCTGCAATTTCACCATTAACTAAACTATAGTGAGCTTGTAGTTTCTCAAAACTTCCTCTTTTTTTTTCTTTTCTTCACTCTTGTTCTCTATCTCTTCATTTAAGGAATCATTTATTTCCTTTTCTTCTTCACCTTTGGTACCTACATTCACACATACAAAGACACAATCAAATTTAAAACTTAGAGGGCCTTGAGACTCTTGAGAAGTGTTAAGTCTTGCACAATTATAAAAACACTGAATATAATTATAATTTAGAAACTAAATTATTCGGGATGTATTTACATAGATGGAGTTTACATTATATAGGAGGATGTTCTCCTTAATACAAGGAGTCAACATCAATCCTCAACAACCCACATATCTCTCTCCAATCCCTACAATCTCTCAAACTTATCCCTAAGATATCTCTCACACTAAAATAGTTATGTGAGTTGTTCTCACAACTCACCAATAATAAAACTATTACAACTATATTATTAATATGAGTTCTATAAACTCATTATTAATAATATTACATTTTATTTAATAATGTTACACAATATTTTGGTAACATTCACTCCCCTATTGTTAACATTATTAATTCCCAATATACACTCCCCTAATGTTGACATTATAGAAACAACAATCACACTTCCTTTTGTAGCTTGTCGCCCATGCGTGCTCATGATCTGGATGGTTTTGTAGGTCAACCAACAACTTGAAACAAAGGATGGTTTTATAGGACAACCAACAACCTAAAACAAAGGATGGTTTTATAGGACAACCAACAACCTAAAATAAAGGATGGTTTTACAAGAAAACCAACAACCTAAATATCATGTTGCTGCTTTTCCTTTGTGCTTTCATCTGTCCACTATGTCTTTCCTTCAGGGAATCATGTAGGAACCACTGCTTATTGAATACAAACTGAATAGAGGGAAAATTGAACATTGAGACCATGTTCCAGTTCCCCCCCTCAATGTGAAAATTTCACTTATTCAAATAGAACTCTGAAATCATACTGCAAATCTGAAATAAAATAAAACACACATACACACACACTGCCACCACAGCTTCATGCGGCCCCATCATTGGTGACTAACGAGAGGTTGCTTGATTGACCTCTACCCTCCGTTTCCTCCTTCCTCCATGAATATTTGTTGCTACCTCAACGGAATGCAAACATGAATCACATTTGTTTCCATATTTACGTTATTCTTTTCTTCCCTCCCGCAATGTGAATTTTTTAATTTTTCGACGTCGATAACACCAAAAATGCGTCCGTAAGGCAATTTTTTTATTTTACAATATTTGACTCTTTGAATTTTACAATGACTTAATTTTTCTATATATTTTTTTTTGACTCTTCTGATAACACTTTTGATGACTCACTATAAAAATAGACACACAAATTTTGATAATAACGACAGGAGATAACAACTCTATCGACAATAACTAATGACCCTTTTTTTAAATACATTGACCATAGAACATGTATAAACAATATAACGACACTATATAAAATTTCTTGACTCAAATAATTTGAATAGTCATAACACATTTGACTACGACCGCTAAAACTAAAACTAATCAACTTACACTATATAACTAATAAATATTGCACAATTATCTCTAACTAAATCAATCAACCCAAACAAGATATGAAGGAATATACACAAAACTATAAACTACTACTTCGACCAGGTGTCGTCTATTCTGAGTTAGATGTGATGGGACTGCATGTACGATTTGTGCTCAAATATAACCCCCAACAAATAGCCACACCTTTCTTCTACTAGGCCGCACTCAGACTTATTTTCTATCTATTGACAACTCTATCAACGTGCATATCCAAGTGGAAAATTCACAAGCAAGGTGGTGGTGTTTTTTGTGTGTTGTCTCTATATGTCAATGGTTTGGGCTTATCTTTTGTGGAAATACCCGAGGAAGCTCTAAAGACAGAGCATACATGTGGGTCTTCGGAGAAGAATATCTGATATAAAATAACGGAGAGTTTGATCCACGAGAAAGATGTGTGTAGAGGAATGAGTCAAGGGGGAAATCACCGTGTTGTGGTGTCCAGGCGTTGTAGGAAAACCTTGAAGAAATCACATCCGAGATAGTGGATGGGAGATCACCTTGGATTCTTGCACTTTCATTAATGCAAAACAAAATGAAAAGAAGCAGATCACAGACTTGCAATGGCCAGAGAATTACATGATGCCATTACAACTGTATGGACCCAAACACGTCAATAGAGGCTCAAAATTTCGAGATAGATTAGACATGTCACAACATTCCACATCACTTAGCTGAGCGTGCTCAGGAAATTGAACAGGTATATAACACAAATCTGATGGTCGATGAATACATTTGACAGGTATATGGAGGGTCTAAACACAAATCACCAATCACATTGACACGTTGACGTCTTGCAAGGAAACTCACCACTTGATCAAAAAATGGAGGATCAATGTTGAGCTATCAAGATTCTCAACAATAGATGTGGTGGATCTGAAAACACCGAGAAGCTCTTGCAAGGATGAATTTGTAGCCACGTGAGTTGAATATTTGAAATGATGAGCTATCCAATAATGTCAGAATTTAGATCCCATGCAATGATATGATCTTATAAATCAGTCTGCAATTGAACCCAAGACTATCTCATGCAAAACTTAATGTAGATATGATGTGTTGAAAAGTGGACAACTGTCTAAATAATAAGGTCGATTCACCACAATAAGGTGCTACGAGAAATGAATACACAACGTACAGATCTCAGATGGAAGATGTTTTGGATGCTTTAATAATATCCCATGAACAAGGGCGAGACTATCTATGCATCCGCCCCTCAATAAATCATAAATATTCCATGATGATAATATATTCTTTCTTCACAAGATTTGATGTCCCTCTGATACCACTATTAAATACTTGCACAATAATAAAAACACCGAATATAATTATAATTTAGAAACTGAATTATCCTGGATGTATTTACATAGATGGAGTTTATATTATATAGGAGGATGTTCTCCTTAATACAAGGAGTCAACATAAATCCTCAACAACCCACATATCTCTCTCCAATCCCTACAATCTCTCAAACTTATCCCTAAGATATCTCTCACACTAAAATAGTTATGTGAGTTGTTCTCAAAACTCACAAATAATAAAACTATTACAACTATATTATTAATATGAGTTCAATAAACTCATGATTAATAATATTAAATTTTATTTAATAATGTTACACAATATTTTTTTAACAAGAAACTCCATTAATGACCTCTTCCTCTTCATCACTTTTCTCCTCCACTTCATCACTCTCTTCTTTATCCAATTCAAGGAAAGCTCAAAATCTTGTAATCACTTCCTCCTCATTTAGAATATGAGTTTTTTCATACAATATCTCTTTGTCAAATTATTTTTATTTCTCTCTCATCCTACTTTCTTCTTGCTTTAATTTCCTCTCTTCATTCTTGATCATCTTATTTAGCTTCAATTTCTAATTTATTCTTATAACCTACATTATAGTTTTGACAATGAATACTTGAAAATAATATTTGACATAGAAGCTTTGCATAGAAACAAGACGGTGCTTGTATATTTTATTAATATCAAATTCAAGAATTACAAACAAATGAGAGAGCTGCAATATTTATAGATATTGGACAAATTCTATCTCATCCACAATATATGGAAACAAATCATCTAATCTGAGAAAATATGCAGAAATAACATATTGCCCCTAACTGCCCCTATTTCCCCTCATGGAAATCATCTGGGAACAAAATATGCAAGATAGAACATGATCCCACAAACATTGGGATGAGAACACTATCACTTAGTTAACTAACAACTAAGGATAACTAATACCTATTTACATAAGTTTAAAGTATTTAAATTAAATACTTTAACTTATTACATTTATTCAAATATCAACTAATGATGAATTAAGATAAGTTTTATTCCTAACATTCCCCCCTTAATTCAGCATGGTCTCAAGTGAATAGAGAGAAATTCTCTAAAACCCTCAAATTTACCTCAAGCAAGTGACTTTGTGAAGACATCTACACGTTGCATATCTGTTGGGCAATATTGGAGCTGGATGTTGTTGTTTTGAACATGTTCGTGAATGAAATGTACCTACACCTCAATGTGTTTGGTGCGCTCATGAAAAACTAGATTCTGAACAAGTTTTACTACTCCTTCGTTATCAACATGTAGGATAGTTGGATCTTTCTGTGGTATTCCCAATCCTTCAAGTATATGTCAGAGCCATATCGCTTCATAGATAACTCCACCTGCTGCATGATATTATGATTCTATGGAGGACCTTGAAACACAAGTTTTCTTCTTACTCCCCCATGATATCGGTCCAGATCCCAAAAAGAATACAAATCCTGAAGTGGATTTCCTATCATCTATGTTTCCTACATGATCTGAATCTGAATATCTTGTCAAGAAGAAGTTATTCTTCTTGTATTCTAGGCCATAGTCCATAGTTCCTCTAATGTACCTCAATATCCACTTTGCTACTTTCTAGTGAGAAACCCTTGGTTCTTGCATGAATCGTGAAAGATAGCTGACTGCATAGCTAATATCCGGCCTAGTGTAAGTCAAGTAGATGAGACTCCCGATCAATTGCCGATAGAGAGTTGCATTTACTTGTGGTGATGGATCTGTTCGAGATAGTTGAATTCTTGTCTCCATAGGTGTGGAAAATGGCTTACAATCCATCATATTGAATTTCTCAAGCATTGTCTTGGTGTATTTCAATTGTGACACAAAGATATGATTTTCTCTTTGCCAAACTTCAAGTCCAAGACAATAATGCAGAAGCCTGAGATCGGTCATGTCGAATGATCGTGTTAGATTAGATATTTCTTTGTTGACTCAATCATCCTCACTGATCCTCCAGTGATGACTAGATCATCGACATATACTACAATGATCACTATCTCCCCCTTGCTTTTTGAGATAGAGATTAGGATCATATGGACTCCTGTTGAATCCATGTTGAATGAGATGCTCATCATTTTTATGTACCATGCCCTGGGAGACTGCTTTAGACCATATAGTGATTTTATTAGTTTACATACCTTTTCCTCTTTACTTGGTATGACAAAACCTTCTGGTTGAGTCATGTAAACTTCTTCCTGTAAATCACCATTAAGAAAGGCACTTTTCACATCCATTTGGTGTATTTTCCAACCAAATTGTGCAACTAGAGTGAATATTAACCTGAAAGTTTTTATCTTAGTTGTGGGAGCAAAATTCTCCTCATAATCAATGCCTTCTTTTTGAGCATATCCCTTAGCAACTAGTCTAGCCTTATGTTTATCAATTTTTCCATCTACTTTGTACTTCATTTTGAAGATCCATCTGCATCCAATCAGCTTTTTCCCTGGTGGAAGATCTGTAAGTTTCCATGTATTATTTTTCATAAGTGACTTATATTCTACATCCATAACATCTTTCCAAGGTTTAGACTATAGGGATTTTGAAACTGGAAGGCTTAATAGTTTCAACAACTTTACCCATTAAGGCCAAATTGACCTCATTTTGAGCCATACTGCGAGTCCTCATTCCAGTGGTAGATGTGTTGGGGACACTATCCAATTTTGCATCTCTAATCATACTTGTATACCATTTAGGCATACTTTTTTGTGGTTCTTGTGGGAGGTTGAATTTCATTATCTTCCCCATCATCACTTTCATCATCAAAGTGATTACCATCCTCTGTTTTCACTTTGTAGGGATGATTTTTTCATCATGTGAGTATATGGAAGGAGCATCTTGCTTCTTTCTTCTCAAATAACTCAACATCCCGACTAGTGTATACCCTCCTTGTTTTTGGATCCATAAGTCTATAGCCAAGTGCTTCATCACTGTATCCCAAGAAGATAAGTTTTTCTGATTTCATATCAAGCTTAGTTCTTTGTTTCTTAGGAATGTGCATACTTGCTTTACATCCAAAAACTCTAAGGTGTGAAATAGATGGCTTATGCCCTGACCATGCTTCATGTGGTGTTACTCCATCAAGAGTTGCTAGTGGGAACTCTATTTAGTAAATAGACTACCATTTTAGCTACTTCGCCCAAAATGTTTTTGATAAACCTGCATCATCAATCATACATCACACCATTTCCATGATAGTATGATTTCACCTTTCAACAACACCATTTTTGTGGTGTGTGAGGAGGATCCATTTGACGATGAATGCCATGTGTTTTCAAAAATCATTGAACTCATTGTTGGTGTATTCTCCCCCTCGATCTGAGCGAGTGTGTTTTTATTTTCCTACCAGACTCTATTTCAACAAGGGCTTTGAACTTCTTGAAAGTTTCAAAAGCTTGGTCTTTTGTAGAAAGACAATATATCCACATTTTTCTTGAAAAATCATCAACAAAGAGCATGAAATATTGAAACCCAGAGTGGCTAGGTCTCATTGGTCCACACAAATCGGTATGCACCAAGTCAAGTTTTTCCTTAGCCCTAAAATGTACTATGTTTGAATGGTGCTCTATTTTGTTTTCCTGCCAAATAATGCTGACATTTATCTGTACACTTTTTAGAGGTGGTAAACCCCTAACCATGTCATATCGACGAAGTGTGTCAAGATAGCCAAAAATCACATGTCCAAGTCTTTGATGCCATAGTTGAGTTGATGATGTATCCTTGGCTACAAGTGCTTGATCATTTCGTTGAACAAAATCCAACTGAAACATTCTTCCCACATTCAAGATTTTGCAACAATTTTGGAGCTTTGTGACTTATCTCGAATTAGGCACATCTTTTTACCGCCTTTACAATCAAAGTCAATTTTGAGATTGTGATCTAATAATTGACTCACGGATAATAGATTTTTGTTAAACCGAGGACATAAAGAACATCTGTAATTTTACAAGTATGTTTGCCCAAGTGGTAGTGAAATGGAACCAATGCCTTCAACACTGTATGATGTATCATCACCCAAAGAGACATGATTTTTGTGGATGTTTTACTCATTGTGAAGAACCAATATTTCTTTCCTATCATGTGTCGAGTTGCACCTGAGTCGACATACCAAATTTCATTTGTAGAATTGGATACTTCATTTGACTGTGCAGAATAGAGGAAGTCATCATCATCAAATTGATCTTCCTGTTCGGCTACATTTCCTTGTTGAGTTGGTTTCTTCTTCCACTTTTGATAATTTTGTCCCTGTTTACTCTATTGTTGGCCTAATTTTGTTTGTTGGTAATCAATCTTTTTACCACTTGATGATCCTTGTTGGAATGTGTTGTACCAAAAATTTTTTAACTCATGTCCTTTTCGACCACAAATAAGACATTTTTGTTGGTCCTTTTGGCCTTGTTGAGTATTACCTTGCTTCTGAGGCTATTTACTAGACTTAGCTTTTTTTTTCCTTTTTGATTAGAAGCAAGTTCCTGCTCTTCAATTTTAATAGTTGAGTGAATAAATTCCTCTTGTTGTAGCATATTCACTAACTCTTCAAAAGTTTTGTTTGACCATTTATGTTTAACGTGGTCACAAAAATCCTATAAGGAGGAAAAGCTCTCAATACTATAGGCATGAGTGATGTGTCAGTTACTTCTTCTTCCAAAGCTTGAAGTGATGCATGCAAAGTTGCTACTCTTCTCAAAAACATTTCAACTTTCTCAATTGGTTGCATTTTTAAGTTTAATAGTTGACTTTGGAGATGAAGTATTGTGTTCTTATTTTTTGACTCATATACCATTTTCAACTCATCCCAAGATTCTTTTGCTGTTGTGGACTCACGAATATGAGGTTGTACCTCATTTGAAACCATAAACAAGATTATTAACTTTGATTTTTGATTTGCACGATCAAATGTAGTTTGTTGTGTAACATTTGTTGCAGATCTTGTTAATGTACCAGAAACAACGGTCCATAGATTTTCAAAATCAAGTTGTGTGTGAATTTTTGTTTTCCATGTTGGATAATTATCAAAACTCAAAAGTTGAGAATTTGGCAAAAAAAATTTGGTGTCATAATCATAGCCATTGTGAAAAGTGATAAATAGTAGAAGAAAAAATTGAACACTTTTCCCCCTTAAAACATGCACACCCCTCAAAAAGTATTATTTTATTTATTTTTGGGCTCCTTTTCAATTGTGTACAATGAATTTTTGGCACTATTGGCCCTATTATAAATTTGGCTATGTGGCCGATTTGCAAAAATAAAATGGCTCTCTTGGCTGATTTGAAAAAAAAAAAATAGGACTCTTTGGCCTCTTTTCAAATACAAAATTCTTATTTTTGCAATTTTTATAAAAACTATTAAAAACTAGACCAAGACGTAGAGCTCACAAAAACACACACTTTAAAAAAAAACACCTCAATCCGAGGTACCAGTTAAAAGTTATGCCTTTTTAAATTGTAATTTTAATATCTTTCTAGGCCCCTTTCCAAAAATGGAATTTTGTTTTTATACTTAGCTTATATGCGTGTATACATAATTTTTTTGTCCACCGTCAACCTTGTTTCCTCCACCTCCACCTCAATTTATCAGCTTTTATACATCTTTTCTTTTACTTCGTTCTGCACAGGGTTCACTTTTCTCCAACAACATTTTTTTTTTTTTTTCCTCTGTGAATTACAGGATCTGCGTGTGGGATGGGTGTGCAAATGGAGGTCGGTTTGCAAACAAGATCACTTGTTTTCTTCCTTTGGCCATCGCTTCTATTCTTTTGGCCGCTTTTTCCTCTGCTCCCATTTGTACAGGTTAGATGCTTGGAGACGTCAATTTCGAGATTGATCCAATGCCACAACTCACTGACAGGTCTAAGAAAACATAGATTAATAGAGGATAATGGGGGTCTCTTATTTTAGAGACAAAAAAACCCCAAAACAATTGCATATAAATTTTTCTTGAATGAAAAACAATATTTTTAATTCAAGAAGTGAGATTCAAACTATAAATTCAAAAATCACTTCACTGCAATTTTTTGCAGTACTTCTTTTGTTGTTGCTGGTGTGTGGAGTACGAGCAAGGGCTGTGTGAAGAGGTTGGGGTCAAATTTGGATCCTCCTAGCTCAAGCTTCTTATTCCTCCTCCCTCAAACTTCCTACACTCCCTAACACTCATAGGTTTAGGCTCTTCCGGCTCTGATACCAAATCTTGACAATGAATACTTGAAAACAATATTTGACACAAAAGCTTTGCACAAAAACAAGATGGTGCTTGTATATTTTATTAATATCAAATTCAAGCATTATAGACAAATGAGAGAGCTGTAATATTTATAGATATTGGAAAACTTCTATCTCATCCACAATATATGGAAACAAATCATCTAATCTGAGCAAATATGCAGAAATAACATATTGCCCCTAACTGCCCCTATTGCCCCTCATGGAAATCATCTAGGAACAAAATATGCAAGATAGAACATGATCCCACAAACATTGGGATGAGAACACTATCAATTAGTTAACTAACAACTAAGGATAACTAATACCTATTTACATAAGTTTAAAGTATTTAAATTAAATACTTTAACTTATGACATTTATTCAAATATCAACTAATGATGAATTAAGCTAAGTTTTATTCCTAACATATAGGCCATTTACCTTTCTTCTTCATCGCAACTCAAGTCCACAGCTCTCCTTCAGCTCATATCTCATCATTCCAAGCTTCATCAATTCTTCAAGCTACTCTATGTCTCTTTTCAACTATGTCATCTCTTTCTTCATCCATTCTTCTTTCTTTCTCTGCTCTTCTCTCTTCTTTTTCTCTATCTCTTCTTGTATTCTTTTGTGGCTAAAAAACTTCCAAAATTCACTTATTACCTCTTCTTAGTACACCCCTTCTCTCTTACAAATCTGTTTCACATTAAATTTTCCTCTATATCTCACTTTGACATCACCAGTCTTTGTGTTTCTTCACTCTCTCTTTCACCTTCACATTTCTCTTCTTCTCACTCTTCACATGTCACTTCATTCACCACACACACTCACACAATATGTTAGCCACAAAATCATACATTAAAATATCAATAAGAAATTATAAAAAATAACTCCACACTCGATACCCAAATAATGAAGAGAATTTTTTTCATCATGCATTCAAATAGTTAGGAGAAATCATCAACAACCTTACTCACATCTCTACAAATGAGGATCTTGTCTAAATGCCTAGAATGACTCTACTATGAAATTTTTGAATTATTTCACTTTAGGAGGGTTTCTCAACACCATAAAATATCTAATACCATTCATAAAATATAAATTAAATCATCAAATATATCATCCTTCATTCAAACTCTACTTACATTCCCTTTTCTTGACTTTGCTCTTCTTACTTCACTAGCTCTAAACACAAACTAGAAACTTCTTGCTTCTCAAGTGTAATTGTAGATCCTCCAATTCTATGCCATACTTATCCACATTAAAACCCTTTATATTGATAAAAAAATGAACTAAAAAAAAAAAAAAAAAAAAATCTCCTATCCTTTCCTCTCTATCTCACTTTTCATTTTCTTGAACTCACAATGCTCCTACTAGCCTAGGATAGTCTTCTGTCATGCATAAATTCATATAAATTTTCCAAATCACTATTTCATTAATTTACCACTTGAAAAATGGTCTCATTATTCTACCTTAAAAATTTCAGAACCTAACTTCTCAAAACACGTGAGTTATGATCATTTTACAAGGTTTGAGAAGGATTTCGTGCTTGCATAACAGGGTCTCGAATGAGTTTTCATCACAAATTTTGATAACCACATAATATACAAAAATTGTTAAAAACCCACTTGCATAAGGTCATTATACT
Source organism: Taxus wallichiana var. yunnanensis (assembly GCA_018340775.1). Taxonomy (NCBI): domain Eukaryota; kingdom Viridiplantae; phylum Streptophyta; class Pinopsida; order Cupressales; family Taxaceae; genus Taxus; species Taxus wallichiana. The sequence continues at coordinate 1,006,990,813 of CM031242.1, forward strand.
TATACAATAATTTTTTTAGATCATTTAGAGTTTAAATAAAATGGTTAATGTCCCAAGATAGATTAAAACTTGCATACACATTCATACACACAATCACTTGTTTCTTCAAACTTAGTCAAAACTATGTATTATAGTCTTACCATCTTGGAGAATAAATCATCTCACTTGCACTCTAAGATCTATTGGATTGAATGAATTCATATTAATTCCAAACAAGGAGAATATCAATCAAACAATGCACTTGCACAAGAAAAACAATCATGTCATGCACAAAATATGAGTTTATTGTCTCATAACTGTAGTACATACAAATATTGTCATTCCACCCATTCTCCTACATCATATTTCTTGAAGAATGATTATAAATTAATCTATCCTTCTCCTATATTCAAATTCTCTCTTCATGTAACTTCCTCTTCTTGATTCATAACTCTCTTTTGTGACTCTTGGAATTTCCATGTCTTTTGTAACTCCTTGAATTTTCAAATTCACATAATGAATCATGATATTCCTCCTACCTCATTTTAAATTATTTTTCATTTCATGGACTTTAATCACTCCTATGACCTATGAAACCTCTACTAGACACCTACTCACCCTCTTAAAAACAACATCTCGAGCTCAATATTCACTTTTCCATGCTTTTACAATTTGAATCCCTTTTTGGAGAGAAAATGAAACAAGGAGGAAAATTCAAATTTTGAACATTCTTAACATCTTGACATGATTCTCATTGGTTCCCTAAGACCCCTAAAACACTCAAATAACTTAAGTTCATAACAAGGAGGATAATTATCACCTTAATGTTTCTCATGCCCTAATGTTACTATATCATGGATATATAGAACTAAGTATGGTGCGCAGAGGGAATGTAGAAAAGTATATAAGAGAATACTTATAGCTAAGGGTTTCTAATCCTCCCAAGATTCCTTGGGTTGATTATTTAGAGACCTTTACTCCTGTTTCCAAGATGATTTCTATTCAACTGACCCTAGTCATATTTGTTGCTAACATATGGGATGTCGACAAAATGGACATTAAGTATGCCTTCTTTCACGGTAACCTAGAGGAAGAAATCTAAATGGAACAACCATTAGGTTATGACCAAGATTCCTCCATTTTCTACAGACTTAAGAAGTCTATCTCTGTCTCTAAACAAGCCCCCGGCTTGGTTTTCCAAGATGGACTCATTTCTTCTTGCTTCCAAGTTCACTAGGTGTCACTCTGACTCAAATGTTTACATCCTACAATAAGATGTGTTTATGATTATCTTAGTTTTATACGTCGATGACTTGTTGATTACGAGGAAACTCTTCCTCCACTGTTGAATCTATTAAGATTTCGTTATCCAACAAGTTCTCCATGGCCACTTGGGTTTGCTCCATTCTTCCTTGGGATTCAAATCACCCATTCTAACTCGAGAATCATCATTGCTCAAACCCAAGTATACCCTTAATTTTTTTACTACGTTTAACATGGATTCGTAAGCCATCCCCCACTCCCTTCCTTTGTGGAGTTTGTTTGCTCCACTCCCTTAGTCGATAGTACCCTTTATAGACAATTGGTGGGGATATTGATATACCTAACCCATACCAGACTGTATCTTTCATTTGATATTGGCATCATGTCCAGACTCATGTAGGAGCCTCATGACTTGCATTGAAAACAACAAAGTGGATAATTCATTAAGTTAGAGGCACCTACACCAATGGAATTGATTACATGGGAGGGAAAAATATTGATTTAGTTAGGCACACATATTTTGATTGGGCTAGTGATATCGATCATCCTAAATCTATCTCTAGACATAATTTTTCTCTTGGTTCAGGTCTTTTCATTTGGTCAAGAAAGAAGCATAACAAAATTTCTATATATTCTACGGGAGCAGAAACAATGCCACAAAATTTATTTAGTTATAGGGGATTCTGACAGAGTTCAATATTCGGTTCAAACTTCTTGCCATCATCTATTGCAATAACCTCAACACTATCTCCATCTACAAAAATCTAGTTCAAAATCAGTGGACAAAGCACAATGAGATACATATGAAATTCATTTGGGATTTTATTCATGGATACATCATTGATTTGCAGTACTATTAGACTTTAGATCAGGTTAGACATATTTACAAAATCCTTTACTGAAGCTAAGTTTCTTTACTTGCGCTCTCTTTTTGTGGTGAGGTCTAGTGCAGTAATACATCTTCTTCTGAATTTCTAGTCCTCTCCTCCTCCTCTCCTTATTCTATAAAGATTGTATTTCTTACATGGGTACCTCATTAGGCCTTATTGTCGAGACCAATATAACACATCTTTCTTAGTTTTTAGGGAATTCCTCTCTTTTTGGGTTACAATGCCTCTTCCTAAGCTTTGATGAGGGGGTTGTTTGTGTCATGGGGGTGTTTGTGTCATGGTTTTATTTTACCATTTGTTTACATATTTAGTCATTTCCACCTCACGCATAGTGAGTCATATCACTTAGGAAAGCCAAAGGTCTTTTAGGGAGTTATATGAAATATGACAGATTCTGTTATGGAATATATCATACTCGACATATGTGTCATTGTTATGTGGGAGTTATATGTTATTCTAGCTTTGTAACTCTTCACTCCATCGGTGAAGTGTGAGAAGTCCATGTATGGGAGTTACACAACACTTCCCATATGTTCTTTGATTATTGATCTATGAGAATGAGTAGACCATTTTTTACTACACACAAGTTTATTTTTTCTTACTAATTATTTGGAGAAATTACGTGTTATCATTCAACTACAAATTTTTCAATGTGCACACACTTCCAAGAGATCTTCATGCTCTCTTTCATAAACTAGAGATTGTAAATTGCATACAGTAGATGGATAAATGCAACTAGGCCACTTAAATAGAAGTAGGCTCAAGGCCTACCATAAATAATTTACCATGCCATAGAGGTATAAGATTTTCAACTAATAAATGGAAACCCAAAAGTATTTATTAGTTATATATTTTCCTTATTTGTATTTTTATTTTCAATTTATGCAAAATAAGTGAGTTCTAACTCTATGTAAATGTTTTGAAAAGAGACTATATTTTGTAAAGATATTATTATAAAAACTACATGAGAATTTGTTTTACTTGATTAGGGTTTTACGTAAAAATTTTACACTTAATTCAAGAAATACATTATAAATCAATCTAATCTTGTATGAATAAAACATTTATATAAAAGGATATACTGAATATTTTAGGAGAGATAAAAAATAAAGGACTACATAGAGGAACTCAATAATGAGTTTGTAAATCCTACCATGTGAGTCAAGTGGGACCTCCATTGAGTTACACACCAAATGTATAAGTTATGAGGTGATATTTAAGTATCTAGGCTAAATATACTTGAGTAATTTTGTGTTGAAGTATGTGATATGAGAATTTGACAAAAATACCACGAGAGAAAAATTTCCACACAAAGGTGGATATCTTTATGTTACTAAGCAAGTAATGCTATAGTGAAATATCGAAGGAAATAAATGAATAAAGATAACACAAAATAATTGTGCAAGGATTAAATATATGTGTAATTAAATCTAAAAAGTGAAAGAGTATGAAATATCCACTAAAATATCCATTTAAGTGTAGGGAAGATGTGTCACATGCCTATTGTTGGGTGAAACTACAATTTTGAGAAAGTGGATTAGTCTTATTGAAGACAATCAATTCACCTAGGGTATAAAAGGAGCATAAGTAATACCCAAAATACCATTTGTGAAATTTGATATTGATTACCCAAGCATTGTAGAGTGATAAAAAATACAACTAACTATAAGAGTATTGTGAACTAGGGTTTATAAGAAGATAGTGTGAATTAGAAAAATTGCATATGGAATTAAGAAGAAGAATGTTCAAAAAGAAGAGAAAGGATGGTGAAGGATACAACCACTATTTAAATTTAAATTTAAAAATTAATGTCTAGAAGTAACCAAAAAGGTTAATGGGACTACAAGAGGAGCAAAGAGAACAAGACAATGTAGGAAAGCAAAAACAAAGACAAAAATACAAGAAGCAACTGGAAAGAGACAAGATACAACAAGTCTATGTGCCATGCTTAAGAGGTTCTACACCTAGTAGATCATGACTGTTGTGTGGAGTCATGAGCTCGTTTATGCCACTAATGTTGTGTAGAAGGCTGAAGGAATGAATCAATAGTCTGAGACCCAAGGCTACCATGATGATGTTTGAGGAGGCCATATCTATGTTGGGTCATCTCCTAATAAATAAAGCTACACACCTTTGGTCTTCATAATGGATAAGGGCCCGTAATGAGCCTTGAGTTTCTCGGAAGAGACAATAGTACCTGCCATAAATCTCATAGTACATAGGACAACGAAATATAAAGTGCTCCTTTGATTCAGGTTCATTATTGCAAAGTGTGCAAGTGTGTTGGTCTCTAGGAATGTAATGCTTTGTCTCCATGCAAAGCTGATGAGAAAAACTCATAGTTGGCCCAAGGGGAATCTCAAACCAAGTGGAATCCTGATGTATTTTGGGGGAATGACACATTCATCTTCAATTTGGAGATAATGCTCCAAATAGTGGTGCATTTTTTTTGGCAATGGTTCTATTGGTTCAATCCAAGTTGATTTTATGTAAGATTTGTAGATCTCCTCTCTAATTCCTTTATGAATTTCCCTTCTTAGCATGTGGGAGAATTAATAGAGAATGTGAGAGGGGGAAGACAATTAATATCCAATCCGATGCTTTGAAGGAAAGTTGTACAATGTGCATACCAAGTGGTTTGGATCCCTAATTCACATAGCCTCATGGATGATTGGAGATCCTTGAAGGGATATCTATTCTGCCTAGTTGGTGTATCTTCCATACATCTTAGTCTATGAAGTAGCATCACAAGATGAAATATAGTTGAGATACGGAGAGGGTGCGTGCCAAATTCAGCCAAGATGATTGCATGTGGAACTGAGCATTTTTCTGGAGAGTCTTGGATAGCATGGAGATGAGTACTCTATCAACACGAGCCCAACCAATGTGCCAAAGATCAGGGCCCCAAATCTCACAACCATACAACACTGTTGGTGTCACTAGAGTTTGGAAAATGCACAATTTTTCTTTGGCATCTTGAAATTGAAGCTGGAAACATTGTCTCTCAAGTGTATTGAGGGCTGCATAACCTTTACATAATCTCTCTTCTCTGCATGAAGCATGTTCAAAGGAGGTCTCGTGAAAGTCACTCCAAGATAAGTGTAAGAGGAGACCACTTCCACCAAGTTTCCTTTGTACATGAGGTTAGTTTCATGGGCAACCCTCTTAGTTGTATTAAATACCATGACCTTAGTTTTCCTCAAGTTCACTTGTAAAAACGATGAGTATTAGAAAGTACTAGTGGTGACTATAGTACCCTAATGTTTTTAAGTAACTTGAAAATTATAAGTTTGCACCTTTATAGACATTTGGTCCATAAATACATAATTACACTTATCTACACATGTTTTCCTCTTTCAAGCACTCTATAATCCATTATGTTAAATATATTTGTTAGTTTTACATAATTATAACCATTTCAGATCCATATAGACTCAAACTAGAATTATATAAAAACATCACACATCTTTCAATTCTAAGTTTCATGATAGTCATATGTGTTTGTGGGACCTAGATAAACTTCATCCTAAACTTGTTCATTTTTTAAAGACCCATCCTTCACTCAAATAATGGCCACAATTTCAAATGGGTAAACTGTTTTAGTCAACCTTAATAGGATTTTTGGGTCTATTGAGTGAGAATACTAATGAAAATTCATCTATTAACAATAAGGAACCCTAATCCATTCATATAATCTAGGAAAAAATTGGACATCACCTCATTAGTTGGAGACACTATGCAAAATCTCCAAAACTTCCAAGATTAGTCATAGATCAACCAAGAGGGAAAATATGAAGTATATAAATTTCAAGAGTTATGTTGTCAAGTGCTAATTGAAATAAAATTTAGGGTTTCATGTTAATTGCATTTATTTTTATGTGCTACTTGCATATCATCATAGGCTTATGGGAAAACTATGTGGGTATGAGGCCTATGTGAAGTAGTGATACATAGGTAATTCTAAGAGGGGTGGTTAGAGCCAATCCAACCTAAAATGAAAACCCCTTTTAAGGTTTATCATCTTTAGGGAAAAATATGTTAGGGTTTGACAAATGGGAATATAATTCAGATACATCATAAATGTATCATGACATTCTAGTAAAAATTAGAAGTAAAGATCTAGGTAAACGTGTTTGTAGTAATTAAACTTAGAAACAATAACTATTAGATAGATTCATAACCTCTATAAAACTTTAATCCCATATATTATTCCTTAAACATGTTTGTACCCAAACTTGTTTATCCTTTTTAAACTAGTGAAAATCAAATTTCTTGAATGAGGGCATAAATATCTTCTAAAATGCATGCACATCAATTGAGTTACACTATAAATGAAAATTTGTAAATAATCTAAATAATTAGTAAGAAAAATAATCTCAAGGAAATTATGCATAAGAAAAATGGTCTACTCATGTTCATAGATAAAAAATGAATAAGTACTTATGGGGAACACTATGTAACTCACATGCCTTGGACTTGTCATACTAAAAAAATGGATAAAGGAATTACAATGCAAGAATAACATGTAACTACCATATGACAATGATGCATTTGACACGTATGATAGATTCTATGACAGAATCTGTCATATGCCATATAACTTTGTAAAGGACCCATGAATCACCTAAGTGAGATGAATCACAATGTGTGAGGTGTGAATAACATAATAAATAAATAAAAGGTAAAATAATATACTCACACCAACACCCCCTTCATCAAATATTAGAATGAGGCACATGACAAGTCAGAAAGAGAAAGAAGACTCCCCTAGACAAAATAAGAAAGATGCGTCATATGGGTCCTGAAAAACAAGGCATGATGAGGTATCCATGTATAAACTACAATATTTATAAAATAATAAGAAGAGGATAAGAGGACTAGAAATCTTGAATTAGATGTGCTAGATATAGTAGACCTCACCCCAAAAAGAGAGCGTAAGTGAATAAACTTGGCTTCAAAGAATGGTTTGGTAAAGATGTTCTTCAACTTGATATGAAGTCTGACAATACTAAAAATCAATGATGTCTCCATGAATCAACTCTCGAATGAATTACATGTATATTTCAATGTGCTTCATCTATTACTGTTGAACCAAATTTCTATAAATGGAGATAGTGCTAAGGTTGTCGTAATAGATGATGGTAGGCCATCTAAACTAAATATTGAACTTTGTCAGAATCTCCTGTAACCAAATAGATTCCATGGCAGCATTGATTGCTCCCATATATTATCCCTCTTTAGAAGATACACCAATTACATTTTTCTTCTTACTTGACCAATTGACAGGACTCAAACCAAGAGAAAATTTGTATCCAGAGGTAGATTTCAAATGATCAAAATCACCAACCCAATCGAATCTGTGTATCCAAATAAATAATATCTTTCCCTCTAAAGTAGTGAATGTTATTGGTGTAGGTTCCTAGATAACATAGTCAAGGATCTGATTCACTATTTTCCAATGTAGATCATTTGGTTCCTGTATAAATCTAGACATAATGCCAACAATGAATGATAAATCCGGTTTGGTATGGGTTAAGTAGACCAACCTCTAAACCAATTAGAGATAAAGGGTGTCATCGACTAAGGGAGTGGAGAAATCAACTACGTGTCAACTATTAACTTGACTCCAGAAAGGAAGGGCGTAGGAAATGGATTATGATCGGCCATGTTAAACCTAACAAGCAAATGAAGGGCGTACTTGGGTTGAGAAATGTTGATCCTTGAGTCAGACTGAGTGATTTTAATCCCAAGGAAATAACGAAGAAAACCCAAGTCATTCATGGAGAACTTGTTGGCTAAAGTAGTATTTACAAAATTAAAAAATGGAGGAAGAGTTGCCCATAATCAACAAGTCGTCGACATACAAAACTAAGATAAACTTGGACTCATCTTGTTGCAAAATGTAAACATTTGGTTTAGAGTGACACCTAGTGAACCCAAAAGCAAGAAGAAATGAGTCCTATAATGTTCTAGAGGTAGGTTTTATTGTAGGAGATTACATTTATAATATTTTGTCCTATAAATTTAAAGTCTCTCACTAAATAGTGAAATCGAAGAACTGCTTATTGAATTCTTGATTAAGATTTTATTGTGTGTGTTTACCTTGTGTAATTGAGAGAACTCTAAAAAAATTAACACATATTAAGCTTCTATACATACATAGAGTCAAGTTTCTTTTCATGGAGTTAAGTTACCTTTCCTTTGATCCTTTATGATCTAGCATGAAGAGTGATCAAGTAACCCACTTTTTGACAAGGTTTTAATGTTTTTTTGGATTTTTTTTGATGGAGGTGTTTGGTAGGCGAAGGCTTAGGAATTACTCTGATACTAACCTAGAGTTTATAGAACCAAAAATTATACCGTTTCTTTCACTCATGGCCTCTATCCACTCTCGGTCAAGTGTCCATATCCATGGTGTAGATTTCCATAATCACCCCTAAGATGAGAAATCCTATGAAAAACTTTAATCTATGAAATTTATCTTTCCTTCTCTTTTACGCACATAGGCTAGGAACCAAGTTAGCTAGGTTGGAGTATGGGTTAGAAAGACGAAGAGTGGATGATTTCCTCTTGTGCTTTCACATACACCCAAAATGAAATCATCACACTAACAAAGTGTAGGTAACTCTCCTTCAGTGTGAAAATATTATAAATCATTGAGATTATTTAAAAACAAAGATGGGTCATTTAATTTAAAATGGTGAAATGGTCAATAAGTGATTGTATCCATCCTAAAGATGACTAAATCTTCTAAAATTCAAACATCCTTATAATAATTTTTTTACCATTATTGCATGGAATCCAACCACCCCTTAGTTTCTTACAAATTTAAACAATTGACATGATATTCAATATGGACTTGTGCATTAGTTTACATGTGGTCGGAGTGTATCATTTCTATCTTCTTATTCTACACTTTTTCGTCATCACGTGGCTCCTTTTCTTCTTTTGCAACAATAATGTCAATGTCATAATTAGAATAAGAAGAGTAATAATTATCAAAAGAAAATTCACAACCAATATTATAATATATGATATATTATATTATTATGAACAATGAAAGGATCAATATCATGTGTTGTAGTTGAAGCTCATTTTATCTCCACATTGTCAATGTGCAATGAAAAAAAAATGTACAACTCCAAATTGCAAAGGTTTTTCTCAGGAAAATATTAATATTTTAAATTTCATAAAAAGAAACTTGTACATAGAATATCAACTCCAAAATATTTTTCATTTCTTGTTTTAAAAATTTACATCAGTTTTCCAAACTAATATTATGTTGCTTTTCCCATTCATATAACATAATATGTTTGTGTTCCTTTCCTTCATCTCTCCTATAGAGTGATTACATAGTTCAACATTAGATGAGACGTGGATCTACTTCTATCTCTAGTTCATGATCATCATTCATTTGTAAGAAATTGTCCAGTATGCAACATGCCATTATAATATTCTTGGGCACTTTATCCAACTCTACAACTACATCTTGAAGGCATTTTAAAAAAGTAATTCAATTAAAATCTCATTTTTAACACACCCTTTAGATGAGTATTTGTCAAAAAAAATATGTATTGGAGAGGCATTACTTTTAAAAAGGATTAAACAATTATGGGAATATTGGCTAAGAATAATTCCCAATTAGTTGTGGATAGATAATTTTTCATTCAAGTTGAACTATTAGATCTATGCTAATACCTTTCTTTTTTCATGTATACCTTAGTTAATTATAAATACCAAAATAGTTTTTGTGTATTACATACTCTTTATAACAAAACACTATAAAAGTAATATATGTTGACATAGTTTGTAGGAGTATAGTGTTGCTTTGGACAATATGATAACTTGATATGAGTACCATAGATTGCATTACATATTGCGGGAAGTAGAGTTTAAGTATGAAAATCACTTAGTATCTTGTACAATCAACTTTGAGGGAACACTTATGTACTCGTTTTGTAAATTTTGAATGATAACATTAACAACCATGGTGTATTTTCTTACCATTGGTTCTCCCACACAATACAATTATTCTATTTTGTGTTAAGGGAAAGAAAATGTAATATTAAACAAAGTACTTGGGTTCTCTAAAAAAATTGATATGTGTGGCTCTACTTTTGACAAAAGAAAATCAAAAAGAGAAAAAAACATTCTATACTTGATGAACATATAAAGCATCATGATAGTGGGGCTACTCCCATATTTCTTGTTGAATTACATTTCATAATGTAGTTTTTCTTGGAATTTTCCACCCTTCCCTATATGATTGCATGTATAATGCTTCTTTTTCTACATATATTAACATCATTTTCATAAAGTAGTTGAATAAAATGCTCAATAAATCTTGCAAATAACTTTAAGAATATAAATATGTAACATCTTTAAATGAATCCATCCATAATAAAATGAATTCAAGATCTATATACAAAAATCCTATAGTAAAAATGTTAAGCTTTTGGTAATTGATTATTGAAATCGACATTAAAAATGTAGTCATTGATAAATGTATTCAAATATTACAAAATTTATAATAATAATTAGTAGAGCCTTATTTGTAAAATTTTATCTATTTCATTTTGAATATTTTATTTATATTGAGTTCAAGAAATTTGAAGTACCATGCTGATCTATTTTTTCATAAATATTATAACATAACAATATAAAAAAATCTATTTTTGCAAACCTGTTTGGATTAGGCTACCCCATCTTCCTATGCAATTTTGGGACCGTGATTGTCTGATCTCCATTGGAAATGTTTTGGGTAATATTATTTATATTGACTCTCAAACAACCGATTTTACCCACACAACATATGCTAGAATTCTTGTGGAACTTGATACATCAAAAAACCTTCCTGCAAACATTGAACTCAAGTGCAAAAAGATCTTAGACTCAACCTTTAGACTACGAATGATTAACCTTCAGATGCAGAAGGTGTTTCACCTTAGGTCATACTTTTTCTTAATTTGAGATGGTAAAGCATAACAATGAAACAAAGAATTAGTGGAAAAATGCCCTCCCTGAGCATTTTGTCTTTGATGCTAAGGAAGACGAGGGTTTAAATGATGACACGGATGGGGTGGCCCAAGAGCTCCCTAAAACCCCTCTTTCTGAACTTCTAGCTATTGAAAAGAAGGAAAATGTTAATGATGTAACTTAGGAAAGCAATGGTGTTGATCCAATAACTTGTAAAACAACTAAGGAAAACATTCCTCCTCGCATTTCCTATTGAAAAAGTACATATATGCCGATAGAAGCTATTGAAGTATTTCTTATTGTTGAGGAGGTTACGGATGGGTGGAAAATAGTACACAACAGGAAAAAATATTCTCTCAAGAAAATTGTTTCTCCTTCCTAATTGTATCTTCGCTGGTGGGCAACTGTCTCTTTTTGTTCATGGGTGTGTCAATGCTTTATCTGGGCTTTTAGGCCTCTTTGTACCTGGGTAGGATCCCAATAAAAAAACTTTTACCCTTGATAAAAAAATATAAAAAAATCCGGATGCTCAATACATTTATAAAATAATATTATGTTGATAAAAGAACAATGTAATTTAAAAACAAAATTCTCAATTTTCTAATTTCAATGATATTGATTTTCTTTTTTATCTTTCCAAAGCAGTTTATATAGGCATCAACAATTTATTTTTCTTTATTTAATAACCTAATCACAAAGTTCCACGTGGAAGTCAATGTGCTTGGTATAATGTTTGTCTACAATATTTATTTTTCATCTTTTTCTAAAAATGCTTGGTTTAATTTATGATTGGCTAGAATATTTTTATAGCCATATGAGGTTTTTTATTAAAAAATAAAGATTTATTATTATTTTTGGCTACCTATAGTTTAAACATAGAACATAAAGACTATGTTGTTCACCGCAGAGAGACAGATAGTGAAGCGATTAATGTCATTTAACGCACATTGTGAACTATGCCTTTTATTCTGTCATCAATTAAATGCAAAAGTCCCTTGCATTTAGTTCCCACGATCTTAAAATATCCTGAATTCTTTTGACATAAATTTTACTCGAGCGAATATTTTCTTTGGAATTTTTAGTGCGGAGCTTTGAATGGCGTTACTGCTGACTTGCGGCAATATTAATGCCATAATGCATAATGAGAATATGCCGAAAACCTTGGGTCTTGTCATACCACCACCCACACAGGCTTATTAATAAACACTTCCTATTCCATTTTGATCACTCCAACGAAAGAGAAAAAACTATCTAGATCCGGTTCTGTGTAGTGGCAATCTATTTTCTGTGTAGGTTCCTTGAGTAGGCAATGGCAGAGAAGAACCCGTGAGATACACCCCAATGGTGGAAACGCTATCAGATCACAATTTGAAAAATAATTTTTTGATAGATGATGATGCTGAAACCCTTACAACTATAAGAGAAAACTTGGCTCTTGAAGGCACCCTCGGCGCACCATAGCTTTTATTGAGCAGAATTTCATGGATAATTTGGCCCTCTTGGTCAAAGAAAAATCTATTCTTTATTAAATTTTAGACAAGGTACAACCGACATAATAGAGTTGCAGAGAATCCATTAGTGGTAGAGGATCTGGTTGAGCTCAGGGAAGAAGTCAAACCCCTTTGAGGAAGCCTTGAAGCCCCAAAGCAATGTTGGGGGAAGTTAACAAAGTATATTTGAGGCCTCGAAATTCAACTTGAATCATCAACGTATTGTAAGCAATGAACCCTTATATTCAAGAGGGCATGAGGGGAATGCATTTCTCTCGGGCACCTAATTAACTGAAGGAGGTGAGAACATAGACTTACGGATATCAAAAGGACGCTTCCAATGGTCCTTTTCATTACACTACTCACTTTACACATTTTATTCTACATCTTTTGTTTGATGTTGACGGTTTTGTTTGGTGTTCGCGGTTTTGTAAGCTTACAAGCGTGGGAAGCGATCTTACTGTAATTTCTAGACTTCCCGACAACATAGCAATGAACCCCTATGTGCGAGAAAAATGAATATTATGATTTTCAAAATTGTTATCACCGGTGTCTTTTTCTTGATTTTCAATTTATTTTAATTATAAAATTATTTTAGGCTATGGTTTTTCTACCTTATGTGATTTTCAAATTGTTCTAACAGTTTACAAGTGAAACAAATCTTCATGGGCTACTTCAATAGTAGCGTTTTTACTTTGCTTCGATAGGGTGTGCCAACTTTGCCAAGCAAATGCCATTCATGGCCTTGTTACACATAGTTTTGTATTTTTATATATTTTCCTCAACTGCCAATGCCTAAGTCAAAATAAATGCATTTGCAAAGGTCTTCAGTAGATTGTTGATTTCAGTGCCTCCGCTTTGCCCCGTTGACCCTTTCACATTAGAAATATATACGATTGACCGATTCAACAACAAGAACACTAAATAAAATATAATTAAATTGATTAAATAAATTCACACAAATTCTAAAATATTTATTAGGGTAGGTAGTATATTCGACCGATTTCTGCTCACCGTAATCGGATGATTCGGATCCACTGTTACCCATTAATAAATGAATTGAATTAGAGGCTTCTTGTACAGTTTTACCCATTCAATATGGACGCGGTCTGTAAGTCACATACTCACATGTCTTCGTTCAAACGGAATAGATGCTTCTTTCACACCTTCCACGAAAGTAGCACTTCTCTTTATATACTGCCACTGCCTCATTCACTCTGAAAGTGTGTAATTGTTTGTTTATGTGCTTGTCCCTCGCAAGTATCAAAATGTGGATGTTAATTATGCCACTGCTGATTGCTGCACAGATGCATTTTATTGGGGCACTCAGCAATGATGGTGCCGTTCTGCTTTCTCTCCTCAACGACTTCAATTCCCCGTCCAATGTTTTTACCAGTTGGAAGTCCTCCGATGAACATCCCTGCAATTGGGAAGGTGTCGCCTGTCATGCAGATTTCACTGTGCGGACGCTCAATCTCACGGACCGCCAGACCTCTGGAACGTTGTCGGCCGCTATCGGTGGTTTACACAATCTGAAAGAGCTATATTTGGGTTCAAACAATATCTCTGGTGCCATTACTCCTCAGCTTGGGAATTGCAAACAGTTGGAGTCGTTAGACCTTTCCCAGAATAATCTCCGCGGCCAAATCCCTGTCCAGTTCAGTGCCCTCAAAAGCCTTACGTCACTGTCCCTCTATAACAATTTCCTCAGCGGAAGCATTCCTCGTTCCATTTTTGAGCTTCCCCTATTGGAGGTGATCTACTTGAACACCAACAATTTGAGTGGAGAGATCCCCTCAAATGTTGGGAATCTCACCCAGCTCTCCAAGTTATGGTTGGGAGAAAATTCTCTATCCGGAGGATTGCCGTCCTCCATAGTCAATTGTGAGCATCTCACAGAGCTTTATCTGCACAAGAATCAGCTGGTGGGAAATCTGCCGCCTTCTCTTGGCAGGCTTTCCAAATTACAGTACTTGTATGTTACTTCCAATAAGTTTGGAGGCCATGTTCCCAAATCAATTGGTAACTGCACAGATCTCATTAAAGTGGAATTCTCCGACAATCAATTCAGTGGAGAAATACCGTGGGAGTTGGGAAACTGCAGCAACCTCACCATGATTTCTGCTACCCAAAATCAGCTGACAGGGCAGATACCATCCTCCCTTGGATCGCTAAAACGCATCTCCCAGCTTTACTTAAGTGAAAATCTCTTGTCCGGGCAGATCCCTGTAGAGCTTGGGAATTGCAGTCTGTTGAAGGAATTGAGGCTACATATAAACAAGTTGGGTGGGGTCATTCCTTCTGAATTGGGTCGGTTGCAGTATTTGCAAGTTTTGTTCCTCGCCAATAATTCACTGCATAGCCCAATCCCTCCACAGCTTTTCAATGCTAAAAGTCTGGAGGAAGTGTATCTGTACAGCAACAATCTCACAGGAAGTATACCTTCACAGATTGCTAATCTGAAGCGTCTCAGATATGTGTATCTGTTTGATAACCAGCTTTCTGGGTCAATACCACATCCATTGGGCAGTCAGAGCAATCTCACTGGAATTGATTTCACTGGGAACCAGCTTTCTGGAACAATACCTCCGGCCCTTTGTTCCTCCGGTCAGTTAGAGCTTCTACTGGTGGGACGCAATCGGTTGGAAGGAAGCATTCCTTCAGAGATTGGCAAGTGTTCCAGTTTGAGGCGGTTGATATTGACCCACAACAATCTATCGGGCTCTTTTCCTTCCGATTTCCTGGCTTCCAATCCTACTGTTTACCACATTGAAACGAGGGGAAACACGTTGCAAGGAGCAATCCCAGCGAAGCTTGGGCTGTGCAAAAATCTGAGCTTCATAGATCTATCCATGAATGAGCTCACTGGTACTATTCCTCCAGAATTAGGGCAACTTTCGAAGTTGGAAGTACTGAATCTTGGGGCCAACAAATTGAATGGTGAAATTCCAGCTTCACTGGGGCATTTGAATCACGTGACGACCATGGATTTATCGTCCAACAATTTGTCTGGTAACATTCCCTCTGCCCTCGATGGTTTGACGTTTCTCCTTCAAGTAAACATCTCGAATAACCAGCTCAGTGGGTGCATACCCAAGTCTTGGTCTAAGCTATGGAATTCGTCATCGAGCTCATTCAGTGGCAACCCAGATCTGTGTTTAGCAGAGAATGAGGGAAATAGTACTCCGTGTCAATGCAGCAGAAAACATGTTGGAATAGGAGACCAACCTGCAAATCAGCATGCAGGCCGACGGGGAATTCACAGGACAGTGCGACTCGGATTCAGCGGATCTTACAGTAAAAAATCTTCCCACTATGCTGTCTCTGCGAAGACTCGGTAATATCTCTTTAAGCATAAAAAAAGGTGATTATGGCTAAGATTGTAAACAGTTACTTCTTACATTGTATAAATGTTCCATTTTTACACCGGAAGGCGTTTCATTGTGGCGTTGAGCTTTGCCTGCCAACGTCGGTGTTTCCCGGCATATTTTACTGTGTTTTTTTCAATGGCAGGCAATTTCTTTCACGCAGGTTTTTCCATTGAACATTCACATCATGCATGTTGTAGTAGGGAAAGGACCCCATCTCCGAGCAGGGCCCTTTGACCGAGACTATTTTGGCACAAATAAATATTACTGTCTATACACAGTTCACCAAATACTCAACCAAAAAAGTACATAAAACTGTACATGATTTCCTTTTCTTTGGCAATTTTAAGATGTGCAAATGTTCTAATTTTTAAACATAAATAAATGTCATTCCCTACAACTTGAGGGTCACATTTAAAGTTTAGAAACTCCCACATGAATATAATAATATCATCTCCATTACTATTCTGACCCCATTTACATTGCTGATGGGCTTCAACATGTACAAATATTATTATTTTTTGCACAATTATACATCCATTCCTTATCAATACACATATCCTTGAGCAAACATTGTTCATCTATATTTATCCAACCTCCACTGCCTTTTCTACAATTAATAGGGGTACCTGCAAACATAAAAAAATCATTAAGACTCACCATTTACAAGAAAAAGTCACCATTTATTATAGATTTTTAGCAGATTTCAAAAAACAACATTCAATAAAACAACTGTAATTCGAATTTTTTAAAATAAAAATGATACATTTCCCTCCCAAATTCCCAATTCCCACCAAAATCTCTCACATCCACTTTAATATCTATCCATTGATCAAGAAGAGTTTTAAATCCAATGGCTCAAATTTCATTATTTCTCAATCAATCCGTGCCAACCCCTCTCAGCCAATAGAAACCAATGCCAGATTACCAAAAGATAAATTCAAAGCAATGAAATCTATAAATTGAGATGAGTCGTATGCATTTGTTACTTTCTTGCTGCCCTTTTCCATGTTCAATTTTCTTGCTACACAGATACAGACTCACTCTTTTCCACCATCATTTTTCTTGCTGCACAAATACAACTGCACAGATACAGATCAACATCTCTACCATCATCAATTTTCTTGCTGCACAAATACAACTGCAGAGATAGAGAAGAACATTTTTCCAGCATCAAATTTCTTGTTGCCAGATACAACTGCACAGCTACAGAAGAACAGAGAACTTCCAGGACTGATTTTCTTGCTCCACAAATACAAAATAGTAAAATATTTCTGAAATTTCCAGGTGCAATAGTTGTTCACCTTTTGTATTAAGCACTATTTTTAAAAATTGTCTCTTTTTTTCTCCAAACATTTTTAGATCTCACATTTAACCATTAAATTTGTTATGAACATTAGGAAGTTTGAATATGTAGATAGTTTACAAACATCATTAAATTTGCAAGAATGAACAACTTCATTATTGCAAATTCATGTTGTTTATACTATATCTACAAATTAAAACTCACTCGTGTGCATAATTAATTTAATGTTCACTTGTGTTTCTCTTTGCCGTAAACAGATAAAATCCAGAAATAGCGATTTCTTTGATTTTCTGAAATAGCCATATTGCTTTTCCAATATTCAAAATAAAAATTTATTTATTTTCTGAACTAGCCACATCTTCTTTCGCAGCCTCTAAAATTCTACATGCATAGTATTAGATGTAAACATTCATACGGTGTTAAATTTACCTCCATATACATAGTGCATCCAAATTTGCTAAATAGTCTCGGTCAAAGGCCCCTGCATATGTTACACAGCCACGTAGACTGCTAACTAGGATTCCAAATCAGCACAGCTGGATTTGTCAATGTTTTATGAATCTTAAAATGTATCATTCAAACCTGTTCACATTTTGTATGACACGTGGAAATAGAATTACATGCATACTATTAGAAATGACCCAATATAAATATCAGACCCATCACCGTTGTTTTTAAAATGGTATGACAACACGTATTTTAGTGGGAAGCCGCGCATTTGTTGTGACAGTAAATGTACAGTGGTTGCTATTAAAGCGGTAACAGGTGGATTAATATCTCCACCGACTCACCATAGTTTTCCATCACCGTCCCTGTAATGGTGCATTCAACCCCCATAAACTGTGCATTCAATCCCCATTAACTGTGCATTCACTCGTAGTTTTCATTGCAATGCAGGCAGGTCCAGTTTTCTACAGCGGTTATTTTTGTCAAAGTTCCTTGTATTTCACAATGGCACGTGCAAAGCGGACATCCAAAGGACCAGTGAGAAGGTTGAGAAGCAACTTGCAAAGAAGGGCAAAGTTTACAAATCTGTCTTTTGATGAAGATAAAATTGCTGGGACACAAGCTCAAAAAACCAAAACTTCCAACAGAAAGAATAATCCTTCAAGAGCCAAATCACAAGATTCAGGCATGGATAACGCTGCTCAATTACAACCTCAGAAAAATATGTCTTCCACTCGAAGGAGCAATTCATCAAAAGGAAAAGAACAATTTGTGGATGAGAATATCAGAATTACAGATGAACCTGAATTCAACACTAGTATGAACCCAAATGTTGAAGTAACTGGAGGGTCTTCTATAACAAAGAAAGTATACATAAGAGGACAATGGACAGAAGCAGACATGAAGGCTGCCATGAGGGACGTGGAGGAGAATGGAATGTCAACAAGAAAAGCAACATCTAAGTGGGGTATCCCTGCCACAAACGTGACTGATTGGTTGTATGGAAAAAGAACCACTAAGAGGCTGGGACCTCCAACAGTTCTGACAGAGAATGAAGAGCAGGAAATTGTGACATGGTGCAAAGATATGGCTGAACTTGGCCATGGTCTTGAAGTCATTCACTTAAAGGCCTATGTAGCTCATATATGTCAAAGCAGACCAAATCCATTCAATGATGGTCTACCAGGAAAATCATGGTGGTATGGGTTCCGTAGGCGCCATCCTGATTTGACAATAAGAACTGCGGAGGGCCTTGATAGAGATAGAGCAGTCATGTTACGACCAAGAATCGTTGTTGCTTTCTATGATAACTTGCAAAAAATGTATACAACAAATCAATATGGGCCCAATAAAATATGGAATTGTGATGAAACTGGTGTACAAGCAGGAAGGAATTGTGGCATGCGTGTGATTGCTAAATTAGGTTGTAGAAGTGTTCCACACATTATGTCAAAAAGTAGAGAATGGATTACTGTATTATGTTGTGTTAATGCAGCAGGACAAAGCATTCCTGGATTTTATCTTTTTAAGGCAAAGAGACAACTTAAAAACTATATAGCTGGATGTGAACCTGGAGCATGCATGGCAGCGCAACCACATGCGTGGATGACAAAGGAGTTGTTTTTGAATTGGCTGCATCATTTTGCAAGATCTGTGCTGCGGAGTTTCACCAACAAATAGGCATCTTCTAATATTTGATGGTCATGGCAGCCATGTAGCTTTTGGCACAATCCAAGAAGCTAGAAATCTAGGAATTGACCTTGTGACTTTGCCAGCTCATACCAGTCACAAACTTCAGCCATTAGATGTTAGTGTTTTCTCTCCATTCAAGAACTACTTCAAATCAATGAGGTCCAAATGGATGGCAAAGAACTCAGGTCTTGAAATCAGGAGGACAAAATTGGCAACACTTAGCAGTCAAGCTTTCCAACTCGCACTTACTCCTAAAAACATCAAAGCAGGTTTTCATAGGACAGGTATATGGCCACTTGATCGTAATGTTGTTTCTAATGATATGAGGCCAAGTGAAGCCTTTCATGTTGAAGAAGACGAGGTGGCAGCTGTTGAAAACATATTGAGGATGGCAGGAATAGAAGATGGAGATGTAGAACGATGTTTAGAAGAAATTAGGAATAATGTGTCAGATAATGAGGATGCACAAAAAACAAAGGAAGTGCATGTTGAGGCAGAATTTTTTGGCATGCCTAAAGATTTAAATCAGCCACATACAATCAATGAAGAAGATGATCACGTTAGTTCAACAACTCATGTGAGCCAAACACAAGAAGCCACAGATGTTGATGATATCTTGACTTTGCCAACACAGCTCAGCCCACCTCAATGGGTTAAAGAAGGGGCCATAAATCTCAACATGCAAATTGATTTCAACAATGAGGAAGTTTCTCTTTCAATGCCATCCCCTCCCCCGCCTCTTCCAAGTGAGGTGGTACACTATTATGCTGATAATTTGGAGTGGGAGGCACGTGATACATCCCAATTAGATGCCCCAAATTTATCCACACAACATATGGATAAAGGTAACTTCGAAGTTGCTGATTTCATAGCCACACAAGACACTGAAGAGGTGGTTTGCACCCAAAATGACAACCAATCAGTAAGTAAATTCTTAAAGCTACCAATTGAGAGGGTTCACAACAACCCTGTGCGGCTAAGTGATGGTGCAATTAGAATTGGTAGGCAATCCCAAATACTTACCTCTGATGAATACTTGCATTTACTTCAAGATCAAGAAGCAAGAAAAAGAGAAATTGAAGATTTGAAGGCAAAGAGAAGGGAGCAGGCAGAAGAAAGGAAAGCCCACATGTTGGTAGAAAAAGAAAAGAAGGGGCAACTTAAAATTGAAAGAGAATTGAAAAGGCAGAAAAAAGAAGAAGATAAGTTGCAGCGAAAAAATGAGAAGGAGTTGAAAAGGGAACAAGCCAGACTGTCAAAAGAACATGATAAAAGGATGAAGGAATGGCAACAAGCACAGAAGGAGCCTGATCGACAAAATAGACGTTTGAGTAGTCCCTCTAATCCCCTTCCTGATCAGCATCACATTTTGTTGGACATGTATAACACATTCATGCCTGCTTTTTCTTCCATTATCAATAACCAATCCAGTTGCCCATCTTCTCCTTCAAACAAAGAGACATTTTCAGGAAAATTAGAGCAAGCAATGTTTGGTCAAATTGGCCAACTTTCAAGAACTTTGACAGATGTTCCAGGTAAGCCTGCTACTATGCTACCTCATGTTCTCCAATCTATGAATGCTAGCACATCAGACAGTCACGAGGAAGAGCAGCCTCAAGCATTTCCAGGATTTTGGTCCAGCGGTTGAGTTTGGCTTTATAAATTTTGTCCAATATTACAAAGAATTTCTAAAAATCTACCCATTTAGTAAGTTTTGGCTGATTTTGTCGAATATGTATATATGATTTTGATAAATGTTAGACCGACTTTAATCCTTTGGAAGTCGGATTTAATGTAAATTTTTGTAAGTCTATCGAAATGAATATAAAATAATATATTATTTCTTGTGTGTGAAGTCAGGACTATCCATATATGTATTTTTTATGTTGTCTCCCATTTTATGGGTCCTTGCCAGCATTTGTAAACATAATTAACGCATGCAAATAAAATATACCATATAAAACTGGAATACAACTCAATCATCTCACAGACAAACAATTGTAGACAAAAGATTTTGGATTAAGATAAACAGATCATTGCCTTAGTAAGGTCACAGATGACCTTACCTGTCCAATAAAATTGTGGTCTTCATTCTCATTCACGTATCACTGGCATTGTCATTCTTTTCTACCCTGCAACAAGAACATTACATGAAAAACAAGAACTTATCAGAGCAACTGCTGTTCTCATTTTTCAATTACAAGTGGATTCCAAATGAAATCCAAAAAAAATAGTTGCGATTTAAATTAGCACCATGTTTTAGATCCTTGAATATGCAATGAGAATTTGTATTACAATTTAAAAAAGTGCTGGTAGGATCACCTTATTGTAGTGAATTTTACTCATGTCTAGTGCTGTCTGGGGAAGACCACGAAATCTCAGCTTCAGCAGTAGCAGAAGAGACTCGGCTCTTTCACCGAAGAGTTCGTTTTTCTCATTGGTGCTACCTCCCCATGAGGATATGCCAGAGTTTTTGTTGTCCTTGGTGATTTTTCGATTCCATACGGCTATGGAGGCTTCTACTCGGTTCATTATGTCTAGAATGTTGTGCTCAGATGATGCATCCAACGAAGACAACAAGGCTTCTGGAGAGAACTGGTCTGATGTTATATGGCGATAAAGTGCATCTCCAAGACTAGTTTTTGCAGTCTGCAAAATAACCTATGAAAATATCAAAACACTGCATGAGCTATGCATCCGACCAATATTCCTTCTATCTCAGTAAAATTATGTGACATAAATCATTGAGATTAGTCTACCTTGGGTAGGGCTTCTAGGTAAACATCTGGGATCTCCATTTTAGACGAGGCCTGAGCATTGATTGCCATTGTTGCCTTAAGTATTTGACTGACAGACTCCCTCTGAATCTGCAGTATTTTCTTTGCATTCCTTGAGACGCCTCCTAGAGGAACATAGCATCCAATTTGCGGAGTACTGGGATATTCATATGAAGATCTGAGCGCAGTTTTGTCTCCATGATCTGAAAGACACAATTTTAAACCTTGCACCAGTCAGATGAAGAACTAGATTCCTGTAGCCATAATTATTACCATAAAAAAGAGTCGATAGTAAAAAAGTAAGGATTAGACATGGAAAAAACATTGGGCAGTCTTATTACCTCCATATTGCTTCCATCGAGTTGGTCCAGCGGTTAATGGCACGAATTCTACTATATGATATGTTACAGAGACAAACCAACCAATTTCCCTGCTCCAGTTTAGACGGCTCTGTAAAAATGGAGGCGAAGAAAATAACAGCTCCAGGGGAAAGGACCTGCCTGCATTGCTTAGAAAATTACGAGTTCATGCACAGTTAATGGGGCTTGAATGCGCAGTTAATGGGGAATACTTGCATGGTTAATGGGACGGCGATGGAAAACTACGGTGAGTCGGTGGAGATATTAATCACTGTTAGCGCTTTAATACCAACCACTGTAAATTTATTGCCACCTCAAACGCGCGGCTTCCCACTAAAATACGTGTTGTCAGGCGAATAAAATAGTAGCGGTGATGGGTCTGATATTTATATTGGGTCATTTCTAATAGTATGCATGGAATTCTATTTCCACGTGTCATACAAATTGTGAACAGGTTTCAATGATACATTTTAAGATTCATAAAACGTTGACGAATCCAGCGTGCTGATTTGGAGTCCTAGTTATCAATCTACGTGGCTGTATAACAGGGGCAACTTATGGTGCTCGGAGATGGGGTCCTTTCCCTAAGTCATTGACATAGTTATTGGTCCGATTAATTAGGCATACCCACTCACACACTATGGAAAACCAAATTAAGATCGTCACCTTCCCACTTGCACCTTTCTTTCGAATCAAGAAATAATGAAAAGTATATTTATGTGAACTGTTTGTTGTTCTTTAATGCTTTTGTAGACATTTATAAAACCTATGCGGTGTGGAAACATACACAAAGATCACACGAACTCTTTTACCAAATAATTCAAGGAGATGTGGTCTCCTAGAATGAATTTCTTTCATTTATTTTGTTATATGAATGAAAACACAAACTTATTTTGATAAAAAATGCGTTTGTTGAAAAGACTTGAAACTTTCACGTGAATGCAATTGGCAAGTGTAAAGCCATAGCATAACCTTTGCATTGAGGGATATAATTAGGAAGTTTTTTTTGTTGGATGGTGAAGTTGTAGGTGGCATGTTAGATATGTACATAAAATGCCATGAAACAACATTGGAATTTTTTTAATAGATGTTCAATCCGATCAAAAATGGGTGTAGACATCTATCAAATAATAATGGGAAAGAGATTTTTACAGATGTTACAATTTGAAACACTTTAAATGAGAGCATTCTATTATGGAACAATGCACTATAGCAACGCATTGTAAAAGTCGTAATCTTTTTTATTTATCTCTTCACTTTACACATTTTCATATCCAAAAACAAGCCGCCCTCCAAGCGGTTACCAAATTCTCTTGTGGCTTCTAACTTGAAATGCTCTAGGCCACATAGAGTCGTAATGTATTTGACGAATTTGGGAGTTGTTGGAGGGTGCAGTAAGAGATTAGGCTTGGAAAAAGGCCAATGGACTTCAAGTGGTGATTTATTCTTGTGGTTCCTTCTAACTTGGTGTGTTCTTGATCCACGATTGGCTTGATGGTTTTTTTTTGGTTGTTTACGAGTGTTGGCGAATTGTAGGTGTAGCTCATGAGGGAGGTGTTCATTGGCACAATGGTGCATGTTTCTTTGTTCTCCTTTTGGAGCTATGTCGTGCCTTACTTTCTATGTCACATTTAGAAGGAATAGTTGTGTCTGATGGAGCTACAAAGAATAGTTCTGGCTGGAAGCATTCCTGTGGCCATGTATGACATTCTTTGTTGTGCTAGTTATCTTGAGGAAACTATAAATTTCATCATCAACATTCCAATTAGAATTGAGGTAGTTGAAAGGTTGTTTTCGCTTGGTTTTTCTTACACCCACATTCAGCGTCGCCTATAGGTATAAACCAAATCCCCATTAATGTTAATGTTTGTCTTGTTCTAATGTTTTGTGTTCATAATTTTATAAATAAGTCAATTCTAATAGGATGTATTTATATTGTTTTTAGATTGGGGTTTATTAAGGTGGAATAATTTTGTGGCATATTCTAACGTATATATAAAATTGCACCCCTTCTTTTGTTTTAAATTCACTTGTATGTATACATAATGTATGATCTTGTATAAAATTTATTCACGTTATCTATGTAGATATACAAACCACCTTCTAAAATTTTCCCATTTTGTATTACTTCCATCGCTACATTTTCAATTGTCGCTTTCCCATCCAAAGATAGTACAACACCCTAACTTGACTCCCTTTATTGTTGTTAACTTCAAAAAACACTATAGCCCCCCATGGGACATCCTCCACCCAACGTGCTTATCCCTACCTCCTATAATATGTGACAATTGTCGAAAAATCCCACTGATAATGTCGTGCAGCCTCACCAACCATATGGTGCAAGGTATGACACTTGATAAGGAAGTAATAGACATTGACAATGTTGATTATCAGGGACTAACATTTACTACACACTCAAGAGTATGCTCCTTAATAGACTTACGCATCTCACCTACTTTTACATTTGTTACGCAAGAATGAGGTGCACCAAAAACATAAATGTATGGAAAGAAGAGGAGGCCAAACTTAGTTTTACATATCTTCCTATACATTTATGAGACATTTAACATGTATGTCATATAAAAATAAAAGTCATGCACTGCACTTAACATTGTTATCCTATATGAATACAAAAATTTTTTAATAAAAACTTATGTCCCTTCCACATCTAACACTGAATCTCTATCCATTTTCATTTTTGAATGTTGACCTAGCAATCATGTTGGACAAATTACATGTATGTGTCTTGGAACAATGGTGAATGAAACTCTTAATACACATGGAGGTTTGTAGAGGATGCATTGAGGCTTGAATGGAATGATCCAAAATATTTTAGTGAATGAATAAATTTGAAAACAAATTAGATGGTGATGAGATTGTAGCAGACACGAATGCTAAGTTCCACACAACAATTCACACCATCTTATAATTTCATTATCATTATCTAATTTTGTGTCCATATGATATGTATAACAACATGGTCACAAGCTAAATTTATATGGCGAATTTTACCACTTGTTATTTTAGAAAACTATGTCATTTATTACACTTTTCCACAGACACCCTCTATTGCCTCCCTACATATAAATATCTTACTCTCTATACATATTGCCCGCTTGTTAATTTTTTTGTTTGTTACCTCCACTTTCAGAGGCACTTATAGGAACAAAGTAGATCAAGAGTGTGTAATGTACTCCTCTAGCATACAAGTTTTTAAAAGTTTCCACCTTTTAGATATGGTCTATGACTCCACCTCCAAATCTTTGAGATGGAACTATGAATGTCAGAATGAGATTTAGAATTGTATCAATTGATACTATTCTATGTATATATTTATTTCTTATTTCTTATTTCTTTATTGATAAAGATGATCCAAAATATGAATAGGAGCATAACCTTTGAATACTCCCTATAGAGGAATACTCGAACATGACAACACAACTCAACAAATAATCGGAAAAATTAGACAAACGTAAAAATTCGAAAACATAAGATACTTCACAAAATAAATAAAGTAATATAACATATATTTCACAAAAACAATAAAAAAACCAAAAAAGTTTACATTATCATCCTCTTGAACATAATTTGCAACTCATATACAATTGCTAATTAAATAAAATTATTATATTTCTCTGTCAGAAATATGCACATGGTTGTGCACTCTGCCCATGGAAACAGATTTTGATTCTTGAATGTATAATTTGTATTTTATTGATTCTTCAGTGCGTCATAATAATTAATGGTCACAGCATAAGTTTATGGAGAAATGACACCACCTCTAAGACTAAAATGTCCTTTATATTGAATAAAAGTTTTATTTTTAATATTTATGTGTTATATTTGTCGGTAGAAGTATGCACATCGTTATGCACTCTATGAAAACCGATTTTGATTCTTGAATGCATCAAAACAATTAATTTTTGATACTAAATACATCATAAATTTTGGGAGAAATGATGCAGCCTGTAAGAGTTAAATGTCTCAACTAAAGTTAGGAAGTCAATTGGATTTCTTTAAATTCTTTAATTCCTAAATTTTTAGGTGTCTAAATGGTCCAAGATTGATTTATTAATGGTAGTATCTGGAACACGTCTTTTACGGGCACTTCCAGGAAGAAGAACGTGGAAGGTAAATTATTTTTATAGATGTCCACTATAATAATATTTTCTATTGTTTGGCACTAATGTATACACTGCCCATTAGACTCTCCAATGCATTCTGAGGACTCCACTTTTCAATGCAATACATAAATGAAAGCATAATTCTACAGAAGAGAAAAACTAAAATTGGTTATGATGGATTATACGCAGAATTGAGAAGAATCTACATTTATGAGCTCAATATGGATGTTATCATCCCTCTAACATGTCTACAAAGTTTTTCCTAGCTTCTCTCTTAGTTAAGCCTTTACAAAATAATGAGTTTCTTTCTTTACAATAGAGTCTAGACGATTTAAAAGTCTTTCTAAATAAAAGTGTAGATCCTTTATATAGCTCTCTAAATTCATTTATTTGTGCTCCCGAGTTCAATTTTCAAACCAATAACAATATAGTTATGGAACTGTGAATCCACTTTAATTGTGTATTGATCTCTTCTAACTGTCTTCTTCTTCTCTTGGCCATTATACCAAGTCTCAAGGAGCTGACAACCATTTGGATGAGCTCTTACTTCAAATTTACCTTTTTCGACATACATGGAGAGCTTCAAAATAGTCACCCAATAAATATTAAGTCTTATATTGTGTCTCAAAGTAGAAATATTTTTTTCTAAGTTTTTGGACTTCATCGTGTCCATGTGTCTCTTATTGTCACTTTATCCATATACTCGCTAGAACTTTCCCTTGCCCCGTCGCACAGTTTGTTGTTTGTGCGACAACTTCTTTTCCACCCTTAATGTGTTGATAGGTATCTCCCATGGATCACACATAGATGATCCTGAAATCATCCTAGATCGAAATATGCAACCCATTCATATACCACAAATTTTTCTCAATGTCATACTCTATGTGCCCATATCCATTAAAGTTGACCCCTAGTGAGATTCCCTTCTTGCATTTTTTATAATGTTAATTTAATTGAGGAAATGAATGGTGCGTGTATTGATGAGAGAATCTATTTGTTTTTGTGATGGGAGAAGAGGAAATTGAGGGGAATTGGAGGATAGAAGCACTTGGCGAGACTAATCAACATGTGGATCTGGATCATTTAGACGGTAACAATTGATGCAACATGGACATGAGAAATCTATTTTCAATAAATTGAAAAACAAATGAAATCTAAAGATCTAAGGTCAAGAAGAGCATGACAACAAATCATGGAGAAAGCCATAGAAAATGTAGTGAAGAAGAGGAAGGAGAAGATGACCTCAAGAACTACATCAAACTCAAGGAAATTTTAGTAAGAATATTTTAGGGACATTTGTGGAGAAATTTTTATGATTTTTAACAATTTTTGGAAGACAATTTTTATTTTTTTACAACAAATGGTTTTCTAAAGAAATAAATTGTGTAATGATTTTTGTGAATATTGGAACTTAAGATGAGAATATAAACTATATGGAAAAGGATTTAGTTGAATCAAATACTTTTGGAATGCCATATATTCTTAAGCATAATATCCAATCAAATGCTAAACCTATGAGGGCGCCAAAGAGCCCACATATACTTTAATTATAAATATTACATGCACACAAAAATTATTAAGAAAAAGGAGGATCAAATTTAAGACTTATCTCGTTTTAAATAGATTGAAAAGGAATGTTGTTATTTTTATTGTATCCTTCGGTGAGTTCACAATCCACTTTTCTGTGAATTTTCGCATGTTGGGTTCATTTAATCCTACCTAAAAATTAATGGGTTCAATCAAGCTTGGTTTTGATGCACATGCATATGTTAATAGGTCTGCTGGCCCTAAGAGTGCCTAAAATCACCTGCTCTGCTAAAAAAGTAGTCAAAGAGGAGAAGATGAATTCTGTAAGCAATGAGTGCCTCGGTCTAAGCACTGTAGCTACGATTATGGGTATTTCAAGCCCCGCACTTGCACTGGTGGACGAGAGATTGTCCACATAAGGAACATGACTTAGTTTGGGATTGAGAAACCCCACTCTTGGATGGATTTTAGTAGGTGTCTTCACTCTTATCTGGAGTCTCTACTTTATTTACACTACAACTCTTGATGAAGATGAGGAATCAGGCATGTCCCTTTAAATAACACTTCATCATATGGGTATGCTCAATCTATTTGTATTCATCTCTGATTACAACTTGTACATCTAAAACCTTCGAAGTAATTGTATGCAGCCTTTTTGTAATTTTTTAAAGCTCTCCTTTTGTGGCTCTCAACTCTATTCACAAATATAATGTAAGTACGATGCGATGAGGATTTGCTTTGATTTTTGGCTGGGTAAATCTTGGGTGTGGATGTTTATGTTTTTGGAAAAATCTGGGTGTGGATGTTTTTTCTTGGAAAATCTTGGGTGAGGTAAATAATATTGTGGGTATGCTTCAATTTTTCGGTGGATGTTTGTTTTTGCAGTGGTAAATCGGTGAGGTTAACAATAGTGCAGGTATGCTTCAATTTTTTGGTGGATGTTTTTTGTTTGGTAAATCTTGGGTGAGGTTAACAACGGGTTATTAGTCAGAGGAATTTGAACTTGGATCACCCTCTTAAAAGAGTCCCCTATTACCATTACACCATAACCCCTGTATATGGTGGATGTTTTTTGAACCCTTTTTCTAAAGAATATTACCAAAGCACCTGACATATTTTTGAACAGTGTGCCCGCTTGTATCACAGGCTGGGATATTCTTGGACCACATCATTAAGATTTGTGAACACTGCCACACTTGAATATACCTATGTTATTATACGAAAAACTGTGCCTCATCTTTTTTGGTGATATGGGTCGTCTTATTGCGGTGGAGGGATTTGAACCTGTGTCCCAAACCCACAATTTGCTTCTATGTGGTGGGTGGATGTCTTTTAAGACTCTTTTTCTTTGAAGAATAATATTGAATGCAATCTAATGTACCCAGGATATTTCGTGCTAAGCTTATTTGCAGGCACTTAGAGTTTATTCTTGTTTAGCTTGATTAGGCACACTGTTTTGTGCTCCATCTTGCCATATACTGCTTGTGGGGAACACATCACCGAATCAGCTCCCAAACTAAAAACCGAAATATGAGTCTATTTATTTGAGATAGTCAGATAGCCATCCACATTCAAAGCTTAAACAATAATTTTTTCTATTAAGTTCCTTCTTCACCTATAAACCAACATGATACGGTTTAGGTCTGTAATTGTCTATACTATTGGAAAGTAAATATGTATATAATTTAGAAATGGGACTATAAAGTGATTCATCCTCCAAGTTTTCAACTTGATGATCTTTGAGCATGATTGAGAGGATGAACGAACTTAACTTCTTATTTGGTTAGAATAAGATTTCAACTCAAGCCAGCTAGATGATGGCTCTACATGTTCGAGCAACCATATAATAAATCCTCAAATTTCCAGGTGTCTCATATGAGTCATATCCCATGTAATCTTTCACAGAAGAGTAAAAGACTACTTGAAGTATTGCCTCCAAATTTATAATGTTTTCAAGTTGTTAAGAACCAATGCTTTTACATGTAGTCCTCACTATGTGCATATGGACAGACAGGAGATCAAGAGTCCTGCCTGGGCTAGAGAGGGAAGGGTGTTTAGGGAAGCAATGAGTCCATCCAACATTGGCCTTCATGGTAATAAATTCCCCATGCATTTCATCATCAAAGATCACCCCAAGGAAGAAACTAAAAGTAAAATGTGTCTTCTCGAGCAATAGCTTTATCAATGACTGTTGATCTTCTCGCCTCCATCTGGAACTCTCACCTAATTGGATTGTTCCTCAATCATTTGCTTCCAAATAATTATGTGGCACACATCTTATGCATATTGCATAAGGAGAACTTAACAACAAAAATTCACCCATGAAGAAAGTTAAACCTCTAGTCTCAACTTTTCTTGTAGGCAGTCAGGGAGCACCTTTTGCAACAAGATAGCCTTATAGCCTTGGAAACATCCTTTCAGGGCCTTACAGGCTGATAAAATTTTAATCTTTTTTGTTTTATATAGGAGTGATAACAATGCAAAATAATATAATTTAACTTGCAATATTAAGCTTTTGCATAGAAATAGTGAATAATGGCTTTCTTTGTTTTCTTGCAGGTATTATAGGCCGAAAGACCTCCAGCATGAACCGCCTTCTAAAGCTTTAAAGAACGAAATTTATTGTATCCTTTTCGGCTGCATTAGTTTTGAGTTTTAAGCTGCTAAAGATTTTTCATTAGGGTTTCATTTTGTTGTACGAGATAATGACTTAAAGGTTTGCCGATGAGTTTCTTCTTCACTCGCTCAAAGATACGAACTATTTTGACTACCAGCTTGTTGAATCCGTTGCAAATATTTGCAAAGTCTTCGTTAAATCTGAGTATTTAAAGTTGAATGAGGCGCAGAGAAGGTAATTACTTTATAACATTTGATTATTTGTAGATTTCTTGGATTAATGAACTTTCTTTTCGCTGAGATTGACCTTGAAACGATGAAATTATGCCAGATCTGTGTGTGAAGAGGATATATTTTTCAATGTCCATTTGACGTTTTTCAATGCGATTAATTTTACAGGTTTTTAGTTGTTTTTTGCTTCACGAGCCCTGGAATCGCTTTCTTTGTCACACGCTAGGGGTCGCCTTGTATGCATTCTTCACCAAGGCAATTTGCATAGGCAAAGAGTGACACTGTCACAATTATTAGGGAAAAGGTTTCAAACAAGTACAAGGAGTGGTGCAACTGTTGCGAGAGCCCATATGCCCAACAACTACAACAATCTGCGACTATGCTCGTAGACTGGTTTAGATGAAAAAAGAGTTCAAACAATTACAAAATTACACGTTTCAACATACATGTTCGATTTTTCCTTTTTATTGTTGCCCGTTTCTTTATGTTAACCAACAACAACACATTTTTAATGTCTTCATCTGCACACAAATACCTAAAAATTTAAAATGCCGAGAAAGGACAATGCAAATTATAGTTGTTTCCATCCAAAGCTTTGTACATTATATCACTTTTTTGCATTTTGAATAGTTTAAAGGGTTGGACCTCATGTTTGCGCTTTTTAAATGAAGTGACTCATCTATATTTCTACACATACAAAATCAATCACCCATAGTTTAAACAAACACAACTACAAAAGTAAAAACTATCCCTATAACACATAACATATACCGTTTTTTGTTTGCAAAATGCCTCAAAGAAATGTGGTCTCATGGAATGTTATGATTGTAAGATATGCACAAAATAGCTCTAACAATGATGCACTCAAACTCGTTGACGTAATAAAGAAAATTGGAATGTACCATAACCATTTCAGATTTTTTTATATATAATTGCATATTCTGTCTCATTTTAGTTTCATGGAGAGATAATATGTTAAAGCACTTAGTCATTCTTTCAATCTACTTTGACAACAACACTTCACATCCACTACATTCTTGAGAGTGAGTATTAGCAAACTTAAATGTCTCACTTGAATTTGTATTCAAATATTACACAACTAAGTGTTATCTAACATCCCTTCTAATGTATTTCGCAACATTTGTTCTAGCTTTAATAGAAAATCAGTATTGTCAATCACACCCCTTATCAACATCAACTACAAAAGTAATAACTGTATTTCTAAATTTAATAACATATACCATGCGATTGCTAGTTTATAAATAATCTTAAAGAAAAATAATGTAACAAAAAAATAATTTTTTAATAATTTAAGAAACATTAATTTAAACTAATGAAATGGTGTAACAAATTCTTAATATTAATAATAATAATTGATATTATAATGAAAAAAACAATAATTTTGTGTGTGTATATTTATAATAGTCCAAGCAATATAGAATATATACAATTAATATATAAAAGACAATTATATTTCATATATGACATATACATATATATCTTTTCAATAAAATTATAATTTGTGACCTCTTAGACCATCTCTATTGAACTTTAACTATATATACACACGTAAAGTCTATGCCTATATCCCTGCAACACAGATTCTAAACCCTGTTTTATGTTATTTTTAATAATTAACACCTCAAACTTAAATTATAAAATATTTGTGGTGACAAATGACAGGATTATTCTGCAGCAAAAGATTATTTTTAGCACCCTGCTGCCGACAGCGATGATGTTCTTCAGCAACTCATCAATGGTGGAAATCCATACACCATTAAAATAAAGAAAAGCCTGCAACATTAACGTCTGTAATATCTCTGCTGCCCATTCTTTTCTATATTTGAATAATTCTTGGGCCTAATGCCTTTCAACATCTCTACCACCTCTATCATGCTTGGCCTGTCATCTGCCTTATTCTCTGTGCATTTCAATGCTATCCAAATCATGCCCAATATCTCTTCTTTTACAGTTGATTCTATCGATTCATCTCCAAGCTCTTCATCAATCACCACATCTTCCCCTTCACTGCATGATTTTACCCACCTAACAATGTCAATCCCCTCTCCAAAACTCGGATCCAACGCCTTTTTCCTTGTTATCAATTCCAGCAACACCACACCGTAACTGTAAACGTCCATCTTCTCACTCATTCTGGTTGTATGTCCGCGTTCTGTAGAAACAGCACAGGATAATCCATTGGAAAAGCAGGGCTAAAATAAACATAACAAATATCATGCCACATGAAAATAAAACCATGAAGTAATGTTCTTACCAGGTGCAATGTAACCCAAAGTACCCATGACCGAGAAGGAAGAGGAATCGATAGTGAGAGACCTGTCCATGAGTTGAGCTATCCCAAAATCAGAAATGTGAGGTTCCATCTCTGAATCCAGCAGTATATTACCGGGCTTGATATCTCTGTGTATGATCCCCGGCTTGCAGTCATTGTGGAGGTATGACAGCCCATGAGCTGTGCCTGTGGCTATCTTGTAGCGAATATCCCATCCTAAAAGTGGAGGGGGCTTCATTTCGTGCAATACATCATTCAAACTCCCGTTGGACATGTATTCGTATAGAATAAATCCACGATCTTGCAGTTGCCAGAACTCCAACAGTTTAACCAGATTTCTGTGACGGATCTCTCCAGCCGTTTTGATCTCCGTTTTCATACTCATATCCTGTCTCTGTTCAGGAGCTAATTCTATTGTCTTCAAGGCGTACAGTTGGCCAGAAGGTAGCTCCACTCTGTAAACAACCCCTTTTCCCCCTTTGCCTATTACATACTTTTCATTTAGATACTCCGTTGCTTGCATAATTTGGTATAGTTTGGAAGGCAACTCTGTTGCCATTGTGGATGTGGGTCTGGTTTTGGGCGATAAAAATCTCCATAAAATCACGGCTACCAGGAAACAAGCAAACATTATGGATCCGATGGCAATGAGAACTATATGGACTGTGCCAAGACGTTTGCTCTCCTTCAGAGAAGAGGGAATATCTCCCCTGCAGTTACAGAAACTCTCTTTCTTCTCTACCAAACACAGATCTGAGTTGCCAGTGAATGAGCTTGAGGTCGAATTCCATTTCTTGGACCATGACTTGGGTATGCATCCGCTGAGCTGGTTATTGGAGATGTTTACTTCAGTAAGGGACAAGAGACTGTCAAACGTAGATGGAATTATGCCAGAGAGATTATTGGATGACAAATCCATTCGCTCTAGATTTTTAAGATTTCCCAGGGTTGCTGGAATCGATCCACTCAATCTATTATTGCCTAGATTCAATTCTATGGTTAGTTGCTGCAGTCCCCAAGTGATGGAGGAATTTTACCTTGGAATTGGTTTTGTCCTAGATTTAGTTGCAGCAATTCGCTCAAGTTGGACCACCAGTCTGGAATGCTTCCGCCAAGATGGTTTCCCTGCAAAAGTAGACGCTGCAATTTTTGTAGACTCGCCAACTGGTTTGGTAGCGAGCCATTCAATGAGTTAAAACTCAAGTCAAGCGAATACAATAGATGAGATTTACCAAGTTCCTGAGGGAGCGGACCAGTGAGTTTGTTGGAGGATACATTCAGTTGCTGTAGTATGGAAAGTTTTCCCAATTCTGGAGGAAGAGTACCATTCAATTCATTCATGGACAAGTCTACGGAGCTTAGATTTTTGCACTGCCCAAGGCTCGATGGTATTCTTCCTTGCAACTTATTGCTGCTTATGTCGAGGTGAGAAATAACAGAATTAGAACCTAGGAACTCTGAGGGAATAAGACCAGTTAGATGGTTGTGACTCAGTATCAATCGTCTCAAGCTCAAACATTTACCAATATCTGGAGGAATGCTCCCTTCCAACTGATTGTCTCCCATGACTAGAAGCTCCAATTGCCCTGAAGAGCAAAGTGCCGGAGGTATTGTACCTCTGAGGCGGTTCCCTGTCAGATCAAGTGCTGTGAGATTGTTCTTGGCACCCAATCTTCCGGGTATTGCGCCAGATAGCTCGTTATCAGCCAAACCTAGTTCTTGTAAGTGCCTCAGATTGCAAACCTTTGGAGATATGCTTCCTGTAAGACTGTTGTTGAACAGAGACAGTTTCTGTAACCATTTTGCTTCAAAAAGCTGTGGAGGGATTGGGCCCTGGAGTGAATTATCGGACAAGTATAAAATTTGTAAACGCCCCAATCGACCCAACTCGGGAGGTATGAACCCCTGAAGTTTGTTTACATGTAACCTCAACTCCTCCAAAAGGCTGCAATTTCCAAGTTGTGCAGGGATATGCCCGGACAAGAGATTTTGATTCAAATAAAGCCCGTAGAGGTGTTGCAGTGATCCAAGGAAGACGGTATGCTCCCTGTGAGCTGATTTTGGGTGGCTGACAACATGGCCAGACTGCTACAGTTTCCCAATTCCCATGGGATAGCGCCACTGAAATAGTTGGCGGACAGTTCAAGATTGATAAGTTTTGTGCAGTTGCCAAGTGATTTGGGGATGTGACCCTCAAGCTTATTGGAAGTAACATAGAGCGTCGCTAATTTTGAAAGCCTACCCAGGGATTCTGGCAACTCTCCAACCAGCTGATTGTCGTTCAGATAAAGCTCTGTGAGATGCCCACAATTGGCAATGGAACCAGGTATCTCTCCAACTAAAGAATTTTCTCCCAACCATAAGATGGAGAGCTGGGTGAGATTCCCAACATTTGAGGGGATCTCTCCAGTCAAACTGTTGGTGCTCAAGTAAATCGCTTCCAACAGGGAAGCTCAAAAATGGAATGAGGAATGCTTCCGTTGAGGGAGTTATTATAGAGCCACAAAGAACTGAGCTTTCTGAGGCTACCCAGCTGTTCAGGGATTTGGCCATGGAGATTATTGTATGAGAGATCTAAAGACTCTAACTCTGTGCAATTTCCTAGCTCGGGAGGAATGGTACCAGAGAGACTGTTATCGCTCAAATAAAGTTGTTCCAAATTGTGTAAACCAGAGATAGCAGAAGACACGGTTCCAGAAACTTGGAAATGAGAGAGGTCGAGAGTACGTACCGTGTGATCTGGATGACAGGTGACTCCTTTCCAATGGCAGGGGTATTTGTTGGAGGAATTCCAATTGCGGAAAATGTTGGGCGGTGCATTAAAATTCTTGAGAAGAGAAAGCAGAACCATTCCATCATTGTTCAGTGCTGCAATGCATTGTGTAAACAATGCCGATATAATAACTGCTAACCGTATTGCTGTGAATGCTACTGAGCTCATTCTGAATGTTTTCCAGTGCAGAGAGGAAAACAGAGATAAGAGTGCGAATAAGAGTGGACTACAGACTTTATAAATATTGTAAATATTTTGTTGGAGAAGCGTTATTCGTCGTTTTGTGTTTGAAGTGTTTTGACTCATTTGCACGCGAGTCGGCTTTCCCACTAATAAAACATAAGTAGTGCAAATATCCATTGTAACATTCCAACCACGCCGAACTTATATTTTTGTTTAGGGGGTCTTTTTCAATTGGTGCCAAGGCATCTATTCACTCTTCCATAGGCATCTAGATTCTAAGGTATCGTTTACTAAAGGGATTTTTCAATTAATTTTTAGTTTGTGAACCTCAACTTGTAGATCGACGGGTGAGCCACAAAATGAAATGAAATATGGGCAGGAAGAAATGGTTGTCCCTGAAGAAGACCTCTCATGAGTTAAAAAACCAAGTCAAAACAGAACTCACTGTTATAATTGAAAGTCGGGGAAATTTATATTGAACTTTTAGGAGACATGGCGTAGGCATAGACAAATGAAGTAGTAGAGGATACAACACAACACTTGTTGGTTCAAACATGTGCACAAGCAATCCGTATCATTATTGAAGAGAATATTGAAGTATGGGAATAATATAACATAAACATTTATATATCAGTTGAAAATGGGATTCCCGTATAAAACTAACTCATCATAACAACACGTCAGAACACCCTTGAAAACAATATCACAATTGATATACATTCAAAATAGTGCCAGGATATTAATTCACCCAAAGTAGATGGGTACATGCAACAATTATAAAGAGGAATAAATAAATATGACAATTAAACAAGGCACAACCAAATAAGCGAAAGTAAATAGATACTAAATAATAAGTCATTGTTGTGCATACTTTAGAATAGCAAGCTCAACAAGAGCCACCTATCCATGAGAAGGAAAAAGATACAAAATGTTGTAACAATCATAACCTAAAACAAAACACATAACTACAAGCACAAATGTCACCAAAAGAAAACACAAGAAGGTGAGGAAACTTATAGCCCTACGATGACCCTACTCATATGGTCATCAAAACTCTATGTGCAAGAGCTAATGAGTTTGAAAGAAAGAATAGAAAGTGTGGAGATAAGGGGAAAAAATGAAAGATATTAAAAGGAGGAGGTGTTAAGCTCCAAGCAAGGTTATAAAAAGATAACAACATGCTTAAAGCACAAGTGAAAGAATTTTAAAATATGACATAATTGTTGCATAACATGAATGGCAAGTGTTAGGAATGTGGAGTTGAATTGCTTCACAGATAGCATGATTTACACCTTGTTGGTTTACACAATAACCGGTGGCGGTCGGCATTAGGGCAACCGACACCTTACGTTACTGTGCATGAAAGTTTATATTTAACTAACGAGAATTTAATCCATATTTTGTTTTAAAGTTGATTTAAAGGTTGTAAATGCATAGCTAAGGTGCCCTAAGTTTGTCTAAGCTTATATAAGATAGAAAACTAGGGTTAGAACATAAGGAATAAGAAAAGAGAAGAATTGAGCTATCCTTGGTTGAAAGGATGATGAAGAAGAAAAAAAAGCAGATTGCATGAAGACATGAGCTTTCATAGAGAGAAGCTAAACAGAAGGAAAGTGCAAGTGCACTCATGGTGAGAAGATGTTATTATCTTCTACTGTATTTCCTTTGTATTATTTAGTCTCATGTAATGGATTGCATAGTATGCAAGGAACTTAGTGTTTCTTCTTGTTAGATCCACGTTGTTGTGAGATCTTGTTATTGCTCATTCTTGTAGATCCACATGTTGTGATATCTTGTATTATAGATCCATGAGATCATGATGTATTGTTGATCCATAGGAATCTAGTAATGTAGAGGAAGTTGTCTTCATGTTTGTACAAGCTGATGCACTGATGCTGGAGATACTTATTTCTTGGTGCATTGTTATAGTTGCACATTGGTAGACCCTTCTAGAGGTCTTGTTTGAAGATTCACAGGTGAGA
Source organism: Taxus wallichiana var. yunnanensis (assembly GCA_018340775.1). Taxonomy (NCBI): domain Eukaryota; kingdom Viridiplantae; phylum Streptophyta; class Pinopsida; order Cupressales; family Taxaceae; genus Taxus; species Taxus wallichiana. Next base: position 1,007,029,089 of record CM031242.1, read on the forward strand.
GCTTGGATGCATAGTGGTAGATGCAAGGTAGCTTCAGGTATGTGAGATTTGGTGGTGTTTCAGAGGCACGGTTGTAGTGCATTTAGGTATATCCGGTTAGAGATCTAGAGGAGACACAAGTGGTGGTATGGAGGCACGGTTTAGTGTACTCAGGAAGATCCGGTTGGAGATCTGGAGGAAGAGATACTCTTGTAGAGATACATGTACTCTTATGCAGAAGAGTTGGTTTGTAATCTCTTGTTATATTATATATATGAGATCTCTATCTTTGGTGGACGTAGCCCACATTGGGTGAACCATGGTACATGTTGTGTTATGTGTGTGTACTTTTGTGTGATTTGGATTATTCTTGTTTATACTTCCATTGCTGTAGATTTTGTGGGGATTGTTAGATCCGTATTTTCATGTTTTAGATTTGATATTCTATAGTTGTAAATGTTTCCACATAGACCCATCCCTAACAACTAGTATAAGAGCTTGGTTTGCTATCTTATCTGATACCAACAATTGGTATCAAAGTGATGGTTTTTAGTTTTTAGAGTAGGGTTTGCTTAATGGCTTTTTTAGTGGTTTACTTGATGGTGTATGAGTGCCGGGTTTGTTTTGTTTGATGTGAAAATCACAGGAAGAGATTGAATCTTAAGTCGGAGCTGGAAGAGTAAGGTTGTTGGAAACTACGGTGGATCGCATCGATTAAGTGGCAATCGACATCGGCATGGTGACAGTGACCGTGGTCGTCATTCTTGGTAGCATGGTTTTAAATAGAAAATCACAAATATGAAGAAATGGAGAGATGCATCGAATGTATCTTGTTTACTGAGGTGTCCCTAGTTATTAGAGGCACAACATGGTAGTTAGATTGCAGATATGGTTATTGAGATATGGTTTTATCTTGGTTTTGTAGTGCTTTGCATTTTAATTGCACATGCATGGTTTTGGATTGCAGATCTAGACAGAGAAAAGGAGCAGGTATGCATCCTTGGTGCAGTTAGATGCACGGGGCTTCGGTAGAGAGGTTGTAGCACGAGAAAAAAAGATGGGGCTCCATCGAGAGGAAATTTCTTCATTGAATATGTGGGTTAGTATCTTGCACTGTAAGGTGAGGTATTTCACCTTGATGTAATTTATTGCATGGTTTATTATTGTAGTGGTTTTGTATGATTTGGATGCTTCTTGAAATGACTGCTCAGCTCAACTATCGGCTTCGGTCGAAGTAGGCACCTAGTGTGGTGTTCTATGCCAAATTATGTGGTGTTGGGTTCGTTCCAGCAACATCGACATCGGTCTGAGAACCGAGGTCGATCACAGAGGAACCATCATCGATCGGCTAACCATGGTCGGTTAGGGGATGACCGTGGTCAATCTCTCGTGGCAACTTATTTATTAAGGGTTTTTGTAGCGAAAGAGGGAAGATGATTTTTGTCTGGTTTGGAGGATCGAGTTTCTTGCACAAAGTGTACATGGCGTAAAGCAGATCACTTCATGGTTTAGATCAGAAAGAGGACATTTTTCTCGGTTATTCCATTGAGACTTTGATTCAGGTATCTCTATATGATTCATGTTTTATTTCTTTTGTTTGGAGCAACTAATAATATGTTTGGATAGTGTGCACAGATTTACACCATGGTTTTGGTGTTTGACTTTTATTTCCGGTTGTGTGGAATCTTGAGGACAAGGGTTTCTAGTTTAAGGATGATATCCTTAATGAAAAGTCATGATTAGACATAGTTGCAGGTAATGAGAGATGTTAAGTACACACTGATGGAAAGAAGACGATTCACATACTTCACAAGAAGTTCAAACTCCCGTGATGTAGAAATATTCTCGAGAGAAAAAGGGAATCAATTTTATAGTTCTTTAATTTGGTTTTATTTCTCAGCGATATATTAGCTTTTGAGCTTGGTGTTAGAGGGAGTGCAGGGATTCATGTTCAATGGGAGCAAGCCATGGTTGTTGGCATTCATAGATTGGATACATGATGCACATGAGGAGTAAGAGAAGATTGCTACTATTCGAGTGGCGGGAGACACAAGTTGGTTTTGGAAGGAAGTCACGAATTTGCGGGTATTTTGAGTTTATTGCTTTGTGATGTCACTTATGGTTTATTTTGTGGTGCTTGGATATTTATTAGGGAAGGCAAACATGGTTGATTCAATTGGTTTTAGATGATAGATCGATTTTCTAAGTTTGAAGGGGAAAAAGGAGAAAATATGCTGAATTCTGAGAGACCGATGTCGCTTAGGGCTAACTGTGGTCGGTCATTTGGTAATCCTGTTCACTCGTCGGTAGTGACCGGGGTCGGTTAGGAAACCATTGTCGGTTTGGTCACAGGTTAGACAACAATGCCTATTTACCATTTTTAGATGGTGCCCTTGTTTTTCTTTCATCTTAGTTGATTGTGCAGAGTATGTTGATGACATGTTTGTTGGTATTTGCACTTGGTATTAGTGGAATGGTTTAGCATGGATGTTTGTTATTGACATTGATTAGCATAGGATTCATATTAGGCTTTGGAGTTAGTCGGTGTGCACTTGGAGCTTCTGGAGATTTTAGTGATATAGATGGATGTACATGGCGAGTTTGTATATGTGGATAGATTCAGTTTTGTGAGTCTATGATGATGCATATGTTTGATTTGCACATGGATGCCTTGAGCATGAGTAGGGGATGTTTTATTTCCTCTTGATTACTATGTTACTCCATGGGAGATGTTATCTACAGATGATTGTCTTGGACATGCTAGTTGTTTATGCAAGGTTTGGATTTATAGATTGTAGTGTTTGGATTCTTTGAGTTATGCAGGTTTGTGGATTGATCACCCACTGTTACAGGTAGAACTCATTTGGGTTGTCTTTACCCAGGATCTTATTTTGCTTTCGCATATTCCGGTTGACTTGTCTTGGTCATTGATTGGTGGTCGCATGGAGCCATGGATAGATGGATGAAAAACATGGTTGGTTTTACAGGTATGGCTATAGATGTGATAGAGGCTCAATACTTTATTTTGAGTGGGAGCTCTTACAGGTGTGTTAGTCATGGTGGCTTAGTTGCATGAGAGGTTTGGAGTTATGATTTAGTGGGAGCTTGATGTATGGATAGCTCGTGTATCATGGATCAGGAGTAGCTTCGTGCAGGTATATGGTAAGTCATGGGTTTTTTTATCTTCTTATTTTTAGAACATGGTTTAATCTTCCTGATTTCATTTGAGATAATTGTTTATATAAAGAATAGACAATCTTCATGGTATGTAGAGGATAGTGATGTACAAGTATAGGTACAGAGTTCAACAATTTATCTCCAAGTGGGAGATTGTTAGGATTGTGGAGCTGAATTGCTTCACAGATAACATGATTTACACCTTACTTGGTTTACACAGGAATCGACACCCGTTAGGGTAACTAATTCTAGTCGGGTAACAGCCTTTCGGTTAGCATCAGATAACACCCGCCATACATGTGCTTGAAATTTTATATTTAACTCACGGGAATTCTATCCATCTTTTGTTTTAAAGCTAATTTAAAGGTTGTAAATGCATAGCTAAGGTGCCCTAAGTTTTTCTAAGCTTATATAAGCTAGAAAAATAGGGTTAGAACATAAGGAATAAGAAAAGAGAAGAATTGAGTTATCCTTGGTTGAAAGGATGAAGAAGAAGAAGAAGAAAAAGCAGATTGCATGAAGACAAGAGCTTTCATAGAGAGAAGTTGAACAGAAGGAAAGTGCAAGTACATTATTGGTGAGAAGATGTTATTATCTTCTAATGTATTTCCTTTGTATTATTTAGTCTCATGTAATGGCTGACATAGTATGCAAAACACTTAGTGTTTCTTATGATTAGATCCACAGTTTTTGTGAGATCTTGTTATTTGTCATTCGATTGTAGATCCACATGTTGTGAGATCTTTTATTACGATCCATGAGATCATGATGTATTGTTGATCCATAGGAATCTAGTATTGTAGAGGAAGTTGTCTTCATGTTTGCACAGGTTGATGCAATGATGATGGAGAGACTTATTTCTTGGTGCACGGTTATGGTTGCACATTGGTAGACCCTTCTAGAGGTCTTATTTGCAAATTCACAATACAAAGTGAGATCTTGGTTACACAATTCAGATGTAGGGTAGCTTTAGGTATGTGAGATTTGGTGGTGTTTCGTAGACATGGTTGTAGTGCACCTAGGTAGATCCGATTAGAGATTTGAAGGAGACACAAGTGGTGGTATGGAGGCACGGTTTAGTGTAATAAGGAAGATCTGATTGGAGATCTGGAGGAAGAGATACTCTTGTAGAGATATATGTAATCTTATGCAGAAGAGTTGGTTTGTAATATCTTGTTATATTATATATGTGAGTTCTCTATGTTTGGTGGATTTATCCCACATGGGTGAACCATGGTAGATGTTGTGTTATGTGTTTGTATTTTTGTGTGTTTTGGAATATTATTGTTTATACTTCCACTGATGTAGATTTTGTGGGGATTGTTAGATCCGTATTTGTATGTTTTGGATTTGATATTTTATAGTTGGAAATTTTTCCACATAAACCCATCCCCAACAACTGGTATTCGAGCTTGGTTTGTTATCTTATTTGATACCAACAATTGGTATCAAATCGATGATTTTTAGTTTTTTTAGAGCAAGGGTTTGCTTAATGGTTTTGTTAGTGGTTATTGACAGGTGTATGAGAGAAGGGTTTGTTTTCCCGATGTGAAAATCAAAGGAAGATATTGAATCTCAAGTGGGAGCTGGAAGAGTAAGGTTGCTGGAAATTACGGTGATCGGTGTTGTCAAGTGGCAACCGATGTTGTCGGGGTGACCGTGGTCGATTCTGAGGTGACCGTGGGTTGGTTCTTAGGCGACTTGGTTTTCATAGAAAATCACAAGTCTAGAAGAATTTAAAGCACAAGTGGAAGAATTTTAAAATATCACGAAATTGTTGCATAACGTGAATGGCAAGCCCTCAAAAATCCTTCACACTCCAATAATTACCATAGTTAAGGAGTTAATGAGTAATACAAAACAAATAATAAGAGTCTAAATGGCATTTCATATCACCGATAGAGGAGAACGAGTTATGAAATAAGTTGAGGGAGGATAAGACATGGGCACAAGTAGTAAAGGAATTCATGGGAAAGAAAAATTAGTTGATAGAGAATAGATTTAGGAATCAAATAATAGAAGAAAGAGAACATTATGATAGATTAGCCAATATAACACTACAACAAGGGGGTATTTAGAGACATAAATTAGAGACAAAATTATAATTTTTGTCTCTAAATCCCCCTCCCCGATATTTTATATTAAGTTTACACTTTTCAATTTTCATAGGTGACATAATATTGAAGTGGGAAACATAAATTTATTACACGCATATGGAGTTGGTGGTGGTCATGGGTTCAAATGTAATGGAGATCATATCAAACCCTCACCATTGCCATGAGTGTTTGTAGAGCTTCCCTATTGTGCACAAATAAAGGAACCCTAAACTACTTTTGATCTCGAAGGGAGAGGAAAATAGATCTAGTGTAGGTTTAAGTGCCATGTATCTTTGCTTCATGCTACCTTCTTCTCCTATACATGGAAACACTATATTTTCTTCTACATCCACTTATTATTGTCTCTGATTTCCCTATTTTTCACATTTAAGTGATTTTTAGAAATGAGATCAGGGTTCCATTTGTGATCCGATATTAAGTTTTTCTTTTTTTTGCCATGTCCATTAAAATTTATTAAAAAGTGGTTGAATTTGCTTTATGAAATGGCTTTTTTGTTTTTTGTTATGAGTAGTAATCCTTGGCATGTATATATGTGAATCGTCCTCTTCTATGGCTTGAATACACATACTAGAGGAAAATCATGTGTTAAATGATTGTGGGTTTGTTGAAAACAATTTGGAATCTTTCAGGAAAATGTGCCAAATAGAAGGTGTAAAGCATCCAACATCCACAACCTCTTCTAGCATCCTCTCTGCCCCTTTCTAAATGGGATATTTGGAAAATGACATTTCTCCTTAAGACACGTCATGTGAGCACTTTAATATGGTGGAAGAGGAGTGTTTTCTTCTGATTCTCTAGGTTTTTGTGTCATCCCAAACTGTCTTTTGAAAACCCATAAAAATTATTAATAACAATGTTAGTGGAAAGACATATTGTTTGCAAAATGTGGAAGCATGTAAACTATTGGAAAAAATGCCTAATAAATATATAGTATCATTCCTGACATGATAATGCAAACCTTTTCACCAAATAATGTTTCTCTTGAGATTGAAGTATGTACAACCGTTTGCATCCACTAAACTTGTGTAGTTGCATGTACATATAACACAAACAAAGGTCTGATTTTGGCTTGAAACCTTCCAGTTATATTTGCTTGAAAATTTATAAATCTTTTTCAAAAAATCCATTTTGTATACATGTCATGCTATCATGGCACTCCACGAGAACACATCTCTTTGAGGAATTTCACATGCCTTGTCTATGCTTCCACATTTTGCATACATGTCTCCCAGGAAAGTTGTAACTTCATCTGACACATTTCCTCATGGATGTCCAAACATTGTTCCAAAGCCCCCATTTTGGCACAGTAGGTAGGATAATAGAAAACATTGTGGAATTTTTCTTTAAACCTACTAATTGCATTTTCTTGAAAGTTTCTAAATCTTTTTCAAAAAATCCATTTGGTACACATCCTACAATCAATGTTGTAAATGAGAACACATATCTTTAAGCCATTCTATCAGATAGTTTGTGTGCCTTGTCTACTCTTTCATATTTTACATACATGTCTACAAGCGTAGTTGCAACTACAACATATGAAAAAAATCCTCTTATCCTTAATGATTTTATGGATGTCCATACCTTGTTCCAAAGCCACCATTCTGACACATTCTAGGAGTACGATCTGGTAAATGTAAACTGATCGGGTTAGAGGACTATTTGTTGCATATGGTATCACTCATGTTATAGGTACCATTTCTTTCTCACTCACTTCTTGTTTCCGTATATCCCTGAATCCATGCAAGGAGTATCAAATTCATGATTTCATTGCAAATTTACTTGCAATTTGTTAGTGATGTAGAGTATGGTTATGGTTATTTTTTTGTGTTGAAAGATAAATTCTCAAAGACGAATATTGGAACCTATTAGTGAAAAATCACAAGACTACCCCAGAATGGCCTCGAGATCTAAGTGGGGAATTTTGTGTGATCTACATAACATTGGACCATCTCTTAAGATGTGGGACTTGTGAACTTGAGATGGACCTCCAGAGAAAGCTAGATTCTTCTTCCTAATCCTAATGCTAAACTACTTCTAAGAAAGGAAATGCGACTATCTACTCCTAATCTAACAATGCCAAGGAGACAGGGAGAGAGAGCATAAAATAAAGGAATCCTACACTACAGAGGTGATAGCACCAAGAAAAGGGGGTGGCTGATCACAAATCCAACTTTTGAAATGGAGAGGGGTGAGCAATGGAGGGGATGGACAGATACATCATAGACCAAAGATAAAGTTCACACATAACACCACTTCAAAACCCATTAAACACAAATTTCTCTCGGAACCCGCAATAGACATCGAGAGATATGCAATGTATACCTTGAATGATGAGAGGTGAGAAGAGACAATAAAATAAGCAAGGATGGAAAAATGCATCATGAAACAAATTTTATTGCTCCAAGAGTTCACACGGTACACCATCAGTGGGCAAGGGAAAGAAAATTCCATTACAGAGCTAAGAGAGGAGGCTTAGACTCTACATTCTACCCTAAGGAAGAAAAGAGAGGGGGGTAGGAGAGAAAATATGACCAACCTTTAGAAAAATGCCCCTCCTTTACAATATATAGAAGAATAAGAGAAGGAGAGAGGGAAAATTTGAATCCTGCTTCAACCACCCCTGCAATGCATTGAATCCATCTACTCCAACCACTCTAGAAAGCATTGGAATCTTCTTGTAATAGTGATGGGATTCACTGCAACACTCATGCCTCCATGTGCTGTTCCTTCATCGTGCAAGAAATGCGGCCCATTCTTCATCATGGTGGTAGGTGGGATACTTTAATACTTTGAAAATGGTGGACTGGATCATTAATGATGGTGGGTGAGTGACAGGTGCTGGGAGCTCTCTGAAAAATCCTTTCCCGCTCAATTCCGAGCTCTTGGTTGAAGGACACGGCCATCTCAAGGCCAAGGTTAAGTGTTTAATGCGGGATCGCAATATACAAAAGGGTCTGTCCATATAGGGGCCACATGGCAGCCCCGTGCTTTTTAAGATTTGCCCCCCTTTACACTCTTGAAGAAGCACCATCGAGGCACGTGGCATCATCTGTGGGCCTACTCTATTTCCTTTGTATTCTGCTAAGCCCTTCCTGTTGGCAGAGACACTATGTCTGACCCTAGACACATGGAGGCTCAGCGCACATTTGGGACCTTCCTCCAGATTTTTCCTTTGAAGTTACATGGAAAAGGCACGTGGAGGCCTCCACAGCTTTGGAATTTTCAACGGCCAACTCTGCCCCCTTTTGATTCTGACCACATGGCGAGCCCGCGCTCATTTGGGAACCCACTCTTGATTCTTCCTTTGAAGTTGTACTGAGATGACACGTGGAGGATTCACACTCGTTTGGGGTCTTCTCGCCCATTTAGGAACAATGTTGGACCCTGCAGACACATGGAGAGTCTGTGCACATTTGGAGACGCTGTTTGGACCCGACCTCCGAAGGTACCCCGTTGAGACATGTGGAGGCTTTCGCCGACCTTGTTGTACTTAGACTCTTCAATTACTGTGTGCTACCTTTTGGAATCTAACCACGTGGAGGGATGATGCTCATTTGGGAACTTTGCTTTGGATTCACCTCTTAAAAGAGCACCAAAGAGACACGTGGCTCCTTTCACCGGTCCTGGATGCTTGGCCCCGAGTAGACTCGTATGTGAAGTCCGAGAACTTCAATCCCTTTCTCCAATTCTTTCTATTGAGCCTCTGGTCTCTTTGAATGTTATAGTCCTCCTTCGTTGACCCTATCCATTCATTGTTGGATTTGGAATGTGGGCTCGCATGTTTGAACTCGACCCTTCCGATTTTCTTCTATGTGGGGTTAGGTTTGATCAATTTTTCCGGGAGAAACATTGGGATAATAGTTTGGCGACTCACGAGGACATCTGCATGCTAGATGAAGAGATTAGTAGCCTTATTGCATCCATTGGGAATGGAATCGGGAATGATAGCCTCGGTATCGATCCCCTGTCCCTAAAAATTCGAGCTTTGATCAAGCAGACTTGGTGATCCCCGAACTCACCCTTGTTCACACTCAATTTTTGAAGAAAATCATGGAGACGAGATTTTTGAGGGTAGAAAATTGTCTTTACCTCGGGTATTTTACCGATTACTGAAATGGACTATGGGCACACTTCGAATCGCATAGTGATACAACCTTGGAGCAACAAAACACCACAACACCACTATGTACAAAACTGAAAATCATACACACCCCAAGTGGGATATGTAGAGTGTGCGAAAGCACTTCTTTTTCTAAAAGAAAACCTACTTACTCTATGCTAACCGGAAGCAAAGGGGACTCAAACAAATCCTGCAACTAACGGAGAAGTAGCTCCCCTTCCTCACAAATTGCGACCATATAGTTGATTTGGCACTGAACATGGTCAGAAATGAGAGTAAAAACCACCTCGCAGATGGTGTTTTTCCCTTCTCAAAGTGTCAAAAAATAGAATATACATCTCCTGGATTTGTTTCACGCTTGGATCTGGGAGGCGTTGTTTCCAACCTTTGGTGCTTTGTAGCTCAACCTCATGCTCTAAAATGAGCATGACCGGTGGCAACTCTTTGGTGGCAGGTTCTTGTGGTTGAAGGATGAATGATGGGGTAGTGAAAGTTGTAATTTCTACGGGCCCCTCCTCATCAAAACATTCCTCCAAGTCTGATAGGAAATCAAACTCTTTGATGTCCTACTACAAGTGTGGATTGCATGAGGGGAATGAAGTCATGACTATATGAATTCATAAATGGCAGAAGATGGAAGATGTGGAAAGATGAATGGGTTGATATGTATGGGAAGAAGGTCCGAACTCAGAGAATGGGTTGTTGACCAGATGGAGTCATAAGATGTGCTTGAAAGTGCCTCCAAAGGCTAAAATCTTTGCCAAGAGTACATCGAACTTGATGAAGTGAAGTGGTAAGGTACTTCATACCGTCCCACTAGGTGCAAAAAATTAGTGCAAAATCACAAAGCACCCCCCAAATGGCCTCAAATCTGAGTGGGGCATTCAATATGATCTACATAACATTGGACCATCTCTCAAGATGTGTGACTTGTGAACTTGAGATGAAACTCCAGAGAAAGTGGCTTCTTCTTCCTAATCCTAATGCTAAACTACTTCTAATAAAGGAAATGTGACTATCTACTCATAATCTAACAATGCCAAGGAGACAAGGAGAGAGAGAGCATAAAATAAAGGAATCATACACTGTAGAGGTGAAAGCACCAAGAAAAGGGGGTGTCTGATCACAAATCCAATTGCCTGAAATGGAGAGGGGTGAGAAATGGAGGGGATGGACAAATACATCACAGACCAAAGATAAAGTTCACACAGAACACCACTTCAAAACCCATTAAACACGGATCTCGTAACTGCAATGACAGACATCGAGATATGCACCGTATACCCCGAATGATGAGAGGCGAGAAGAGACAATAAAATAAGCAAGGATGGAAAAATGCATCACGAAACATATTTTATTGCTCCAAGAGTTCACATGGTACATCATCAGTGGGCAAGGGGCAAGAAAATGCCATTACAAAGCCAAGAGAGGAGGCTTAGACTCTACATTCTACCCTAAGGAAGTAAAGAGAGGGTGGAAGGAGAGAAAAGATGACCAACCTTTAGAAAAATGCCCCTCCTTTATAATATATAGAAGAATAAGAGAAGGAGAGAGGGAAAATTTGAATCCTACTTCAACCACCTCTACAATGCATTGAATCCACCTACTCCAACCACTCCAGAAATCATTGAAATCCACCTGTAACAATGATGGGATTCACTGCAAGACCCATGCCTCCATGTGTTGTTCCTTACTGGGTAAGAAAGGAGGCCCATTATTCATCATGGCAGAAAGTGGGAGACTTGACAACCTCAAAAATGGCAGACCGGATCATTAATGGTGGCGGGTGAGTGGCGGGTGCCCTGAGCTCTCGAAAAATCCTTTCCCACTAAATTCTGAGCTCTTGGTTAAAGGACATGGCCGTCTCAAGGTGAGGTCGGGCATTTAACATGGGCTTGTAATATGCAAAAGGTTCTATCCATACAGGGGCCACGTGGCAGCTCCACACTTTTTAAGATTTGGCCTCCTCCTTTACACTCTTGAAGAAGCATTTTTGAGGCACGTGGTGTTGTCCGCTGGCTTGCTCTATTTCCTTTGTATTCTGCCTAAGCCCTTCCTGTTGGCAAAGACACTATGTCGACCTTGGACATGTGGAGGCTCAACGCACATTTGGGACCTACCTCTATATTTTACCTTTGAAGTTGTGTAGATGAGGCACGTGGAGGCTCAGTGCACATTTGGGACTGCCTCCTGGATTTTTCCTTTTAAGTTGCGCGGACGAGGCACGTGGAGGCCTCCATAGGATTTTGGAATTTTTAATGGTGGCTCTGCCCCCTTTTGATTCTGACCACATGGCGAGCCCACACTCATTTGGTAACCCGCTCTTGATTCTTCCTTTAATGTTGTGCTGATATGACATGTGGAGGCTTCATGCTCGTTTGGGGTCTGCTACCCATTTAGGAACAACTGTTGGACCCTAGACACATGGAGAGTCTACACACATTTAGAGACCCTGTTTGGACCTAACCTCTGGAGGTGTGCCATTGAGACACGTGGAGGCTTCCGTCGGCCCTGTTGTACTTAGACTCTTCAACAACTAGTGCTGCCTTTTGGAATTTGACCACATGGAGGCCTGGTGCTCATTTAGGGACCCTGCTTTGGATTCACCTCTTAAAAGAGTGCCAAAGAGACACGTGGCTCCTTCCACCCAGTCCCCGGTGCTTGGACCTTGGTAGACTCGTATGTGAAGTCTAAGAACTTCGAGCCCTTTCTTTTTTTTTTCTGTTGAGCCTCTAGGTCTATTTTAAGGTTATTGGCCTCCTTTGCCGACCTTGTCCCTTCATTGTTGGATTTGGAATGTGGGCTCACATGACTTAACCGACCCTTCCGATTTTATTTTTACGGGTCATGTTTGATCAATTTTTCCAGGGGGAAAAATTGGGATAACATAACCATGTTGAAAGACCAACTCAACAAGTGAACCTGCAAACCATTTCTCTATCATGTGTGGAATTATTTTGAATCAATAATTTTTTATTCCCTTTTGAAGCAACCTCTATACCATAGTGGATACAAAGTTAACAATATCAATTTCCTTGCATCAATAGACAAATGGAAAAACAAGTGGTTAATCGAATGATGGAACCTTTAACCAGAGAAGTACAAGTCAAAATATTAGGATGAAAGTTTTATTTTAAACAACATATCTCCAAAATAGTTCTACAAGATTTTTCATATTGTAAATTTCATTCCAAGTGTGTGCCGAAGTGTACTCTTCCCATAACACTAGGAGAGGATTTTAAATACACAGAAAACAAATCAAACAAATAAGCAATGTTCATTGAATAGGTTTAACATATTTAACAATCGATTCAAGACATTCTTCATAGAACTAATGTCAAGTACAAACATTTCCATGAAAATCATCAAATTTCCAAATCAAATTAAATAATCTAACACATGTTTTTAAGATTAAAAAAAATAAAACTGAGAGGGATTTTATTGGAACTAAACCTTGGAAAGTTTGTGTGAGATTAAATATTTTGAATAGGCTCTGAAGGTCCAAGAGACATGAAAAGGACTTCATTTGGTTGAATTACTATTTAGGGGATTTCTTGTTTATCCTCGTGTGATCCTTTATTCTTCAGTAAATTTGGAATACATGGCAACAATTAAAGCACTTAGTGGTTGGGTATCCTATATTCTCTTCCTTTGACACTAGGTGCCAAGCCTACAAATCGATTTTGTCAAATTTTAAATATAATGACAAGATCCTTGCCTCGAAAAGAGTCTTCTTTGCCCTCCTTTTGTTTGAGAAAGGAATTAAAATATTTCATGACTTGTATAGATTTGGGAAGTGGATGGAATGGAAAGACCTTAAAACTTTCTATAAACTTCTTCAATCTCGATTCATAATGTATACAATGCTCATAAATGTTCTCATATCCCTTGAGACTGGAATAATTATGGAGGATGAGAATGAATTTTTAGATACTATGAGGTGGCTCAAAGGCCCCCTCTCAAGAGGCTGACATCCAAAGAACTCTATGAAAATATTGATTTCCCCCAAACCTTTCCCACGGGCCTTAACAATAAGTGCAATGTTTGTGATCCCATTAGTAGATGGACTCATAGATTTAATGTTGTGTGGTCTTCTTGTATTCAATCAAATAAATCATGTTTTAGATGGCTTCGACTCATAATAAGCTTGTTATTGGCTTCTAATATTTTATAAGTTGTTGAGACTATGCTTACTGTTATATTAGATAATTTGTGGGAGAATATTTTCTTATTTCTCCCACAATTTGCTATGTTCGAGAATATTTATCGACAAAGAAAATTATTATTTTATTTGTTTTCAATGTTTGTAGATTGCATGCTGGAAATTTTGATTTCTTACAAAGTTACACACACAATTATTTTTTATCAAATTCAACCTACCATGAAATTTTTGGGAAAGAGCAAAAAAATCATTTCAAATTCGAGTAAAATTAAATGCAACAAGAATTGTATGATAAATGTCCTCTTAATGTTGCATCTCGATAATTTGGAAATATGGAAAATTAAGAGGCCAAAAGTATACAATTTTCATACAAGACATAGGTCATAGCCCACAACTAACATCATACGATATAAGACAATGTCAAATAAAATGTAACAAATAACCATGGTGGAAAATAGTCCTTTTAGGAAAATGTTGCACATGAAGCACCTATTAACATGTTAGAAAGATAAAGAGTATGTTAAAGCATGTATAGATCAATATAGAGTAGTGTGCTAGTAAGAATATGGAGTAGTAAATAATTAAATAATAACACCTGTAATGTGTAAGAGTGGTAAATGGAGATGCCCCCATGAGCCTTGATGGGACCGTGTTAAAGAGGTACAATTCAAAATCATTGTTTTGTGTAAAGATCTATAGAAAGTATACATTCACAACTAAATAACAAGTGAACATGCATGTGTATATAGAAAATATAATGACATACTAAGTATTTTTCTAACATAGAAAACAAAAGTGTATATGTAAGCATAAGTAAACAAGAATAAATGTAACAAGATATATGAAGTATGTTGTGAATAAGTGAGTTGGAATGATATGTAATGTGAATGTGATAAGAGCAATGTGTCCCTCAGTGGATGTGTATGAGATGCATATGAGATGAGGTTCATTTATACAAGACCCCTCAACAATCAAGAAAGAACCATAGAACAATATTTTTTCATCAGGAAATGGTTTGAAAGTAGATGCTAAAGAGATAGATCATGATGCACAGAGCGTAAAAGTGAATGATGGTGAGGTTAATTTCAGATTGATAGCCTCAGTAGTTGATTATGAACCATGGAACTAGAGTGTGCATCATAGGGGAGTATGATGTATGATTATAGAATGCTAGAAAGATGTATCGTGAAGCGTAGAGTGTGAAATGTGTAGTGTGTGAGGTTCATGAATGTAGTATGCCCTCAATATTCAAGTGTGAACCTTAACATAAGAGTGTGTTATAGATTAGTGACAATACAAAAGTATATCTAATTGTTTAATTATGCTTATAAATATGAAATATGAAGTGTGAGCGTAATGATAGAAATCTGATGATGTTAGGAGGGGGAGAAGTAAGCATGATGCCCCTAAGTGTATGATGACTAGTAAGCCATCCAATGAAAGTGAATGAAAGTTCCCTCCATCCGATGTCTACGGAGATAAAGGCATGTAACCATGCTCTAATATTGGTGGTGTATGATATTGATGATGTATATGTGATGGAAGCCTAAGTGGTGAACACCTATGTGAAGGATACCTAGAGATGATGGGCACCTATGTCATACATACCAATGAGGTGATAAGTACCTATGTGAAGTAGACCTAGGAGGTGAAATCCTATGTGAAGGGGGCACTCGAGTAGAGGACTTAGGTTGAGAAGATGGAATAGTATACTGATGAGAACAAGTAGATCACATGGGAATATGAGAGCTAGGAGTAGAATATGCCTTAGTTGTTGAGATGGCTTAGGGGGGCTAGATGTGATAGCTAGTGAAAGGACATCCTCAAGAGGAGGTTGAGGAAACTAAATGATGTGGAAAATAGAACACCTTTAAAAGTGATAAATTTCTTATTGAATGAATTTGAGACACAAGTGGTTTATAGAAAAGATAGCTTGAGTGGTGCGAGCCAAGGAAGACCTAAGAGCATGTCACAACCTTTGACTAAAGGTGCCATAGAGAATGACACAAGCATGGTGAGAGGCCCAACTATAACTAGAAGCTTGATGAAGCCATAATATTTTGGAATTGGATATGAAATTTGAGATAGTGGATAATTGATAGCAATAAGGAGTGTTATAGAGCATGCACCAATAAGAGATGATGGATTGATCATGGTGTTATTGATAGTATAAGATCTGATAGAAGCATTGATGTGCATTGTATTAGAATAAAATGTAGCATGATAATTGTGATCAAATAATGTAATGAGTGGTGGAGATGTATCAACATTAGCAACTAGAAAATCAAGAGGCCTCGATGAAGGAGGAGGCACAACCCGATATATATGATTAGGTGAAGAATCAAAAGCTTCTTTTTCATGCTTAGGAAATGGATCTTTAAAGATTTTTAACTTATTATTTTCATTAACTAGGTTAGATGCCATAGGATTAGGGAACTCAATTTCATTATTATCGATAAGATCTTGAATGAGATTCCTGATTTTGAAACATCGATCAGTGGAATTCCCAACACATTAATGATAGTCACATCTATCATTTTCGTTATAATTATGACCTTTAGGGTGATATGGATCAAGATTCAATAATAGTGGATGCTTAATAATATTTCTTTCAATAAGTTGTGGTAATATAAGGCATGGAGCATAAGGAAATTTTTATATCTATGCTTTGAGGTTGTCATTGAAGATTTTCAAGAGTAGAGATAATGTTAACCATAGCTTTGGCTTCAAGGGGCTTAGGAGATGACTTGAAAGTATATTTTCTTTGAAACTAATTAGAAGATGGAGCCTGATCATGATATTTGAGATTTCCCATAGATAAGAGTTTAGTCTCGTGTAACTTAAGAGTATGACATAGTTGATGAAATGATGAAGAGGTCTCAAATATGATACTCTCTTGTAATGGAGATAAGAGACTTTATACAAATAGATCTTGAAATTTTGAATCCACAAGTACATTAATCATCTTAGCTAAATTGTTCTTATATCATAATACATAGTCCACTAGATGCTCATTAGATCCTTGTTTGATTTGTGCAAGTTGAGCATATGATATTTTAGAACCGATATTTATTGAAAAATGTTCAAGGAAAGCATAAGCTAAATGTGTAAATTATGTTACCGAATGAACAAGTAGATCATATAACTAATGCATATCATAGTCTTGGAGACTTCAAGGAAATATCTTAGCTAATAATGTATGATCATTTACATAATCTAGACATGCCACATGAAAAGGTCGGAGGTGATCTTAAGGGTCACCATGGCCAGTGAAGGTGGGAAAATTAGGAATGATGAAATGAGTTTAAGTGTATAGGTTCTATGATTTTAAAAATAGATTTATGCTAAACCTTAATTGCAAATTCACTTATGATAAATAAATTCTAAAGTACTTTGACACAAACAATGAGATAGATAAATATAAAACCCTAAGTGCAAGAGAGGGAAAGAGTGAATTAGCTAACTAACACCTTTTTATGGAACTGATATGGAATGGAGAAACCGATGAAAAAAGGAGATACTATCGTTAATGCTCGTAATAAATATCTGATTGAAGAAACAAGCTAAGACATGGGTGTCGTGGGTAGGACAAAGGAACTTAGGTACTAGTAACCTCTTCTAGGCACTGTGGATCGTGTAGATGGTCGAATCTAATTTTTTGTGTCCCACAAATTTCATCGATACTAATGTAATCACCCTAACAGATGTGTGGATGGAAAAATGAGACATTGTTATTCACCTATATGTCACACCTTGATCATATAATGTACCTCTAACCTACAAAGAAATGTTTACCTGCAAAACCTTTAAACTACATAAAATCCCAAAAAATAAAGATGAAAATGAGAGTCAAATTAAGCCTATATATAGCCAATAGTCACCCGATTGAGTGAGCTTACAATACAGTGGTGCACTACATCTCTTCCTCCATGTAGTTCTTGTGTGTGAGAGAGAGAATCATGCCCTAAGAAGCCCTTGTGCAAGTGTACTTGATAGTGGGCGATAACTAGATGTACCAATGTAAATATATGTGTAGATGGAAAAATGAACCTCCCCTTCCTATTAAGTGTATGAAGAAAATGCAATCCCTTGTCCCTTGAATGAATACTAGATGGATTTCTTTGATGCTCTTAGAATGCTTTTAGATGTAACCTTAGGTGATGATAATAAATCTTCTTAGATCTTGGTCCTTTATTTTGGTCATATAGCTTTGTATTTATATGATTCCTTAAGTTTAATTTTGTAATTGACAATTGGAAGGATGACCCATAAGAAAATAAGATGCCCAAAAGATAAAAGAGGCCCAAAAAGAGTGAGTAAGATAGAAAGAGGTTAGGGATACTCTAGATGGAACAGGGGGCAACCGATTGTAGGCGATCTTAGTTTAGTTAACAAAACAAGTGATATCATTTCAAAAATATATGATAACTTGAAGTTGTTAAGGTGGTAGTGTAAAAAACTCAAGTCATAAGAGATAAACATGTAAAATATCGATTTTTGGAAGGTAGTTTTAGGGTGTAAAAGACTTAGTTAAAGGATCAAAACTAAGAAAAGACACCAAAATTAGTTTTCAATGACTAGTTTTATGACTTAGGAATCATATGAATGAAAGTATGTGTTTAGGACCTAGAAATGTACCCAAAGTGTGTGATTTTGTGTCTACACAACTTTACTTGTTAAGGCCAAATTGACCTCATTACGAGCCATACTGCGAGTCCTCATTCCAGTGGTAGATGGGTTGGGGACATTATCCAACTTTATATCTCGAATCATACTTATATAACACTTAGGCATACATTTAGTGGTTCTTGTGGGTGGTTGATTTTCACTATTTTCACCATCATGAGTGTCATTATCAAGGTGATAACCATCCTCTATTTTCACTAATATGACTGATTTTTTCATCATATGAGTGTATGGAAGGAGTATATGCTTCTTTTTTCTCAAATAACTCAACATCCATGCTAGTGTATTTGTTATACCCTTCTAGTTTTGAGATCCATAAGTATGTAGCCAAGTGATTCAACATTGTATCCTAAGAAGATAAGTTTTTCTTATTTCATATCAAACTTAGTTCTTTGTTTCATAGGAATGTGCATAATACCTTTACATCCAAAAATTTTAAGTTGTGAAATAGATGGCTTATGCCTTGACCATGCATCATGTGGTGTTACTCCATAAGAGCTTGCAATGGGAACTCTATTTAGTAGATAGATGACGTTTATCTTCTTCATCCCAAAATATTTTTGATAAACCTGCACCATCAATCATACATTCCACCATGTCCATGATAGTACAATTTCACCTTTCAACATCACCATTTTATTGCAGTGTTTAAGGAGGTGCCATTTGATGATGAATGCTACGTGTTTCCAAAAAAATCAAACTCATTAGTGGTGTATTCTCCCCATCGATCTGAGTGGAGTGTTTTTGTGTTCCTACCAGACTCAATTTCAACAAGGGATTTAAACTTCTTGAAATTATCAAAATCTTGGTCTTTTGCACAGAGATAATATATCCACGTTTTTCTTGAAAATTTGTCAACAAATAACATGAAGTATCAAACCCTATAGTGGCTAGGTCTCATTGGTCCACACAAATCATTATACACCAAGTCAAGTTTTCCCTTAGCCCAAAATGCACTATGTTTGAAAGGTGCTCGATATTTTTTCTTGCCAAAGAATGTTGAAATTTATATGTAACCTTTTTGTTTTGTTGTTGGCCTTTTTTGATTATTTTTCACTCTTATTTCCACTTAACAATCCATTTTGGAATGTGTTGTACCAAAAATTATTTTACTTGTGTCATTTTTGACCACGAAGTAGGACATTTGTTTTGGGAATTTTGACCTTGTTGAGTGTTACCTTACTTCAAAGGTTGTATACTAGCTTTTATTTTTTACCTTTCTGATTAGAAGTAAGTGCTTACTCTTCAATTTTAGTATTTGAGTGAATAAATTCCTCTTTTTGTAGCATATTGACAAGTTCAATTTTTTTGTTTGACTAGTTACATTTAACGTGGTCACAAAAATCCTATATGAAGGAGGCATAGATCTCAACACTATTGGTACAAGTGATGTGTTAGTTAATTTTTCTTCCAAATCTTCAAGTAATTCTCACAAAGTTGCAACTCCTCTCAAAGACATTTCAACTTTTTTATTGGTTGCATTTTCAAATTCAATAGTTGACTCTGGAGATGAAGTATTGTGTTCTTATTTTTCATCTCATATACAATTTTTAGTTTGTCCCAAGCTTTTTTGTTATCGTCATGTAGACACCTAAAATCCACTTACACCTAGTGTTTCCTCCAATTCGATCAATTAATGACACTTTGTTAATTAACCATTCTTCGCTCCATTCTCAGATGCCCACTCACAACACTCTTTTGGTCGTAATTCCTCTATAATCAACTAATTTGGCTAATAACCCATTTTATTAGCTAAACATCCCTCTTTTAACCATTCAAAATCTCCCTACTTACCTCTGGATCACTTCTAGCAGCTTCCAGGATATTAGTAAATCATATATGATTAATTAGACCCCACCTAACTCCGGGGTTCATTTTAAGAAGCCTCTCTGTAAAATGGAGCTGAAAAATCCCCTTTACGAATATACACCTGAACCATTTTCACGTAAAGGGGAACTTTCCAATTTTTGAGAGTGAAATTTTCATTTGCTATTATTTGAGTGAGAGTGAGTGCCCTAAGGGAAAAAAAAATGCATACGTAGAATTTTTTTTTGTTAATTGTTGACGATAATTGACATACGACAATAAGAGTTATTGTCGCATGATAGTAAGTGTTGTTGTCACACATCAACAAAATTTACTACCATACATCAATGAATTTTGCTGACACGTGACAACAAGTGTTGTTGTCATGTGTCAACAAACTTTGGCGACACACAACAACAAAGTTTGTTGATGCGCGATGGTAAGAATGGTGTCATGCATCAACAAACTTTGCTAATGTGTGACAATAACACTTGTTGTCGCGTGTCGGAAAGTTCGTTGACGTGCGACAACAAGTGTTGGTGTCGTACATTAACAAACTTTGTGACGCTGATAATAACACTTGCTATCGCATGTCAAAGCAAAGTCTCGTTGTAATTCACCCAAGGCTCGAGAAACCCTAATTTTGTTCTATAAATACCCTAAAACCCCTAATTTGCACGTTTACACTTTTTGGATACTAATTTTTCTCCATTCTCCTAGCACTTACAACTATAGGAATCAAGCTTAGGTACAATCAAGCTACTCCAGTCAAGCACAAGTACAATCAAGCTTCTCCAATCAAGCTCAAGTATAATGGAAACTACAAGTGCAACCCAAGCTCAAGACCAAGATCAAATGGAAAATCCGATTAATGAGGCATTGGTCAACCCACAAGCCCTATCCAAGGGCAAGATACAATACAGAACTTGTTGTGCCCCCACATTTAGACAGTTTTGCAAATGAATATAGAATACAAGGATTTTCTAGATGCATGTGATTTTGATGGGCTCGTTAAGATGCCCCAGTTCGAGATTGATCATGACATTCTAAATTACCTTCTCTCCTCGTATAATACAGAGACGGTAATTTTATTGTTACTATGGATGATAGTCATATATTCCAATTTAGTGTCGATCCAACTGATATCCATCGGTTGATAGGCCTTCCATATAAAAATTCCCCATAGTAACAAAAAAGCAACCCTCATCGAAAATGATAAGAAGTACCTCAAATCTACTTTTGGTTTCCATGTTGATTGTATGTGTAATCTATTTTCAATTTTCATTTGATATTTTCAGTTTTTTATTTTGATACAATTCAAATTGATATTAATTCCAATGACTTTTTACAACTCACGTCAATAAATCAAGATGAGGTGTGGATACACAAGGAATTGCACACCACTTTCTTGTTGCCATGATTTCTTTCTTTCAAGCCAGAATTGTTTTACAGGGTTGGCAAACGGATATACCAAACTGGGCTATTGCATACATTCTTGCAACTTCCAAAAGCTAAAATTTGATTGGTGCACCTTTTTATCCAATAAAATAAAAACTAACATTACAAATGCATTGCTTTCTAAAAAACCAGTTATTCACTCCACAAACTATCTCCTTGGCCTTTATTATAAGCTCTTTTTAATTTAAAAGACAAACCAATTCCTACTTGCACGGACGAGACAATGAAGAATTTTTCAATTCCATTTCAAGAACAACAGTATATAGTTTATATTTTGACATTAGACTTTAGTATGGTTATTGTCTTGATTATGTACTTCTGATTGAATCTTTATGTAGTACTAACATTATGTACTTTTGGAATCTGATTAAATATTGACCATTTACAGAGAAGATTTTTGGAGGCCCTTCGTGAAAAAAAAGTGACATCAAGAGGAAGAGGCCAACAACACACTGAGGTGTGTCAGATTCACAATCTGAAATGGAAGTTCACTCATCGCCAAACCCCTAAGCGTTTGCATTAGTTAAATGATAGAGATGTAATACCCTAACATTTACTATTTACAAATTACCTTTTTATTTACAATTTACCATTTACCATATTGAATTGACATGCAATCGATTGTTGCTGCACTTGTAGGGACTTTGGACTATACGCGTGCTTCTCAACCATCTTCGCCAACTCACTCAGTTCAATCACATGCAATTGTCGATTCTCAACACCCTGCTTAGAAATCCCAACCACACATAGCTCAAACACAACCAATTACTACTCCAACATGACCACCTCAAGTATAGTGATAGGTTACCCCTCAACAAAAAGGTATGATTTTATTACTTTAGTACAAGTTTTGAATAGTTTTTCATATAATTTCATAGTTTTTGCATAGTTTAACAATTTTTCATATGATTTAGTAATGATTTTGTTGATTTTTCTTGGAATTTTCAGTACATTGTAGTCCTTTTCCATCTGTACAAACAACAACACCACCACATCCTCCACCATTATGATTCAAAATGCCAACTAGAGGTTCAGGAAAAAAGAACATTGGTAAACGCATGCCAATTCCTCTAGCCCCTAGTGGGACACTAAACATTGCCTCCTCATTTTGAATTCCAACCCTCTCTCTCGGTGGCTTGCCCAATGCAACCGACATATCAATTTTAAATAATATAAATTTAGATGAATATTACTTGGGCATTGATAGTAATGACCCAACAGGATTTTTCAATACACGTGAGATGATTCAAGGCCAAAGCAGTTTACTTCTATTTCAATGTAATTTATTCAATTTTTTTACATTTCACTTTCAATTTCAATATTTGAATATTTATTTATTTTATTGTAAATAGGATCAGGGCACCCAAAGGAAAAAATAGGTAGCAGAAATGATGATCAACCCGAAAGCCCCCATACCTCTCCAACAACATCATCTTCTTCAAATACAGATGGTGAATAGTTGCTATCATTTCCTTTAGAGAACTTGATTGGTTATGATTTTCAATCCCATGTCCAAGAGTTTATTGTACCTCATATCAGTCAACTCATAGAATGGGAGAGAAGGGAAAAATTACTAATCAATGAGATAATAAGTCGTTTTGAAAATTATTGGCAAAGGGACAGTTTATACGCTATAGTCCATAATCAACCTGCGAAGATGGATGCCTTACTTACCCAAGCAAGAGGTGGGACTATCACATATAACAACAATTATAAAGACAATATTTTAGATAAAACATTAAACAAATTGGAAAATATTAGTGTTGAAGCCCAAACATATTTTAACAAATGGTCTAAGGACAAGGATTTGGTGGCAATTGCAAATGCCGAGAGAGATAGAGCGGTCATAAGTATTATCACTTTGAAACAATATTTTTTGTTAATTTGAAATTTTCTTATTTTAGTAATATGTTTAATTGAGCTCATTTTTTTTTGCAGTTGAAATATGAAAATTTGAAGAGTCAAGCAAAGGTGTTCCAAGTTCACTTGGAAACCATGCAAAAAGAACAATTTATCTGCAACAATGAAGATGAAAGAAAATATTGTTTTAGTTAACAAACAAAACAATAAACTAAAGAAGATAATTAAAGAGAATGGCTTTGACCTTGACATTTTTTTCAAAATGAAGGAAGTTGTAGATGCTAGTTTGGTATCCCATGGAGATGCAACAAAGGAAGAACAAACAATCGTAAAGAATCTAAATAGTGATGCGGAAGATATGATTAGTTTTGGGATTATTAAAGAAAAGAGTACAAGAGGGGAAGCCATTGGGGAAAGGGGTACAGAAAGATGCTAGTTTGTCTGGGGATAAATTTCATGATTGAGGGTTGAAAAATTGAAACTTTAAATTTGAAAATTTGAAATACTTTATAATCTGGATTTTTTATATCTTGTTATATATTATATATAGAATTTCTAGATTGTATATGGTGTTTATGTTTGATATGAATGTGATGGCGTTATTATGATAATGGTTAATTATTTGTTTTAAGAAAATTTGGAATGTGGTATGATAGAGACATCTTAATAGAGTTAAATCTTCTTCTCTCTACTTGTAAAATTCAAACTCTGTATTAGGTTTCTTCACATTTAAACCTTCTCAAAATCTTCTCTCTACTTGTAATGATGATTGCATTGGATGTGGATGATGACATTAGAATAGATATGGATTATGATGAATTGTATGTGGATGTAGATTTAGCTTCAAGCACAATCATGGAATATGGATGATGATAATGGATAATTGTTTTAAGAAAATTTGGAATGTGGTACGACAGAGACATTTAAACCTTCTCAAAATCTTCTTCTCTCTACTTGTAATGATATGATGACATTAGAATGGATATAGATGATGATGAATGATGATAATGGATAATTGTTTTAAGAAAAATTGGAATGTGTTAGGACAGAGACATCTTCTCTATACTTGTAAAATTTGAACTCTATATCAGGTTTCTGCACATTTAAACCTTCTCAAAATCTTCTTCTCTCTACTTATAATGAATCAATGATATGATGACATTAGATGTGGATGATGAAATTAAAATAGATATGGATGATGATGAATTGTGTGGATGTAGATTTATCTTCAAGAATGATCATGGATGATGATAATGGATAATTGTTTTAAGAAAAATTGGAGTGTGTTAGGACAGAGACATATTCTCTCTACTTGTAAAACTTGAACTCAGTATCGTTTTCTACACATTTAAACCTTCTCAAAATATTCATCTCTCTACTTGTAATGAATCAATGATATGATGACATTAGATGTGGATGATGACATTAAAATAGATATAGATGATGATAAATTATGTGGACGTAGATTTAGCTTCAAGCACAATCATGGATGATGATAATGGATAATTATTTTAAGAAAAATTGAACGTGTTAGGACAGAGACATCTTATCTCTACTTGTAAAATTTGAACTCTGTATCAGGTTTTTGGACATTTAAACCTTCTCAAAATCTTCTTCTATCTACTTTTAATGAATCATTGATATGATGACATTAGATGTGGATGATGACATTAAAAGAGGTATGGATGATTCATGAATTGTGTGGACATAGATTTAGCTTCAAGCACGATCATGGATGATGATAATGGATAATTGTTTTAAGAAAAATTGGAATGTCTTAGGATAGAGACATCTTAATACAATAAAATATTCTTCTCTCTACTTGTAAAATTAGAACTCTGTATCAGGTTTCTTCACATTTAAACCTTCTCAAAATCTTCTTCTCTCTACTTGTAATGAATCAATGATATGATGACATTAGATGTGGATGATGACATTAAAATAGATATGGATGATGATGAATTGTATGTGGATGTAGATTTAGCTTCAAGAACGATCGTGGATGATGATAATGGATAATTTTTTAAAGAAAATTTGGAATGTGTTATGACAGAAACATCTTAATATGGAAAAATCTTCCTCTCTCTACTTATAAAATTTGAATGTGTGATTTTTACATGTAATTTGATATTCATCCCACAAAGTTTAAATAGTTCATCAAAGCATTTTGCAAATACAAAAATAAATTAAACATAATTGTAAATATTATTTTTGGTAGAGCTATTGCACAAAACTTAAAAAAACACCGTAAATAATAATCTGATTCAAAACATACGAGATATATTACATAGAGTAGTGATTACATTATATAGAGATATGAAACTCCTATAAAGATGGTGTCAACACCAATCCCTCAATTATCTCTAGTCTATCTCCTAGAATCACTCCTTATCCCTTTATTCTCTCACTCAACTCTATCAAACTACCCGTGAGTTGTTTATTACAACTTCACATTCACTCACACTATATTATTATTAAATGAGTTTCACATCTCATTTAAATAATAATACACACAATACAATTTATTAATAATGTTACACAATATATTCATAACAAGAAAACTCAAGCAATGTCATATGATAGGGTTTAAGCTACCTCTTGTATTTTAGATGGCGATAATAAATCATGTGGAAAGAAAATGAGAAATCATCCTTCGTAGTGTGCTTAGATGATCTTCAATTCAAGAATTTAACTCAACACAAAAAATGGATTAGTATATAGATGGGTGAGTTTCCTAACATTGTCAGTCCTGAGAAGTGAGAGCTTCCTCGGATGTATGTCAACCCATGTTTTCAAGAAAAAAAGATGAAATAATGATTAAATGGATTAAGGAAGAAATTGAAAGATTAAATAAAATGCAAATGATAAATTATACATGTCTAGTCTGGAAGAGTATAACAGTGGAAGAATATGTAGATTTGAACTCTAAAGGCCTTGCAAATTAGTATTCGACAAATGCATGTAATAAACAAATTTTTAAAATAGAAAGATTTAAAAAAATGCAAATGAGAACTTGTGCATGTCTGGATAGTGGAAGTTTGGAAGAGTATAATAGTGGAAGAATATGCAGATCTGAACTTTGAAGGCCTTACAAATTAGTATTCGACAAATGCATGTAACAAACAAATTTTTAAAAGAAATTGGTATTCGAAAAATCCAAAATAGTAATTATATAATTTTTTTATATAAATAATTGTATTTAAATAAATGTAAATATATATACCTGTAACATCTTTAATGATAACAAAAGATGAAACAAAATATGATAAAAAGCCTCCTCAGTCAATATTTGCATCTGTAGAGTTACAATTGTGTTCATCATTTATTACCTAACTACAAACTATTATATTTGAATTTGTTAATATGAAATTGAATAAATAACCACAGTTAAAATGTAAGGTGACAAACAATAAAATTAAGGTCAAGGAGATACCTATTTAAAGCTAAAACAATCCATTATCAATAGCTTCTTCAAAGTCGATGTTCTCTTCTATAGAGTGTGACAACGCACCAATTCCAGTCTCATCATTGGGAATAGTTGTACTTGTAGCTGTATTATTTACACCTCTTCTTTTGGAAAGGGAATTCCAATGCGTAATTTCTCTGTCGAAAGGAAAGGTTTCCAAGGAGTAGCGAGAAACATAACACCTCATGTAACTTTCTAGATTTTTATCCAACATGTTTCTCAGTTTTGATTTTATAAATGATAAAGCACTGAAAACCCTTCCTCCTCAACAAAACCCAAAATCATTGTTTGGCATAACTCATATAATATGAAATATTCATTGATGTCTTCTTGTAAGACAATACTTTGATAGATTCCTTGCCAAAGCCTTGTAATAGCACCACTCTCAAAAGGTTCGTCTAAATTTTTATATTGGTTCCTCATTGTTGTTGTAAAAATTTGTTGATTGAGACTTTAATAAATCAACATTCAATATACCTTTTATTTCCATACCCTTGACCTCTGAAGTATTTGTGAAATATTCCATTATTGTACCCATGGATTTATGGAAATGCTTTCTTACAAAGTCTACACGAGCACCTTCACTATTCCAAAAATTAGGATTCATCACACCCATTGCTTCAAGAATTTTATCTTTGGAGAAACGTTCTCTAATTTTTGATGATAAGGATTTTGATTATTTTTAAGCTTTATTCTTGTTTCAACTGTAACAGAATCAAAGAGATTACGTGTCACAGAACTTCTCTTTTGATCTTGTAATATCTTGATGTTTTTACAAAATGTGTAGTGGTATGTCCCTCCCATTAACATTGATGTAGAGGTGATCATGGATATTAAATCTCAAATAGTTACTGGGATTCTTAAGATCTAATAAAGCTTTCCAATTCTTGAAAAAAGTGTATCAAAACTATCTTGGGAAGTGTACAAGATATCAAGACTTTGACATACCATTTTTCTCATCCATATAAAATCCACAATATAGATTAATCTCCCATGTGCATGCTTCATCAGTGTATTGATCTCCTGCAACATTGGAAGAATACCAACCAATGTAAGAAATGTCTCCAAATTAGTTAAACAAAACAACAAGTCCCTCACCTTGTCAACTTCATGACGATATTTGTGCATTAAACCAACCAACAAAGGATACTCCTCACAAAATCTTCTTGCAGGTTCATACAAAGAAATTCATCTAGTCTCAACATCCTTCGAAGTTTTTTGCCATCTCAGTAATTTGAATTGTAAATTTTGGAACTCAAGAAATCACTTTGGTTTGCTCGCCATATAGGCATGAAGTTCTCTTATAAGGTCTTCTACTTTAGCAACATTTTCGTAATTGCTTACCATTTTATACGTTAAATTCATTCTGTGAGCCATACAGTGAATTGCTAGCATATAAGGGGCCACTATTGTTTGCAATATAACACAAAACCCTATTCAGTGACCCTGCATGACTGATGCACCATCTGCTCCAACGCATACTAACTTCGTAGCAATTTCATAATCAGTCATTCCAACAATATCTTTCAAATGAGAAATAACTATTTTATGTAGGTTTTCGGCATTACATTTTTCAACCATTTTCATAACACCCAATAGATGAGGTGTCCTTATATGATTTTCTAAAGTATAGACATGGATACATATCCATGTAGTGTTGTTGACTATTGTCACTTTATCAATTGAAAGAGTGATAAAATTTTCTTTTTTACATTCTCTTTCAAATCTTCCTTCTCTATCATTGAAAGGCATTTTGCCATTTCCCATGCACTATCTGTCAGACCAATGAGACTGAGGAATGTTGTGCATTCCATTATATTGATACAAAAATTTGAAATTGAGGAAATTTGAAATCGGTCTTCCTTTCTTAAGTATGTGAAATAAAGTAGAGAATTGTATGAGTTTTAAATGCAAATTTGATTGATTCATCTTACCAATTTACGATGTGATCGTTCCTCCCTTTTCCACAAGATGTCTTTATGTTTTCTTCCTTCATACTCTACTTCATACTATGTTGCGTATTTAACATGCATGCATTATTTTTCAGTTTTCCACCTATGTGTGTTTTGATTTTCTGGCCATCCTCCCTCGTTATAGTCAAATATTGTTTTCCACAATGTTTTTCTATAGTGTCTAACTTCAGTTGCATTTTTTTTTGCTTTCCCAATTTCCACATACATATTGTACATGTACATTCAGATGGGATCTCTTCTAAATTAGATGGTTATACAGTTCGATAAAAAAATTTGACAACCCAATCAAACTTGTATGTCCTCCCAATTGTCCACATATTCTTGTTTGTTTTCAATGTTTTACTTTTTTGAGTAGAATTTTGAGCATTATCACAATCACCTTTTCGTGAACCATAATTTGAATTTGCTTTTTGTTCCATTTTGCTTGAGTATTTGTATGTGTGATATCTTGATCCACTCCTAGTTACACTCTAACATGAAGAATATCTTATGGATCCGACATCTCAATAGGTATATCTTCAATATCTAGCATGGTATCATCATATGTGTCATTTGGTTGAACTATGCGTAAGTGAATGCATGTCCATGTCAATATTACCTTCCACACAGTCTGTACTCTAATTCATTCTAGTGGCAAGTATATGGGTGTTGGTGGTTGTAGTATCTGTAGCAACAGGTTTCCAAAATACTTGAACAGGGACTTATGAGATTTCTTACTTACTTTTTGGGTCTTCTCATTCTTGAGCACTAACACCTTCCATTGTTATGAATTCCTAAGTTGAAACTCTATTGTGCGTCAGTAGCTTTGAGTCATGTGTCAATAGCTAGAGCTTTGTGCATCAATAGTAACTCTGTTGTGCATCAAAAAATAAGGAATGTGTCATGCATCAGATAAGGATTGTGTCATGTGTCAACAAGATAACTGTCATGCGTCAACAATAGTTGGGTCGGGCATCAGTTGAGACTTGAGTCTCCTTTTGGGTGTCAAATGAGTCACACGTCAACAAATACAATAATTTATGCGTCAATAAATATCATTGTCATTACGCATGAGAAAAACTCTCATGCATCAACAAAAAGTACATCAGGGCATCAACAAGAGTAGTGTCAGGCGTCAACAACTAAACCCTTGTTACGTGTCAACAATATATTCTTGTCAGTCGGTCCACAGAAAACCTTTGTTGTGCATTAACAAATGCAATAAGTCACGCGTCAACAAATATATCACATGTCAACAAAAAGTATAGTCATGTGTCAACAATATTAGTATTAAGCGTAAAAAAACCCTTGTCACTCACCCATCAGCAAGATCTCCTTGTCACCCATCCACATAACACCTTTATCACGCGTCAAAAAATATTACTAGTCGTGCGTTAAAAAATAACTCATGTTTCCCGACTGCAAACTACTAAACAGTAAACAGATATGCACTATGCTTTGGTGCTTTTTGAGTATACAAGTTCACGATATTTGATATGTTGGTAGCTAAAATAGTAGTAACTTAGTAAGGTACTGGTGGTAGTATACTACCCGAAAAATCACCTAGGTTTTTATAGGAGATGTTTTCAAATGTAGGCAAAGATGACCCCTAAAAAAATATACTGTAAATTTTAAGTGAACAAGACACTGACCTACTCCGAAAAATTTGCCTTTTCAAATTTCCTAAAATGAAATTTTCACCATATTACGAATATTTTCCACTAAAATTATCCCTTTTCAAATCACTTGCTAATAAAATTTCCATATTACAAATATATAGAGTCACTAATCACTTGCTAAATAAATTATCCCTTCACCATATTACGAATATATAGAGTCACTAATCACTTGCTAATAAAATTTAACTAGCCTAAACAAATCTTAACTAGCCTTAAGCATGTTTATCCACTCATAATCATAAAGTGGTTTTTGACTCATCTTTTGTCCCACATGCACTAGGATTCCAATTCTTCCCAAATGGAAATCTATAAATACAAGCCTAGTGCACCCCTTTCAACTTTACACCTTGTTTACATAGTAAAACAACTCCACACTTTGGAAAGGCATTAGACCTCATTTGTATTAGTTTTAAGCTATAAGACATTTGATCTTGGCCATCCTCCATTGTTGAAGCTCCTCCATCTTACATCCATCACTCCAAATCTAGTTAGTAAGGGAAGACCTAAGCTTGGCCTTGTAGGTATCTTGGAGAGATCTATTCACTATGTTTGGAGCAAACACCAAAAAACCACATGGCTTAGGGTCTTCATTGGTTCATTTTTTGTGGCATTCAAAGAGTAGAGAGTAGTATACATGTTAGTTTGATGTTATTTCAAAGTTATAATGCATGCATAGGAGTAGCTCTTGTTTATCTCTTATCTTGATGATTCTTGTTAGGTTAGTTAAGCTTTGAAAATTCTTAAGTGTTCTAGTTTCATTTCTTAAGATTTCTAATTTACATGAATACATTTGGCACTCCCAGTGGGACCTTACTCCATGGTCTCTAGAAGTTATTTTTAAAGATTTTTACTTCAATTTCTAACCATTTTCATGCATTTTGAAGGTTAACTAGTGTAGTTTCAAGCTTTTGATAATCTTAAAAGTAGTAAATATTCCTTTTGCATGCATATTTATTGGGTTTATGTTAGAAATTGAATTAAAAGGAAAGAATCTAACTTGTTTACAGTTTTAGATTTTTGTTTCTCATCATTTTTGTGGTTTTTCAAGCCCACGCCAGTGTTATGGAGGGGTACGCACATGTCGAAAGCACATGAACTTGTTGCATAACACACACACATGTTCCAAAGCATGCGCACACGTTTCACTAGCCATGCACCTATTACCTTGTATTTTTGACCCTTTGTCAAGAATTTAACCAGAACCACACATATGTCATGAACAATGCACATATGTTTTCCCGCACGTGCATACGTCTCTCGAGACACATAGGTGTTTAATAAACCTCTTCGTATCTATCTTTTTTTCTTACAAGAACATACGTTAATAAACAAGTGCACATTCTCGGAAGGGTGCGTAGGTTTCATTCTGCCCGCATACATGTTAATTGCTAACTATGTCTTCCATAGACCCACACAATTGTCATTTGAGGCGCGTACATGTTGCTAGAGGCACACACATGTCCTACAGGTGCACATGCATCATTTTTTAAAAGTTGACCTTTTTTCTAACACTTTGTAGGTTTTGGTTGGTTCTAATAAGTGGTTTGTAGGTAGCTTTTGTATTGTATTTTTGTGCTAACTTTACTTAGTTGAGTTGATGAATGTTTCATTACTATTTGTAAGGTTTTAAAATGCATATGCTCTTCCCTCACATGTTCTAGGTGATCTTGGGAATAAAAAATGATTCAAATACCATTTATATGCTTTCAAAACACTTCACTAATATTTCTTAAGGATTAACTTCAAAGTCGGGATAAAAAGAACTTTCCTTGTGCATTTTAGACTTAGTTATTTTCCATTTTTTTACAAAATATAGTTGGGTTGTACATTGTGTATGCTCTTCCTTTGCATCTTAGGATGATCCTAGGCATCAAAAGCAAGGTCTAAATCCTCTTTCTAAAAATTCCTTGGAGAAGTACTAAGCTTGGTGTGTAGGACCAAATATCTCTTGCAAAAAAATCAAAGTCTAAACGAAGGATAACTCATTTCTTGTAGGTTGCCAAACAATGTGCGACAAAAACCACATTAAGTTTAAAATATAAAAAAAACACCATATTCAAAACACTTGATTTACAAGTTCGAATAAGGGTAAACCCATTCACTTTAAACTAGGACATAACCACCTTGGAATAAAACTTAAGTTACATAAAAGGGGTGGTTGTAGGAACCCCAAAGTAGTCCACACAAGAGGGAACCTTGTGGATGAAACGGGAAGTGCTCCACTTACCCACTTGACTAGTTTTTCATTTGTGAGTTAGAGTCAAAGTTATCTCCATTGCGACCCTAGTGAGAGTAAAATTGAATGCATTTTATGATCATTGTACTTGAAGGGGGTAAAGTAAAGTCGGGATACTCCAAGACTAGTCAGTGCGACTTTCTTGGCAAATCGAGCTCACAGAGGTAATTGGTGACACCTAGTTGAGAGAACTAATAGGAAGCTATATCATCTTGGAGCCCACTTTTCCATATCAATTCAATCAAGTTTTATAAAGCTTTCGCGAAGTAAGAAATTTCTCAGATTTGAAACCTTGTATCTCAGATAAGGGTAGAGTCCATTCAAGTTTGCACTGAGTGACATTCATCACAAGATTTGCGAAGTGTTAATTTATTTTAATTTTTCACTCATCGTAAGACGATCTAAAAATATGCCAAAGTAACGCGAAGTATTTTTCAACCACATTTTGATATACTCTGTTTCTTTCTTGTTGGTATTTTTGATCAAATGAGGAACATCATATGTGTGCTATTGATTGATCGTGTCCACCAATTTTGCACCCATTTACATTCATCCTTTCTTGAGACTGGATGGTAAATGTTGAAAGTGTGTTGGTACGTCTTCACATCTTGATAGCCTTGTCTTGATACCCACGTCAAGATGTCTCATTTGTAGCTAGGATTTCTCATCATCGATCTTCCTTTGAGGTGTTACTTTTCTTGCATCACCTCAATACAATTTTGATACTTATATCTTGTTTCTCGTAAAACTAGGTTTAAGTTTCGAGATTGTAGCATTATTACTCGCACGATAGCAACTCCTTGATATACTTTGAATTTTTCCTTTTCCAAACATAGCCTTGACCTTGAAAAATGTAGTTACTTTTTTTGTGTCGTGTCAATATCATTTCGATACTAATATCATGCTTTTTCATAAAGATTAAATGTATCTAAGTGGAATTGTTGCATTTCTCACACTTGTAACTTCCACCTTTTGAGATTTAAGCCTTGTTTGTATCTAGACTCGTTATAGTATACCTTGATCGGAAATCACTTCAACCCTTGTTAATACTTACACCTTGTTTGTTTTTAAACTTAATGTAAGTGTTGACATTGTGTTGATCATTTTTTGTGTCAATTTATCATTGAGACATACATTTTAATAGGGAGTTTTTCCTTTTTTGGATTTTTGTTTTGAACTTGCATAATTGTTCCTTGTAATTAGTCATCTTGTAAAATTGTTTGTCTAGGACATTCCTTTTTGATCCTTTGATCCTTCACACTCATAGTTTGTTTTCAATCGTTGAATATTGTGTCATCAAAATGTATATTTTACTTTGGAAAATCATGCAAGAATCCCCTATTTATTCACAAAATGTCTAGTTTGTTGTCCTTATGTTGCCCAAATCGACATGGAACTTCCTTCCCTTTGAAGGAGTTCAATTATACTATTTAGATCTAGGAATTTAGACCCAATGAAACCAACCATGACTGACTATAACATGATTCCTCACACTTATAACAATAAGGAACCTAGGTTTAGGCATTTACCTTAAAATACACCCATCACGACTAAACCATGGTTGATTCCTCATGCTAGAAAAATGCATGGGTACCTGTTCCCCACCTTCATCTCATAGTCGGTGGTATGGTTTGGACACTTCTAATCCAAATTATTATTCGCGTTCCCCCCACTCTTCTTCTGATTCTAATCAAAATTATACTTCTGATTCCTCTTGGTCTTATGAGGATTCAAATCTAAACTATTATTCAAATACATCTAAAGTGACTCCTATGTCGCGGTTCTCCCTTCCTTTTCAGGACCCCCTTTATTCATTTCCTCAACGACCTCTTCCTCCATCAACAATTTGTGCAACTCAAATTCCTTCTAGCCAATCATCTAAGTTTACTTTGATGTTGTGATCTACTAACTGGATACACGATCCTCTTTGTCTACCCACAATATTCCATCTTTGAGGAAAACCTATTCCATCTTCTTCTACTCATGAGACATCTAGATCCAAATATACTTCATCTCTTGAGTCATCATCTTCTCAATCTTCCACACCAGTTGGACCCATTTCTTCTAATCAACCTCCCATGGTCAAAGAACAAAAACCCATACCGATCGATTCATTTTAGAATGAAGAAGCAATCATAGAATTCATGGGGTCACATGATGAAATTCCCCTAGAGGATCATGAGAAAGGATTCAATTTTGACTTCGATGTGCTCGCGTATTGGGAGGAAGAAATTTTTTTTGTCAAAAAATAGAGGAAGATCCTAAGACCATTGAACTTGATCCTCCTCTTATTCATCCATCTTCATGTCCCTCATCACATGACAACACACCTGATTGGAGCATCAATCCATGGCCTATATTTTCATCACTCAATCATTCTTTACATATCGCAATTCCTCAATCACAACCTCTCATTGGGTCACCACCGGGTAACCCTTTATCTTCTTCTATATGTGGGTCATTTATGAGTAGCCCATCATCTTTTATTCTCAGACCACATCCTAGAAGCTCATTTTCATCTATACTTAGGCCACATCCTAGTAGCCCTTCATGTTCCCTCTATGGGTTTCCACTGAGTAACTCATCATCTTCTATTCTCGGGCCACATCCTAGTAGCCTTCCATCTTCTATTTGTGGATCACCTCTTGGTAGCCCATCCTCTTCAATTCTTGGACCATATCCTTTTCCTCACATCAATCATAAACATCCACTTTCTTCTCCCACTTCTCGGGATTAGACAAGTCACACATTAGC
Source organism: Taxus wallichiana var. yunnanensis (assembly GCA_018340775.1). Classification (NCBI taxonomy): domain Eukaryota; kingdom Viridiplantae; phylum Streptophyta; class Pinopsida; order Cupressales; family Taxaceae; genus Taxus; species Taxus wallichiana. The sequence goes on from CM031242.1 coordinate 1,007,064,541, forward strand.
TTATAAGAAACCCAAATGGTTTCTTCATCAAGCTCAGATAAAAAATTACAAGATCTCTAAATCTCCCAAAGTCAAACAACCATAAAGTTAAAAATCAAATACGATTCAAGAATGCGTACCAACACAACCATAAAGTATAGTGCAAAGTGCATAAACCTATGGATATGGAACTCAAGATTGCGCATGTAAAATCTATGTTTCAAGATAAGTCACAGTTATTTGTTGAATATGAGCTCACCACGATCATCAATATAAGAGATAATATGACTCTTGATAAGAAAACACACTTAATCTCCCTTATCAAGAAAAATAAGAACATTGTTGTTGGATCTTATGAAGCTGAGTGACCTTGTTGATTCCACCTTTAAGAAAACATAAAATACAAAAAAATGAGAAAACATTTAAAAAAATCAAAGGTAAATGAACACGCATTGCAATAAGGTATTGCATACACATGGATGTTATTTCTTCCCTTTCTTGTTCTTCTTCTACAAGTATTCCTACCATTTTCATCTCTTCAGTGATATTTTGGTTAGCCTATTTATACACATTTTGTGACATTTATCTCTATGGTATTTGTTTGAACTTGGTTTTTATCACCTTTGTAAATTAAAGAATGACTAACCTCTTAGAGATCCTATCATAATCAACATCTAATAAACTTGTTGCGAAGAAATTTTGGACATATTTTTTTACACACTAGCCAATTTCGTCATCATAATCATTTCCATATCCTTCCATCAAGTCATTTGTGGTTCTTAGCCCCTTTTCACTTAAGAGAGTTGGAATAAATTTTCAGAAAGAAAAACAAAAAACATGATTAGTATGTTATCAACTTTCTTTTTTTGGACCTTATTCAGAATCTTACTCTAGTATGTATCTTATCTCATGATTCATGCCTTTGTCTAATCACATTCTTCATCGCAAGGATTCTAATTTAGGTTCATAACATTCCCATCGTTCTTCTAATTTATTTAGAACATCCATGTGTATAAGATTGCCTTTTTCCATGTTTGGGGACACCTTTTCCCCTTTCATAAAAAAATCTTCTACTTCCTTTCTATCATGTGTTTCTTGGCCAACTTACGTTGGGGAAATCCTTTCTCCTTCCTAGCATGTCATTGGGTTTAAGTTCATCATCATGACTGAACCTATCCATATTGGCCTTGATCTGATTTCTACGCATGAAGAGTTTTCCTTTGAATACTCCCACCTAACGCTAGGGCATTTTTGCATCTTCACTTTCTCATGCATACATGCATGTGAATTCTACCCTTATAACCCATATATCATTAGGGACATCCATGTTTCTTTTCTTCTTCTTCCTATACATAGTTTCAAAAAAAATTTAAAATATAAAAGACATTCAAATATGTCGAAAAAATCAAAACATTCAAATATGTTTAAGAAAACTTCTAAAAATAAAAAATCATCCTACAAAATGTCGCTCTTTGGTTCTCTCCTGTTCATGTGTGTGACTTGCAGGTCATTTGAATCTATCCCATTAAAAAATATGGTTTTCTTACTATGTCTTACTTCCTAGTCAACTAGTGCTTGGTATTATTTCATAGTGCATGATTACTTTTTCATTAAACCCTTGCATCCAACATATTTCCCCCACAAGTATCCTTTCTTGGGGCACCACTTTTAGCCCTCATGGTTTCACATAAATAGGTTGGAATGAAGCTTGATAACAAAACATTGGTACATCTATCTTAGGATGTTGGTTTAAGTATGTGTATTTGTACTTGTTTCTTTGTTAGGTTAGCTTATTTTACTTTCTCGTATTGCATTACATTATGTATGTTGCATGGAGTTAGGCATCATTTTAATTTCTTGTATTTCATTGCATTTTGTATGTTGCATGGAGTTGGTGTTTTAGCAAGACATTTGTTTGTACTATGGATTTTCATGTCATTCTACACTTTTTTCGTATGCTTACTTTTTTTAATAAAGGTTGATGATATAGATTCTAAGCTATATGATGAAAATAAATTTGTTTACATTTAGCTAGATGCAAGCTATATTCCATTTTCTTCATCTTCATCTTCCTTCCCTATCATTTTCTTCTATCTAACACTATTCTTACAAATCACTTGGAGCAATAGGTATCACCTTCTATCCCCTCTCTCCCTTTCACTTCTTTTATCCATTTTCTTCCTCATCTTTTTGATCGTTGATCGAATTATTTCATCACCCCATCAAAATTCGAGGGGGCATCCTTCATCCTACTCATTTTTCTTCTACCCCTTCAAAATTTTTACTTGTTTATGCTTGTCTACTTTCTTTGAAGTGACACAACTTACGCCACCCCAAAGAGGGGAAAATTTAGACACCTAAAATCCTCTTACACCTAGCATTTCCTCCAATTCTATCAATTAACAAAATTTCATTAATTAACCATTCTTCGCTCCATTCTCGAATGCCCAATCACGAACACTCTTTTGGTTGTAATTCCTCTATAATCAACTAATTTGGCTAATAACCCATTTTATTAGCTAAACATCCCTCTTTTAACCATTCAAACTCTCCCTACTTCCCTCTGGATCACTTTTGCAAGCTTCTTAGGCTATTAATCAATCACATATGATTAATCATACCCCTCTTAGACTCTCACGAGTCACTAAAAACTTGCTAATCAAGTTTAACTAGCCTTAAGCAACTAGCATGTTTATCCACTCCTAATCATAAAGTTATTTTTGACTCACCTTTTGTCGCACATGCACTAGGATTCTAATTCTTCCTAAATGGAAATCTATAAATACAATCATATTGCACCCATTTCAACTTTATACCTTGTTTACATAGTAAAACAACTCCATACTTTGGAAAGGCATTATACCTCATTTGTATTAGCTTTAAGCTATAAGAAATTTGATCTTCGCCATCCTAAATTGTTGAATCTCCTTCATCTTGCATCCTTCACTCCAAATCTAGTTAGTAAGGGAAGACCTAAGCTTGGCCTTGTAGCCATCTTGGAGATATCTCTTCACTATGTTTGGAGCAAACAACACAAAAATTGATTTCTTAGGGTCCTCATAGGTTCATGTTTTGTGGCATTCAAAGAGTAGAGAGTAGTATATACATGTTAGTTTGATGTTATTTCAAAGTTATAATGCATGCATAATAGTAGCTCTTGTTTATCTCCTATCTTGATGATTCTTATTAGGTTAGTTAAGCTTTGAATCTTCTTAAGTGTTCTTGTTTCATTTCTTAAGCTTTATGATTTATATGAATACAATTGTTGCTTCACGAATATGAGTTTATACCTCATTTGAAACACCAAAAAATATTATTAACTTATATTTTTGATTCACACGATCAAATGAATGTTGTTGTGTAGCATCATTTTTAGATCGTGTTAGTGAACCATAAACATCTAGCCAAATGTCTTCAAATTCGATTTGTGCATGATTTTGTTTTCCACACAGGATAATTATCATAACGTAGAAGTTGAGAATATAGAAAAAATAATTTGGGTGTCGTATTTGCGGCCATTATGAAAACTGAATAATTAAAAAATAATATAAAAATTTAACACTTTTACCCTCTTAAAGCATTGCACACCCCCCCAAAAATATTATTTTATTGATTTTGGGCTTGCTTTTCATTCTTTACAATTAGTGGCACTATTGGATGATTTACAATAATAATTTTTTTGGCACTAATGACCAATTTTACAAATTTGTGAATTTGCTACAAAATACCTTCTTTTACACCTTATTTCAACCTTTGCAAAATTTTAGAAAAAAATAATTTTCACCATAATCTCCCTAAACCAGCTCTATGAGTTCCGTATTGGAATATAGAATTTTACAAAAAAAATAAAATACCCAATATTTCACTTTACGGAAGAGAGTTATGGCATTTTGAGTCAAGGTTGCTCATTGTTAAAAAAAAGGACCCCCTTTTGGAAAAAAGAATAAATTTATGGAAAAAAATTACATTCTTGTGCTCTTTTCCTTTACAAAAGTATCAAGATATCACTTCTATAATCAATTTGGAGGGGGAAAAAATTATTCCAAATAGGGGTTTCCCCTCTAATTTTAGGTGGGGTTGTAGTGTTCACTAAGTGACTTGGTGGAGGTTTTGAATACCAAATATAGTGGGATCCTTTTAAAAATTTACTAAAATTTATAGAATGTAAATAGAGGTGAGAGAGAGGGGGCTCGACCCCCTAAATTCATATGACTTATCAAGTAGTAATAGCAAGTTGAGTGCATATGCTCTTTTATCTATGAAATGCAATACTTATTATTTAAATTAAGATTCTTTTTTACTACTTTTATAAATAGACAAACCACCGACCTTTTTTTTTACTAGTTTTAAGTGACTTACATGGTTGGGGTGATTTGAGATAGGTCTGTTCCACCACCTTTTTGTATTGAATGTCGTTGATTTAATCTTATTGGAGGCTTGTATAACTTTGTGTGATTTTTATTGAATTTTGGAGGATGCATATGGAACTCGGATACTTGTGGATGTGGAGCAGAGTAGCATGAGATCCAATGTAGTAGTTCACCCAATCTTGAATAAATCCCCTAGCCACTTCAATCGAGATGCATAGGCCACAAATGGTCATGATGAAACTCGTTTATGGGCTTCTACACGCCTTGAACTCTTGGAGCTCTCTGGGTAACCAGATAGCCTTATAAATATTCAAAATTTCATTTAACATGCCCAGTTGCCTCTATTCACCACACACACATCTTGACAAACTAACCATGCAAATAGGAGATTGAATTATAACTTTCAGAGATGGTTAAGATAACTTGATAGTTGAATGCGACAACTTGGCCTGAGGTGGGGAGCTCAAAGAGCTCGGGTCCCCACTATATTTAGTTGTTACTTTTATGCAGCATATCTAATAACGAATACACATAATATCTTGAATCTTCAAATTTACACACTATGTTGTATATTTTACATAGTTTCCATAAATTTAGCGGTTGTTCAAAAATATCTATGACTAAATAATTTCTAAATCCTTTGCTAAATTTATCTTTAAAACCCTAAAAAAAAATTTCAATAAAATGAATTGTTTCAAAATAATTAACAATATCACCTTTACTTGTTCCAAAACGGATTTACGCCTATGTCTGTAAGGTTTGTGAAAGAGAAAAATTTTCTTACTTATGTAACTTTTAAAATCTACAAATTTGTTGCTATTGTAAATCAAACTTGAACATGGGTGTGGAATCAGAAAGGGGCTGTGAAAAGGATTGTGGCTTATATGGCTCCTAGCTCTCGATTTTTCTACGAGATCTCCCAAAACATCCTAAAACTTTTCCCTCGGATAGGGGCTATGAAAAGGCATGGAGCTTCTATGGCTCCTCCTAGCTTTGATTTTTGTAAAGATCTCCAAAAACTTCATCTACTCTCCTTGAATCAAAATGCAACCCTAACACCAAATTTAATTGTGGAAACAAGATGGTGTTGGATATCACAAGCACTGACAGGGGGTGAATTAGTACAGATCATTTTTTCAACCTTTAAACCTTCTTGATTATAACCAAAATAAAAAATGAACAAATTAGATTACATGCAAGAAGACAAGTACACATGATACCAAATTTATGGTGGGAAACCATTAGAGGAAGAAAACCCACTAAAATCAAAATCTCTATTTAGGAACACCCATTCCAAAGTCTTACAATGATCTCAACTTGTTTGAGCACCCACTCAAACTATGAAGCACCCAATTCTATGTTTTTCCTAGCACCCACTAGACTAGGAACACCCATTCCCTGATTATCCAAGCACCCACTTAGATGATAGAGAGAGAAACACCAAATTCCTCTAGCCTAAGCACCTACTTAGACAATTCAAGTGTAAACAATGACCATCTAGCCTCTTTGTTTCTTGATCAACTGATTATGGTCTCTTTTCTAGCTCTTCACAATTCACCAAATCACAAGCCACCTAATTATTTGGTTTTTCATCTTTTATATAGTCATGAATACATCTCAGCCCCTAACATAGGTTCATCTTATCAGTAAAAGCTCAAACTTCTCATAACTCTACTCTTTACTCTTTTTTCACATAGTCATCATACTTCTTGGTCATTTTCCTTAATTGTATCACACTTTCTCACAACCTTATTCAGTTAATTACTTGTATATATCTCTGTCATACTCTTCTAGTAACTTATATTCAACTAGTCACACATCCTTCATATCCTAATATAGTCATTTCAACTTAGCAACAACATATTCTATCACTCCTCTCACTGTCTCAGCTATACATTGCTTCAACTTCCTTCAAAATATATGTTTCTTGACCATATATATATCCATATATGACTTCTAGATATCCTTTTGTTTTTCTTCATCACCTAGTACATCCCCTTAGTCTTCAAAAAACTTCCTTGAAATTTTTCATTTACAATTCAAGCCCTTTTTTTCTCATCTTATCAGTTTTAAAATAGAACTATTAAATTTTCATCTTTATTGTTATTGGAGTAAGAAAAACAAGTGCCTTTTTGATAGTTCACTTTTCTTGCTAAAGAAAAAAGTGTCTTTACATATTCTCATCTTGAGTTAGGAGAGAGATTCATAGTTGTATAAAAATTTATGACCTTCAATATTTACCAAGGATCAAGGAACTTCGAGCTAAACAAAAGATTCCTTGACTTTTTAACTCCCTTTTGTGTCTTCAAAGGTAACTTTCTCATTTCCTTGTTTTATGAGAACAAAGGTGTCTAATCATCTTCTGAATTTGAAGTGAAAACATGATGACTATTGGGCTTCAATATTGAATCAAGAACTTCAAGAAAGACTATTTTAAAGCAATATAGACAGTGACAAAAACTTAGTAGTTCCTTTTTAGTTCATCCATATTGTTTTCTTATGATGGCATCATTGTTATGCAATATACACCTTTCAATGCACCATTGTGAGAGAAATCAGAGCTTGACATCACTTTGTCTATTCCTTTTATATTGTTTAATCCAAGTTCAATGCTTGCTAAAAAGATTTGACTTTGAAACATTAATTTTAAGGTTCTCATTTTACAGAGATAACATGAAACCTGTTACTTCAAGGAGATTCTTTGTATATATGTCGAAGAGATCCTCTTTAAGAAATGCCAAAATTTATTGAGGGTTTCTCAACCCTTTTGGGGGTTCACAAACCCTTAATAAGTCTTTAAATTTCGAAAATGATCACTCAAACACAAAGGATTTCTTAAATTCCTATTAAACCATGACTGTGCACGTCCTTGAAAATTTCTGCCAAACATTTCTCATTCCACACACAATGAAATGATTTCAAATTTTTAGTAATAAATTTTATACCTCCCACAGAGCTCTGTATAAAATTTCACAGTTTTGAATGGTGGAATCAAATATTCGAGTAAAATTTGTTTTGAAAAAACCTAGATCAAGGTATGACAGTCTATGTAAGCCCGAGGATGAGAAAATTTGATTTCTCCTTCAAATTTGATGAAATATGAATATTTTAAATGTTTTGGACTTGTTAAAAAAACTCCTTGACCTTTTCCATACCAAGTATTTGACCTTGTAACACCTTTACATGGTCCTAGAAATTGATTTTTGTAGTGTACAAACTAGTAAGAACCAATGTTCTTGATTGAGGAGATATTTCAATTTAGTTTCTCATATCTTGAAATTTATGGATGACTTGGAAAAGCTTCAACATCTTCCATGGGTTATCTCAATCATTTGAGATCACATGAACACTACTGAACTTGCCCTCTTTATTGATCTACATGGTTACACCAAAGAGTTGCTTCCAAAAACCTTTGTCAGAAAAAAATGTCAACCAATACACCTTTCTATTTAATAGTCCCATGAAGGGTATAAAATTTTATTTAGCCTCTTGCATGTGATGATAGTGATGATCAAGAACACTAGATTGAAGAGTAAAACATTAGACAATGGCTCCATGAAGAATTGAGACAAGTTCCTTGGTTTTGTCTTTGGGATAGTATAAAACAAACTTAGTTCACACCTTGATATCCACTTAGAAACCATCTCAGTTGATCAAAAACATTGAAAATGACTTGTGGAGAGATTTTGGGCCCTTGTTGAAGCAATATCACTATTGTTTGTATGTTGTGTAAATCCATACTAGGAGTATCATTTAAACAAGATCCATGACCTGACCTATCAACTGTAACTTCATGGAGATTAACCTTTTAAAATCATGCGATCCTAGATAAATTCAAGAATTTACTCCTAATAAATTTAGAAGTGATCAAACAGGAAATTTGATATCAATTTCATCTTTTACTCCTATCGATTTAGAACATAGTCTAGGAGGGAGAAAACCACTTCACTAAAATGCTCATATCTTTTCAAAGACATGTCCAAATGACTTGAGAATTTTTACACTAGTTCATGCTTGGAATCATATTCAAAAATTAATTATATGATTTATCTGAAGGAGACACTATATTTTTTCATGAAACCTAAGAAGCTAGAGGCCTCAAAATGTATTTTCCAAGAAGGTTGTTTTAGAAAAACTTGAATAACTCAAAATCCCCATTATAGAATCTGATGAAATTTGACATGGACTATTATAGAAATCCCTCTACACCTTCCATATGTGGGTTAGTCATAGGTTTTCATGTGAAGCTCTGACCAATCCCATTTACATGCAAGAACAATTGGGTTCCTCAAGAGCAACTTTGGCTGACTATTGAATTTTCCTTCAGGACCTAAACCAAGCCTTGTTTTTGCTCAAATATGACCTAAAAACATTACTAGGATGATTTCATGATCTCATGGTATTTTCATGATTTATGACATACTTTCACACCTCATTGATCTCAAGAAATAGGCCTAAATGGGCTAGTTTGAACTGAGACTTTCATCAACTGACCTAATATTCACTGTAGAAGCTTGTTATCATGCTTACACCATCATACCTGACCTATACCACATCTGAACTAGCCATGCATGCCATGTCCACTAGAATCCTGCCTCACCAACCAAGCCTGCAGAGCACTAAGACCATCTTGAACTTCCTTACAGGTCTCACTTCACCTTTCACTACTTTTCCATCAATGCCACTTGACATCAATGAAAACACCAATGACCAAGGTTCAACAGATGTTACCTGTGTAATTTTATTAACCTATTAAAATATGATTACAAACAAAGGAGATAGTTGTAATGTATATATGTATTTGTACAAATTCTATCAATTCCATGAAAAATAGATCGAATAAACCTATCATAAGCAATATACAAAAATCACATATTGAGCCATAATTATCGCTAGAGAGCTACTACATTACAGAGGGTAGACCTGAACAGCCATTTGAAAGCTATGGGAACGATGGAACCTGTGACTGCATAAGATCATATAGAAATCTTAATCATTCATTGGATAGGATGGCGAAATAAACCAAGAAAGAATTTATATCATTGGAGTCTATAAATTGGCCATGTATAAACATACTTGAAACTTCCCATAAACATAGGGGTAGAAAATTATCATTAACAACTAATGAATATTATCACATAGTAACTTAAGTTAAATTAATTAAAATAAATCACTTTAATTTATTACATTATTCAAATATAACCTAATGTTGAATTGACCTAGGAACTATATCCTAACATTGAATAGATGAGGCTAGTAATCTATAAGACATAAATCTAGCCTTGAATTTTTTTTCCATTGAATCCCATTTATTTAGATTTTCTTTACCCCTTTGAACTTGTTGATCAAATTTTCTCTTTCCTGTTAATAATAGTGAAATAGATACTAAAGAAAACCAAACAACTCCAAAATGCAAGGGTTTAAGGTACCTTGAAGTATGATGGATGAAAATGGATGGGCATAAAGTGGATGACCTCACTTGCAAACTTGATGAACCTACACAATAAAGGTAAACTAGAAAGAAAATGGATTAGATAGTAGATGCGGGTGGCTTCTCAATGAAATCGGTTCGAAGAAGTGTTAAATTTATTATGCGGATGTCAAACCCTGTGTTTGATAAAGGATGATAAAATAAATGAAAGGATTGATTAACATGCAGAAAATGAAGCTAAACAAAATCTGAAAAATTACAGAAAATGATAAAGAGTGCATATTTGATCTAAAGAAACACAAAGTAAATTGTACTTAATAGGGTCGACGGTGACCCAAACTGCAGAGGGTAGGTTGAAGGTAACCTGATCATGGACCAGAACTGTGTGGATAAAATTTGGATATGAAAGAACATTGAATGTAGATTTGATGATGACCGATACCTATAAACACTAACAAAACTTGAAGAAGAAAATATGAGATAGGGAAACAAAAAGATACGGGAAACAAATATTAGGATGGGTTAACATGAATAGGACTCGGTCGACAAAGACTAGGATAAGTTGGTGGCGATAGAGGAAAACATAACAAATGTGGAGTAATAAAGAATAAGAATGACATATTTGAGAACTGGAAATAATATAGAGAAGAAACACACACCTAAGAGGGTCTTGGAAATAGAATGGATGATGACACATGGATGGGTCGATGATGACTTGAGTGGAGTGACGAAATGACCTAGGTATTGCTAAACAAGGATGAGGATGGATGGAAAATCTGTAGACAAAATCACTGAAAGAGGAAGTTGAAGATGAGGATTTGATGGTAGGTGAACCTAAAAATGTTAGTACCTGAAGATAATAACAATGATAGCATATGATAGCATAAATCAACACAAAATCAAAGTAAACCTCCCAAATTCTATGCAATGCAAGAAAAGTAAAAATAGACTCCAAGAAGATTGTAACAACTGCAGGGATGCTCAAGCTCGAAGATAAGTTCCAATAACATAATAAAGCTCTGATTATTCCTCATTTTGGATGGGGGTGAAACTAGTTTTATAGGGTTGATGGTGACCCGGTGGGTCATCGCAATAACCATCCCTTTGAGTGGTGGAAGGGTGCTTTATTCCTTTATGGATTAGGATGAGTGTTTTAAAGCATGTAGGTGGGTTAGGGTTTCTTAGGGAAGTGATATGGGTAGGTGGGAGATAAAGATGGATTAAATAAAGATAGAAAAAGCATAGGGATGTGGAACTAGGTAGTTAGGGATAATAAACAACCTAGGGAGGAGAAATGAAAGCTAATTAGAGGTAATTAGCTAATGAGATGAGGATTAGAAAATGATTAAATGATATTAATTAAAAATTAAAGTTGATAGGTTAATAGATAAGGAAGATGGGAATTAAAATATGAATTAAATTAAAATAAAAGGGGTCTAGATAGGACCATGGTGAAAGAAGTGGATGTGGGTAATAAGGGTAATGATACCAAATTTTGGTGTCTACATTTTCCCTTTTTGTTAAGTGGTTTACACTAGCAAGCCATGAGACAAAAATGATGAGAGATAAAGAGTAGGATGAAGGATAATGAAGGATTGATGATGAGCTCCCCCTCAAATGAGGGATCGATAACACAAAGGGATTCGATTACGAGTTTGAAAGAGGTAGATGGTGAAGGGTGGGTGGGAGAAGAAAGATGGGTAAAATGATAAGGTGAGGTAAGATGCCCCAAGAAAGAAGGATCTTGAATCAAAAAAATTAAAAATATGGCAGTGATTTTAGGAGTCACATTGGCAGGAAACAAAGGTCATGGTCTTCAGGGAGATGACAAAATGTCCTATGGGCTTGTGAGTCGATAAAAATCACTAAATGGAGGGAATCCAATGGGAAACCACTCAAATGGATGAAGCCATGGGGTTTAATGGGTCATAGGCATACATCAAAATATGCACAAATAAATGCAAAATATAATGTGAAATCCTTCATACATGAGGAATCGATTAAAAAGGTATGCATCCACAAAGGACGAGGATGGAAGTAATGTTTCCCTAGAAAAGGGCACATAAATGGACAAAAAGGAAAATTATAAAAAGTGATGAAGTAAAATTCCCCAAGAGGGAATAAATATGGCCATAAAGGTGGAATTTGAGAGAAAACAGGATAAATAGATGATGCCTTAAAAAGGACACAAAAAAGGAGAAGGGGAAGCCAAAACAAGGGCTACCAAAGTGAGTCGACGATGCCTTAGGACAATCAAAAGCAAACCAAAGGGGTCGATGACACTTGGGTCAAGAGCTATATAAACTCTCGATAGTTGGATGATGATGCTTATTTTGATGCCTATAAGTGACGATTGAGAGAGAGCTATAAAAGGAGACTAAGAGATGATGGTAGAGGAACAACCAAGAAATGCTAGAGGGTATGCATGATGGTGAGTAACTGAAGCCACACTTTTATTTAATTTATTTTTTTGGCATTTTTAAATTAAAATGGATGATGCCAGGGGCGGTCGGTGGCAACTCGTTAGGGTCACCATTGACTCAACCCTAAAAGGAAATGATTGGCCCTTAGACGCATCGACCTAATATGGGTTGGCGTTGATTAGGCTTGATGGGTAAAATAGATGAATTATTTTAATTATAGATGTTGTTTAACAATGAAAGGATATGATATTGAATTTTTGATTGGTGATTGTAGGCCGAGAGACCTTATATATGAGAGAATGAGTCCCACACTATTTTATCATATTAGAGGGGACGTGGATGATGTTGAGTGGGATCACTTAGTGGCTATATGGCTTGGAGGATTTTTTTATTATCATAGGATCCCATGGGATGTTGGAATGATTGCACTAGTTGAGAGGTGGGATATGCACACCGACACCTTCTATTTTTGGATGGGTGAGATGATGATCACCCTGGAGGATGTGTACCGCATCCTTAGATTACCTATTAAGGGGGAGCAGATAGTCCCCATCACATAGATGATATTAGACTAGAAGTATTGACATGGATATTTAAAGCTGATATACCCCACATTAGAATACTCTTTAAATTTTTTTCATATGAGTTGAGGTACAAGGATGGGGTACCATAGAGCTAATTAGTTTTCTTGATCATGATGGTGATTTATTTCTATGCATTACCTAACCCGAGGGGAGCCAGGTTCCCATGGAATATAACAGGTGTCGTAGTGGACATATTTGAGCATTAGAAAAATGTTTTAATTTGGCACTTATTTGCTAGCACATGTATATATCATGAGCTAGCCATGTACAAAGAAGGGAGGAGATCGGGATTGGATGTAGGCTTCTTCTACTACACTATTGGGACTATGAGCATATTGTAGTTATCTAGCCACTAGGGATATGTGGCTTTCGTAGGAGACCACATAGAGCTTGTAATGGGGTTCTTGAGATGGTAGGATGATCATAGGATTTTAGGATAGAGGAGTTAGAGATGATGATTGGTATGTATGAAAGGTTTTTAGAGCTTGAGGGAGAGCATATTAGATGGCATCCCTAAAGAGACTTCCATGTATGGCCTAGGGAAGATGTAGAGTTTAGTGGGTATGTGGAGGATGAGATGGGTGGATGGCAGATGGCCGAGAGATGATCGAGGATGTATAATTTGATAGAGTACAACAAAAATTTGGTGTCATTCAAAGTTTACCTAGAGATCCCATCTCATACATGCGAGAGGATATTGATAGGGGACTGTCAATTTTCAAGATGACATATCCATTAGAGGAGGTAGTAGCATCGTGTGATGAGGATGATGATGTAGGAGTTGGAGTAGGATTTTTTGATTGGATGACCGCAACTTGGGCAGCTCACATGGATGGAGAGAAAGGAGATGAGGAGGACATGGAGGTTAAGGTAGAGACATCTCGAGGAGGCAGAGATGGAGATAGAGAAGATTCCATAGATATGACACAACTATGTGCGAGAGATGGAGCTGATGTGAGTTGAGAGAGACACTACAATCCAATAGAGGGATGTAGTTACATAGGAGAGGGGCCGAATCACCTAGAACATGGACAAGTACCATAGGAAGAGTGAGGCCTACATGGCCTATTTTTGATATCTTGCTACAACGTCAGTGAGTGGTGCACATGTGGCATCACAGGGGACACATCAAGTGGCATCTCTCGGAATGATTTCGATGGATCTTTACAGAGCCTTATCCACAGAGGTAAAGTATTATGAGGGGATTTTGATCAACAAGTTTCCAAAGACATTACAATATTGGGAGCATCTGTAGAGGTGAGCGAAAGCTAGAGATGGGCCATTTGGGAGCATAATGAGTATGGCTCAACCACACCGAGATGAGAGAGGAAATAAGGGTGGTGGTGATAAGGATGGGAGGAAAACTAAGAGGTCTTGCCTCCCGAGGGAAAGATTTGAGGATATTAGATGTACATTTTATTGATTTTGATGATATCTCTACTTTGAGAGAGGGCCCTTAGAGTCCAACTATGATGTATGGAGACACTTATTTCGATGTCATATATATTGTGTGTGTGTGTATATATATATATATATATGATTTTTTCGTGGATGAGCATGTGTTTATTATATGATGTGATGAGTTGATTTATATTGATGATGATGCTATATGAATGTGATGATGATTGTATGTGTTCACTTTATAGTTGATGATGATGTTTGAAATATATGATGATATGAATATGTTTATATCAATGATGGTGATGATTACATGTTTACTTTGGATTTGATAATGATGATGATGAATGTATATGCATGGATAATATGTGATGTTAAGAAAATAATTTGAAAATAGATGTGATATCATATAGATAAGATATGGTATCATATAGGTGATTTAGATAAAATGTGCTTGTAATAAAACAAAGAAGAGATAAAATATAGATGTGGAAAGGTTTAGAATAAAATGCAACTTATCAATGATGACCCATGGGTAGAATGATGTTACATCATATCAAGGATCAAACTAGGAAAGGATGCCTCCAATCACATTGGAAATAAACAAGAGGGGGATCTAAGTAACGTAAGGCACATGCGAAAAAACATGTGTTAGTATATAACCAACGATAGTTAGTTATACCAAAGATCATGAGGGAGGTATGGATAAAGTGAACTCATAAACCTAATGTTGACACAAAAAAAGGTTTGTGAAGTAACTTGTACAAAGGAGGAGGGTTATCCATAAGTGGTGTTCCCTAAATCTATGCCCAGATCTAGGAAGGGGAAAGAGAAAATTAATCAATGCGGAAGTTACTAGAAGAAAGTTGATCAATGTGAGAAGCTTTCTTAGGATGTTCATAAAATGGAAGGATGGTTAGTGTGGGAAGCCTTCGATGTCTATGATATAAAAGAGTATCCTTCCTTCGAGTATGGTCTAATTTATACATATATGATATAGATGGAAATAATGATATACATGATAGCTGTCCTTCAAGGGATTAGTCTATTTATTTGATTGAATTTTTTATTTTTGACATGAACAATTTTCTTCGAGGGAGAAATCAATTTTTGATAACTTTGATTTCTAATAAGAGCATCCATGAATCTTGATTTTTACATGGGGAGAGTTGGGAATATCTAGATAGACCACTAAGAAGGGGACAATGAATGTACAAGAGACACCCATGGTACCTTTACATGGTTCCAATAGGTCAACAAGAAGGTGATGGATGTAATGATCACGAAGTTATCACCAAGGACGGAGAACCTATCCATAAGGAAAATGATATGGAAAAATTCATGGTGCCCATATTTAAGGTCATATCTAGGAAAGTGACAGTATACCACATAGTTCCAAATCATTACGATGATAGATGGAAGAGGTTATGATAGAGGGATGATCTAAGGATACGACTAAGTGCTCACCAGGTAGACATGCTAACAATAGAATGGTCGTAAGTACAATGTGTTAAGTGGTTCCACTTCCGGTTTATCATCAAGGGAGGCCAAATGATAGGATCCCGACCCATACTTATGTGTGATAATGTATGGTCCAATCCAATTGGGGAAAAATTTCCATGTTGGATCCTTTCTAAAGTAGTAACATTATGATTTTCTTTGAATATGAGGTCACCAACATTAAATTTGTGATAAGATATACTGAAAACTTGTAAAATATGAGATACAATGAGATAGATGAGTGAATACCTAACAATAAAAATGAATGGCCACAAAAATGGGCTTAAGATGAAAATATGGTGCCCCGAGAAGGGAAAAATCATGGCCACAAAGGTGGTATTTAAATAAAACTATGGTGAATGAGAGGCAAAAATATGGCCACATAAGTGGACTTAGGAAAAAAAATATCGTGCCCCAGAAGGGAAAAAAATATGGCCATAAAGGTGGACTTAGGATGTGATCGAGATGATAGATAGATTGGTTGACTAAAATGAGACAATAAAATTGATGAGATTGGATGAGATGGGTTTGATAAGGTTGGATGAGGTAAATAAGACAATGTCAAGAATGAAGATGAGTCCCCATCATCAAGGGAGTTGTTTGATGGATAGGGGGATGAATTGATGTGGATAAGATGTGTGAAAGAGATGTGAAAGGATCAATAGCTAGGGAAGATGCTCCCCTAGCGGAAAAGGCTACATTACATTGGGCAACTTAGATATCGATGGGATAGTGGATGTTGAAGGAGTTTGGATGGGATTGATAGAAGGAATGTCAATGAAATCTTTGGATTTGGATTGGATAGATGGTTGGGGATCATAGGGTGATTGACAAGACAAACAATATCGATGAACAAGGGAGGACCCTCTTTTGGAGGAGTAACATGTTAAGGAGGAATGATGATAGAGGTTGAGTGAGGATACTTAGATAACTAGTTAGGATGAGGATGTAGAAATAGGAAGTGGATTGATTGTAGATAAATCGGTGGATGGAGAAGGATGGTCCTCATAGGATGAGAAAATCAACTCTCTCAATAATATTGTGGATGATAGTTTGAAGGGCCTTACAATGCTCGGTGTCATGACCCGAGGTACGATGATAGACAAAAATAAGATAGGGATCAAACCATGATGGTTTCTTACTATGAGGATTAAAGGACTTGATGGGAGGGAGTGTGATCATAGATGTTTGGATTAAATGTCTAAGGATATTTGTGTAAGATTCAATAGAAGTAGTGAAGGGAAGGTTTCTCTTGTGAGGCTTAGTAGGAGACTTTGACTTAGATTTGGGGAGATGGGGTGGATGTAGACCTGGATGGGTAAATTAGATGTATTAGATGATGAATAAAATTTGGGAGGAGGATTAGATTGTTTGGATTTGAATTGATCATTGGGAGATGTCTTAGATCAAGGGTTTGGCCCTAAGATAGATGGGGTTGCTCCTAGGATATATTTTGTGACGTTGGATCGATTAGGAGAGGTAAGATCTAAATTGTTACAAGGATGCACAAGAGACCTTTGGGGATTCTTTCCAAGAGTCTTATATTTTGATTGAGAAGGTTTTCCCTTGGTAGGGATGAAAATAATCTCAATTGGTGGATTAAAGATTGTGGTGTAGGGTGGACATTGATAGAGAAATAGGTGTTTGTATGATGAAATTAATGAAGTCTATGCGATATATGGATTATGTAGGTTTTGGATTGGTTAATGTGGAAATAGTTAATGTTATAGATGGGGCACAAATACCCTTTATGTTTTCTCACGTGGGGGTGATTGTTTCATAAATTTTTCAAGGGTATCATTGATATGTTTGTAAATTAAGAATATGTGATTGGTGTGGTAGTTGGTGTAGATGTGGAAATAGTATATGTTTAAGGAAAACTCATTCAAATCCTATAAATTGGTCACGAAGGACTCAACCATGGAGTGGCTTAAATCCATTCTCCAAGTTACAGGTAGACTCAACTATGAGATAGCAGGGTTAGAAAAGAAGGGGTGATGCCACAGAGGAACCAAAAAAGAAGGGGAAGAAATGGTGAAGATCCAAGTCCTCGAGCTCAAAATGGTTCAGAAAAATCCCAAAAATGACTAAGTATGGAGGAGGCAATGGAAGGAGCCACATGTCCTAACGGCACTTCTCCAAAGGTGAATCCAAAAAGGGGAGCCCAAACTTGCACTAGATTCCACGCATCCAAAACCCCAAAGAAATTATGGGGCATTGAAAAGTCTTCAACTAAAAAGGAAGTGCTAGGTGTCAGCTTGGCAAAAAAAAAAGGAAGTCCAGGCGAGACTCAAACTTGCACCAGCCCTCCACATAGAAATGGTCAAAATAGAGTCAAAAGGGTGGGCTTCAAATTGGCTAAGTATAAAAGTGTAAGTGGAGAATGCCAAGTGTCAACATGGCGCATCTCCAAGAGTTGGTCCCAAGGCGGAGACCCAAATGAGCGTGAGCTCACCACGTAGCCCAAAGTCTAAAAAGTAAGAGGGACCATTGAAAAGTCCACAGATCAGTGGAGGCCGACAAGTGTCAACTCGATGCTCCTCCAAAGGAAAAATTTGGGCTAGGTTTTCAAGCAAGCGCGGTGCCTCCACATGTTATATCAAAAGGGGCAGAATTGTTGAATAGTCAATGCATGAGCCAAGCCGGAGGAGGCTGCCAAGTGTCTTAATGGCGCTGATTCAAAGATTGAATAAAGAAAAGGTTTCCAAATGAGCGCCAGACTACCGCATGTCCCAGGGAAAAGTGGGCCATCGGGGAAAAAGTTGGTTTCTTTTCCCCTTTTTTTTCAAGGGGTAAAAGTTGCAAAATGGCCCGCAACTCCACCCAAAGAAAAAGTCAACGTTTGAACCCGAGTCAAAGCCAAAGCGGGGAGTCGGAGGAAAAAGTGAAAATTTTCCTTTCATTCAAAAGGCACAAAGATAAAGATGGAAGTGCATTTCCCAACCAACCAAAAGGAGCCACGTGTCTAGGAGCTTTGGGGCTGCGGGAGTTTTTTTGAGTTTTGTTTTTTTTGCAAAAGGGAAAAAGATAAATTGCGGACCCATAAGCCCATTTTTTTTCTAATCTGGCTGCCACATGTCCCATATCAAAAGGGGGACCCATTTTTCAAATTGTTTTCCCACCCATCTATACGGACTCGATACAAACTTTGAAGGGGCATATCTTTTGACTCAAGGCTCAAAATATTGTGAATCTGACACCATTGGAAAGATCTCGGCCTCACCCATGCCATGGAGGTCTGAAACTTTAATTTTGAGGAGGTTAGGTGAAGGAAAATGGAGGAAACATCTTCAGGATTTCAATGCAGATCTTCTTGCCTCAACAACTAGATCAATTTGATCTTGTTTCACCATTTTCCTTCCTTCAAGGCACCAAACCAAGGATTGATGTAGTAAAGATGGATCTGGGGAAGATTTCATCAAAAGCATTAACAATAGTGGTTGAGCTTTGACCTACTTTTCCCACTTCTCTCTCTCTCTTTCTTCTCTCTAATCAATCTATAAATACGGGGTAGGATTCATTGTAAAGGGTTGGACATTCTTTTTTTTTGTAGGCTCCCTTCTCCTTCTAGCAAAGGGATTTGTGGGGTTCAGGCCTTCCATTAAAATTGTATACATTTTTTTTCCTTTTGGCTATTTTGTAATGAATGTACCAATCCACAGAGCAATAAAACACATCTGTGATCGATCTTAGATCCTTTCTTGTCTCTTTTTTTCATTTGGTCTCCCATTATAGATCTGGCTATCTGTGCTTTGTTTATTGTATGCATTTTGTTGGTTTGTGTCTATTAGCAAAATAAGTGTTCATCATTCCTTTGGTGCATCACCTAGTAGTTTAGTTATTCTTATTCCTTATACTCTTTTATCCCTGTCTCCTTGGAAGTTTTAGATTAGGTATAGAGATAGATCCTCTACAAATCCTAACGTATGCACCTAAATAGAGGAATAAGGAACCAACCTTTAATCTAGAGAATTTTCCATTTTTGCAAGGTCCCACACCTTGGGAAAGTTCAATGTTATGCAATCACACCAAATGACCTACCTTAGAAAAGTAGACCATATAACTCATTTGGGGTGCTGTGATGATTTCACACTAACAGTTTTGGCATGCCCGATGGGACTAAGAAGTCTCCATCTTATTACAGTAGGAATTGATGTACACTTGTTGTGATTCTGGATTTTAAGAAGCCTTAAAATTGTACATCTGGAACTCCAAAAGAAACAAATCTACTAGTTTCAACAGTCCAAGCAAGTTCATGAGAAGAATACAAACACGGTCAAGAACCAGAGAAGAGGGACTATTTTTCTATCTAGACTTATCCCCAGACAGAGGGAGAAGAGGAAGAAGAACCCAGAGGTCTCTATCTCCACCAAGCAGAGCTTTATCAACACCTCCTCCCGCCGACCATTCATTCAATCAAGAGGGGTGCTCAGACCGATCAGATGGCTCAACCAAATCCTTATGTTAACTTCACCGGTAGTAGTCCACTCACCTTGAATGCACAAAATCTAGTTCCTATTGCAGCATTAAAGAGTATCCCATATTTCACTGGGAAAATCAAACTTCTCCTAGTGATCATGTCCAAGATATTGCAAATGTCTATACAATCCACGAGATTCATGAGATGGACATTGTAGTCAAACTACTCACCTCTTCACTCAAAGGGAAGGCTTCACAATGGTTCAGGAGTCTTGAGGTAGGCTCTATCCAGAATTGGAATCAGCTATGCACAACTCTTCACAACCAGTTTGGAGAGAAAGGTGATAACTTGTCTTTGTTGGAACAACTAACAACAATCAAGAGAGCCCCAAATGAGCAACTGATAGACTTCAACCTCAGATTCCAATGGACTTGGGATAGAATTCCAACAACAGTAAAGCCCACTAATGAAGGTGCCTTCTTATACTTTCTTAGGGCTTTAAATTATGATATTTCTCTGATGATTCAGTCAATGGGGGCACTACATTACCTAGCAGCCTATAGCCTTTCCATAGGGGCTGAGAACCATTTGATTCAGGCTGGTAAAATCACTCCTAGGCCATCCATGCCTCTATACCCTGAGTTAGGAAGCCCAGATGCTAGCCAAACACCTACATTAGCTCCTATACCCACCCCCAGAGTCAAAGTTCAGCTGAAGCTTCCACTTCATCATCTAACACCTCTAAGGAACTCTAGAAGTCATGAAACAACTTCAAAACCTAGGGAATGAGCTAGTAACTATCAAAAGACAACAAGCTCAGAGTTCCAGGCCATATCAGTCTCAAGCTCAATCTCAGGGTCAATATCAAGCTAGACCCCAGTATCAACAAAATAGGCCACCATCTCAGACTACAAATCAGAGCCAGAACCAAGGACAACCCCAAGCTTGCTAGACCTTTCAGGTCATATGATCCAAACACAACTTCAACATCAAGGGCATTGGTTCCAACACAAACAATATGGCACAAGAATATGATTGGTGTTTTCCATGCAATCAAGCACATAACCAATCAATGTGCTTTAATGGTGCTCTAAATCAGGCCTTGATGGTGCAAACCAGTATGGTGCCACAAGAACCTAGCCAAGAGGGAGATCAACAACAAGAAGCTCAACAAGGTGGACCTCCAGGAGAGACTATGCTTGTCAATTGGCAGGCTGAAGACTTCTGTGGAATGAATCAGTTCCCTTCTCAAGGTGTGGCTGCCAATACCCGGTCCAAAAAGAGGAATATTGAGAGGGCCAACCACTAAACTCAGGTGACCCTCAATCTTCCATCACTCCACAAGGTCCTGGTGCTCCAAGTACAACTCCCAATATGCAGAACCAATCCAAGCCACCTCCCAAACCCAGTCAGGCACCGGTTGTAACAACCCATGTGCAAGAGAGAAATGTGTCTGGGAAGGGGCAAAAAAAAGGATAGCTCATTCAATATTATTGAGAAAATGAAAAGGAAAAGTGTGAATATTTCACTATGGGAGTCACTTGGCCATTCCAGGGTAGAGGGATCTGTTGCAGACTACCATGCAAAATTGGTCAAGTTCAAATCACCCCCTAACCAGCAAGAGAGAGTGCTTACCAATGCAGCTCAACCAGGGAGGAACCATGAGGAATGACAAGGTAAGAACTTGAGACCTCCTCCTTCTATGTGTCTCATTAATTATTGGAGACAAATTGGTGCACAATTGTATGATTGATTCTGGGGCTAGTAGTTCTGTGATGCCCAAACAAATAGCTGATCAGTTGGGTCTCCAATATGAAGTCATCTCTAGAGGAGTAGTCCAATTAGATGGGACAATAATGACCACTATGGGAATCATCAAGGATCTAAGCCTCACTCTGCATGCCTGCCCCAATGTAACTATTTTGCAAAAACATGTCAATCATAGATTTTCCACCACATTTTTCTTTGTGTCTGTCCAGGGACTTCACTGCCAAAATTGGAGGCTACCTATCTACTGATTGGTCACATATGCTCTTTAGGACAAGGTATGGGGTGAAGGCCACAATCAGATCTGAACCTATTGTTGATTATCATATTGAATCCTATGTGCCTAGCCCAATCAATGCCAATTGCTCAGCTTTTGATCAAGAAGACCTCCTAAGCACTTCTGAAGCAAATACCAAGGTGGGATGTATCCCAGACTTGACTCTTGATGATTGGGCCAACAAAATTCATGCTTTTGACCCCTATAAGGAGATGGAAGAATCTGAGCTAGGTGTCTACTACCTACATGAAGAGAATCATCCTCTTCCTGATCTAATTAAGCCAGAATACAAGGATGACAATGAGGTATGGAAATTGTTCTTTGATGGCTCAAGGAGTAGACAAGGAGCTGGAGGAGGAGCCATGATTGTGTCCCCCAGAGGTATGAGATATTATTCAGCCTTCAGATTCCAGTTTTCTTGCTCAAATAATACTGTTGAATATGAGGCTTTAGTCCAAGGTCTTCATTGGGCAAGGAAGCTAGGGGATCAAGAACTTGCAAGTGTTTGGTGACAGTGAACTGTTGCCAATCAGGTCAAAGGACTTAATGCTGTCAAAAATGACCTAGCTCAAGAACTACAAGAGTAGGATATGGGATCTCATGGAGGATTTTGAGGCCTTCAGTATTGTGTCCATACCCAGAAGGAGAATGAAGTCTGCTGATAGACTTGCAGCAGTGGGAGCAACATTTGATGTGGTTGACAACATCAAGAGGACAAAGAACAACCACATATCCATGTGGTTGTGAGGCCAAGTAGTGCTAGATAACAACACATGCTGGAAAGTGTTTGAAAATGATCAGCAGATCATTAAATTTTTGCAAGAAGAAGCTGAATTCTCAGCTAGAAACCAAAGCAGACTAGAGCAGCAATACGGGAATCAGATAGTACAACTTGTACAAACAAACTTCCCAAAGGCTTAGTGACACTAGAATCTATTTTCAATCCTAATGATCAATTTAGAAAGGAGAAGGCTAACATACAGATCAAAGGAGAAGATTTAGAGTCAATCCCAGTTGGAGAAGACAAAACACTTCAAATTGGCAAAGTGGCCACCGAGCAAGAAAGGTATGAATTTATACAACTTTTCCAAGAATTTCTAGATGTGTTTTCTTGGAGTTATGAAGACCTAAGAGGGTTCAATCCAAAGCTAGCACAACACACAATCAAACTAGATCCAGCTACTCAATCATCGGAAGAAGCAGAGACCAGACCAATCAACCCACATATTGAGCCTCTAATGAAGAAAGAGCTGAACAAGCTGATAGAGGCAAGTATCATATTTCCAATCAAACACTCAAGTTGGGTTGCAAATCTGGTCCCAATCAGAAAGAAAAATGGAGAAATTAGGTTGTGTGTTGACTTTAGAGATTTGAACAGAGCCTCCCTCAAAGATCACTACCCACTCCCTTCAATGGAGCAGATCTTGCAAGTAGTGTCTAGGTCAGAAAGGTTCTCCCTCCTAGATGGCTACTCAGGGTACAACCAGATCATGGTGAAAGAAGATGATCAATTCAAAACAACTTTCACCACCAAATGGGGCACCTATGCCTACAGAAAATGCCATTTGGATTATCCAATGCCGAGCCACTTTTCAAAGGGAAATGGATATGGCATTCAAAGGACTGATCAACAAAATAGTACTGATCTATCTGATGACATTACAATGTTTTCCAAAAATGCAGCAGACCATCTTTTCCATCTAAGGTAGGTGTTCCAAAGGTGCAGAAGTTTTGGGGTGTCATTGAACCCCAAGAAATGTATATTCTTGGCCCATGAAGGCAAGCTTCTAGGCCATATTGTATCAAAGAAAGGATTGGAATTGACCCGAGAGAGAGTTCAAGCAATAAGAGCATTGCCATTGCCAAGTCACAAGAAGGCTCTTCAAAGCTTCTTGGGAAAAATCAATTTTGTCCATAGGTTTGTTCCAAACTTTGCTGCCCTTGTTAAGCCAATAACATTGATGTTGAAGAAGAGCTTAGCATTCAAGTGGACAGCTGAAGGAAAATAAGTTTTGAGGCTATCAAAGAAGCCATATCACAAGCCCCAACTCTTGTGAATCCATATTTTTCCAAAGACTTCATATTGTATGCCTTTGGTGGCAGTGACACAATTTCTACAATCTTGGTTCAACAGAACAAAGAAAGTGCAGAACAACCAATTGCTTTCTTTAGCCAGAGTCTTGGAAGATTATGAGGTGAGGTACTCCTTCATTGAGAAGCAGGTCCTGGTGGTGATCAGAGGATTGAAGAAGTTTAAGCATTTGGTTTCAAACAACAAAATCCAACTATTGGTCTCCCATGCAGGAGTTAAAGAGTTCCTTCTCAGCAAGGACCTGAATGAGAAACATGTGCAGATGGATCACTCATGTCATGGAATATGACATTGAGATCAAGGTCACCAAGCTGGTCCATGGGAAGGGTTTGTGTGAGAAAACTAGCCTCAGGTCAACAAGATGAAACAAACAATGAAAAGGAGGTTGTTTTTGTTCTACAAGATGATCAAGAAGAAGGGAGAGATGATGTACCTACTCCTTGTTGGACCCAAGACATGGTGCACTTCCTTCAAATAGGCATGTGTCCTCATGGGATGAGTAAAACAAAAAGGAGACATTTCAGGTTACAGGCCATCCCATATGTTCTTATTGATGGTGTCTTGTTCAAAAGAGACATCAATGGCATTCTGCTAAGATGCATTGGGACAAATCAGGTGGAGAGAGTGCTACAAGAATTCCATGTTGAAGCAACTGAGGCCATTTTTCTCCAAGAGTGACAACACTCAAAATCATGAAAGCAGGATATTATTGGCCCAGTGTTTAGTGACTACTACACATGGATCAAAAGGTGCAGAATTGTGCATTCTTCAAGGGCAAGGAAAGGCTAGCAACACTTCCATTGCACCCAATCTCATCCAACCAACCTTTCATGCAATGGGGATTGGACTTCATTGGAGTCATCAATCCAAATTCCAGCCAAGGCCACAAATGGATTCTGATACAATGACATAGATTATTTCACCAAGTGGACCGAGGCAGTGGCACTCAAGGAAGCCAATGAGTCTAGTATCCTAGATTTCTATGAAGGGATAGTGACCAGGTTTGGAGTGCCAGCCACCATCATATCAAAAAATGCATTAGCATTTATAGGTTCCAAGATCACAAGATGGGCTATTAAGAATGGGACTTATTTGAGCACTTCATCAAACTATTACCCTCAAGGTAATGGCCAGGCTGAGTCCACAAACAAGAACTTGCTAAAGATCATCAAAGAACTCTTGATGAGAATCAAGAGGACCTAGCACACAAAGCTCAAAATGGCCTTATGGGCTGATAGAATAACACCCAAGAGATCTACAGGAAGCTCTCCATTCAAGCTTGTCTATGGGAAAGAGGCAAATGTTTTGCCTATATCACTTGAGTTATCAACATTAGAGCTCGTGAAGCAACTAGAGATGTCTGAATTTGGACCAATGGAGGCTAGGTATGCGGAGATGATAGAATTAGAAGAAACCAGAGAACATGCTCTTCAAGCAATAGAAAAGAATCAGGCCTCAATCAAGAAATGCTTTGACAAGAAGGAAAAAAAGCAAGGACCTTCCAGGAAGGAGACCTGGTTTTGAAATGGGATGCAGATCGAGTGAAACCAGGAGGCATTCCAAGTTTGATGCTATCTGAGTGGCCCCTATATGATCACAAGGTGTAAAAGTAGCAATGCTTTCCAATTGTCCACATTGGAGAGGGTGAAGAGTTACAGATTCCAGTGAATGGATCTATCTTAAGCACTACTACTAAAAGGGAAGTCTCACCTTGTACATATTAGTTTAGTTTCTCTTTCCTCTAAGTGCTTGTGCACATTGTCTTGTTGTAGTGTAGATTATTTTTCTCCTAAGTGCTTTGCACACTCTGCATGTTCCATTTGGAGCATGTATGATTTTAAATTTTTGTATATAGTGTGGTGTTGTTTTGTGGCTCTTATGCAGTCCATTCAGAGAGACAGATGAAGCCCGAGTTAAAACAATTTTCTACTCTCAGAAACCTTCATTTCAAGATTTCTTATGAAAATTGAGAGTGCAGTAGCAAGTACTGGCTCATGAATCAAAAGTGGAATCAGTATCAAACCATCTCTCTCTCTCGACTCCATGCCCAATGGATACGACAAGGCAATTGGTCTTTTCATCTAGCAGGAAGATACCCCTATGAGTCACCAAATTGTTATCCATATTTCACCCCCATGCCAAATATTGGATCAATCACGACCCCACATAAGAGGAACTTGAGAAAACTCATTCAAATCCTAAAAATTGGTCACAGAAGGACTCAACCATGGAGTGGCGGAGGCCAAAGAGACTAATGGATCATGTGTAAAAAAAAAAACTTTGTCGGCCATTTCCACATCTTAAATCCATTCTCCAAGTTACAGGAAGACTCAACTATGAGATAGTAGGGTCAAACAAGAAGGGCGATGCCACAGAGGAACCAAAAACAAAAAAGGGGAAGAAATGATGAAGATCCAAAGTCCTCAGGCTCAAAATGGTTCAGAAAAAGCCCAAAAATGACTAAGTATGGAGGAGGCAGCGGAAGGAGCCACGTGTCCTAACGGCACTTCTCCAAAGGTGAATCCAAAAAGGGGAGCCCAAACTTGTGCCAGCTTCCACACATCCAAAACCCCAAAGAAATTGTGGGGGCATTGAAAAGTCTTCAACTAAAAAGGAAGTGCAGTGTCATCTTGGCAAAAAATAAAAAGGAAGTCTAGGGGAGACTCAAACTTGCGCCAGCCCTCCACATAGAAAATGGTCAAAATAGAGTCA
Source organism: Taxus wallichiana var. yunnanensis (assembly GCA_018340775.1). Taxonomy (NCBI): domain Eukaryota; kingdom Viridiplantae; phylum Streptophyta; class Pinopsida; order Cupressales; family Taxaceae; genus Taxus; species Taxus wallichiana. Next base: position 1,007,091,494 of record CM031242.1, read on the forward strand.
AAAGGTGGGCTTCAAAATTGGCTAAGTATAAAAGTGTAAGTGGAGAATGCCAAGTGTCAGTGTGGCGCATCTCCAAGAGTTGGTCCCAAGGTGAGACCCAAATGAGCGCGAGCTCGCCACGTAGCCCAAAGTCTAAAAAGTAAGAGGGACCATTGAAAAGTCCACAGATCAGTGGAGGCCGACAAGTGTCAACTCGATGCTCCTCCAAAGGAAAACTTTGGGCCAGGTTTTCAAGCAAGCGTGGTGCCTCCACATGTTATATCAAAAGGGGCAGAATCGGTTGAATAGTCAATGCATGAGCCAGCCAAGCGAGGCTGCCAAGTGTCTTAATGGCGCTGATTCAAAGATTGAATAAAGAAAAGGTTTCCAAATGAGTGCCAGACTGCCGCGTGTCCCAGGGAAAAGTGGGTCCATCGGGGAAAAGTTGGTTCTTTTCCCTTGTTGTTTCAAAAGGGGTAAAAGTTACAAAATGGCCCACAACTCCGCCCAAGGAAAAAAATTCAGCATTTGAACCCGAGTCAAAGCCAAAGCGGGGAGTCGGAGGAAAAGTGAAAATTTTCCTTTCATTCAAAAGGCACAAAGATAAAGATGGAAGTGCATTCCCCAGCCAACCAAAAGGAGCCACGTGTCCAGGTGAGCTTCGGGGCTGCGGGAGTTTTTTGAGTTTTGCATTTTTTGCGCAAAGGGAAAAAAGATAAATTGTGGACCCATAAGCCCAATTTTTCTCTAATCTGCTGCCACATGTCCCATATCAAAAGGGGGACCCATTTTTCAAATTGTTTTCCCCCATCTATACGGACTTGATACAAACTTTGAAGGGGCATATCTTTCGACTCAGGGCTCAAATATTGTGAATCTAACACCATTGGAAAGATCTCGGCCTCGCCCATGCCATGGAGGTCTAAAACTTTAATTTTGAGGAGGTTAGGTGAAGGAAAATGGAGGAAACATCTTCGGGATTTCAATGCAGGATCTTCTTGCCTCAACAACTAGATCAGATTTGATTTGTTTCACCATTTCCTCTTCCTTCAAGGTGCCAAACCAAGGATTGATGCAGTAAAGATGGATCTGGGGGCAAGATTTCATCAGAAGCATTAACAACAGTGGTTGAGCTTCAACCTACTTTTCCCTTCTCTCTCTCTCTTTCTTCTCTCTGATCGAATCTATAAATACGGGGGCAGGATTCATTGTAAAGGGTTGGACATTCTTTGTTTTGTAGGCTCCCTTCTCCTTCTAGCAAAGGGATTTGTGGGGTTCAGCCTTCCATTAAAATTGTGATACATTTTTTTTTTTGGCTATTTTGTAATGAACTATACCAATCCATAGAGCAATAAAACACATCTGTGATCGATCTTAGATCCTTTCTTGTCTCTTTTTCTTTCATTTGGTCTCCCATTACAGATCTAGCTATTTGTGCTTTGTTTATTGTATGCATTTTGTTGGTTTGTGTCTATTAGCAAAATAAGTGTTCATCATTCCTTTGGTGCATCACCTAGTAGTTTAGTTATCTCTTATTCCTTATACTCTTTTATCCCTGTCTCCTTGGCAAGTTTTAGATTAGGTATAGAGATAGATCCTCAGGAACCAACCTTCAACTGGAGAACGCTTTCCATTTTTGCAAGGTCTCACACCTTGGGAAAGTTCAATGTTAGTGCGATTCGTCAATAGCTCGAAGGGGAGGAAGTGTGATGAGGTGAACCACCATCAACTTGTCGAATATTGAACTATAAGATTCCCCCAAGGGGGTATAATTAGAAGATGGTCTAAAATTTTTGTGTGAAGGCACCGTGTAAGAGGTAGATGGTTATGGCTGTAGAATATGAGAAGTGGATGGATAAGGATGTAAAGAAGATTGGGGGTATGTTAAAGTTGAAGGGAATGTTTAATAATAAGGGATATAATTAAGCGGTTGAGTTTGAGTTGGTTGGGGGAACGTGTGATGTTGGAAAGTGATAGGAAGGTTGGGACTTTATGGAAATATTTGATTGTTGAGGCACATGAGAAGTAGGTATGTTAGTAGATTAGGATGGTTGGATAGGCATTCTAGTGATAATATCAGATGAAGTAGGGATAATTTTGATATGAGGTGATGGGGTGAAATAGGATCCACCAATTGAATGGATTGATAGGTTTGAGAGATTGTGAAAAATCTAAAAAATAGGAAGTCATAAATGGGGATAGAAGGGGGCCCAAAAGTTTCTAAAGGATTAAGATATGGTAGTGTAACCAATCGAGGGGAAACAAATTAATAAGAGACAAAATAATTTGTTTAAAACTATGGAATGATTTAGATGACATGGTCTTCACAAGGTTAAGAGACCATGTTAACATAAGGTTGGGAGACCTAAGGCAAGGTGTAAAGGTTGTTCAATGTATGATATTATTATGTTGTCTCTTCTTGAGAAAGGGTATTAATAGGCACGAAAAGGAAAATATCAATTTATGAAATTTGTTAACAAAAAAATCAAGCAACAATTTTTTTAACATGATTAATTAGGAAATGTGAGAAAAAGAAAAGGTGGATAACGATGGCACCTAAGAGATGGCCTTCGAGGATGGTTTCGAGTAGTTTTGGATGGGGAGTCCTCGATATACCCAAAGTTATGTGAGACCCAAGTCAAGTATAGGATTGATAACGCAAAACAAAACACCGCGATGACTTTCCTATTGGGTGATCAAATCCAAATAAGGTCCACTTGGTATGGGATTGTTTTGATGTGTAAATTTTATTAGTGTGTTTGGATGTGTGTGAAGAAATATGAGATGCAACCAATTAAACTCCTACTTACACTAGATTTTCAAGAAAAAATGTAAGAGGTTCATTTTAAGCCCAAAACCAAATATGAAAATTCAATGAGAACAATCACACAAGGAATGGGAAATGTGATGCAAAAAGGAAAAATAAGACAAAAAGAAGAATACTTGGTGAATAATTTTCCTTTTATCTGATCTTCAAAGCAAGCAAAGATAAAAATCCAAGCAATCCAAAAGCCCAACATGAACAAGAAAAAGCAAAGCCTCTACCTGCAATGTTAGTGGAAAATAGAAGAAATATGGAAAATAAAATGAAAAAAATGCAAGAGACTCACCTAAAAGGGTGGTCCCATCGGGTGTGCCATAATGTTGATTGAATTTTCTCTTTCTTATTTAGATTAGTGAAATAGATACTAAAGAAAACCAAACAACTCCAAAATGCAAGGGTTTAAGGTACCTTGAAGTATGATGGATGCAAATGACGGGCACAAAGTGAATGACCTTGCTTGAAAAATCGACGAACCTACAAAAAAGGTAAAATAGAAATAAAATGGATTAGATAGTATATGTGGGGGCTACTCGATGAAGTTGGCTATAAGAAGTGTTAACTTCTTTATGTAGATATCAACCCCCATGTTTAATAAAGGATGATAAAATAAATGAAAGGACTGATTAACATGTGGAAACTGAAGCTAACAAAATTTGAAAATTACGAAAAGAATAAAGATTGCAGATCGGATCTAAATAAACAAAAAGTAAATTGTACTTGGTTGGGTCGACGAAAACCCGATCGCAGAGGGTAGGTTGATGACGACTTGATCAGATGAAGAAGAACAGTGGATAAAATATGGATCTAAAGAACGTTGAATGTGGATGTGATGATGATAGATACCCTTAAACACTAACAAAACCCGGAGAAGAAAATATGAGACAGGGAAACATAAAAGATGTACAGAAAAATAGATTTGGATGGATTGGATGGAAACAAGACTCAATTCGACAAAAATTGGGATGAGTTTGAGGCGACTGGAGGCAGATAGAACATATGTGGAGAAACAAAGAAGCATAATGAAAGATTTGAGAAATGGAAATAGTAATAGATCAGAAAAACACGTTGAAGAGGGTCTGGAAAAATAATGGATGATGACACAGGGATGGGTCGATGGTAACCTAGTGCAGCGACGATGACCTGGGTAGTGCTAAACAAGGATGAGGATGGATGGGTTGGACGGACAACATGTAGCCATAATCATTGAAAGAGGAAACTGAAGATGAGGCTCTGATCCCAGTTGAACTTGTAAAATGTTAGTACCGAAAGATAACAATAATGATAAAGATGGATTAAATAAAATATAGAAAAATCATAGGGATGTGGAACTAGGTAGTTAGGGATAATAAACAACCTAGGGAGGAGAAATGAAAGCTAATTAGAGGTAATTAACTAATGAGATGAGGATTAGGAAATGATTAAATGAAGATTAATTAAAAATAAAAGGTGATAGGATAATAGATAAGGAAGATGGGAATTAAAATATTAATTAGAATTAAAATAAAGGGGGTCTACATAGGACCATGGTGAAAGAAGCGGACGTGGGTAACAAGGGTAACAATACCAAATTTTGGTGTCTACAAAACTCTCTCATTCTATAAATGATCCCACCACAAGGATGGATGGATATTTAATGTGGTGCTTAAAGAAATAAATTGAAGACATTTATCTTCCGGACCTTCATACTTAGTATACATCTCAATTTTCACAATCCAAAATATCAATTCTTTTGGATGTAAGTTCATAGAATAACATGGAATGTTTGTGCATTGTTATCTTCTAATCCTTATGATTGCTCACAAAAATGAGTACTCTTATGCATCTAAATGATCTTCCATAGCTTATTTCTCTGCATGTCATCTCATTTCATAATCATCATCATTCTCATTTGCATCCACATCAACACCTCCTCACTATGTGGTTGCCAAATCCTCCAAGTAATCTTGCATTCATTGTATCAAATTGACTAAGTCTACTTTTCTTGACACCTTTTTTTCACTTTGAATTCCATATTTCCTCATAATACTCTTTAATAAAAAGATTTTGTGACCTCACACCCTCTACAAAACAACATAATATTGGAGATGTTCACAACTACCTTGTGGGCTCACCCCTAGTATGGAAAGTGAAAAATCCTAAGTTCAGGCATAGATCCCCGATTGATCATCACACTAATCTCTTCAACGCATGGCTCACAAATTCCTACACTCTAAGTACCTTCAATAGTACTCAAATAATAGGATATGATACCAAAATGGTGAAATAGAGGTTAGGGTTCCCAATGAAGGGATGAATTCCACCACATAACCCTTATCAGAGTAGACCTCATAAGGAGGAAATATCTCAGGAATGACTTCTAAAATAGCAATAAAATATAATATTTTTATTAAATGTAAGGAAATTTAATTACATATTCAAGAACATTTTTAACACACTCTAATCACAATCTTCTTTGAGACTCCACAAGGATTCTACTAATAAATCCCACCCTAGAGCTATCCTAATCTCGCAAGCTTTGCTAATATTCTAAGGGAACTATACTCATGTTCACAAGCTACAAGAATGGCCACCTTAGATAAAAATATCCCGAAAATAAATCTCAAGATCTAAATTAAGATAACTTATAAGGATTTAATTTCATTATATAAATGAAATTAACATGTACAAAGCCAATATGTAAAGATACCAAATAAGGGAAAAGAACCGCTGAATAATTTACTTCACAAGTGTTCATAGTCATTTTTTTATCTACTTAGAATTTCACTTTTTATCCAATCAGGATTAACCAAGTAGTCCATGCCCATGTAGGATGGATTAAGGTCCATGTGTGAATTCTCGCAAATGTATGGATATTGACAAGAACTTCAGGTTTGTAGATTCAATCATTTGTTATTTATTGACTTCTACTAGTAACTAACAACATGAAAATGACACACGAGGGTTCACTTAGTAAAAGTATGGTATAACACGTTTGTTCAAAGGGTGTTAAAGAATACCATTAATTCTAGTTTTTACCTCTAATTATTCAATTGATAATACCACCTCCCATTATATTATTAGAATGAAAATACCCCTATTTTTCCCATGACAATTTTATTTACTCCTTTTTATTTCTACCCTAATATATTAAACATAAATTATATGATATTTCTCACTCATTTTTATTTAATATGCATTTTCTCTCAAGAGATAGTTTGAATCCGTTCAAGACTTATTACCAATTACCTTATAAATTTTATCTTAATCATTTATTAATAGTTCTTCAAATAATTAAGATGGTGAAATAATATCATTTGTGTTGAAAAGCATACATAATCCTAGTTTTCTACCATCTTCTTATTTCTTGGTTAAGAATCTCTTAATTGATAATTCTTTATTCAAAAAGAGATTATAATTAAAATTTATGACCACACTCCTTAAATTGTAATTTTAAGGTATGTAGTTGTAAAAACTAGGGTTCACATGTTTTAGTTTTATATTAAAATTAAACCTCCCTTTCCTTTGGCCCACCTCTCTAACCTACCCCCAATACTATTCAAAAATTAATTAAAAAACCTTTCATCCCATCATGTCTACTATGGTATATTGAATTTACTTTTATTAATTATAATTACCTCAATATGAAATCACCCTGCTAGGATATTGCCTAGCTAATGACCTCCCCCAAGTGTAATGACATTCATGTTTCAGGAAATTGGTGGCTTAAAATAGGCTTTTTTGGTCTATACAAGTGTTGCATGGTTTCCTCAATACTATGAGGATTCCACAGTGTTGCACGAGTTGAAACTAATACTTTGTGGCTTATGTAGTGTTGTGTGGTATCTATAGTGTTAGAGACTAGGGAGTAAAGACTAAATCAAACAATGTGTATCTATCTATTTATGATCGCATCATATACCTCGTGCTCGAATATTAACTATTGAATCAATATCGAAAAAGTTAGGAGTTCATATCACATCCCACAATTACAATTTATTTTTTTTGAAAGGATAAGTTGTAAAATGAGGTGTGATTTATAAGGGCAGGGGGATAAGCCCTGCTACATAGCTATGTATGCAACTACTCATGCATATGTATATCCTAAAAGGATACACATGCTTACGTGTAGTTTCATGCGAAACCGTATAACATCACTTGTTGTCCAATGTTTGTAAATTACGTAATGTTATACGTTATTCTTGTGGCATTTAATGGTAAAATTTATTTTATCGTAATGTATGCGATGAGTGGGTACATGATGTACTATTTTATTTCTATATACTTCATAAATAATGGAGTATGTTATGGGTCACTTACTTGGCTGAAAGAAATAATTTAATGCATTGATATATATCAATGGATATTGTATTGGAGTGATTTAATGGTTATCTATCTTGATGGATATCATGATTTGCAATTATGATAAACTTATACTTAGTTGTATAGTATTATTTTGGAATTGAAATTTTAAAAGTTCTAACTCCTTTTGGCTATATGATGGTCATTGATCTACAATGGTAAGATGGCCTTCGATTGAGACAAGTAAAGAATTGGTTCATCAAGGTAAAGGTTAAGTTGATTTAATGATATTGAATCTGCAAGTTTGGTGTAATTCCTTTTATAGCAAGAAAATAATAACTCGGTTTATTACTTGCATGATTTTTATGATAAGCATTATCATAGTGTATAAAAGGTGTTATTTATATATTAGACAATTGCACTATATAGTGGATCGAAACTTGTTAACCGATAGTGACTCTTTAGTAAGGGGGTCAATGTTGTGATTGTATAATATCGATATGGTATGGCTTGTACTCCTTGACATTTGATTAACAAGGAGTTAGGCTATTCATTGTTTAATTAAAAAAGGTTATAGAACTTACCCCATTTGCATTATGATTGCATGGCATATTATGAATGATTATCATATGGTCTTAGACCATTATGCGAAAGGGATATAATATTCAACCTTGCAGTTGTTGGTCGTCAAATAGGACTTTTAGAAGAGCAACGATGGGGGACAAGAAGTCCCTCCTCTTTAATGGGAGAGGTTCCTTATTCAGAAACGAACTTATTTACAAATGTACGAACATTGTTTTATGGTCAAACTTGGATTTTACGAAAGTGTTTTCCACAAGAATCATCAGTTACACAAGGACTGAGGAAAGGGAATAAGAAGATGAGCAGAATAGCAACATTCAGAATTATAGATAGCAGAATAATTCTTCGTGTATGCGAAGCTTCAAAGGATTTAAGACAAGATCATTTGCGTTGGCTGAATGAGATTAAATTCAAAGACACAAAGTTCCCTAAATAACCTTCTTCAGATTTATTAATCAAGGACACAAAGTTCCTTCTTGGTTATACAAGATCAATGTATTGGCAAAACTGAACAGTATGCAATCAGAGAGACTAACGAGTTAAGAACAAAATGATCTTCACAATATTAAAGGAAAACACAGAGATAACGAGAATCAGATAGACAAAGAACGAAAAGCCCTTTTGTATTGATTTCTTTAAGATCTATTTACACTTTCAGCAAATATTCCAAGTTCTTCCTCCCGGCAAAATGGCGTGGAAAGGCCATTATATAGCTTACAAGTCAGTTACTCTTCGTAACCGTTTCTTTTAATTAAAGAATAGTTAAGGATCGCCAGTTGCAATACCTTAACTAATTACAAAGAATACGAAAAGAATGGGAAGAAGAGAAAAGAAAGGAGAAGGAGACAGGTGGCCAGCTACTGGGAGGGACCCACTGTCTTCAGAAACCGCTGCTTGAATCTTTCTAACGTCTCAGCTCTGTATTTGCCACGAGGGACACACCAGACGTTTCATCTTGAGGATGACAATGAGTGTCTTTGAAAACTGATGCAACCAGCGTCTTGAGAGCTTCGTCCTTCCGCCAGCTGTCCTTGAAATTTGATCTTCGGATTGATAGCATCAGAGCCGCAACTTAAATTCATATTTTGAAAAACAAAGATATTTGGAAAAACTAAGTATGAATTGCCTTAGGTTCACTTGGGACATGTGAGACGCGAATGCACGAAACACGAGGATCGGCCGATTCGGGCGAAACGGGAGAAGACGCACAAATGAATTTGGGACAATTGGGACAAAAATGTGCGAAGTGCGCGACTCGCGCAAATTCAATTGAAATTGGAACGGTTTGCATTTTTTTCACTCGGGACAAGCTTGGGACAAAATCGGGCGAATCGGCCGAAAATGGAACAACAGGTCCGTTTGAACTTGGGACATTCGGGACAAAAAGTTCCGAAGTACGCGACTTGACCGGCTCGGCCGAAATTGGGAAAGCTCGCACTTTTTAAAATGGGGCAGTTGGGACAAAATTGCGCGAAGGACGCGGTTCGGGCAAATCGGCCGAAAATGGGAAAGCTCGCACTTTTTAACTTTGGGACATTTGGGACAGGAAAGTGCGAAGTACGCGGGAAGGATGATTCGGCCGAAATTGGAACAACATGCAAAATAAGTTTTGGGACACTTGGGACAAAACTCTCCGACGGGCCCGAAAATGGGACAGCTTCGGGGATTTCGGCCGGTCGGGTAACAGAATGCACTTTCGTACTTGGAACAGATGGGACAAAAAGTTCCGACAGGCCCGAAAATCACACAAAACGACCCAAAACACAGATTTTTTCAATTTCACAACTTAGGCATTTCAGAGAACAACACTTAAACTCAAAATTTTGAAAATTTTACTCTTATCAGAGCGGGGAATTTTGAGTGGACAACAGCAGTCCACACCATGCATGATAAGGCATTGATTGTTTTAAAATTTTTGGTCTTCGAACGTCCGAATTAACTCCATGCAATTCATAATAGGATTTTGATTATTGTTTGATAAGTGGTCAACCAACCATGCCATAATGTAAATTGGATTGTTGAATGTTCATTGGTCAAATGACCATGATATATTAAAGGTTTAAACTATTGTTTTATTTAGCTCGGGTAACTCCCGTTAAAATTGGAGAAAAATATAGTGGGCGACTGTAAGTTTAACTAGCCACTATGTGGCATGGATTGCATTTATGGCATTAAAATTTGTTAGAAAGCTCGAAGTGTCTCCAAGAAGCTCGAAGAGATGATACCTTTAAAAGAAGTGGTTCATCTATATTTCTACACTTACAAAATAACACTTTTCAACATACATGTTCAATTTTTCCTTTTTACTATTGCTCGCTTCTTTATGTAAACCAAAAACAACGCATTTTTAATGTCTTCTTCATTATATCTACATACAAATACCTATAGTTTTCAAATGCTGAGAAAGAACCATGCAATGTATAGTTGTTTCCATCCAAAGCTTTGTAAATTATATCACTTTTTTCATATTGAATTGTTTTAAAGGTTAGACCTCATGTTTGCGCTATTTAAATGAAGTGGTTCATCTATATTTCTACACAACCAAAATCAATCACACCCCTTATCAACATCAACTAAAAAAAGTAACTATCCCTCTAAAACAAATAACTTATACCATTCGACGTTCACATTGCATTGTACACATGCGATTGCTAGTTTTATTACATCAAGGTGTTTCCCCTATGGAAAGACCTGTTGGGACATTCATGTCACTATTTTAAATTTGATGACCATCTAGATGTTTTTTCGAGTGATTAAAGACGTTTTGACATTTCATTTTTAAAAACTGTTTTTAGTGTTTTTAAAAAAATTGTTTTTAACTATTTTGATCGGCGGTTGCATGTCAGTAAGGTAAAATTAACGAAATTACATGTATAACCCGCTTTCAATCCTCGAATCCTTGACCTGATTTTGAATCTTGGTATTTTGCGCTAGACGATTGCGTGAGCCGAGAGCACCAGAGAAATGGCTGCGAACCATTAAAGATTTCAAGCCTTCAACCGGTAAGACTACAACTAATACTCATACAAACATTTACATTCGTGTGAATGTGTGTTGGCAGAAATACATTGGCTTCCATGACCCCTTCTTGTGTGTGTTTGGGAGGGGGGATTCTCTGTCCACTTTGTATCTTTATTTTGTATTTAGCCACCAGGAATTTTTCCATAAACTAGCTCGCTTACTAGCGATCAGTTGTCTCCAGTCCACACATGCTGATGTGATATATCAATATGTGAAGGGAACGGAAAGGTTTTTTGTGTTGGGTCACACGGGCATGGTTGAGTCATGCAGAGCTAGGGCATGCTCCTTCATGCAGCACAACATAAAATATATATCTAGGGCACGCTCCTTTGCAAAAACAGGACTCGCATACAAATAACCCCCTAGCACATTCTCCTTTGCATAGTGGATCAGAAAACATCTTCACGAATTTTGGCCAAACTTTCATGAAATTATCTAGACTTTTGTAGGGTGTAAATAAGTGGAAAATTTCAATTTTTGTCAAAAAAATGTGGCAATCCTTATGAATTCGATGTGAATAATATAATATGAGAAAGCTTTAGAGCATGTCTCCAAATGAAAAGATATAACAACATTTTAGGTATTGTTGGTGACCATGTTTTTGGTCAATGACCCGAAGGGCCGATATAATCTATTGTTTTTGGTCTAAATAATGGGAGGTATCTTACTTAGTGCAGGTAACTATGGGTGATGTAATATATATATATATATATATAAATATATATATATATATATATATATATATATATATATATATAGAGGAAAACATTGGTGTAGTTAAAAGGGTGGGAAGAAGTGATGCATTTGAGACAAAACTTGATCTTGAAGCAGAAGAGTATGTTCCACTACCAAAAGGTGAAGTCCATAAAAAGAAAGAGATAGTGCAGGTATGTTCATATCTTCATTCTCTTTCTCTCACGTAGCTAAAATCAAAATCAACTCTATGTTTTTTGTACTGAAGAATGATTATGAAGCATGCCTCACAATTTGCATATATTTAATCTAAGCAAAAGAAGCCAAATTGCATATACATAGTGTAGCTGACATTGAGTAGTAAAAGTAATTGAGTTCGCATGATGGTAGGTAAATATTTTCTAACAAGCGCAAGCATCTTATCTATTGAAAAGTTAGAAATGAAATAAAATACAATAATATTAATACTCCCAAGCGACCAAAGTAGGTCAATTGTACTAGATTATAACCAGAAAAGTTAGCAGGAGGAGGTGCCCAATGAACTGTCTGCAAAAGAAAAATGCATGGTAATAAAAATTATCTAAAAGCAGTCTTACCATCAAAAATTGAACTCAATAACACTTGGATGTTAAAAAAGTGCATTGCAATGGCTTAAGGGAAACTCTCCCTAGATGCACAATAACTGAGAGCCTATGTCACAAGGTCCTCTGAATTTTATCAAAAATTGTGAATTTCGTTGAACTTTATTCTTGTATGAACTCGAACTTTATCCATTATTTTTACATGGAAAATTTCTGACACAATTTTACATTATATTACAAACATATGTATATATTATATATCCATATACCTACTAAAAGTAGTGTATAGAAATCTCTCTCCACTCTATCCCTCTGACATATTTATGCATTTTTTCAAAAAATAAAATTGATAGAAAAAAATTGTTCAAACTTAAAGACTTTGTTTCCTCGAACTTTATCCCTTGACGAACTTGAACTGAACTTTATCCTTGTCAAACATGAACATGAACTTGAACCTTGTGACTTAGCTGAGAGCCATGATCAAGAGGGGGTCCAGAGGGTCATCAACCGAAGTTTGGTTTGCCAATGTGAAGTCTGATAGTCATCAGAAGATGGCATGAGATGGATAGAGTTGGTGGCGTAATCCATGGAGGTGACCTAATAATCTATTCTCCTAACATCCTGGGTTGAAGATCTCTTGAAAGAGGTTACAAAACATGTAATATTAACATTGTTATGGGGCCTAGATAGAGTGTGAATAGGATCAGTATTCATTCTATGTTGACTGCAGTATCTATTAGTATGGATGGGACTCAAAATAGTGTAAGAGGTGGATTACCTTGTTGGTCTTCTTTTGATAGTGTTGATGTTGGATGAAGTTGTAGGATTTTTTATTGTCTTGCTGGTTGAGATCAACCGAAAAAATGTATGATGTTGTGCCTTACACCTGAATGTTACAACCTCTTGACAGTATAGGGCCAGAGGCCTCTTCTTGGAGTTTTGAAGGAAGAAAAGAGGTTCCCCACAACACAGACTTGAGTAAGCTATAGTACTTACCTAGAATCCTATCCTGCATAAGTTTCACGAAATAAATTGCTCGTCAATCTCCACCCCTTCTACAATGCAAAGCATGTAAATCCAACCATCTTAATAAATATTGTGATTTTTCTAAATAAAATGTTGGTAAGAGCACAATCTCATCTGGTCAGAACAAAATTGAAGCTTTCTTGACCAGTGCCATTGTAGATGGTCCTGATAAAGAATCATGTCATCAGAATTTTCAATTTTGTAATAAATGTCAAGGGTAGGTGATTCATATATTGTGGGGGTCTTAGGGGATTTGTTAAGGGAAACCAAAAGCATGTTCTTTCTAGACTGGAAATTCTTGCTTCCTTTGTGACGATGACTTTCCCTCTAAAGAAAAGGAACTAAATATGAGATGTGGGTAAGAGTAGATTTGGAGCTTTCTATGCATGTGTTCACATTTTAGTGTTATATCAGCAGTCATAGGGCCAGATTCTAGAGGGCCAATAGTATTTAGCAGGCCAGTAGTATTCAACACGTGAGTGGTTTGTAGGTGTGAGTCTAGGTTTGCCTTCCACAAGATGTGAGACAAAAATTAATCTTTCTCAGTTGCATTGCAGGTGGAGTGAAATTTTGTAACATACCAAGACATGTAAGCAGTATAAGAGGAAGTATATAAGGATAGGCAATTAATAGTGGCACAACAGGTGTACAAGTTTGTCGAGAAGGGGAGAGAGGTAGTAGAAGGGTTAAATAAGGTGAAAGTGAGATAGGCAGGATCAACAGGGAAGAGGTCTAAAGACTTGGAAGTATTAAATACATAGAATTAATACCATGTTAGTAAATATGCCATCAACTCCATTTACTCAATCAGTATGAGGGAAACAAGTGTACTTCACACAATTAGGGAAATAAGAAACTCATTGAGAATGAACAAAATTTTGATTCTCCTCTAAGCAATAGTTGAAGAGTGTATTGAACATGAAGGAAGAAGCCAACCCACATTATCTAGCTTTTCATTATTTGATTTGGAATTCTTTTTTATATTTTTATGTATGGTTGGAAATTAAAACATTATGTAAATTACTAAATGGCCATGCAAACTTAGTATGTTTTTCAACCATCTTTCATGAAATCTCCGATATGATTTCTTGAGATATGTGATTTTTCTTGAGCTAAAGATGACATACTTTGCAGAGTTGGTCAATACTTTCACATAGCTTGAGTAATTTTTTGCTCTATCATGAAAACTGAGCATTAACTAGCTTATATGTCTGGACTCCTCTACTTAAGGATTCTTTTAATGCAAATATTACCTATGACCATGATACCATTTTCACTTTGGAAAAATATGTATTAGTAGCGGCTCTAGGCCTAAAAAATCAAAGACTTGTACAAAACTCCTTTGATTGTTGTTCTCCTTGTATTATCATGATATTTGAGTATATGAGTCTTATATATATTGTTAGGAATGGACTAATGTCTTGATTACATCATTGAAAAAAATAATGAACTGAATGTGATGTGATTTTTGGTTGTTTGTATTATCTCTATCAATTCTGCAAAAAAAATGAACATAATGCATCATGATATTTAGTTGTCTATATGATTTCTATTGATAATGATTTTGGGATGGGTTCATTTAATGTCGTGTTCTTTTTCAAAGGCTGATAAAAAAGTTGCATTTGTGTCATATTTCTTAAGTTCTTAGGAGTGTTTTCTTGCAACCATTTATACACTATTCAAACCCTGTAACTGCAAATAAATTTTTACATGTCTTACTATGGATGATTTTCTTCAGGATGTAACTCTACAGGACTTGGATGCTGCAAATGCCCGACCTCAAGGAGGGAAAGATATATTGTCTTTGATGGGCCAGATGATGAAGCCTAGGACTGAAGTCACAGATAAATTACGCCAAGAGATAAATAAGGTTTTACTTGTACTTGCTTTTAGAGCACATAATTTACATTGATCAGTTTTTACTTTTTTGTTATCATATATGAAGAATTATCAATTTTTTCTTAGCTCTGCTAGGGAATAATAATTCTGAATATCTTTGACATTGATTTCGTCTTGTGCATATGCATTAGAGAGGGACATATGTTAATATTCCACATGGTATACCTGTTGATTTTTTAGACCATTTTGTTATCATTCACACTCTTCCTTACACTCCTTCAGAGATTGTACAGGTATTCCTCACCATTGAAGTTCTCCATATTGTTTGAAGTCATGTTTTATATTATTTAAGAAAGTTGTGATTATTTTTCATACATCTCTCTACGCTTTTGGTTGCAGATCCTAGCAATTCATGCTCAGGTTGAAGGACTATCAATTGATGAAGAAAGTCTTTCCTTCCTTGGAGAGATAGGAGAACGAGCATCACTAAGGAAATGCTCTATCTTTTACTGCTTGTGTGCTTGTCTTAATTCCAGACTAATTTATCATGCTTATTCACATGGTAAATTATTGTGTAAAGGACATTGTTGATTGCGGAGGCCAACTCTGGTCTAACTTTAAGAATTTCTCTCCTAATGTCTCGCCCTACTACTACTTTACTCAACACTTCTTGTATCCAAAGTGAAAGTTCCGTTCAAGGGTATCAAATGTATTCATGTTTGGTACAAATAAAATTGGCCATAAAAGGCTACCACTCATGGTATAAAATCTACAAAATGGAACAAACAAATGCAGCTCCAAGAACAAGAAAAATTACAAATAAATGACGGTAATTTTTTATATTTCCTGGCACATTGGACACCAATCCATGATCATAAGCATGCTTCTCTTCCCATCCAACTATTCAAAGTTAGTGAATCTCCTATAGTACTCTTAAATGCAAGTAGAGCTTCAGCTGAAATTAGTAAAAGATACAAGAGTTATGTTTTTGTTTTGTAAGATTGCTAAAACTATATTCTCCTAGCAAAAACCTACAATGGACACCTAAAGATACCCTTTAGGTGGTTTTCAAATGTATATGTACGAATTTGTAACAAATTTAAAATGTACACATAAAACCTTTCAATGTAATGTTTCATCTATATTCCTACACTTCCACTATCAATCACACCTGTATCAACCGTGTTATCGATAATACAAAAATATTTTTTCAACAAAAAACCAACCAAACAACCGATGCAACCACTTTGTCTCAAACATGTTGCAACACTAACACAATTTTCCCCAAATAATTATAAAACACATCAACTACAAAAGTAATTAACTATCCAAACCGGTATCAAATGTATTCATGTTTAGTGCAAAAAAATGGCCACAAAAGGCTACCACTCATGATATAAAATATGCAAATGTATGGAAGTCTTCATGTATTCATGTTTAGTTCAAATAAAATAGTCTACAAAACGCTACCACTCATGATATAAGATTTGCAAATGTATATGTACGAATTTGTAACAAATTTGAAATGTAGAGATAGAACCTTTAAATGTAATACTTCATCTATATTCCTACACTTACAAAATCAATCACACCCCTTATCAACATCAACTACAAAAATAATAACTATCCCTCTAAATCAAATAACATATACTATTCGACGTTCACATTGCATTGTACATGCGATTACTAGTTTAAGGACTACCAAAATTTGTTTAAAAAGAGTAGAGACGTCTTTTGAAGAAAAGGCAGTTCATATGGTTGGTGTTTTATAGGTTCGAACTTCTTGTGAATTATGTTGTTCGTATTGCTTGAAAACTTTTGAAACTTAGCAGAGGAAAGTTAAAAGGCAGCAGACGGTTTACAATTACAGACATGGATTATACACTTCCTGTCTTGCTTTTTCATTACGAAGTACTAGAGTAGATTTCGTGCGGGTTTAATGAAAGTCGTGGTTTTATTGTATGGTCCCTAAACTGGGTCAGAGTTATCGAAAGTTTTTTTAACTCATTGACCTCTGAGTAAGGTCCAGTCTTGTGCTCGCATTTTCCATTTATTACCAACCAAAATACGAGTTGGGAACTCGTATTTTGCGGTGATTCTCCGATTTAAGTTGAGTCAAGTGATTTCTGCAACTATTAATAGATCTAACACTTTATGAACTGTGTAATGTTTTCCTTATAATCTGTTTTCGAGTCTATAATAACCCGAGTTATTAAACGGTATCCATCCTCACTGCGGGTAAATAGTTTTTATTGAGGTTTTTGCATATTAGCAGATGTAGCATTCGGGTCTAGTATGAGATAGGAAGCCTTCGTACAGGGAAGTTGGGTTTATTTCGAACCATGTCTCTTGGAGTGACTGGGATATACCGGAGTCTAGGCATGGTTTTGATCAGACTTGTTGTCTCGATTATATTTGAGCACTCCAATTCGAATAGGTAGGAATCCGACCAAAATCTGCTAGGTTTTTGCTTGTTGTACCGTTTGATTGTAATTGGTTTTCCATCCATGTGATATTGAAGACTGAATATCTTCTACCTTAATGCATATTTAAGGACTCTTAATTCATGTTTATACATCTGCTAGTATGTTTCCTTGGTTGAAACTTTTCCCAAATCTTAGAATGGACCAATGTAGGATGGGGAGGTTGATAAATGATTTAGTTTTGGATTGACGTTACTGCATGATCTTGGATAGTATTAGTGGTTGTTTGGATATACATAGATGTAACTTGATCTCTGTATATGTGTGTGCATATTTGGAATGTCAAGAGAATGCAATGTAAAACTATCTTAGTTGGGTATTAAAAGAAAATTATAATGATTGTACTTAGCCTTATATGCAATTAAATCTGAAAGAAAGATATCCATTGGAAAGAAATTTAGATTATTAATTGTTCGTCTTTCCCATTGATAAGTTTGATACGAGTTTTTGTAAAATTATTTAATGGCTTGTTAATAGTACTTGGATGGAAAAAGAAAAAGGGGGAAGGAGTAATTTTTATCATCTTAGCATTCAAGTATGTTAAAGATTGATTGCATAGGCATTCTTGGTTAAGATGAGAGAATTATTAAGTTAGATGAATTTGGTAATTGGTTTTGATTACTTGTTGCGACTTGGTAATGTAGGAAATAAGTAAAAGTGTTAGCGGTAAAGAAAAGAACATGTTTATTATTTCTAGGAGGTATATTTGAGTTCATAAGCTTTGTTAATAGTAATACAAAGTGGTATATCATTAAACCAAAAAAATTAATATTCAAATTCTTCGTAATGAACATGGAAAATTTTAGTGGTGAATTTTCGTAAATTCACGAATATTTGGGTTTTTGGAAATGGTGAATTTTTAGTAGTTGGTGCCACCCAGGTTGCCAATAAATTCGACCAATGGTCATTTGTATTAGTCATTTCACCTAGTATTTACACATTTAAATGAATTTATGTATGTATTTCCCCAATGTTTTGAATCAACCTATGCACATATTAACCGAAGTATATTTAACGGATGATTGTCCAAACAATAAAGTTTCCAGAGGCGACCACCCAATAGGGGGTTCTCGAGATGGCCCTCAAAGAGAAGAAGGAGAAATGTCTAATTGGATCCATCCTACTAGAAAAGACTTCCATCCAATACCAAACAACAAAGAGACAGAAATCCAACGGAAGGATGATCGCACAACGCCCATCAAGAAAGGGATGACCGGCCACTTGAGCAGAGACGATCGTCAACAAGAATTAGATGTCCATCTAACAAGGGTGGAAAGGATGAATAGGAGTAAATATATGGCTGTCCCTTTGTGGATAGATGGTTGTCCAATGTCCGTCCATCTATACTGAAATCTGTGGAAAAGCAGTCGCTAAATCGCCTTTTCCACAAAACGCGGTTTTGAAAACTCGTGATCGATTCAAAAGTCGATTTTGGAGATTCGCCACCCATTCTAAACTAATTTTTCAGGGAGATGTCTTAAAATGAACCCCGTTAATGGAGCATCTAGTTAGTGAATCGTATAAACCATTCCAGTTCATACAAGTGACCACGTACATGTTGTACTTTATCATTTTCAAAATTGCAAGATTTATAAAGTATGTCCAAATGGATAAAGGACTGGTTACGACACCTTATGATAAAGTTGTACTATTTCTTATGAATGTAATAGATGAAATTTTATTTTTTTAAAAAGTGAAAGTATTACTTTGCTAATATAAAAAGCAAATGAGCTTCTTGTATTAAAATGTGAACATCAATATTATTTATCAATACGGTGTACTTTTTTTTTTTTTTTGATTATGAATATAAATTTGACTTCTTATATCATTAAGATGGTGTCCATGTCTTTATTCTGGTACTTCTGTTATAAACTAAGTATTCTAAATATATTTGAGAAATAATATTGTTGTATGAGATGTCTTTATGAGTATATAATTGTTTATCGAAATAGTAAAGATATAATATAATGTGGATGCATAAATAGAATAATGCTATTTATTTTATGATATCATCATAATCAATGAATGAATAACAAATAGTAGTGTAAGCAAGAGCATAAGAATGAATAATTGAAGAGTTAATCATAAGTGATGAGCTTATAACTGTCAATCTCAAACAAGTAAGATGTCATAATTCAAATTATGTAAAGAATCAAGGAAGATATCATTGTTGGCCTTTAAATGGCAACAACTTAAACTTTAAAAATAATTAAGTATAACTAATGCTAAGTTGACTATTTAAATCAGTTTAAGTGACAAACATAAAAAAGTAAGTTGTCTTTTAACAACAGCGACACATAATTACATGAGTAAGTATCATCATCATATGATCAAAACACGACGATATGGAATGAAGTACCAAGGTACTTTGTGATCTCTTGAAATAGTAAAGATGTACTCATCTATCTTAGTAAACTAAATCAACCTAGTATCTAATAATGGACATTCATAATTACATATATTGATGAATAGTAAACTAAATAAGTAAGAAACGAAAAGAATATTGATACTATAAATGAGACGATTGTCTTTGTGAATGTAGGGATAAGTTTCATGTGGCTTATGTGCAGTCACGAAACCAAGCTAGCTAGCACGATGCCCAAAACTATGGCCATAGTATTGCAAATGACTAATTGCATTATCGATCACCATTTCTTCTTTTAAACTGTGTTGTGCCCGGGAGGTTGACACTAAGAAGATACACATAGTTATTTGTACCTTTAAAAAGGTTTAACCAAATGATATACTAGGTATATTGGCTCATAATGAGTGTTTGAGGGGATCGAGTAAGATATGTAAACCATTACAATTGCACATGGTTATCATAGATTATCTGGTTGGATTCTAAACATTAATTAATGCTGGAATAATTTAATAGTTGCTGTAAATGATGTTACTCATTTCAACATAAGATAACTTAAGGGAATTTATAACTCTTGGACTCGTGTTATTTCTATTGCATGTTGATAATCATTGAAGGCATCAAATAAATTAATTAAATGGGTATATTAAAAATTCCTTAGTTTGACAAAGCATAATAATGAGGTGTTACGGTTCAAGAATCCTCTTCGGGGGGTTCAAAGAGGCTAAGGGAGAGGCTCGCCACACAAATTCTATAATGCTTGTAGGTGTCTTTTATAATCTTCCATGTCATGTGCAACATTACGAGGCTTCTGCAAAATTGTGCAACTTCCACAATATTGTGTATCTTTCACAATTTTGCATGACTTCGACAATAGTAGGGATCTTATAAAAAAATTGTGGCTTCCATATCTTTGCACAACATCTAAAAATCAGCTAAGGAAAGGAATTCATTTTGCATCTTGCTCTAGAGTGGTGTGGGAGTGATTATTAAAGGTATTGCACATAACTTTATTTTCCGACAAATTATTTTTTGTAGATCAATCCATGTTTGTGCATGAACCCGGATACTCCTACATCACATCTCATGGAATGAAAGGAGTTCAATACATAAGGAAAAATAACTATTTGACAAAATTTGTCATATTAATTTTCTCTCATGAATTTATATGATGACAAGGTATGTACAAATTGGTTTGTTAACTATCATTTGAATTTTTTAATAAAGTGCAATTAAAAATGTATAAATTCGTACTCAAAAACCTCTTCTAGCATACTCTTGGTCAAAGTGCCAAAAATAGGAACTTTAGAGAAGGGTATGGATATGCATGAAATTATAATAGAGAGGATATTTTTGTTAAATGTAATAATTCTAAATTCCATAATAGATATGTGTATGAAATGTGTAAGCATATACAAGGTAGGGTACTTGATTTACAAAATACCTCTAAATAGTGTGGTTTCATATAGTGTTATGATTGTACAATATGAACAAAATATTACTATTCACAAGGCTTTATAAATTTTTGAAGCAATGTTAATTTGTTTTTCTAATTAGGTTTGGATGATGTGTTTTAGATGTTATTTAAATGATTGGTTTTATTTTTATTTGTGTGTGTGTGTGTGTGTGTGTGTGTGTGTGTGTGATGTTAGATGTGATTTAGATGTTATTTAAATGACTGGTTTGATTTATTTATTATTTTATGTGTGTGCATGTGCGTGTGCGTGTGCATGTGCATATTTTTACATATTTCTATGCAAACTCTATTGCAGTAATTTGATAGCTCATTTTTTTCACTAGACTATTTATAGAGAAAACACATCTATTCTTAAATGTAGATATGGTCAAGGTTTGATTCCTAATTCCATAATTCTCAAATCCATCACTCTCTCTACAAATTAGTAAGTAATAATAAAAAAAGCTATCAATCTCTCTACAAATTCTTAGTAACAATTAAAAAAAGATTGAAATTCTTTTTTATATGTATTTCATGCCAACCTATAATTGAATATTGGGAATATGAGCTTCATCACGTTTCTTGACCACATTTAAATGCTTACTATATATAATGCTAAACTTACCATCACTAACGCATATGCGTCTCTACCTTTATGTCGTATATATAATGTGTATTGTTATATCTTAAATGATAAGTTGCACACTTATTCAAAATTGCAGGATGAATCACAACCCAAAAATAAAAATCTACCTCTAACTTTTGTATTTGGGTACTCTCTTATTAAACTCAAAAAACCCAAAACCACCGGTTAAATAGTCTCTTATTACATGCCTTGCTACCCAATTCGAGATATCCCTCTTTAATGCATCATGGAATTTCTTCTACTACTTTTAAAATCCTTATATTTTTCTATCATCATAACCATTACACCTCATTTTTATGTAAGTAATAATTAATTATGTTGGAGGCATCCTTCTTTAGATAGGGAATTGTAAAAAAACACTTGTTTCCTAATGGTATTAATAGGCCTACATCTATTTTTGGGGCAAACTTTTCTCGGAATCATTTACAGATCAAAATTCATTAGCATTACACAATCACATTTTGATATTCCTTTTACGGTGGTGGAACAATGGTACGCATTTCCCGCCAATGTTGAATGTGGTGACTATCTCCACGGTAGAAAAAAATGAAAAATAACTAAACGATATACACACCATGAAAAAGCACACTAATTTTCATGGGAGGCTATGCAAAATATATTATGGTTTCAAGTGGATATAGGTTCTATATTATGAGAATATGGCCTTTTGGTGTAAGTTATGTCATCAAATTGGCCACCTTCAAAAGGCTTGCTTGCTCAATAAGATTCAAAAATAAAAAGTGGTCTCTTCATGACCTAAAGTCCGACAACCATTCACAATGCATGGAAATGAAGATAATCCTCTCCCTAGAAGTTTAGAGACTATGAGTGATGAGATTCTATAATTTGGCGGTTGTGTTAAAAGATCTTATGTGTCTGAATCTTCTAATTCAAACCCAAAGTAGGATCATTCTAGCCTTGATTCTTTGATAGCTTTGGGTCCCTAGATTGAGAATTCGATAGTTGTCACGAGGTATAAGGTGAAGAAACCGAGATTTGAGCCTCATGTTACTTGGTCACCTATGGTGTCAACATCTTTGTTTTCTTTTGCTCTGTATCTTTTTCTAGGCCCGATCCTTTTTAGCTATGCCTTTGTGGTGTTTTTTTCCTATCTTTTTGGTGTTTTTTGTTCTCCCCTCTAGGTATTTTGTACTTCCTTTGTGATGTTTGTATGACCATGAGTTGTTCAGTTGACCCCACTAATATAAATCATATTATCTTAATATAATGTGTAGTTTCAATAAAAAAATCTATGTAGCAAATGTTTAACCAATAAATTTTCTACTTCACAAATATTTTTATTGCGACATGACAGAGGCTACCAAAAAATAACAGACGGTCTTGAAAACTCCTTTCAATCCCCGAAAACCACAATTCCCCAAAAGTAACTTGTTTTTCAAAGGTGTTGAGATAGTTTGCATTTAGAACATAGAAAAGAGATATAACGCCAATTTTAGATAATATTTTGGTGACTAATCTAGAGTTCCTTCTCTCTATATTAATTTGTTTTTTGAAGGAAATTTATGTAGATAAGGTCGTGGAGAGAAGAATCAATTGTAATCAGTTCACCTTTGCAAACATGCACCTAATAAGTTAAAATAAGAGATTTAAAACAATGTATCAATATCTATAAGATAATGTGTTATTTTCATAAAAAAATACAAGATTTTGGTAGATTCATATGTAAAATATTGAAGAATGAACAAAGTATGTAAAAAGTTCAACAAAATTTCTGGTAAAAATGTGAACTTATGGATTGCAATGATTGTAGGATATACATGAATGCATTTTTTTGAAAAGGCCTTAGAAAATTTAATCTAAATGTAATTAACGGTGTAAAGCCAAAGACCATAGCCTTTGTCAACAACCTCCCAATGTGTAAAACTTGGACCTTAAAAACAAGGCATGGAAATCCATCAAAGTGTAATGGAAAGCTTATTTTTGGTATATATAATTGTAAGTGCCCTAGTAGACGTGTATGAAAAATGTGGAAGCATACACAAGACACGTGGAAATTTTGAAAAAATGCTTCAAATGGAAGTTGTATCATAGAATGCAATTATCATAGGATATGAACACAATGGATTTTTTGAAAAGGTCTCAGAAAATTTCAAGCGTAAGCTTTTAGTATTCGTAAAGCCAAACTTTATAACCTTTATTAGCATATTATCAACCTATGTCAAAATAAGAGCTTTAGAATTGTTCAAAAATGATTCAAAGATGTGGTCTCATAAAATGTTATGATCAGTAGGATATGCAAAAATATGAATTTTGTAAGGATTCTTTAAAATTCTATTAAATAATGAAGCACTATGGAACATCCCCGACCATCTAGGCTTCATTTTTGTGTATGAGCATGCAAACATGCAAGATTAGTGGATGAGGGTTGTAAAGAGTTCAATGACATGAGTGCCTCTCATAGCATTATGTCTACAATTGATCATTATGTCTGCATGGTTAACATTCGTAACTTTAATATTTTATCATAAAATTATCAATTAAACATGTGGTTGTGTGAATATGTTTGTTTTGATCATGTAGAGATCATTAGTGTATGGGGTTAGACCTTCCAATATGTGTTGATGCATACAAGACAACAAAAATTTATCTCCAAGATTGATGTGAGGAAAATTGTTGTGACAGATGCAAATCAACTCCATCATTTAAAAAAGGACAATGTTTTTGTGGATATTACATGTAATGTTGTGTTATATAATATTTAAACATAGGTTGGAGCATAATATATAACTAATGGTTTTTCCGAGAGGAGCAAGTCCATGTCGAGAGGGTCATTGATGGAAGGGGGCAACGATGGATGAGAATCCATGTACCTTTTTGTTCCATGTTTTCTTTGTGTGTTGTAGAAGTCGTGATCGAAAGTTTGAAAATAATTAATGTGAGTACGTGTGAGATTCAATGTCCTGCTTGTTATACCACCTTTTTTTTTAAATTTGTTGTTTACAAATAGGGAATGCATAAAAACTCAT
Source organism: Taxus wallichiana var. yunnanensis (assembly GCA_018340775.1). Classification (NCBI taxonomy): domain Eukaryota; kingdom Viridiplantae; phylum Streptophyta; class Pinopsida; order Cupressales; family Taxaceae; genus Taxus; species Taxus wallichiana. The sequence continues at coordinate 1,007,116,251 of CM031242.1, forward strand.
ACTTTGTAATGGAAGTGCTCATGGTAGAACCGATCCAGATAGGGGGAGAATGGAATGTGGAAAATCAAATATCAATCAAATAAAACCAATGAAAAATATATAGATTAGTCGTAAAAAGGAAAACATTTTTTAAAGGGACTTTACAATATGGTGAAATGAATTAGGTATTTGTGTGGAAAAATTCTTCAACAAGGACATCTCACCAATGTTGTCAATGGGATTAGTTTATACTTATAAAAGAAATAAAATTGATCTTGAGAACAAAATCATGGTGTTCGACCAAAAGTATCTTACACCCCGAAATGGTACACTAATCCTATTGATGGTATTTTTTTGAAAAGAATCATCTTGTCTATTTGATTGAGAAAGGATGCAAATCATAGTTCCATAAGAAAATTAGGAAAACTAAAGCTAAAGAATTGGCATTTGCATATCACAAAAAATATTCACACCAAGCAGTGGACAAATTTTTCTTTCGACATGGCTAGTGATTTCAATTCTCCTATCCTTCTTTTGTATTTTTTTAATAAGAAAAAAAACAAACTGACAAATACTTATCCAAAAATGCATAGTTTGAATCTGCAACAATGAAATAACAAATTAAATAATTAATTTGAAGTAGAATGCCGTAAATGAATTCAATTGGACAAAAACACTTAAGGAATTTCTTAGAAAACTTAGCAAAATCAGGCTCAAACCGTTTGCTGTCGTTTTGCTGTCAAAGTTGTAAATTTTTCAAGTTGGAACTCAATCAAACAAACTCACCTTCCAAATCCATCCTAAATCCATCTAAGAACAATCCTCCATTCCTATTTGACTTGTTGAGAGAGAAAGAAGATCAAATTGAGTAAAAGTTTATGAGTAAAATTTTATAAGTCAAAATTTGTCACTTTGCCTTTTTAAAGCCTGCAGATCATTTTCATGAAATTGACCCCTTAAACATTATAAAAATGAAATATTAATTATTTCTGCAAATAGGACGTCGAGATATTACTATAAAGTCCTTGTTTTCTAAAACCGAGTTCCCAATCAAAGTTATGGCCTCCTAAAGTTTCCCTTCATTTGGCTTCAAAAATAATTCTAACTGTAAAAAAAAAAATTAGCGATCTTAAGAATTTTTTTTGGGAAAATTTTCTAAGTTTTCTCCGCAGCCCCACCAGCCCGCAACCAATCAGGTGCTGCCACGTGGCATCACGGGGCATCACCGGAGGAGTGGGTCCCTTAAAAAAACTTAGCGCTTCGAAAAATTTTGGGAAAATTTTCTAAGTTTTCTTTGCGGCCCCGCTGGCCCGCAACTAATCAAGTGCTGCCACATGGCATCACACAAAGATCGGTGGTTGAGTGGGTCCCTTAAAAGAATATAGCGCTTCAAAAAAATTTCTTTGGTAAAATTTTTCTAAGTTCTCCCGCTAGCCTACCGACCCATGAACCAATGGATAGTTGACACGTGGCACCTTAGGCGTCGGCGATGGATGATTCGTTTTGATCCCTTAGCACTTTTTAGAAAAAAAGGAAAAAAGTTATAAAACTTCTCCAGGGGCCTAAATTTCTGCCGAGTTGGGAAATCCTGACACGTGTCCTTTTGGGCTCATGGTGCGTGGAAGCAAATCGCTCGTTTTGTCCCAAAAAGGAAAAAGCGCTAAAGTTCTTCCCCACTCTGCCGGCCCACACATGGGAAAAATTTTCTTCCCCACCCCGCCGGTCCGCATTCCTCCTCCAGGGAAAATTCTTTCCAAAGTCCACAGGCCCACACATGGGAAAATTTTCTCCCCTAGGCCCGCAGACCCACTCTTGGGAAAATTTTCCTCCCAAGGTCCGCTAGCCCATATCTTGAGAAATATGAGGAGTTAGGATGACTTCTTTATATCACCAAAAAGGTGAGGAAATTTACTACCTAATGGGAATGTTGTTGGGAATTTTTGAGTGTTTTAATTTTGAGAAAAATAAGGTTTAATCTTTTAAGCCTATTAGAGAGTGGTATAGTGAGAAATTACCCTCTTAACCTAATTGATTAATCTAACCCTAAGTTTTGACCTTGTGATCTTTTATAATTTTCATATTAATAAAACTATAAGTTATTAATAATATTTGGCTTGAAAATGTGCTTGCGACAACTGTTGTCTTGTAACCTGGTTGTTGACTCTTTTAAACAAAAAAATTATTCCATAATTTTCCTAACTAATCCTAGGTTGTTCTTGGGTCTCAAGTGGGTTGTTTTAGTGGGCATTACACTTGGTATCAGAGTAGTGGTTCAAAATCTTGGGCCATTGGGAACACTAGAAAACTTGAGACATGAACTTTAAAACCTAGCACACTTTTAAATCTAAAAAACAACTTAATTTAGAAAATTGCATATTTTAGTAAACACGAAAAATAAGTAAAACCTAGAATAAGGAACTAACTCTCGTCTTGCTCTGTACATGAGGTGCATATAAGATGAGGATCCTTTTCACATAGACCTAGGCATACCACCTCCAGATCATGTTGTAGTAGCCATCCTACCACATATTTTGCAGACTCTTCAGGATGTTAATGTCACTCTACACGGAGGGACCGATAGGGGCACATTCAGTCGGACATGATAGGGTGACATCCATTGAGGCTCGTGCATCTCCTCAACATAGTGAGGAGGAGCATAGAGGAGATAAATCCCATGTGGAGTCAACTAGAGTAGAGTCACCGCAGAGGGGACATCGAGATCGGGTTTCAGGGCATAGAGAGAGGTCTCAGAGCCTTAGGCTTAGGGATGAGCATGCAGAGAGGCCTAGAGGCCATCAGACCACAACTACAGATCACATCAGGGAGATCCTTGAAGCTTCAGCCATCACATTATTCTAGTGACACAGGTGGATTTCAGGTAGAGGCCTAGTTGGTGAGCTTGAGTAGATGCTTCAAGCTCTATCCTTGTTCTAGCAACATGAAAGTTGTGTTGTGATCCATATACTGAGGGATGGAGCTGGTGTCTGGTGGAGGATAGAGGAGTAGAAGTTCCATGTTGATTTTGAGATAGTTACTTGGGAGCTCCTTTGAGAAGTGATTCAAGAGCATATATTTGTCATGGAGGTTCTTACAACAATGGATAGATGAGTTTCATGATCTCCAGTAGGCATCTCTTATAGTAGTAGAGTATGAGAGTAGATTTCTGGATCTACTCCAGTATGTTGATTACATGCGGATGAGCAGGTGCGGATCCACAGTTCATCCAGGGGTTGAATCTAGACATTGGAGGTGTAGTACGGATTCATTGTCCATAGACATTATCTGAGGCATGGAGAAGGCCTATATAGCATAGGAGACTCGGGAAATACCTAGCAGGCTAGAGACCGAGTCCAGCCACAAACAACAAATGCGGGGACATCGAGATCGAGAGGGTCAACACTCTATTCCTCATGGTGGACAGGGTTCAACACAGTCATCTTTTAGACCATAAATAGAAATATTCCCACCCACCTTATAGACCTCCACAAAGGTTTGATGCACAGAGAGGTCAGAGTATGGGGCCTCCTCCTAGGGGTCCCATCAGGACACAGGTGCCCAGAGAGCTCACTCAGCAAGAGCTCACCAATAGAGACCTCAACAGTCCACATCAAGGTCATCAGGATCCACACCATAGACCTCTTGAGAGTATCGACTTGAGTTGCTACATAGGGGAGAGGATCAAGTGGTTGTTTTGGGTGTGGTGTTACTGGACATTTTTGAGAGACTACCCATAGAACCCTAATAACAAGGGTAAGGCACAGATCTCTGAACCTACTGGGTGATATGGGTGTAGTCATAGTATGTATGTGCGCGGTCGAGAACCGCCGAGTGAACATCAAAGTATAGTTATTGAGACTACAGGTAACATTGGTGTATTCCTACCTCCATTTTGTTTGATTATGGTTCTTCTAATTCTTTTATTGCACCATCTTTAGTAGAGCAATGTAGGCTGGTGGTAGTTAGGCAAAGTCATAGTTGGGATGTTGAGATGGCTTCTGGAGCCAAGATCTCTTGTAGACTCCTTAGTTAAGGAGTGTGTGGTGGATTTGGGACCTTTCATCACTACCTCGGATCTTTGTATCCTTCCTTTGGGCTCATATGGAGTCATCTTGGGTATGGATTGGTTGTCTACACACAGGGCCAGAGTGGATTGTTACCACAAGATCATATCTTGTATAGATGATCTAGGAGTAGAGGTAGTGTTAGCGGGGGTCAGGAGACTCGTTTCTATTCACACCATCTCCGCTATGTAGCTTAAGTGGTGTGTGTGATGGGGTTGTCAGATGTTGTTTATCACACTTAGTGACCGATCAGAAGATGGGTCTAGTGGACCATTGCTAGATGACCATCCCATTTTGAGAGAGTTTGCATATGTCTTTCCAGGGGAGCTATCGAGGTTACCACCCCACATGAGATTGATTTTCATATAGATCTAGTTCTAGAGCGAGCCTATCTCATGAGCACCTTATAGGATGACTACCCCAAACTCTATGAGCTCAAGTTGCAGCTTGAGGGCCTTCTAGGAGAAGGGCCTAATTCATCCTAGCATATCCCCTTGGGGTGCACTGGTGATCTTTGTAAAGAAGAAGGATGGATCCTTGCGGTTGTGTATTGATTACCACCAGCTGAATAAGGTAACGATCAAGAATCATTATCCCCTTCCACATTGATGATTTGTTTGATCAGATGAAGGGAGCCAAAGTTTTCTCTAAGATTGATCTTAAGTCAGGCTACCATCAACTAAGGATTTTGGAGGTGAACATTCATAAGACCACCTTTCATACGAGATATGGCCACTATGAGTTCATAGTGGTACCTTTTGGTTTAAATAATGCCCCCACAGTGTTTATGAGTTTGATGAATGGGGTATTCAATACCTTCTTGGATCATTTCATGCTCATCTTCCTTGATGACATTTTGATTTACTCACATACGCGTGAGGAGCACGAGGGGACACCTTCGCTAGGTTCTTTAGTGTCTTTGAGCAACATCTTTACGGGAACCTAGAGAAGTGTGCATTCTTTCAGATGGAGGTGCAAGTATTTGGGTCATATCATTTTTGGGGAAGGTATCACAGTTGATCCTTCCAAGATTAGAGCTATCATGGATTGGCCAACACCCACTACTACAACAAAGGTGTGAAACTTTATGGGATTGACAGGTTACTATAGGAGATATGTTTAGGACTTCTCTCGGATTGCACACCCCATCACTTCCCTTCAGTGGAAAGGTAAGAAGTTTGTTTGGTTAGACAGGTGTGAGCAAGCCTTCAGGAAATTGAAGGAATGTCTCACTACAACACCTATTCTTGCAGTGCCGGATCCACAGGGTGAGTTTTTCATTTTACACGGATGCTTCTTTAGCAGGCTTGGAGGTGTGTTGATGCAGGAGGGCAGAGTAGTGGCTTTTGAGTCTCGCAAACTCAAATATTATGAGCTTAATTATCCAACTCACGATCTTGAGCTTGCGGTAGTTGTGCATGCTTTGGTTCGATGGAGGCACTTTCTACTTGGTCGAGATTCACACTCAGGACAGATCACTTGAGTCTTCGCCACCTCTTCACGCAGCCCAATCTCAACGCTCATCAGTGGCATTGATGGAGTTACTTTGTGAGTATGATATGGAGATAGAGCATGTGAAAGGGAAGGAGAATGTGGTGGTAGATGCTCTCAACAGATGAAGACATGTGATTATGGCCACTTCAGTGGGCACAAATTTACGGAGCAGGATTCTTCAAAGCATCTTCCTCTTGATAGCTTCTACATTGCAGTTCGAGTAGAGATCGAGTCCCAGAGACCCCTTGAAGGGAATTTTGATGGCTTCTCACTAGAGGAAGATGGCCTTCTTAGGCACAGAGGTTGGATTTATGTTCCCAAGAGATGGAGGCTTGAGGCAGGACATATTGATAGAGGCACATCGTGCACCCTATTCAGCCCATCTTGGGGTGAAGAAGATGCACGCTACTTTGAGACATTTGTATCACTAGAGAGGACTTTGCAGAGACATGGCTCAGTTTTGTCATGCTTTTTAAAGTGCTAGAAAGTGAAGGCCAAGCATCAGCATCCAGCCAACCTTCTCTTTCCTCATGCTATACCGAGTGGAAATGGGACACCATTTCCATGGACTTCATTATTGGGCTATCGATGTCAAGATATCACCATGATGTCATCATGGTCACGGTTGATAAATTGACAAAAGTGGCTCACTTTTCTCTGTGAAGACCACTTATACAACTAGTGTAGTGGCATGGGTATATCTTGATGAGATTTTCAGGTTGCATAGGATTCTATGGAAGATCATTAGTGACCGTGATCCTTTGTACACTTCCCATTTTTGGACTACCATGTAGTATGCCCTCGAACAAAGATCAATTTCAGTACAACATATCACCCTAAGATAGATGGATAGACTGAGCGGGTGAATCAGATTTTAGAGGATATGCTCAGGATGTATGTGATGGATCAACAGTCTAAATGGGAGGAGTGTACTTGGTGGAGTTCACCTACAATAATAGTTTTCATAGTTCTATAGGCATGGCTCCTTTTCAATATTTGTATGGCAAGAGAGTGCAGACACCTCTTAGTTGGGACAAGTTAGAGGACAGGGTTTCTCTTGGACCAGCTTTGTTGTAGGACATGGAGCAGGATCGAGACAGAGATGGGAGGCACAATGAGTAAGAAGTATGTAGATCAACATAGGACCGATCGTAGTTTTGATGTGGGCATGAAAGTGTTCCTTCGTGTCAGGCCACACAAGATCCCTATCCATTATGGAAAAGGTTCTAAGTTGGCTCCTAGATTCATTGGTCCTTTTGAGATCTTGGAGTGTATCGGCCCCTTGGCCTACCATCTAGCATTGCCACCTAGCTTGTCTCGCATACATGATGTGTTTCATGTTTCAGTTCTTAGGAGATATATTGCAAATCCTTCTCATGTGCTGGATTGGACCTCATTGCAGGGGATCGGGAGGATCGTGAGGGTAGGTGATGTGGAGCCCTTTCACATCATAGATCGTAGGTACCATCTATGGCCTTCGAGGAAGAGAGATTGATCATTGGAGTATTTGGGGCCATATGATGAGACCGTGCTACATAGGGAGGATGCTACTTTTCAGCTACTGAGAGTTGAGTTTCAACATTTGTTCCAGGTGACTTCCAGGAGGAAGTCGAGTCTAAGGGGAGGGGGATGTAGTGCCCACTTCCCTTTGACACCTTTGATACTGATCATGATACTGCTGATTATATTATGGGCATGATTATGGACTTTATTATAGTATGATGTTAGATGTTAGATCATGGATTATTGTTGACCTTGATTCAGTTATGATGCATGATGATTATTAGAGACATTTTGGATATTGATGTGATATATGATGTTTGACATGGTTATATTATGGATGTTGTTCGGACATGTGATATTTGAATATTGTGAGTAGACCTAGAAATGAAATTATTTGATGATGATATAATTGTTGAGTAAAATTGCAAATGATCTTGTTGGTTGCTTGGATGTTGTTGTGATTCATATATCTAGATGATTTTAGAATTTTAATTATATTATTTTGGATGTTCTGATATGGCCACGAGACCGAAGGAGGTATTTGTGTTTTGCAGGTTAAAATATCACAACAAACATCGAGGGATTGGAGACCAACCACATTGGAATTCTAGATGAATTCAACAAGGTCACCATGGCAACTTGTATTGTTTGTGTGTGGTTGTTTTGTTAGGGGTTCCCATGGGGGATCACCTTTAAATGTGACCAAGGGGTTATGTGTATTTATTTATTGGTTCCTTTGTTTATGTTTGCATGTGTTTATTTTGTGGTGCATTGACCCTTTCATTATTTATTAAATGATGTGTAATATTGTGAGTAATCATGTTGTTAAGTTAATTAATTAAAATATGTCATAAGAAAGTAATTAATAGAGTTGTTGGTCTTGAATTAAAGTGTTGTAAGAGATGTGTAAGTGATGTGTAAGTTAACTTTTGAGTGTGAAACACTCCACCTTCTTGGAAATTCGAATTTGTCCTTGGAGGCTGATTTTGGAGGCTTGTGGGACAAGTTAAACTTGTCCCATACCTCTTAAATTTATTTACCAACCATACCTATGGTTGGAGAGTTGAATTTAGACTTTTATAATGCTTTTTGAGAAGACAAATTGTAAGTTTTTATTGCACTTTTCTTACATGGTTTAATTTCAGTCCTTTGGGGTGTGGGTTGGATTTGAGTATGTAAGTAAACTTGTCATATTATTCACCCACCTTTTTTATTATGCATTGGAGAATGAAGTTGAATTTTGGGTTGGGGTTGAGGATGTGTGATGTGGCATCCTACATGGATCCACCTCATCCTCTTCTTTTCCCTCTTCTATAAAATTTGAATTGCTTGCCTTGTTTTGGTTGCTTCACTTTTGGAAACTCTTTGGGGTGAATTCTTTGTTGTTTTGGAGCTCTTTCTTGGAGAAGTTTTTTAAAATATTGTGGCATGCTTGTGCTTGGCTGATTTGGATTTCTTGCATTGGGATAAAGCTTGTTGTTTTGGAACTTGGAACAACTCCATCATGGAGAGGTAGGAGCTTGGCTCTTGTAATGCTTCTCTTCTGTTTATGAAATTGTTATTGTTGTGAATGTTTTGGTATGTTTGTGGGATGTTGGGTAGATGGCCTAGGTATGGTGTAGGAGAAGACTATGGGGTTCATTTTGTGGGAGGCACAAGTGTTTTGGGGAGGTATAAGTGTGGAGGGAGTTGGGATTTGGGTTCCACCTTACAAAGAAATAGCTTGCATTTCTTTACTCGTTATGGGGTGCCATAAGAGGTTAGGGAGGCATAAGGAAATGTGAGGAATAAGGGGTACTTGGGGGAGGCATAAGGGCATGTCAGGATTTGATATACTATGTTTTGGCAGGTTTGAAATCAGGTGGTGATACTCATTTCCCCTTTAGGAGGCATAAGTAGCATCCCCATAGTTTCTTTCTCCTTTGGCTTGCTTGGATGAAGCCTTAGTGTTGTTTGTCATGCTTTAAAGTAGTTACAAACTACATTCTATTTGGACTGTGTTTTAAATGTGAAATTTGCATGTGTGTTTGTGGAAGCCTTTGTTGTTGCCATGAGTTGAATCACATCTTCCATTGCTTTGTGGTTGGGGCTTCGAGGGGCCAATGAAGAAGGATGGCTTCTCCTTATCATTGGATGTCTTGGTTGGGTGGAGAGCGTTGCCTTTCCCTTGCTCTTGTTGTGATCAAAATTGGAAGAATGATAAATCTACATGTTGTTGTTCGGAGAAAAGGAAAATGAAATAAAACAATTGACAGTCCCTTGTTGAGATAAATCTTATTGTAACCTTCCCACTTGAAGTGGATGAACTTGTATATGTTTTGTAATGGAAATATGTTGTATTGAATACAAAAGTTGTAAGATTGAAATGTGAAAGAGATATACTCCATTTCTATGTTCTTTTGAAAGAAAGAATTGTATTTTGTATGATGAATTTGAAGAATGAAAGAAAGAAGTTGTAAGTTGTCTTTTGGGAATCAATAAATGATTGTATTACCTTTCTCAAATTGCATTGTGGTATTGAATCTGATCATTTAAATGTATTTGAAATCTCTGTTTGAAAGGAAGAAATGTGTGTGAGGAAAACACAGAGCTCTTGTCTTTTGAAAGGTGTAAAATTTGAAATCAGAATTGCATTTTGGTTTTGAATAGTTTGATTTGAATCAACTAAATGTATTAGATTGGAATTGGAACATATTCTAATACTTGGAAGTAGAAAATGGCAAATAGACCCTTTAAAACTTGATCTCTTGTTTTGTATTTTTTTAAAAAAAAACTGACAAATACTTATCCAAAAATGCACAGTTCAAATCTGCAACAATGAAATAACAAATTAAATGATTAATTTGAAGTAGTATTCCCTAAATGAATTCAATTGGACAAAACACTTAAGGAATTTCTTAGAAAACTTAGCAAAATCGGGCTCAAACCGTTTGTTGTCGTTTTTTTGTCAAAGTTGTAAATTTTTCAAATTGGAACTCAATCAAACAAAATTACCTTCCAAATCCATCCTAAATCCATCTAAGAACAATTCCCATGCCTATTTGACTTGTTGAGAGAGAAAGAAGATCAAATTGAGTAAAATTTTATAAGTCAAAATTTGTCAGTTTTCCTTTTTAAAGCTTGCAGATCATTTTCATGAAATTTACCCCTTAAACATTATCAAAATGAAATATTAATGATTCTATGCAAATAGGACATTGAGATATTTCCAGAAAGTCCTCGTTTGCTAAAAAATGAGTTCCCAATCAAAAGTTATGGCCTCTTGAAGTTTCCCTTCATTTGGCTTCAAAAATAATTCTAATTGTAAAAAAAAACTTAAAATTTTCTAAAAATTTTGGGAATTTTTTAAAGTTTTCACCACATGGCATCATGGGATGTCGGCGGAGCCTATAACAAATCAAGTGCTACCACATGGTGTCATGGGCGTTGCCGGGAGGAGCGGATCCCTTAAAAAACTTAGCGCTTCGGAAAATTTTTGGGAAAATTTTCTAAGTTTTCTCCATGGCCCCACCAGCCCAACCAATCAGTCTGCTACATGTGGCATCATGGGGCATCGGTGGAGGAGCGGATCCCTTAAAAAAAAATTAGCGCTTTGAAAAAAATTTCTTTGGGAAAATTTTTCTAAGTTCTCCCGCTGGCCCACCAACCCAACCAATGGATGGCTGACACGTGGCACCTTGGGCATCGTCGGCGGGGCGCGGATCGTTTTGATCCCTTAGCACTTTTCGGCAAAAAAGGAAAAAAATTCTAAAAATTCTCCGGTGGCCCAAATTTCCACCAGAGTTGGGAAATGCCGACACATGTCCTTTCGGGCTCACGGGGCGTGCGGAGGCAAATCACTCTTTTGTCCCAAAAAGGGAAAAAGTGCTAAAGTTCTTCCCTGCTCTTGCCCACCGCGCATGGGAAAAATTTCTTCCCCACCCCGCCGGTCCGCATTCCTCCTCTGGGAAAATTCTCTCCGAAGTCCGCAGGCCCATGCATGGGAAAATTTTCTCCCCTAGGCCCATGCAGACCCGCTCTTGGGAAAATTTTCCTCCCAAGGTCCGCCGGCCCATATCTTGAGAAATATGAGGAGTTAGGAGGACTTCTTTATATCACCGGAAAGGTGAGGAAATTTCCTATCTAATGGGAATGTTGTTGGGAAGTTTTGAGTGCGTTAATTTTGAGAAAAATCAGGTTGAATCTTTTAAGCCTGTTAGAGAGTGGTATAGTGAGAAATTACCCTCTTAACCTAATTGATTAATCTAACCCTAAGTTTGGACCTTGTGATCTTTTATAATTGTCATATTAATAAAACTATAAGCTATTAATAATATTTGGCAACGTGCTTGTGACAACTGTTGTCTTGTAACTTGGTTGTTGACTCTTTTAAACAAAAAAATTATTCCATAATTTTCCTAACTAATCCTAGGTTGTTCTTGGGTCTCAAGTGGGTTGTTTTAGTGGGTGTTATTCTACTTCACAAATATTTTTATCGCAACATGACGGAGGTTACCAAAAAAATAACAAACAGTCTTGTAAACTCCTTTCAATCCCGAAAACCACAATTCCCCAAAAGTAACTTTTATTTGAGTGTTGAGATAGTTTGCATTTAGAACAAAGAAAAGAGATATAATGCCAAGTTTAGATAATATTTTGGTAACTAATCTAGTGTTTCTTCTCTCTATATTAATTTTTTTTTAAGGCAATTTATGTAGATAAGGTCATGGAGAGAAGATTCAATTCTAATCAATTCACCTTTGCCAACATGCACCTAACCTAAGTTAAAATAAGAGATTTAAAACAATGTATCAATATCTATAAGATAATGTGTTATTTTCATTAAAAAAATACAAGATTTTTGGTAGATTTATATGTAAATTATTGAAGAATGAACAAAGTATCTAAAAAGTTCAACAAAATTTCTAGTAAAAATGTGAACTTATGGATTGTAATGATTGTAGGATATACATGAATGCAGGTTTCGAAAAGGCCTTAGAAACTTTAATCTAAATGTAATTAATAGGTGTAAAGCCAAAGACCATAGCCTTTGTCAACAACCTCCCAATCTGTGTAAAACTTGGACCTTAAAAGCAAGGCATGGAAATCCATCAAAGTGTAATGGAAAGCTTATTTTTGGTATATATAATTGTAAGTGCCCTAGTAGACGTGTATGCAAAATGTGGAAGCATACACAAGACACGTGGAAATTTTGAAAAAATGCTTCAAATGGAAGTTGTATCATAGAATGCAATTATCATAGGATATGAACATAATGGATTTTTGAAAAGGCACATGTGAAACTTTCAAGCAAAAGCTTTTAATATGCGTAAAGCCAAACTTTATAACCTTTGTTAGCATATTATCAACCTATGTCAAAATAAGAGCTTTAGAATTGTTCAAAAAATGATTCAAAGATGTGGTCTCATAAAATGTTATGACTGTAGGATATGCAAAAAATATGAATTTTGTAAGGATTCTTTAAAATTCTATTAAATAATGAAGCACTATGGAACATCCCGACCATCTAGGCTTCATTTTTGTGTATGAGCATGCAAACATGCAAGATTAGTGGATGAGGGTTGTAAAGAGTTCAATGACATGAGTGCCTCTCATAGCATTATGTTTACAATTGATCATTATGTCTGCATGGTTAACATTCGTAACTTTAATCTTTTATCATAAAATTATCAATTGAACAAGTGGTTGTGTGAATATGTTTGTTTTGATCATGTAGAGATAATTAGTGTATGGGGTTAGACCCTTCCAATATGTGTTGATCGGTACACTACAACAAAATTTAACTCCAAGATTGATGTGACGAAAATTGTTGTGACAGATGCAAATCGACTCCGTCATTTAAAAAGGACAATGTTTTTGTGGATATTACATGTAATGTTGTGTTACATAATAGATAAACATAGGTTAGAGCGTAATATATAACTCGTGGTTTCTCCGAGAGGAGCAAGTCCATGTTGAGAGGGTCATTGATGGAAGGGGGTGACGATAGATGAGAATCCATGTACTTTTTTGTTCCATGTTTTCTTTGTGTGTTGTAGAAGTCGTGGATCGAAAGTTTGAAAATAATTAATGCGAGTACATGTGAGATTCAATGTATGTTTGTTATACCACCTTTTTTTGTAAATTTGTTGTTTGTAAATAGGGAATGCATAAAAACTCATCTTGTAATGGAAGTGCTCATGGTAGGGACCGATCCGGACATAGGGGGAGAATGGAATGTGGAAAATCAAATATCAATCAAATAAAACCAATAAAAATATATAGATTATCCGTAAAAAGGAAAACATTTTTTTAAGGGACTTTACAATATGGTGACATGAATTAGGTATTTGCGTGCGAAAAATTCTTCAACAAGGACATCTCACCAATGTTGTCAATGGGATTACTTTATACTTATAAAAGAAAGAAAATTGATCTTGAGAACAAAAGCATGGTGTTCAGACCCAATAGCATCTTACACTCCGAAATAGTACACTAATTCTATTGATGGTAGTTTTTTGAAAAGAATCATCTTGTCTATCTGATTGAGAAAGGACGCAAATCAAAGTTCCATAAGATAATTAAGAAAACTAAAGCTAAAGAATTTGCATTTGCATATCACAAAAAATACTCACACCAAGCAGCACAAAGATTTTTCTCTCGACATGGCTAGTGATTTCCATTCTCCTATCCTTTACCATTGTTGAAGTAGAAGAAAACGAGCAATCCCCCTCTCCGATGGCCTTGGTTGATGGATCAAATCACGGGAGGTTGCTATTATTGTAGGACTTCTACTCCTTCCTGCACATCATGTTATAGCACACATGTCCTCCGACCATCTATAGTTACTCTCTTTCGTTTCTTTCTAACTACCTAGCCTATTTAAAAATAATTTTATTCGGTGGGAGTTGATTACATATGAAAACCTTTTTTCCTCATCGTCTTATCCCTTCAATTACGGATAAACAATTTGCATAAGTGTTTTTATTGAAACTCTAACACTACTAAAGGGGGGGTGTTTTGAGACAATAATAGAGACAATACTTGACCAAATTGTCTCAAATAGAGACAATAAAAAGTTGTATATTGTCTTAAAGTAGGGTCTCTAATATTGTCTCTCTATTGGAGACGTTATAGATTAATATAATTTTTGTCTCTTGAGAGACAATACATGATACTAATTTTTTGTCTCTCTAGAGACAATACTAATTTCAATTTTTATTGTCTCTCTAGAGACGATACGAATTTAAAGAATGAAAAATCTGAATTTCAAGAATAAATAATAATCAAATATCATATAGTGCAATCGACCGCTACATATTGTCTATGATGTCAGCGTGGGCTGATAATTAATATTAGAAATTAAAAACAATTTGATTTGAATTTTGTGCCCAACAAATGGGTCCACAAACATTTTATTATTATCAAATAAGATAAAATACAAAAGGGTGTCTAAATGCGGTTAACCCTTTAAATACAATGATAAAATAGAAAAGGGTGCCTAAATGCCGTTAACCCTTCGCATACAATATGAACACCTTCTCTCCACCACCAGCTTCAAGCGATCATGTCTGTTTCTCTGGTTCTACTTTGAGGTTCTTTTTCTTTTCTTTTATTTTGAGCAATTGCCTCTCTCCGGTAGTTGTCATCTTCATGTTCTTCGCTTTGATTGTCTCAACTTTGATACAATTCTCTATTATCGGTAACAACAAAGGTGCATTAGATTCTGAGATATTAAGAACACATATTTTACTCTAGTTTTGTGAAAAGTATTCACAAATTACATTTAAACTAGGACAATAATTAAAACCTCACACAAAACTAATAAGCTAAGTTGTGCACTCATATACCTGTATGATAAAATCCATGTTTTCCTGTCATTCCCAACACATAAATATCCAGGTGATCATCTGTACCCACCATCCAAGCAAAACTTTTGTTTCTTTGTTCATAGTCCTTGCAGAAAAAAATTGAGTCTATAAATTAAAATGGCAGTGCAAAACAAGAGAAGTGTACCGCTAAAAATATATCCCTAGTGATTAGAGAGTATCCAACCCAGACAAGTGCATTTAGGGTGTTAAATAAGGATGTTAAAAATGGCATATACTCAACACTTTTGGTTCTGATAACAAGTACCTAAAATAAGAAACGAAATCACCAACCTTCTTGAAAGAATCATTGTACACATTTTATAGCAATCTATACTAAAAGAGAATAAGAATAAATACCTACCAAAAAATCCATCGGGAGGCATACATAAAAATGGAGAGGATCACGCATGAAACTCCAACCAATAACTGTCTGGATTTGTACATGTGCAGCAAGAAAATATTAACTGCAAGTAACGTGACAAAAGCCAATATCATTGTTATTATCAACCCCAATGTTATCACCTCCAAGAATAGATTTAAACCTTTGTATCAACAATATTATAATAGATCCAAGTATAGAATCTAAGAAACCATTAAATGTGTCCAAAATGTTTAAAATACCTATCTCATAAGTGGCATATAGTAACATACCTTGTTTTTCTTAGAGTCAAAAATCAGAAAGGATAGAACATAAAACATCTCCAAAACAACTATACAAAGGATAACACAATTTTCGCAAGCTATTGACTTTTTATTCAACACTGGTTTATTTTTTTATATGAAAGTTTCAACCATTCAAATAAAGAAGGGTATGAGCTGTCATAAATAAATAAAAAAGGGACATTTGTGCAATCGCTGGAAAAGGCATTCTAGAGTATAAGGGACATAAACAAGTGTTACACATGATGTGTTACCCCATTCTGGTGCCATCCTTGATGTCTGGGATGTTTAAGGGACAAAGAATAGGGAAACATTCCCACCATGTGCCAAAAACAACAAAAAGGGGGACATCCTCTCGAATTTAAGGGACATTCCGAGAATGTGCCGCTTTTTTTTTTCGGAGTCGGGAAGATTTGATGTCCTTGTGATGATTGAGGGACATCACAAAGTGTCCATGATACCTGTCCAATTAAAAAATACATAATTAGTCATTCTCATCTAATGGTCCTAACAACAAGCTGCAACACTTGCAAATCCTTGCCTTGACAAGAGGTTGCTCTTCCCTCCTTTGGTTTGATAAAGGAATTAAAATATATCATAAATTTTACAGAATTAGGAAGTGGATGGAATGGACATACCCTAAATATTTGTATAAGCTTCCTCAATCTTAGTTCATAATGTATACAATGATAAAAATGATTGCACAACTTCCTTTACGGGACTAGTTATGGAGGATTAGAATGACTCACTTGGGATGGAACAGGGGTATAATAGGACCCACACAATTAACTAAACAATTATATTTCACAAGTATAGAAATATGGTTACAACTATATTTGTAGTGCATACATAAGTGGATTCATTTCCATAGAATACCAAAGAAAGCATCTGAAACCCAATCTTTCATTTATTTTAGAGCTACAAGAGCATCACTATGCAGATGTTTAAGCAAGTAGGCAAATGTGTAAGGATTTTATTTCAAGCCAATGCTCTATTTAGTAATAGAATACGATATTTCGATGGAAAACTGGAGGTTACATCCAAGGTTCCATTGCCATATCTGGTTTTCCCAAGAGATGTGCTGAGAAACTTTTGCTCGCGTTTATGGTTACTCAGAGCAAAATGATATCCATTCCCCCTATGTGACCGTCTATTACATGAATCTATCCTATTTTTTTGGCTTCACCTCCCTAAGAAATTGAAACTCAAACAAGAGAGGTGTATATTTTATTCTTCAACCTCATCTGTTTTGTTATTTTAATTCAACCCTCACATGATCGACATCTAACATCCAATATTTAAACGGATGTTTGTGGAAGAAGTTATGGAGCCTGTAGAATTGAGTAACTTTCAAAGGGGCTCTCGTTCTCCGCTCGGAGTTAATGGTTTGTACATAGAACAATGAAAGAAGCTAACAATTATAGTGGAACTGCGTAGCAAATCCTCCTATTATTTGTGGAATCTATTATTTTCATGGACGAGCCAACATCGTTCTCTGATGCAAGGGCTGCTGCGAAATAAATAAGTGAACGGTTCGTAATACCGTGGATACGGGATTTCATGAAACTAATCCCTGCATAATTGCTCATCAACCTAGTGTTGACATATTCAAGCCTTCGATGAGGTACTTATAATTAGTAATTCCAATGCATTTAGTACATGTTGTACTTACTTCTTGTGAATGTGTTGATGTTGATAAAGTGTGGAGGGCAACCGATATACTCGAAAAAGTTGTGGTTTCCATTCTAAGTTGTAATAAACTATTTTGAGGTGATTAACAACATCTTGAAAATCACACAAGGTCACAATCCAACAACATGGATGCTGGAATCATGTTCAGTTGGAGCTGAACTGTGTCTTGGGGTTGATTTTGCAAACATCTACAGGAATTCATCTCTCTATCAGTAAGTCATTGTTGAATTAATACCAGCAAGAACATTAATATACCTAATTTGTGCATACAATGGTTATGCCAAAAGATTTATAGGTGGGTGTCATATGGTGCAGAAAAAACCAAGCACTGGTCAAGGAACTTAGTGCCCTAGCTTCAGGGTCAAATGATCTCCACTTTGAATCACAATACATGCAATCATTTCTATCACAGACGTACGCGCGAGCTTGCTTGTGGAAGCAAAACTGCGTCAAGACAGAATAAACAATTGTTAAAACAACTAAACTGAATGTGCCTTGTCCTCATTCCCAAAGTCAATACAGCTCATACGATAAACGTATTGCTTTATACAAAAAGACCCACAAAATTATATCTAATCTTATTGAAATCAAATCAGGCCTCTTATTCCCGGATTATTTCCACCTCACACAATCTGCCTCTGTTTCAGGATGTCAAATGACTCAAACCACTGATAATTTTATTTCTGTTTGAGATATTCTTCATTCTATGCATTCCGAAAAAAGACTGGGCTTAATGATTAAATTGGACATCTCCTAATCCTTTGACAGATGCAACTGGCAGTTCCATTTCTATACTTTATCCAAATTTGGATTCCATACAGATATAATCCAATGCACAGCAACTGCATAAGCACTCCTGCATTCAATGTCACTTTCAATGGTGAAACATGCATTAATGTTCACTCATCCAGAGGATTACGACAAGGAGACCCACTCAGTCCGAGCCTCTTTATTCTTATGAGTGAAACTCTTTTAAGATCCCTTCATCAGCAAATGAATGAACCATATCACCACTTTCGAACTAGAAGGTACTCAAATTTCCATTTTGTTGATGATTCATTCATTACTTTTCTCCACTGTTACCAGCAAGTTGTAACACTTGCACCATTTACTTGACACTTTTCAAGCAGCATCAGGCCAAATGATCAATACCGTGAAATCAAACATTTTATTCCGTAATATCTTTTCTTGAAAGAAATGTGAAATCCTGCAGATCATCCCGTTCACTGAGAGTCATTTCCTGACTACATATCTAGTATTCCCTCTCCACCTCAAAAACAATGCCAGATTATGGGATGCCACTATTACGAGAGTCAAGATTCCAAAATATCTAACTGGACCAATCGGTGGATGAATTCAAATGATAAAGGCTATCTGACAAGCAGTTCACATCTATATGCTGACTTTACTTCCCCTCTCGGTCTCTATTGCAACCAGATTATCAATATCTTCTCAATTTTCTATGGCAAGGCCAACAAGATAAATTCAAATGCCCATTGGTGTCATGGGATCAGATTACCATAGGGAAACTTAATGGGTGACTAAATATCAAAAAGTTTAATAAGGCTCTTGCGATGAAAGTTACATGGCATCTACACCACAGTCAGGGAATGTTGTGGTAGCTCATCCTCTCGAAAAATACAAGCTCTATCCTTTAGCACAACCAGTTCATCCTCCGTCTCCCAGGACTCCCACTGTAAGTCATCTACTTATAGAAATTCACTTGTAGGTATATATGACATTCAATCTCTATTAGGCTAGCATATCAAGAGTGGACATTCAATCCCTTCACCAAGATTGGTAGGACTCTGGGAGCTTGATGCAATAGATACCCTAAAAAATAGTGTAAATTTGCCACTAATAATTAGAAAAGTTGATTGGGTTGCCTTGATAATCTCTCTAGGAACTAACCATTCAATTTGATTCACTAAAGTGGTCATTCCACACATTAGAGAAAATATTGGATATCTAGAGTAAACAATTTGGAATCACACCACAAGCATTAATAATTTCTTTTCCTTTATTAATTTTCTAATTAGAATTTTAATATTTCAAGCTTTGTCTTCACAGTTTCAATCGATTACATCCTGATTCCCAAATTTAGGAAATCTAAATTATCTGGTTAAAATGGATTTGTGTGAGAATGGATTGCAATCAGGGATACCAGGGATTCAGGAATGGATTGTAATGCAATGTCTATTGTATCACTTATCAGCTTGGTACAGCCACAACTGGCAGAATTTAATCCAAGAAACCAAATGCTAATGGTAATAGCTAATTTGGTATGCATTTAGAGTTGATATTTGAAATCAAAGAATCTTGTTTACTAAAAACTTGAAGTTTGTATTGTATTTGTAAAACATATTATATACAATATTAAGATGTGCTGCCAACTCAACACAATTTCCAGCATTTACTAATCAATAATTCCACTAAACTTAATATATGGTACATACCGCATAACACTCAAAGTCAGAATCAACTTACGCAACACGAAGAGCCCAAGTGTGAATCCATTCCAGCCCTTTAGCAATCTCAACATCACCGCCACTTAAAGATTTTGCTATAAATGATGGATGGAGAGCTATCAATATGCGAGATGCTGAAAAAAGAGATGATCTTCTAACATATGCTTCTGGGTGATTAGATATCTCCCTGCACATAGAAAAAACCAATTAACATATAATTCATAACAAAGAACATCTACAATCACAGAATTTATAGTATCCAAAGAAAAATATTCCTTACCGAGAATGCAACATATCTATTAGAAGATGATGTAGCTCTTGCAGAAGTGAAACAAGGTCTCTCTATTTGTGGATGCCAATGATCAATGTGCTTTTATAGATGTGTGCTCAAAAAGGGTCATGATCATTCTCTGTCAGACCATTCTTGCATGGGTGACCATTTATGTACTGAAAGTTGCAGCTATTGTACCTGAGAAGGAACAGATTCAGAAGGATCCAAGAACTTAAGCTTTATAAATCAAGAACAGCTATATTTACTAGGCAATAAGATGTGTAACAAAAATGGTTCTGCATTGTGAAATTAGAGATTTACGAAAATACATAAAAATGCTAAATGATCTAAGCAATTGCAAGAAAAGTAGATTACCATCTCAATAAAACAATATAAGATGAAGAATTACTTGGAAAGTTGACACCTCTATACTGGGCTAAGTGAATATAAACAATCCACAATGACCAGATAATTTAAGGAAAAAAAAAGAAATGGGCCTCGACTCCATGAAACTCTAGGAAACAAAGTTCCTGTAAAGCCTGATCGATACATTCAAATTTATCGTACTAAAAATCATAATATACCACTCCCCTTACTCACTTCCGTTCTTGACCCATTCAAATTTATATATTAAAGAATCATCATTATTTGCTATTTTTTTTTTTCTGTACTAAACTTCAGCAGGCTTGTGTTATCTCATGGTCTTGTTTTGGCTAATCCTTTTAATCCTATGCCACGACCTTTCATAACATGTTGGCGCAATCCTGGAATATGAATATTTGCAATGTAATTTTTCCACTCAATATTCTTAACATCAAATCCAAAAGTTCCTTGCTCTTCCTCTGATAGCTCTAAAGACAACATCTCCAAATTTGAGATATCAAATCTGAAAGGAAATTGAAACACCACAGATCCACACTCAGACTGCATTCTTAACTCAATCTTTCAATGTCTAAAGAGTAGTTATATGATTATATCTATTTCACAGCCATGAAAAAACGTTATCTCGTCTTACCTTCCCTTATAAAATGAATATGGCTCATATAACATCGACATGTGCTGCGTTTGTTCGATACTTTTGATACAAATGTTTTTCTATCTCTCGGACATATTTGGAGCAAATATAGGCAACCCAGCTATCTGCAAGAAGGTCAAATTAAGAAATTTATATCAGGTATAAACTATAAACATTTCAAGATTTATACAGAGTTGAAAAGAATTTTTCGGCTTACATTGAAGGGGGCACTGAAATCATTATTCCAAGCATGATTGCTGAAATCCTCCATGGTAGGAAAGAAGGCCAATTCCTTTTGTAACTCCACTGGTGTTATCAATGTAAGGATTACATTTAAAATGTTCGAAAATTGCCTCTGCAACATGCTGGAACTTTATTGGATTTGCAACAGAAGAAGCCACATGATAGACATGGATTCCGGGCTTCCCTGCATGCTTTGCCACGGATGCTAGAGTTGCATTTACCACCATGTCTACTGGCACCTGTAAAATGGTCATATATAATTTAATGAGTAGTAAGTGTTTTTTTATTGAATCTGAAGCTTGTAAGGGTTAGGTGTACATAGTTCTTAAGATTGGTTATTAAGGATTGACAGGTTTCTGTTGGGTGAAATTTAAAGGGGACAACCAAGATAAGATTCAAGCCTCCTTAATTATTACTTGATATCTTTTGGAATTTTTATTTTACTCAATGGTTAGACAACATCTTATACACCTACAACCTATTGAATCAAAAAGTTATAATATCAACTATATAAAATTCAACGAATGAAAAACATTTATGACGATTCAGTAGTGGGATTAAACAGCTTGTACAATAGTTACTAACCAGGTCAATAATGGTATTTGGATCAGCGAACAATGCACTTAGTTGACCTTTTCCGTAGTGTGAAATAATAGGACCCAGCATCCTACATGGATACCATTTGATTTGTTACAACAATAAATGTGGGTTTACCTATTATTCAGTTATATGAGATTAAGAAAAATAATTATACATACCGATGGCCTTCTATCCATCCAGGAAAAGGACTACCGAATGTACTTTCTATAATACTTGGGTGAAGGATGACAACTGGTAAATCAGCCGGGTGGTCATTGACCAGCAACATTTCTCCCATGGCCTTGGTGAGACAATAACTGTCTTGCCATCCATAATTTCTCTCCCTGAGCAACCAAACTTTCATAAGTAATGGACGTGTGGAAAACACGCAAGAGAATAAGCTCTATGCTAACTTAAAACTAATACAAGAAGATTGAGAGATTATTCTAGAAAAATATGAGATGTTTTCCATCAATAAGCATTGGCTTAGATATAAAGTTATAGAGTTTCTCCATTCATCATATTCTCCCTCCACGAAGAAGGCTCTTTATATATAATACTAAACGTTAGAAGTCCATAACATGATGAATCCAAACAAAATCTTCACCCAAGACTCCTATCATCAAACCATTCAACACTTATACGTCAATATAAGTATAAATCTATAAAAAATGTATACCAGTTATATCAAATATACGAGATGATGTGATGGGATAGACTTCACAAGTTCTTGTAAAACAAATAAATGGTCTATAAATTTTGATGGTTATATTTGATCTTTCTTTTGTATAAAGATTGCGCTTGATTTGATTTCTAGAGTGTGATTTCATGTTTCTTGATGGTTAAATTTAATCTCTTTTGTATATTATAAATTAGTTTGATGTGACTTTTATGGCGTGATAAATTCTCATAAACTGATAATCAATTGTTTAGACTGATTTCTTGAAAGATTTTTTTTTAATGTCAATCAATAAATATCAAATTTAAAGCCCACCATCACCAACCACCTTGATTAACACTTCAAAATTTTGTTAGTTTTAACCAACCTGGCTATGCCTAAATCTCTCATCGTTTGGGTTAACTTTTTATTTGAATCTATGACATTTAAAGAACTGGATTTCTGGAAATCTGCAACTTCGGCCTCAATATCTGCAATTGTATTTTTGCTAAGTTAAATTCAGATTCAATGTCCATTACAGATAAAGAAGTTTGTCCTTTCTCCTTTACTTCATTGTCTCCCATGTGTAAGAGCTTTTTCAGAGCCGGACCGTGTATCTGCCTGTTGGCATATGCTGCAGAGTGCAGAAAAGAAAAATTAGGACAAATAAACAGAATACTTCATGACAACTCTATTCTGTCCTCATAGAAAACAAGAAAATTCACAACCAACAAAACAGTTTCAGATTTCCCAATAACAGCAAAGATCCAACTTAAAACCCATCTAACACTTTACAGAAATGTAGACTATTCACATTATTACTAATAACCCTTTTCCTTATTAGCTGTGTTGCTTTTTATTTTGATAACACTTTTATTCAGTTAGGGTTTGTTGATGCTTAACTATGTACCCCTGGCTTCTAATGGAAAAGAGGAGGAACTGGGTACTTTAGGATACTTTCTCATTGCTTTCTCGCACACTCTTTTTAAAACAGGGTTCAAACTGCAACAGACAGCTACAAAATGGGACCTACTTTCCTCACGTCTAGCTCTGCAAGACCAGGGGGTATTCCCTATTAAGCACTCGGGTTTCTGTACTAGGAAACATTAATAACACCGACAAGACTTGAACAATGAGACCCACTATACCTAATTTGCCCCAGTTACGTGTCACTGACAACCTTGGACACTTTTTAAAGTCCAAATCAGAACCATGACAGACAAAGAAATATACCTTTTCAGATCTTCATTCTCTATTACTCTACCAAATAAATAACAAGTAGCTTTGAAGTAAGCTGCCCTACGGTAATTGTTTTTGAAGCAAAGGAAATAAGAATCGAAGGATTTTCATTTCCTGCAACCTGCATAAACACAAAATCAATGCTAGAAAATACTTCACAGAGTGCTTCATATATTAAACACAACATGGAAATTGAAATCTGACATGAAAGAGGTAATTACCATGATTCAGGCATGGTCATCATAGATAAATTTAAACAATTGTTGATAAGTGGGAGAGAATTTTACCTTAAATGATGCAAAAGCAGCAGCATGAGCTTCTAGAGCCTGACTGCGCTGCTGATCTACAGAAAACAACTGCATGTTCCCTTTAACAAGTTGTGGCCTCTGTCCAAAGAATATTATTATTGTCAATTTCTGAAAATCGGGGAATATAACAAGCTTAAATAGCATATGCACTTAGCAGTACACACCTCCGGTGCTCCTGGAGCAATTCCAATCAAAACAAGCCACTTCTCAGTAGGATTGCATCGATAATTTATTATCTGGTTTCCAGTTAAATTTCCCATTCGCTCAAACATTCTGACAGGCTCATAATCCCCTATGTGTACATAATTTGACATGTTAAAAAGAAACAAGAAACAAAAGTAAACACTTCAGTGACAGCAAACAAGCTTTGCATGAGTACATGTCAAATAAAGTTTTAATCACATTCAAGATTGCACCTTGATTTGCATAAGATAGATTAGACAAACTTAAAAGATAATATCATAATAAAGATGAAAATTATTTGTATGGGCATCTGGAGCACCGAAAGCATGCAGCCCACCATTGTTATGATAATAAAGAAACCTTTACAAACTCCTATAACTATGCCACAACTCAAGAATTACATTACCTGTCTAGCAACACCAAGAGATCGAAGTCCGCGTTCAACAAATTTATCAATTACTGAATGCACCTTATTTCTCATAGCTTGTGTGCATTTGCATAAGACTCATTCACCAAACTCAAGCATAAGACTCATTCACCAATATAACAAAGGACCTCACATATATGTGTATTCTGACAGACATAGATATTAGAAGAAGCCTACAAATTTAATAATACAAATCTGATTAGAAGAAGCCTGCATGAGTTTGCATCACACATCTATGAAATTAAAATATGGGATGGATTTGCATCACACATCTATGAAATTAAAATTTCTTATCCACATTTATTGTACATGGCTATCAAAGGAATAGGAATGAACTCAGACAAAAAGAAAATCTCAAGAAACAAATATACTAGCAAGCCTTGAAGTGCAATCTCCAAAGTGCGTGCATGCAGTACTCACATGCATGCAGGTCTTCAATATAGACAAGTTACTAGGTATGTTGAAGACACATACAATGTATCCTCACAAGTTACTGATTTGATTGGTAAGGTATAATTCAAATTTTTACAAGTTCACTAGTATACTTAAAATTCAAATCATAAAAAAACCAATAAGTTCACTGGTAATGAAATAGCCAATAATTCATAAAATAATAGTCAATTTAAATCTATTTAGCCGATAGGAAAAATGTCTATTCTTTTTGTCCTCTTTTGACAAGGAACTATAATAGATGGTGCAACATGATAATCATCCATCCTAACTCTTGTTGTCTGTTGGATTTCTGGGTTGTTTTCCAGATGAGTTGCAAGAAGGTCAATCGATTCATTTTGTCCAACAACAAAATCATCACATCCTTCTATGGCATCTTCATGTTCACTTATCAGTTGCACCCTTTAAGGAGTTTGATTGTTGCACATCCTATTAAACAACATACTTTAGTTAATTAAATTACCACAACATTGATACTTAAATGTTTTATTATGTCATCAAATACTATAATAAACTTACCTCAGATTCATGCTCAATGACCAATTTCTCCCCTCGATCTATCATATGTTGTCGAGGCCTTGGGAACCATGCATTAAAGCATATTTCAGATCTTCATCTGAAGCTTCCTTTCGAAATTGGTGAACCTAAGTGTACAAAGACATTTTAATTTATCAAGTATCATTTGTCATCCAATACATTCAAGTCACCAAAAAAATATAAAAAAATAAATGAAATTATTCACTTACCAAGCTCCCACAAATACTATTATACCCACCCGACCCCAATTTATGGGACCCAATACTTGACAACCTAGCTTGGGTAGCCTTTGTTGTATCTCGAAGGCATCTTTTACCTCCTTCTCATGCAGATGGCATGTAGTTTGGATTTTTGAAGGACTTTCTCTTGAATTTGGCATCTTTGATAAGCTCATCCCATGTTGTTTGGTTAGTGATCCAAGCTGGTCGGGGATATCTCAAGTCATTTGTTAGCTTTGATCTTATTTTGTCTCTTTTAGAATGAATGAATTTCCGTGCATAATCCATTATGAAATCCTTGTTAAAACTGGGATTTCCAAACTCTTTTATGACATCTTCAAAGAGTTCATCTTTCTTAGAATTGGCTTGCTTTCTCCAATCCACTTGTATGGTATTTCCAAATAGGCATTCTACACGATGAAATAGAAATTGGAAAATTTTTGACCCCATTTCATCTTTTAAGACATTTCCATCCGAGGTTAACAAGATTGTAACCTCTTTCTTTCCTTTTGTGTTCACTGTGGAGATTGTTGCAGTCATAGGGGTCACAGTAGCTTCCCTATAGGTACATCGGGGGACATGCCATTTTCTTCCTACATGTATAGAGCATGAATGTTTGTTAGGACTATTGTAAACCATGCAATATGAAAAATTGTTGTTATGACTGTTTTATAGCACATGAATGATAATTAGGATTGTTAGGAATTTTTATAAATAATTAATTATCATAAGCATACCTGTTCAGGTGCAACAAGACCTGTACTTTCCAGCAATGTAGACTCCAATGCATGAATTTGCTTAATTACTTCCTGTCTAACTTCATAAAATTCAGGAGTATCTGGTAGGAGCGTTAAAATTTTGGCTTGTGATTCTATGATACTTGTCAAGGAAGCATGTTGTGGTGTTGGAGGGTGAATTCGAGAGAACCCACACATGAAGGGTTACTCCTTAACTCTGGTGCTATACTATGTGTTGGCATGCTTGATGGAATTGGAATACTAAAAGTTTCAATGTTGGATGTAGAAAGTATGGTATGGGATTTACTTCTCGGTGGCACTCTCATGTTAGGATTTTCTAGTGCATATGTAGAGGGCATGCCACGATCCTTCAAAATATCATAAAACAAAATTATTAATAGTAAAAAAAAAAATTCAAAGTTGCATGTAACATTGAACAACTTCACTAACAAATGAATAATAACATATGCAATACTAAATTTCCATTTCATTTCATGTATCAAAATATATATATATATATTCAAAAGGACCAAAAGGTGTGCATCTTCATATAATCTTCAATAAGGAAACATTTAATGAAACAAGGAAACATGTGCAATGTATGCATTGACATAGAGAAAAAAACATTAGCAATCCACTCATAAAATATATCAAATTGTGTTATGTCCTTACAATGATTTTAAGGTTTACATTATGATTAAATAAAATCATCTTCATCTGACATTACAATTTCCTCATCTAGAGGCATGAATACACCATAATTAATGGGCCCCAGATCCACAAATAAATTAATACCATGGTTCTCATGATCTTCATCCCCTTCAGCCATAGGTAAATGATGATCAATAAACTCATCATGTTCATGTATTTGATCACCAAAATGTTGTTCTTGTCCTTCTAGAACTTCATCTTGTTCATATTCATCATCAATAGTCATGTTATCATCATCCTCCACTTGGTCATCTATGTCTTCAAGTGGATCTTCTACCTCTTCAATTACATCATGGCCTTCTACATCTTCGAAAAAGGTCACTCTTCATCCTCTTGGATCATAATCTATCACAAAGGACCAGCCAGGTGTTCTAAATTTGGAACAAGAAATATTTGACTGCATTGGTTTGGAAACACATAAGGTTCAGAAGTAGATTCAAACCTCGATGTATTTATCATATTGAATCCATTCTCATGCAACAAAATAGTTTTGTCAAGGCCCACTTTAATGAGCCTATACCATTCAACACGAAAAATAACTTTTTTAAAAGATGTGAAATCAAGCTCTATTATATCCTCCAACACTCCATAATACCGAAGTGTACTCGTGATTGTATTTGTGTCATATGCATGTGAATGACATTCCACTTCAAATGGTGCTGAAATTCCACTATCATAAGTTTTCCGCTTCTCATCGATCTTCCTAATTCAAAATGATGACCGCTAATCCACATTGCTTTGTAATATGTTACCTAAATGCATATGTACATATTATCCAATTAGATTCAAGGACACAAAAGGTTAACTAAATAGTTTCAATGATAAAAAAATCTTTAGATTAAACAATATTCATCATAATACTTTATTTGTATATTACCTCCCCATTTATAGATCCTTTAACGAAATCTACTTGTTTTTTTGTCACTGCTTTCATTCCCTTGGTTGCCTCATGTTCAACATTTGTCTTTAACCAATGCCATGAGCATCTATCTGCCATTTTCTTTTATGGCATGCAGGAAGTCCTCTATTAGAGTTTTGACCATGTCTATTATATATATAAGCCCATGCCTTCTCATCTTCTATTTTCTTTTGTTCAACATACTTCTCCATCCATTCTAACATAAATTTAGAGTTGTATGCAACATACAAATGCAATGACTCCCACTCCTTAGCATCTACAATAGAAAGTATAACTAATCATTGATCTAACCATTCTTTAAAGGATGCATCATACAATACTTAAGATTTAAAAACTACTACTAACATTTAAGATTACCTTTTATCCTCTTTGAAGTTCCTTGACCCTCTAGTTTTCTATCTCCAATGGATTGAGGTTGTTGATCACCCCATAATCTTGGAGCCTCCAGATGCAATTGAGGCAAGTACTCAAATAAATGAACCATGGTTTGAAAAACCATGTACCCTTCAACCATGGAACCTTCAGTTGAGCTCTTTGCCTCACAAAATGTTTTAGGACCTTCATATATCTCTCTACAAGCCACATTGTCCTAAGATGGATGGGCCCACATTGTTCAATCTCTTCTACCAGGTGTATAAGGTAGTGCTCTTGAGAATTGAAGAAACTTGGAGGGAAACACATTTGAATGTCACACATCAAAAGAGCAACATTCCTCTTCCAATAGTTCAGCTCATCTAGATGTATCTCTTTAGATGAGACCCACCTATAAATTTTAGTAACAAGCATTAACATATCACCAGTTATAATATTTGCAAAATATATGTTAAAACAATTATAAAGACATTGAAAATGATATTTATAGAAGGAAAAAAATTAATTATTGAATAACAAATGATGGTTTATAATACCTCAAATATTTGGACAATTTGTAAATTGTTTGTGTGATGTCATGGTTGAAAGTGCTTTGTATTGTTGTAGGAAGCACATACTACACCAACATTGAAAAATAGCGTTTAAACTATATATTATCTTCTACATTACTAATATATTGAAAATTTCAATTATACTACCAAGAAATATAAGATATCATGAATTACCTTTATCCAATTATGCCAATCATGTGTTTTCATTCCAGAAAACTCTGAACCATCTCTTGTGAATACGGTTTTAATGTCACACCAAAACCAGTTGGAAATCTTATGGCACACATAGTATCAAACATATATTGTTTCTCCTCTGATGTAAGAACCCATGGCGCAGATCATATGTGTTATTTTCATGTAACCACATGTTTGGCATCATATTGACGGTTTTGAGGTCCTTCCTTAATTTTATTTGGTCTTCATTGTTGGTTCCCTTTAGATGTTTCCATAAGCACTCTACCACATTTTTTCCAATATGCATTGTATCAAATAGATGAGCTATTGGGAGATGCTCATAATACTCTAACTTATAAAACTTAGATAGTCTTTTCATTCCCAATGGATAAGCTCTCCCTTCCTTTTTTGTCATATGTTGATTTCCACCTCAAAGGGTTCATCCTTTTTGGCCGCCTCCTTTCCTCTTCCTTTCCATTGAACTTATTTTTCTCATGCATGCGATAACGATGGTTTTGAGGTAAGAAGTTCCTGTATTCATCATACACATTTTTTAAGATCCTTTGATTTCCTAGATACATAGTGTTTGGCCCACATGATGGACAACCATGTTTCCCTTTAGTCTGTAGGCCTGAAAAATTAGTATGGAAACCATATTTAATTAATGGGCAACAACATAAATAGAATGATTACAAATGAATATGATAAATAGATTACCACAACACACAGAGAGATCCCAGAGCATCGTGAATTGTCCACATAAGTATTGCATGAAAAAGGAAGATCCTATCATTGCTAGGTCTCGATACATCATACATGTTGACACCCTTCCATAATTCACATAGCTCATCAATGAGAGGCTCCATGTATGTGTCCATATCTTTCACCTGGTGTTTTCCTATGAATAAAATGTGAATTAAAATTTAAATATATTCATGTAAATGTACATCATCTTCAAGAGAACATAACACTAAGAAGTTCATGTACCTGGTATTATTAGAGTTAGCATTACATGCTCTTTTTCATTGCCATCCAAGGGGGAAGATTATTGTTAATAAGGAAAACCGGCCAAACAGAGTATGTTGTTCTAAGATCTCCGAAAGGATTGACACCATCCATTGCCAATGAAAGTCTTGCATTCCTTGACTCATTTCTTAAATCAGGCCATTTTTCTTCAAGCTCCTTCCAATCTTTGCTATCAGCCACCATACGCATGACACCATCTTGGCTCCTTCTTAGTGCATGATAGTCCATAAATTTTGCCAAATCCTTACATTTGAACATCCTCTCAAACCTCGGTGTTATTGGAATGTGGCGTAGAACCTTATAAGGAACTTTCTTGGACACTTGATCTTCACGATATCTATTGGTGAAACATATTGGGCATTGTTGTAAATTTTCATTTTCACCATAGTATAAGATATGGTCATTTGGACATGCATCATATGTTTTGTACTCCATCCCAATGTCTTTCATTGCTGAAGATACTTCCTTTTGTGAACGAGGCATCTTATTTTCCTTTGGAAGTATCTTATCTGCCAAAAGTCTACATAAAACAACAAAAGATCTTTATATTATTCACTATACACAATATTCAAAACTTGAATGACATGGAGAGATATAGTTTAGAGGAGTTTAAAATATACCTCAAGATATCAATGAAGCATGTATTCGTCATTCCATGCATAACTTTCAAGTTCAAAAATAACATAAGTGTTGCAATACAGAAAAATTTGCATTTGGGTAAAGAGGCATCCTAGCAAGTTGAGTTAGGGGTGAATCATCAACTTCTTCAGCATATGTGTAGAAGTCTTGTAAAAATTCATTCACCCCATCCTCATTTAATTGAGAAGTGGTATCACCCATATATGTGTCTTCTCCTTCATTGTGAGTGTCACTATCATCATTGTCATATGCCCTTTCATCAACATTATTATGAACTTGGATTGGCTAAACATTACAATATCATTTAAAATAGTTAATAATAATGTGATATAAAAATTTCATATTTTTTAATAACAAGCATTTTTGAAATTTCATTATAGTATACCTCTTCTATATAAACTCCATACTTCAACCTATGGATACCAACAAGTCGACGCTTCTTTAATTTTCTATTTTTGCACTTTTCACAAGTACAATATATCATTTCATTAAAATATTCATTTGTCCTTGGAGTAGGTCTCGGTACATGTTCATCTGAACATTCAGATGAAGATATACTATTTTCCTGCATAAATCATATACTTTAAATAATGAGCATCTACCTCTCAACTTGAGACTTATATTTTTATAGTTTGGAAATGGGTAATTCCATTATGATGTTTCCATAAACTAAAACATCATTAGTTTGAACTATGAGGTCATTTGTGCCATTATATATTCCATCTACTCATGAAAATTATGGTCTTTGGCCCTTACTTATCCATTTTTTGTAAGCTAAAAGAGGGTCCATTATGAGTGTTATTTAAGATCTGAGTATTATTAAAAAAACTCATGACTATGATAATACTAATCTTCATTGAGATTCAATTCATTAAAGAAATAATACAGGTGGCAGAAAATGAAAGTACCTGTCTTTCCATTTTTTCCAAGTATAGTGGCTAATTGGGTAATAGTGTCCTACAAAAAAGTAACACTCATGATAATAATAGAGAAAAATATTTTTAAAAATGAATAAAAGTATTTGCACGTTCTAACTATTTACCAATATATCTAGGACTAGAATGTCATCTTATCTTACCTTCTTTCACTAAAGCCACTCCACACCAACTAGAGCAAGAGAAGACAATGAAACCTGGAAAAAAGTAAAAGATGAAGAAATTAGACAAGGAAAAAAAATCTAATCTATTAAAAATGAAAACAAAATAGCATGAGAAGGTCCACATATTCAAAACCATGCTGCAATAAGACCTACGATAAGTTACAAGGTTAAATTGGAAGCAAACTTGAATCTTGGAACTTATCATAGGTCTTTGTTTTCATTAGAGATAAAGTAGATTGTATTTCATTGTCCAGTATCCAGTATCAATCCAATTTATACTCTACAAGCTCCATCATTATAATATCTAATGACCAAATATGTGCCTTGAGAAGAGGCTTCTCTGCCCAAATGTACAAGTCATGAAATATTTTAATTCCTTTCTCAAACGAAAGGAGGGTAGAGAAGCCTCTTATCAAGGCACATATCTTGTGATTATATATTATAATGACAAGAGATTATTCTACTTTATTATTGTGTTTGTAGTTGTTGGTCTATGTTTAATGAAGGCTATCAGGTGAATCATGAAGAAGAGGTGCAAAGGTTGTTGTTAGAAGATGATGTAGCTCTCATTGTAATTTTTTCGCTACTTAAAACTACAATGTTCAATTGTAGACCAAAACAGAGTAAAAACTACAATGCTCATAGACAATCATTTGCAAAATCAAGCAAGAACACATCCTGAATTAATTTACACACTTACGAGTTGTCATTTTATTATAGATTAAAAATAATATTGCTTAGCACCGCCAAATCACTATATAAACATCCAAAATATTGCTTAGCACCGCCAACTCACTATATAAACATCCAAAATATTGCTAACAGAATTCTATCTCATTCCAGGCTTTTACAGGTCTTGTTGTAGAGAACAACATAACTGAGGTTTCTGATGATGTGAAAGGATTGAGGATAAAAATCATGTTCAGAGTGAGTAAATGTATGCACAAAATTTATCTTAACTGATTGGTTTTCATGATCTGAACAGGTACCAGAATCAAAGCCTTCAAGACCTGTTTCAAGGTTCAAGATGCAGAAAGCTAATCGTTGATGCTAAGATTGCTTCTTTCGATAAATGTTCTTTCCAGAGCAGCCAGAAATGCACAATTTGATGGAAAGGGAGCATTTTCCAACGTATCATGTTGGGAGTCATTCTTGGTCACATATCATGGTGCAGGCAACCCATTTTTGACAAGCAGTGGATGATAATGTACCATGGTTCGTTGAACGCAGAACCAATAGACCTGGTCTTCTTTGTTATACTCTTGCTAGGTGATATTTGGGTCAAGAGAGAATGGCGGTTCCATGTGATTACTATCAAAAAACACATTTAACTTTCCTCTTTCCTTCATGCTCTATGATTTGGTGTTTGACAGACGTTCCATTGACGTGAGCAGCAGGTCTATTCAAGGTTGCCTAGCAATCATATCTGAAATGGTTGGGATATGCATTGACATGAGCAAAGGGTCTATTCAAGGTTGTCTGTAATCATATATGAAATGGTTAGGATATGCATGGTTGTTCCAAGTAGCTTGGTCTTAAGAGCTTTGATGGGACAATTTTTATAACAAGGTAAGAGCTTGTATCTAAATGGTTGAATGCATTTCCTTTGTTATTCTAACAGTATATTGAGTGCTTGAATGGATAGAGAGTACTAAGAGGAGTCAAAGGCCCAAGAGCTAAGGTGGTTAGTGAGGAAAGGAGTGTTTTCGAGAGTAAGGAAGGACAAGTGAAGACCAATTGGGAACTACAAGCACATAAGCTATATGAAGGTTTAAAGGAAAGGTAACATTCTTAAGCTCAAAACTAAAGAGACCAGAATAAGAACAAGTAAGGTGGGAATCACAATAAGTGAAGGTTGCAAGAGATAGAGCTTGTCCTGGGAATCCTTACATTGTGTGAACAGAGGAGAACAGGAAGGTGTCCAAGAATATCATTTCAAGATGAAATTAAATAAATTTATCAAGGTTTGAGAAATATAGCAAGTTTTTATCCTTTATAAACTTGGTGTGGATCCTCATATGCAAAGAAGAAAGTGAAAATTGAGGTTTGTGAGCATCTGGATTGTTGTTTTTGCATGATGTTAGTTTATATCTACATCAATAGCACAAGCCAAAACCAGCACATTCCCTTCTTGATAATTGAATAAATAAAGATGATGAAATGTGTTGTATAGCATTTGTTCATATATTTGTATTCCAAAGTTGAAACTCTAGCTAAACAAATTTCTTAAATACATCCATTTGAAAAGTTCCAAGAGATATCAATCTCAAGGCCCTTATCAATTGACCCCTAGTAATAATTACATGAGGTATTTGGATGAATATGCAGATGGTAAGCATAGAGACATTATCGGGAGCACAAGAAACACTTATGATGGGAATTTATTTGTGAGATTTGGTGAGGTGATTTCACAAAACACTGTTTGACTAGAATGAGACTGGGATGGTGTTGTGTCGTTAAACAAATTACCAAAGTGGCATGTAATGCTGTTGGTGTCAAGCCTTTTGGGTGTTATCTAGCTTGTAATTGTTATCTATGTGATGCCCATAAATAACAAGTAATTTTCGAGAGTTCCATTTCCCTATAATGGGATCTTGTTCCACAATACTCTCCTTCTCAAGATTGTCCCCATTGCAGGCCATCTATTATAGAGAAGTCCACATGACCTTGTCCATATGTAAACTACATATTTTTAATAAATTTTGGTTGATCATACTCTAGTGCAAAAATAACTCCTAAGAATAGATCAATTGTATAGCTAAAGGCCACACACAACCTCTAAGAGATTAAGCTATAATGCTAATCATATTTCTTGAAACATCCATAAAATTAAGAACCAAAAAAATCATAAAAAGTGTGTCTGCACAAAAATGTGCATCATTTGTGAATGGGATGACCTCAAGTTGTAAATAAGCAGGAATTCCAAGAATAACTCCTAGGTTCAAATCCATGGAAGCTAGGATTATGTGTAAAATTGAGAAATATACAACATATAATTCTAGGTGGAGCATACCTCAAAAGACCAGGCTAGGTGTAAGTCTTGAAATTATTTGAAAGAATGAGTACCCCTTATTATGGCATCTAGGAAAAATATTTCCTTGGAAAGGCGTAAATACCTTTCAATTAAAATAAAGGCAACACCAATTACCCCAACCTCCATATCATGAGATTCAAGGTTCAAGTTAGATATTTGTCCAGGACAAGAATGGTATACTGTCGATTGAAATAAACCTTGAGATAAAAGCCTTCTATAATCAAAAAATTCATCTAAAACCCATTCAACAATCAGGATCCAAGAATTTTGTAGAAAATTTACAAATATGAAATCGTGTCAAATTCTGAAATCTTTATTAGTCAGTTCACTGGAAAGTTGTGCATATATTTAACCGAATAAATCTGGGTAAAATCATTAAAAACCCCATACATAATGGGACAAAAAAATACTCTACAACGATCCCAACAACCGAAATGTAAACAAAATTAGGACATTACAAATAAAATAATACCAAATTCTGGAATTTTGAAATCACCAATCAAAGGCAAAATTTTGAGCAAATTAACGCATAAACTAGAAAAAGACTGATGCCAAAGAAGGAACGAAAGTTTTTATTAAGACTAATCGAGAATGGATTGATATCCTCTTCCTCTGGCTCGAAGGGATTTCTATTGACACCAAATCTGGGTTGTTAAAGGAAAATTTGGGCATCAAGTAAACCTAAACAACACCCACATCCCGGTCTCATTCCAATCAAACAATGTTTACATTGTCCCATTCCAGTCAAACAGTGTTTTGTGAAATCACCTCACCAAATCTCATAAACAAATGCCCATTTGTGCTCCCTCTAACATCTTTGTGCTTACCATCTTCATAAACTCAACAGCCACTGCATTTTCATTAGTAAAACATGCCATAAAACAAAGCACCCAACCCCAAAACCAAACCCTCACCATTTCTAAGCACAATCATCATAAATCTGCAATAAAACTTTACCAAAAATATTGAACCCGAAACCAGGTCAAGCAGGAATAGGGGGCATCATCAAAGATATAAAATGCAGACTGTAAACAAAAACATGGCAAACAAATTGGATTAATGACGAATACCTAGTGCTCAACCTCGTTGAAAATTATGGGGGACTGCACCCCATAGAAGAAGAGGCTACTCATAAGAAAATTGTACAAGAAAACCAAGCCATTATTATCCTACATGAAATGAAGTGAAGTAAAGAGATGCTTTAGCAGCAGAGCCTATCATTATGGCAATGCACAGAAATAGTGGGAGCAGAAGCACAAGGTTAATCCAAAGGACCAGAAATAGTTTGGGACCATGTAGCAGTTTCATGCCATTGTATGGATTCCACTACTAATTGATACACATGCCAGATAAAAAGCACTAAGTCCAATCTATCTCTTTTTCTAACAAATTTCTATGGCCCAAACAGTACAAGACAAGGAAAACCTACTGGGAAAATATTTTGTGATGCAACACCCTTATACAGAATTAGATCATCGGAGATGATTGTAACTTCTTATTGGATTGCTCAAAAACACAAGGGGAAATTGCCACACAACATAGGATAGAGAAGATTTGTAGAAGTTTGCTATAGACATTAGGATGTTTATTTTCCAGATAGGCGTAAAGGTAGCCTTCAATGCAACATGACTTGACAAATTCTCATAATCAACTAAATGGTTGAGCACCAATTACATGCTGATGTCAGAAGTGATGGACAAAGGAGGTCAATCAAGAGATAACCAGATGCATGTACAATCTCCAAGACCAAGATTAAAGAGATTGGAAATGAGGTAGTCTCAAAATGCCATGAAAGCTCCAGGAAACTACCCAAACAAAAGAGTAGAATTGCATCAATGATAAGATACAAAAGGAGACAATAGCAAATTTGGGTTTAGGTAACTAGATAGAGTTAGAGTTCGTACTAGGGGGTTCAAAGAGAGTTAAATCTTCCAAATGAAGATTATTTCGTAGAATATTATGGGGCTGCACCCCACAGAAGAAGAGGCTACTCATAAGAAAATTGTACAAGAAAACCAAGCCATTATTATCCTACATGAAATGAAGTGAAGTAAATAGATGCTTTAGCAGCAAAGCCTATCATTATGGCAATGCATGGAAATAGTGGGAGAAGAAGCAAAAGGTTTATCCAAAGGATTAGAAATAGTTTGGGACCATGGAGAGGTTTCATGCCATTGTATGGATTCCACTACTAATTGATACACATGCCATATAAAAAGTACTAAGTCTAATCTATCTTTTTTCTAACCAATTTCTATGGCCCAAACAGTACAAGACAAGGAAAACCTATTGGGACAAGCTTTTGTGATGCAACACCCTTATAGAGAATTGGATCATCGAGATGACCGTAACTTCTTATTGGATTGCTCAAAAACACAAGGGGAAATTGCCACACAACACGGGATAGAGAAGATTTGTAGAAGTTTGCTACAACATTAGGATGATTTATTTGCCAAATAGGCAAAAAGGTAGCCTTCAATGCAGAGTGACTTGACAAATTCTTAGGATCAACTAAATGGTTGAGCACCACCATTACATGCCGATGTCGAAGTGATGGACAAAGGAGGACTGCAGACAATGACCTACCACCATTGCATTGTTAGGCCCCAACGATAAAGAGTTTCTTTAAATTTGAATAGATACGGTTAGGCCACCTAGACTTTGCTAATTCCGAGTCAAAAGACATGATCTAAAATGTATTTTTTTTTGGGAAGTCAAGAAGTCAAGGAAAGCTTGCAAATTTGGAAGGAAGTTTTCAACAAAACTTTTAAATAGAGATCTTTAAAGCCCAAATGGAAGAGAGAGAAAAATCCAACAAATAAGATGAAGAAACAACTCAAAATCTTGACAAAGGGCTGAGAAGTGAGGACATCTTCCAGAAGTAAAAGCCAAGGATAAGATGGTTAAAATAAGGGATGGAAAATTCTTTAATCGAGCTCAGTAGGATGATGAGATAGACAAGCTATATTAGGAGATGGGAAATACACAATTGAACTATGGTCCAAAATCCAAGGAAATTAGATGGGTAGTCAAAGATACTTCAAGCATATTCTTTTCAAAGACAACATAGATTGAAATTCTTGTTGTATCTGAATTGGGTCTGGTAATCTTACTATGTGATAGGCTTCGTAAATAGTTTATGAAATTTTCCTTGTATAACTTGAGATGGGTCAAATGGCATGATGGTTTTATGGGATTCTGATATGGGCCCTAATCTCTAATGCCGAAGACTCCTATTTTTGACATTAACCTCATTCTATTTTGGATTGGTTGCTTCAATCCATGATAAAGGTGGATTGCCGTGCTAGTTTTGCTGCTCATTGGTAATTGGCGTGAAGGTTGTTTCTGATATGGGATCCCCCAATCTTATCCTGATTGAGGCTTTCTTGGATTGGCTGCTTTGTGATGAAACATGTGCTACAAACAAGCGAAAGTTTTGAAAAGTTTTTAACTCAAGGTGACCATCTTGATATCTTTATTCAGCTTGGTTAGGAGGTATTCCTTGGCATGGTGTTTAAAATACGTCTTGTTATTCCTCCATGGTTGAGGGTGACTTTGGTCTTTCCGATAATTTCAGGTTTTTTTAAGTTTGGTAATTTCTGGTTCCCAAAGTGGTTTTTCTTTCAAACTATATATCATCCATTTTTTTATAGATCAAGGCCCTACCCTAGTTATACCATCTTCATAAACTCAAAAGCCGCTGCATTTTCGTTATTAAAACACACCATAAAACAAAGTGCCCAACCTCAAAACCAAACCCTCACCATTTCTGAGCACAATCATCATAAATCTGCAATAAAACTTTACTAGAAATATTGAACCCGAAACTAGGTCAAGCAGGAATAGGGGGCATCATCAAAAATGGCCAAGGCATCATCAAATATATAAAATGCAGACTTGTAAACAAAAACAAGGAAAACAAATTGGATTAATGATGAATACCTAGTGCTCAACGCCCTTTGATACTTGCTCGGCCTAAGATCCGCACTCACCGCCATTATTGGTGTGCCTAATGCATGCAAAGAATGAAATCACCTATATTGCCATCTCCCACCCAGTGAAGTTTTCCCACAAATTACCTATGCCAAATTCATTTGCCCGCATTTTTCCCCTTTGCAAATCGCCACATAGGAATATGCAAAAAAACATTAATTAAAAAATGTTATATTAAAGGGTGTCACACTTTAGGAAGGGTATTAGAGACAAAAGTATGAGGAGTGTATTAATTAGAGACAAAAATATATTTTTGTCTCTAATTAATGTCTCAAAACATCCCCCCATAGAGTGTAATTGTTAGGAAAATCAATGTTTCCGATATACATTAAATTATCTTTTTTCTAACATTTATTGTACCGTATTTTTTATATAAACAAATCTAAATAATTTTGCAAGAACCATGATTTGAGGTGAAAGTTAAACACACTTCACTTTGTTTTATTTATGAAGTCCTGAATATATAATTTTATTTTGCAAGGAAAGCTTCGGGCGTGCAGGAGAGTACGGGCAAGTGAGTCATCGAGAACGACATAGAGAAGGTGTCGGTACAAAGGCGGTGGATATTAGATACCCACACAAAGTGGTGTCAATCTGCTCGTAACCTTCGATACTAACGACTCAATGAGGAAGCCGCTTGAACTTACGACAAGGCTGCCTTCACTTCAAATGCACTTTCCACCAAGTTGAGTTTTTGAAGACGCCCAATTCAACCACAACCCCGCCACCACCACTATAGCCACAATAGTGCCCCCCATCCCGTGCCCAAGATAGAAATAACTAGCAATTGCAAATGAGTTGCAAATTACGCCGGAGATAGTAGCAATATTTAGTTTATTTGAGTTGTATTTCGAGTTGATATTGCATGGATGTCTATATGTTGTTGCAAAGCTTTTATTTTGCTATTGTCCATATTTTTGTAAGACACAATTATGATAGTCGCCAAACTAAATCACGTTTCATCATTTGGTCAAACACCGAACATTTATCTATTAAATCTTTCGAATCTCAAAAACTTTGAACAAGATATATGACCAATATTATTTTCCAAAAAGTAAACTATAGAATTTACTTTATGAAGAATAAAATCAAAATCAAAAAACTTTGAACAAGATATGTGACCAATATTATTTTCCAAATAGTAAACTATAGAATTTACTTTATGAAGAATAAAATCAAAATCAAATATCTAGGATAGTAAATATTTAGGACTATAGAAAAATATCTAAAATCCGGCAACCTTTAAAATATCTAAAATCTGGCAAGACAATAAATATTGGAGCCGCCGGAATTTGACACTTTCCAGCAAGGGCATCTTCAAAGTAGACGCCTACCGCAAAAAAAGTTTGACCCCAAAAAATCCAACAAGACGAAGTAGGCCAAGAATTTAAAATTATATCTGTCTGTCAAATGGAAATGTGTTGACGGCCTAGCTCTCTCAGCGGGATGTAACTTCTATAAAAAAATATATATGTTTTCTTTACAAAAAATACAAATTCCGTAACTTCCACCATGTCTTGGGTGTGCATCCTGTAAGCTGATTATTGGAGATGTTTACTCAAGAAAGACACACGACACTGTCAAACGAGAATGGAATCATGCCGGAGAGATTATTGGATGACAAATCCATACGTTCTAGTTTTGTTTATACATTTCCCAGGGCTGCTAGAATTGATCCAGTGAATCTGTTATTGCTAGAATAAGACTAGTTAGATGGTTGTGGCTCAGTATCAATCGCCTCAAACTCCGACAGTTACCAATATCTGGTGGAATGCTCCTTCTAGCCGATCGTCTCCCATGACTAGAATCTCCCACTGCCCTGAAGGGCAAAGTGCCGGACCTATTGTCTCTCCGAACCGGTTCTCTGTCATATCAAGTGCTATAAGTTTGTTCTTAGCACCCAGTCTTCCAGGATTTCTTGTAAGTGCCTGAGATTGAAAACCTTTGGAGATATGCTTCCTGTGAGAATATTGTTGGACAGAGCCAGTTTCTGTATCTTTTTTGCTTTGAAAAGTTGTGGAGTGAATTATTGGATAAGTACAAAATTTGTAAACACCCCAGTCGACCCAACTCGGGAGGAATGAACCCCTGAAGTTTGTTTACATGTAAACTCAACTCCTCCCAAATGCCTCCTGAATGCATTCGTGATCGCCATGGATAACTACTTCACTGTTGCTTTATTATTATTTTTTAATCAAATTCTTGACTTTCTTGCCGCCCACCCACTTTGTGAAAGTTGAGAGTCGATGGGTTAAATTTGACGGCCACCCCTACCCGTCAAGAAATTTTTTTGTGACGGTTTTTAAACTAATATCACCTTGCACATGGCGTTTGTTTTTTATTTTTGACTTTCACAATTACGATTTTTCATATATATACAAAATAATATATTTTCCATGTAATAAAACCATATAAAATAAACATTTTTGACATAAATAAAATCACATTTTATTCTAAGAATGTGTTAATATATCTAAGAAACACTAACTTATAATATTTTGGATGTATTCGTATTATAACCCATAATCATCCCATGATATAATTTCAATAGAATGCATAAAATAATTAAAAATTAAAAATATCAATTATTGTCATGGTTAAAATAATATACATCAATATTTTTGAAAATTTCAACATTAAACAATACTTTCCTAAAAGATAATATGTTCTTTATTTAATAATAAAGTCAATTAGTACAACATATTTTACAACATTTAGATGGGTCTCATATCAACGACAATACACATTAATATATATTCAAAAATCAAATGTTTGATATCATTTTTAATAAAGAAATCAATTTAAACTAAGTATTATAGCATCGTCACTACACATTAACATATCTTCAAAAAAGATCAAATTTATATAACCAATCCACTTTTGACTTAAATAAGTACCATTAATCAAGTAGTCTAAACAAAAAACTATTGTTCACTGGTTCATATCAAATATATCATCATTACAAATATATCAATATAAAACATTCTAAGATATTTTAAATCCTTCTTTGTTTGGCATCTTTCCAAATTTCATAGACCCGGTCCAGTCCACCATTGATATATGAAGTCCTGTTAATGAAACTCGCATCAAGGCATCCAACGTATCCAATGAGAGTTTTGTTCTTCGTATATCCTTTATTATATTTTGCCTTGAAAATCCTCTCTCGCATGCCACTGTACTTGTTGGGATGGTAAGTATTGCTTGCCATAGTTTTGTCATATTTGGAAAACTTGTATGTGAATCTGTAGCACAAAAAACCCTCCAAGCCTCCTTCATGCGGAATCCTTCACAATTAAATCAAGAGTATCAAAAAAACTATACAACTCTTTTGAACAACCTTCAAAATAAAAAAAAGGCTTTGCTTCTCCCTCACACAAAGTATGTTGCAAGTGTTCAAAATTTTTAAGAAGCCACCACTTTGAATTGTCTTCTCTTGTACACACATCCTTTGAATAATGACAAGGACTAAACAACTTTATAGAATTGAAAAATGAAAGATCTGGGAATCTTTCATTTAAACAATCCACAAGTTTTTGAACATATTCTTTTGCAAGTTTCTTACAACTCTCTAGTGACCCATCAATGCAAGGCTTCATTGTTTGTTTTGGTCCATCAACATAATCATCATGCACATTTGGAATTGCCACAAATCACAACTCATGCCTGTGAATGTGTCCATCTTTATCAACAATCTCTAAATAACCATATTTAGAGCTCTCTAAAAATTTAGACATGTAACTTGTTCCATTTGCAAAACTATCAGTCCTTAGAAACCACCTGCTTAAAGTTTGTATGGTAGAATCTATGGTTGCCCCTAAAGATGTGACATCCACATTCTCTTCTTGAATTTTTTGTTCAATACAAGAAAATACCAGATCATTTTTTTATTTATATTGCTCACTACACACAACACAAAGGGCTCCCAATATAGAAACTCGACTCACATATGACAATCACATAAGTCATCGACTCACATAGACCCATGAAAATGACATAGGCATGTCAATGCCACACTTTTCCCAATGAACGAATACTAGCAATGACCCAACCACAAGAAACATGACTTCAGGAACGACGAACCCACAACACATCATTACTTTAAATGTATTTTAGTTACGATTAACATTCCAAGAACATTATTGAGCAAGGATAAATTTCTCATTTGTCCACCCACATATTCTTAAGTTTATTCCGCGGTTAAAATATAGTTCGACCATCTTATGTTGGCTTCTTATACTTTATAAAAATTTCCAAAACTAACATACTTATTTGGCATAAATCAAATTGCATACAAAGTACTTAATTATCTTATTATTATGTTAAGAATATTCTCCTCCAACATTTATTCAATGTCAATAGTTTTACCCTTACAACTCAAGCGAAAGTGACTTGATATCCAGAACGCAATAAAAGGATTTAACGGAGATTTAGATACAAGGTAGCTTTTTACCAAAAACATTCCTCGATCACGGAATAGTTATTTCCCTACCATATTTATTCTAATTCAATGACTTGAGAAATTCCATTTTGATTTATATGTGTATTTTGTTTCTCGAAGGTTGACCACACCAAGACAATTCATATTCTTTGAAACAAATGAATATATTTAATTGAGTTATAAGGTCTTCAATGGTGGCCTTATTCCGAACCTCAACTCTCGTATTTACTCTTATATACTTTATTTTCTACGTCACAAAAAGGTCTTATTATTAGCATTGTCTTATAAAC
This sequence comes from Taxus wallichiana var. yunnanensis, assembly GCA_018340775.1. Lineage (NCBI taxonomy): Eukaryota > Viridiplantae > Streptophyta > Pinopsida > Cupressales > Taxaceae > Taxus > Taxus wallichiana. The sequence continues at coordinate 1,007,160,069 of CM031242.1, forward strand.
GGAGTTACGAAGTGCGTGTCTAACCTCTTGAAGACAAGAATGATTAGAAGACTTGAAGCTACACACGAACCCTACGTTGACATCCAAATCAACTGAGGGTTTGGATTAATTCCAACTTCACCTAAGGGTCTACCCCTCAACTATATATGTGTTTTAAGCAAGAGGACATATTTATGCTAAACCACCTTCAGAAAGGACCAAGGTGTAATGTTGAGAGAAACCAAGGTAACACATTTAGCTGAGCGGAGCTAAGGGGTTCATTAACAAGAGATTAAGACCTAGAGCAACTAAGTCACAACCTCCTTCCATGTCGTCTGATCCAACAGGGTTTTCACTCGATGAAGAACTTTAATTTTAAATCTAACTTTGAAAGACAAGGTAGTCCGCTAGGCTACGAAGGAGGGGTTAGCTCTACACACTCCAAGAAAAGTTTGACTATGTCACTCCTATCAGACGGGTTAAGACAATGTCACTAAACCTACTGACTAAGATGATAAGTCCATTCTTGAGCTCTAATTTGCCTAAATTAGGACGTTCCATCGAGAGAAAAGATTAAGTTCATCCTACGGTTTTCAATGTCTTCTACGGTAAGGAGTATCACACATGGAAAACAAGTTGTGTCCCAATATTGAACAAGGGTAGTGTGTTTCAATTAAATCTCTTTATTACATTTACAAAGTAAGAATGCACAATATGACTCGTTAATCATTTATTGAACACTAAACATGCACTACAAGATATTACTTCAAATTCATTTACCTTATATAAATATCAACCCCTTTTAACCATGTGTTCTATGAATCAAAATTGAACCTATGATTAAATGCACATTTCCTAGATGTCCTAGAAACTAGCATCTCGTACATATCAACAATTATCCAATATAACCTTCTGTATCAAGAGACTACATTATACATTTATTCTTTTAACAATGAACTATATAAATTACAATGATAATTAATGAATTACACATCACCTTTTCATCGTCATTCTTTCATCCTGCAAAGACCACGTGAGCATGATATCAACGATAAATCACTGGCATGGCATCCACCCTAATCTAACATAATTATCATTTTTCAGTTTTCCCATTTACATATAATAATAATTACAATTTGCAAGCGAAAGAAAAAGTTTAGAGGCATGTATTTCAAGCATATCATTTCACTTCATTTTGTAACCTAGGAGAGAGAAAGAGAAGGGAAGAGAGAGAAAACACCATTTTGTCAAAAGTTCTATTTCACACAACAAATCACACTAGAGAGTTTTAAATAGTTATTTACATGTGTCGAATGTTTCCATGGTGGTTTGGCAACCCGACGAGGGTCCCACAACTTTCTATTTTTAACTTTTCTTACTAGCTACAAAAATGTTCAAAATGGGCTCGGAGGCTAAGAAACCGCTTCCAAAGGTTGACTTATGATGAGAACACACACCATGATTAAATTATACCTATCCACCTATATACCAAGAATTCATAGCAACTGACAGAATTTGGAAATAGCGAACGGTTTTCGTTTGGCGGCTAGTTTTCCGGGGCTACTGGTCGTAGTTGACCCAGTTGCAAATGAACAAACATTAGCTCGAGGGCTCGAAAACCACGTCCATAACTGACATTCGATGGATGAGCATGCAATGAGACACTTCCTACTAGTTCCCCTATATAAGGATAATTCATTAGAGTCGACAGGACAGAGAACTAGAAACCCATTTTCAAACAGCGACAAGTTTTCTGGAGCAACAAGTCGAAATTGGTCCAGTTTGACCTCGTCACACTGCAACCGAAGGCCTACAAAATAGCTTTGCCAAACTATCTAGAAAAGTGTTTTTCCCTAAACTGAATGTTCCATGTAATTTTCTAGTATAAACACTAAAGGTTTGCGAAGACGTGAAATAATTTCTCTATCCAGGTTTCAAATGGCGGTTCAAAATGAAAGCCAACTTTCTAGATTTAAAATTTCTACTACTCAGTAAACAAAGGTAACAGTCTCCTATAAGAGCGTCAAAAGGTCTCATATGTTTGTTCGGGGTCAAACCAAAGGTCAAGGTGACTCCTCGCATACCAAGGTACACGAATGAAGATTCACATCTCGTTTTCAAAGTTACGAAGGGTACTTAATGAGTCTCCGAAAAATGCAAAAATTAACTATTTAAATAGGGTGATGATCAACGTTATTACTGGAAGTCAATTTCATCTGGTCGATAAAACAATGTTGTAGCGATCCAGTTGGGTAGGACATTTTCTACATCACCTCAGAATGAGGGTGGAAGTTCATGTTTTAATGCAAATGGGTTATTTTTGACTTAGTGAGTTTCGACACGACATTTCATTGTTTTTGCAATGAGTTAAAAAAACATTTAACGGTATTAAAATCCTAATATTTTAAAATTCTATTAAGTTGCAAAAGAGAACTAAAAACATGAGAATTATGAGAGGTAAGGGAAGATGAACCATGCCTGGAGGAGGAACGAAGTCACACACTCGCAGTTTCCGCCAAAGATTCGCTTGACACTTCGTCAACCATTTCACGAGCCTCGATCTAACCTTCGCAACATCACACGAACTTCCCGATCACTTGAAGTTCTCTAACATAATACATTTCCCATTATGTTCGATAATTTTCTAGGGCCTGCACAAGGCTCCATTCTTGCACACGGGCGAGAGAATGTAGGCAACGGACAGGAGGCTCTACACCTACGAGTGTAGTTGCTTGAAATTTTCTAAAACAATAATTTTCTAAAATTATAATAAAACAAATGAAATAAAGTGTACGAATGTATAGGCACATTTTTTTATTTTTATCAAAATCAACCTATACAATGTTAGATGTAGTGCACAAATGAAAAATAATTATCCAATTATATTGTGCCACATGGCATGTTTTGAACCTAATAGTTAGAAAACATTATAATTGACACATTTATTACAAAATTTAAATGTAAAGAAATGAATATAAAATATTTTGAAACTATATGAAACCACGATATTATAATATAAATAACTACCAGTAAAATGATGACACGTGGCATGAAAATTCTGAAATCCCATAAGGTGTTTTTGCATTAAAACAATGAAAAACACTAGCGCCTCAAAGTTGTAAAGATAATGTTTACAATGACAAGAGGTATTGGTATATAGCTAGTGGCCGCTAGGCTATATCATGATTTTTATTCTATCGCTATTTCCAAATTAAGTAATTGTTGTGCACAACTGACCATATGTCATTTCAATCAATAAATAAAGTAGCTTAGTGGTCGTTATGCATTTTATTTGATAAGAACCGATGTGAATTATATGTTGTAATGATTTATCTTATCAAAACTACAAAAACATCACTTACTCTCATGGGTATATATGGATTTCAATTTACAATGATATATCTTGTACGAGATAACTATGTAGTGCGGCAAAGAATCGGGTTACATGTAAAGCTCTCCCAAAGGATACAATTACAATGACAGTTATAATGATAGGAGCCTAGTGGCCGCTAAGCTAGACCATTGTTTGTTATAATATAGCTATTCACAAATTAGAAATTGTTGAGCCTAGCGGCCGCTACGTTATTCCTTTCAACTAGTAATCGAGCTTAGTGGTCACTAAACTGCTTTTTTGATATGAACTGAAAGTCTTGATCACTCTTGATAGAATGTAGTACATGAATTGGCTTCACCAGGTAACTCACAACCGATTTGAAACAATTATAATCATTGAAAATTACAATCAATCTAAATATGTAAAGATAGTGATTACTATGATAAGAGGTAATGAAAGGATCTTGGCGGCCTCTAAGCTATATCATGAGTTGTTAATCAATAGATACTTGGAAATTGAGAAATTGTTAAGCCTAATGGATGTTAGAATTTTTCTTGATACGAATGAATATGGATTATAATTTACAAAGATATATCTTAGGAGAAATAAATAAGTCTTGAATCCTCTCAAAATTAAAACTGTTGAGCCTAGTGGCCACTACATTATTCCTTTCAACAAGTAATGAAGGCTAGTGGTCACTAAGCATTTTCTTTGATAAGAATAGAAAGTATTGATCCCTCTCAATGGAAATCATTACAGGGATTGGCTCCACGTGTAATGCATGGACAATTTTTTAACATTATAATAATTTACATTTACTATAGATCTAAAGTTGTACATATAGCGATTATTATGGCAAGAGGTAATGATATGATCGTAGTGGTCGCTAAGCTAGTCCATGATATTTTATTCAACGGTTATTTTGAAATTAAAAATTATTGAGCGTAGCAAAGATACCCTTTTTATCTGATACTAACAAGCATGGATTATAATTTTTAAATATATATCTTAGGAGAAATAAATAAGACTATATGCCTCTCGACTGACCGTAGTACAATCATTGGGTCTGCATGCCTGCTGAGGCCACTAGAATATTTCTTTGATACGAAAAAAATATGGATTATAATTTACAAAGATATATCTTAGGAGAAATAAATAAGTCTTGAATCCTCTCAATCTTAAAACTCTTGAGCCTATCGGATGCTACGTTATTCCTTTCAACTAGTAATGAAGGTTAGCGGTCGTTAAGCATTTTCTTTGATAATAATAGAAAGTCTTGATCCTCTCGAATGTAAATAATTACAGAATTGGCTCCACCAAGTAACGCATGAAAAATTTGTTAACATTATAATAATTTACAATTACAATCGATCTAAAGCTATATAGATAGTTATTGTTATGATAAGATGTAATGATAGGATTGTAGAATGGCTGTTGCTAAGCTAGTCTACAATTTTTTATTCAAAATCTATTTGTAAATTAAGAAATTGTTGAGCATATTGGTTGATAACATTTTTCTCTGATACAAACAAATATGGATTAAAATTTTCAAAGATATATCTTAGGAAAAATAAATAAGACTAGATGCCTCTCGACGGATCAGTAGTAGTAAAGAATGGGTCCGCTATGTGAAGTTTACCCCAATATGTTACACTTACAATCAATGAAAAGCACTAACCATCCAAAGTTGAACAGATAGTGATTACAATGGAAAATGGTAATGATAGGAGCCCAATGGCTGCTAAGCTAGACCATTGTTTGTTATTATATATCTATTCTCAAATTTAGAAATTGTTGCACTTATCGGTTGTAACATTATTCCTTTGATACAAAGAGAAAGTCTTGATCCCTCTCAATGGAAAGTAGTGCAACAATTGGCTCCACCATGTAATGTGTAACTAATTTGATACAATTATAGTCATTGATAATAACAATCATTGTAAAGTTGTACATCTAGTGATTGCTACAACTATATCTAATGAAAGTATCGTAATGGGCACGTTAAGCTAGACCATGATTTTTTAATCAATAGTTATTTTGAAATTAAAAATTATAGCGGTCACTAGGATTTTTATTTAATACAAACGAATATGGATTAATTTACAAAGATACATTTTTACGTGAAATATATAAGTCTTTATCTATCTTGAAATGTAGTGTTGCAATTTGATCCGACATGCAAAGTCCAAAGAATACGATATAATAACTATCATTGAAAAATAACATCGGTCCAAAGATGAACATATAGTGCTTACAATGACATTCGGTAATAGAAGGATCTTAGTGGTGGCTAAGCTTGACCATTATTTGATATTATATAGCTATTTTCAAATAAATACAATGTTGAGCCTTGCACCCGCTACGTTATTCTTTTCAACTAGTAATGGAGATTAAATATTAATCACCTTTAAGCTAGTCTATTCAATCAGTGTAAATTACCAAAAAGTAATGTTAAAAACTACCCATTCATATGTCGACTTAAATCCTCTCTCTCTAACATCTATGTTTTCAAACGTTCCTTTCATGTTATCTACGCAATGTGGATGGTTGATAGACAACAGATAATCCTTCCAAAATATGTTGCATGTTAATTGTCAAGAAAAAATTTGCATATTTTCTGGTATTAATGATGTTATCCACAAAATACAATTTACGATAACCAGTCGAAGGTTATATATCATCTTCGATTGAATCCTAGCAATAGCTAATGTTTACGTTGATTGCTCACCAATGATAAAAAATTAATGTATTATAGAGATTGGTAATCACAAAGGATAATACTTACATTCATTATCATATAATGGGAAAAACATTACTCCATATGTGAAGTAATTATTAATATATTCTACACCAATTTCAAGTACAATGTCTTCCATTGGTCACAATCCATTCTTGGAAATTTCATTCATCAAGACGTTGAATGCTTTGGAAGAAAAGAGATGAGGAATGGTTTGTTGAAATCCATGGCCTTGACAACTAATACAATGACATGTGGTTTTTTTTTGTTATAGATGATGGACATGAAGAAGTCGGAATTGTTATATCCTCTGTAGTTGTTGATTCGAGTACACTGTGTGTTCAAGTTGAACACATTGACTATGAAAATAATAAGTGTCTTATTTTGGATATGGAGTTGGATGTTTCTTTATTTAGGAAATAGGAGATGAAAGCCTCAGAAGAAAAAACACAATTTTCCTGTTCAATATATGGTTGGGATTTGGGGTTGTTAGTAGATAAATACAAATCGCTATTCAAATGCAGAAGACATTCACAATGGCATGCTTGTAGTACTTAGAAAATTGTATAGAGGTGATACAACCTCTTTTGTTTGTCATTTTTTAATAGAAAAGGTTTTATTTCACCGCCTAAACATTCCAAGTTGTTTACTATGTTGAGGAGAACATATTTGGCTAAATTGGAGCTCGATCCATCCAGATCAATGTTGCATGGCTTGAAAAATATTACTAAATGAGATGCACATCTGAAGAAAAAACAACCACTATATTCACGAAAATAGAACCTTCAACTAAAGAACAGTTTGATTAATTTTTTTCAATGGTGAAGTATTTTCTATTAATGTTTCAGTGTGCCATGTAGCACCTCCAGAGTATTAGTATCATCTTGTAGATGATGAGAACGTTTACCTTCAAGTGCACTCCATGTTGATAAATGTTTTTCCTACACATAAGGACGCAATTCTTCTTCCCTTCTTGGATTCCACGAATAAGGATGTAGAGCTCCAAGATCTAAAATACTTGGAAAGGGATGACATTAAATTTTATATAATTGACGGCTAGAATACAATATGTGCACAAATGATTTTGGGCTCAAATACTTACATGTATTTACATAAGAGGCTATGGTTTCAAAGGGATCACATTCCTTCTACAAAAGAAACTAACGAAGCCATTACTAATATTTACAAACAATAGAATGAAGTGAATAGAAATTGGATAGAAACCAAGTTTATTGATTTTTGTACAAAGATAGATCGGTCTAGAAATCACTTGTATGTCCTCAACGTCCCGAATTGGCATTAAAAAACATAGGAGTGGAAGGTAATGTATTTACTTTTATTGCATTTGTTATTAACTTTTATCTTCCTTATATAAAAATATAAAACATATGATTTTCCTTTGAATGCAAGACTTTGAGAATCAATGCCTTTTTATTTTCAATATGGACACAACTAACAATCTATACTACAAATGAAATTTTCTATTATTTTCGGATCATATATGGACTAAATGGACTACAATATTTGAGTTGCTTAGATATGGTGGCCTTATTTTTTTACCTATTAAATATAATTAGAATAACTTTTAGCCTAACTCATTGTCAAGATTCAAAACCAATTCATTCAGGGTTGCTAGATGAATGGACGATGAAAATCTATCAGTACTAGCATATAAAGTACAATCAAGGGATGTCTGGTTAATTGGCTATGTTTAGGTAGGTGTAATAGAAGAGACATTTGATTCTTATTACCAAAGAATAAAAGGAGACAAAAAAATGAGAGCAAAAGTTATACAATATTTTAAAGACAAACATCCATGATATTGATCTATTGACATCCTGTAGTGAATCCAATGTAATTGAAAAATTTAAATTTCATGAATCACACTACCGCATTGAGTGTCTATGCATACTATTGGGTGAAGAGAGAAAAGGAAAGATAAAATATGATTCCCACATAGGGGAAAAAAACCAAATGAAAAAAGGACCAAGTGGGGGAAGAAGGTCTTCCCGTCGAGGCTCGAGACAATATTAGGAAACTATGTGGTCAATGGAAGACAATATGCCAGAAAGGATGGAGGACACAAAATAATTTACTTGTCGGTGTGCATACCAGTTCTAGCGTTCATCAACTCTAGTAGCTATTCCGATCACCAATCCTTTCAATGCCGAATGTGTTATCGCTTATTTTGTCAATTTGTCTAATGATATTTCTTCTAAAGAAATAATGAAGATAATAATAGTTATTGGAACCAATGAGCTGGAATGTATTGTTATTGTTCTCATACCAATTGAATATTCAAAAATGTTGAGAGAAACAATAAAAATACATGGAAAAGGTTAAAGACAATGAAGAATCAATTATGGATGGATGCTACAGACTCTATGATAACAACGGGTAATTTAAAATTTTGTATCTTATGTACACAATAATTGGAGTTCACAATCATGCATAATAACAATGATGAAAGAGAAGAAATCAATAGATATTGGATGGAAAAATACCACAACAATGATGTTATTTCTAGGATTCTATATTATTAGTGTTATATGGTTGTAGTGTCACACTACGTGCATTAGTTGAATCCAATCAATCTTCTATTTTTATTGTTGAGACACATAGTTAGGAAATGTTTTTGAAACATTAATATTCTCATGTGAATAAATTTTCGACTGAATACAACTCAAACATGTGATTATGTTAAAATTCTACCAACCAAAAAAACTACTTACACATTTCTTATTTACGTAGACAACCAAAGAACAATAGGAATCAATGTACAAACCTCTCAACTTGATGCTACAAAACCAACTCATCATGGTGATTGACCTTTAATCGCTTTATAAATATGTTTAATGAGCTTTGTTTTCAATTTCCATTATTCTCATTTTTTTGACAATACTCTATGCTCACCAACTCTGACCATAGATGAGGAGAAATCAGCCACATCATCCATGAATATGCAAGAAAATCCTGGTATGTTAGTCATGTGCATTTATAAATAAGAACCACTACTAAGCCCCACAAATTTATAAAAAAATTAATGGTTTATGCAGACGACCATCACTCGTAGAAAGCAACAAATGGAGTGCATGGTGGTAGCCAAGACAAATATGTCGACATAACTAGGTATGTTAGCCATGCGTATTTTTAAACATGTCCATTTCAAAGTCCCACAACATTATAGAAAACGATATTGGCTAATTCTATAAGTGGAACCATTTTCAAATAAGGAATTACCAAATAACCTATTAGAAAATTTCATGGTGGCATCCAACGCTACATAGTTTCTAGTTTGGTGGTTTTATGCATAAACCATTAGTATCCACATAATGATACAAACATTAGAATTTATGCTTATTCCAGCCAATGATGACATATCCTTGTGGTCGCTAATCCACATCAATATCTCAAAAGTGCTCTCTGCGCTAATAGGTAGTTCAATGGATATGAATGAACCCTAACGGGTGCTACAATTCATTTAGAATACATAAAACATTTTGATTTTTACTTACCATATTACCATGGAGACCGGTATGCTTTTCAATTATGATTTCATTTGCGATAGCATGAAATCAATTTTGAATTCATTACTGTTGTTTGTAATACATCTTGCATAAAAACCAGCAACTAATAAGGTCTATGCAATCCAAGCCGGAAGCTCAGTGAATAATTGGTAGCTACCTAAAGTGATAATATTGAATTTACCATTTTACCACATAGTTCACTATGTTTTTTCAAATATTCTTTCATTTGCCATAAAAATAGATATATTAATAATGAATAGATTGATGTTTGTTTGAAACAAATATTGCATCAAAGGATCCAGCTATGGGTAAAGAAGATGCAATCCTACACGCAAGGCCCACTAGTAAGTGGTAGTCACAAGCTAAAATGTTGATTTTTTCCATTGGTTAGAATTGATATGAGACCGATTTAAAAATTATTTACTTCCCTGCAATTCACCACAAGAATTACTTGCTTATTTTAGATTTGGAGGGCTTGTTATATGAGAAAAACCAATCACCCTCTAGGGACATCACATTCAAGTTTCGCATGCCAAGACTATCAACATGCAAGGTGGCTTGAAAGAGTTTATAAATTCATTATCAACAAAATTTGAAATGGGATTCTAGTCAGACAAACTCACTTCAGCTGATGTTGAAAAGCTGACAAAGGCCTTCAATAAAAAATATCGACTAACTTGAATCTAGTACTCACTTAGGGAAAATAACAATGCAAAATAGTCGATGGAATTACAATAATGTTCCCTACAATTCTAAAGACATAATGTGTATTAAATTATGTGCAAAGGGAAACCCTTCATTAAATTTTATGGTTAGGATGACAACCAAAAGAGAAAATCTCTTAAAAGATAGGTGGTTGATGACCAATTTATACAAATACTTATCACTAATAATGTCAAAGGGATTGAATGTGGTAGAGGGAATCAAATATTTAGAGCAAGTAAATGCTAAATAAAAAGTTAGCATTTCAAAATGTTATTGTGATGGCACAAGTTAACATTGTAAATAAAATACATTCATATGTTTAGTGATGGTTACGTGTAACTATTTAAATTACAATTGTGCGATTATAAGTTTGGAGAATTTAAGTTTTCCCGATTATAAGTTCGAGTATGAGTGTATAAGTTGCAAATGCAAATTAACAGAAAATATTTAATGTAACAAATCTTTGAGTAATTTTTATTAATGAAATATGTATTCCTAAATTAATTGAGCATTCTTAAATACTAGTTTTTTCTTTGATATTAGAAAATGTATACCACTTTCCAATACAATGAAATAAATATAATACGGTATGTAATGACTCGTCACACTGAAACATTACATTCTATTCAAATAAATTCTTTACAAAAAAATATTCCTAGTATAACAATAAGAAATGAGGAACACCCTTATATTTTACCTTTGTCACCACCTACAACCATTTGATTTTTGATATAACAATATCAAAAGGGACTTATTATTTATTTTTTAATTGATTCACCTCCCTAAACCATTTGATTTTTTTCATTTGTAGATACGAACACATGCAACATGAATCTAAACATATTTGATATAAATGGTGTTTTGACACACACCCTCCACAAGGCATCTTCAGCATTTAAACAGTTAAATTTTTTTGGCGACATCAAGCTCAAAAAAAATTATTTTCTTAGACCTAATGTGAAAAAGTTCTTACAACGGTGCAAAAGACATTTCAACATAGCTATATGGAAATCAACGAGAAAGTCAAATGTTGATGACATGATGCCTTCATTCCTTCAAAACATCAGCTTTGAGGTTGCAAGTTTCGAGTTCATATTTAGACAGGAAGATTGCGTCGAGACCAAATGCTCCGATTATGAAGGTTTTGGGAATCCCAAATTATATCTCAAGAATCATAACTCCGTTTGGTCATGGTTTAATGCATCATACAATTGTAAAAATGCAGTGCTTGTAGATGACTCTTTACGAAAAACAAATTCAATGATGTTGTGAACTACATAATTCTTGAAACATTTAACATAGATTCTAAATCAAAAGACACATACTTATATTTTTGTGGCCTTTTTTGCAAACTATTGAAGAATGTCGAAGATTTTCGGGATTATATTAGATCACAAAAAAATTATAGGAGATTTTTTATTGATCTTTACTATGTTTTGGATTGTTGATTTGAAAGCCCATATTCGAGAATAGTGTTACATTATAAATTTAAATTATTCATCAAATGTTTTACTATAATTCGACCTACCTTTTGAAAAGGAATTTCAATTTATTTCATAGCTATATTTACATACTAAAATATATATGGGATAGTTTTACAATTAATTTTAAATAAGTTCATATCCATATTTGAATATGAAAATTTTTATGTCATGTCTCTTACAGTTGATTTTCTATCTAAATTTAAATATGAAAATAAATCTAGTATGGTTTTACAATTAATTACATTCTCCTACACTAGATCGTCGCCCTCTGCTAATTTCTTCATAACATCTTCAAAAATTCTCTAGTTGCGCTGAGGTTCAATCACACCATAATAAATGAAATAAATATGAGATCTGAATTTAAATATGAAAATATATCTGGAATGGTTTTACAGTTAATTACATTCTCCTAAATTGAATCGTCACCCTCTTTAAGATCTTCATTGATTCTCTGGTTGCCCCAAGGTTCAATCGAACCATAGTAATTGAAACTGGAAGTGTCTCACATCTCATGAATGACATTAGCCTAGCATTGTTGTTTGGCTCATGTTGTTTGAAATATTCAAATTTACATAGTTTAATCTTAAAAACATCTTAAAACATATAAGAGCATTATTCCACAACAATCATTAAGCCTAGCAACCACTAGCCTTTATAAAACATAAGTTGTATCTGTTATACAAGATAGCAACCACCGAACATCATTTCTCATATCAATGTTGGATTCCCTGAAATCATTAAACATTTTTTCATAGATTCATAAATTTAAATCGTGACCAGATATATTGGACTTCGGAAGGAGAATTAATGGATTCCAATATTTTGATTTTCGGATTCCAATATATGTGATTTTGGAGTACAGTTAATTCCAATATAGGTGATTTTGGATTCCAATATATGTGATTCTGGATTCCAATATATGCAATTTTGGAATCCAATATGTGCAATTTTGGAGTGTAGATAATTTCAATATTTGACATTTTGGAATCCAAAAATAGCAATATTGGATTCCAATATTGGCTACATTTTTAACCGCTCAGATTGGATTAAGTCCTAATTTAGTGAAATAAGCGTTATATATTATAAAGGAAGAATATCGAGTTTATATATATATATATATATATATGAAGAATTTTGAGTTTATCATGCGGCCACATGGCACAATCCATTGCTACTAGGCTATGGGTAAAATAAATACCTTATATAAGTTCAATCATCTCTCAACTACGACTAAATGTACTTCAAATTTCTTTTTCCCACACTTCAACATGTGAGTGATTGCACTTAGATGAGCGATTCAACACTCGAACTTAGAAGTTTGAGTTGAGAGTCACACTTAGAAGTACGATTAGTCACACTTGTAAGTGCGATCACTCACATTTTGACATGTCAATCTAGTAAATATATTCATGAGTGTGTGTACAAGAAAAAATTAAGTCCATGTTGGAATAAAACCACAACATTTTAAAGCCATATAGTATGTGTTTTATGGATAAAATGATACACACATTAGTTGGATCTAAGAGTCTAATACAATGGTTTATATGGTTGAATAGGAGCACTAATTACTTGCACAATATCTAATGTAGCGGATTTGGCATATGAGTATGGGGAATATGTATAGTAGTTTTTGGCTTAGGATGATAAAAATGTGGTACTAAAATGTACGACCTTAACTTGAATATCATTAGGTGATGAAGATAATGGCCCATCACAATCAAGCATGGTAGAAGAAACTGAAATTTCCTTATGTAAATGTGTGGCTTGATGTGGGAGAATGAAGAGTTATTATTAATCCATAACGTAGAGACAAAGCTCGTGAATGAAACACATGTATTGTAAAGTAATTACTTTTTAAGAGGAAGTATGAGAGCATGACAAAATATGTATTACATTTTCATATCAATGGTGTTTGCTAAATATTTTTATGAGAAAAATATTGGAAAACATAATTGTTAAGGGGACCAAAGTACCTTCTCTTAATAGGGAGGTTCCCTTATTGAAATCCAAATTAAATAATTACACAAATATACACACTATTTACAATGTTTTATTCTAAAGTTGCTGAATTTTTGGATTCCATTTGTCGGGTTTTCGTGGAAGAAAAAGAGGAAGAGAATGGGAAAAAGAGAAGGAAAAATTCAAGAACGAGGATGTGATAAAACTTTTAGAAGAGTAAAATTACATATTTCTAATTACTTATGAATATCATGATATTAAACATAACATTGAATTGAATGAAAACACATATAACAAATCATATCAAGATTAATACGATCATTACATACACTGACACATAATTCGTAATATTCTTAGGAAAGCATGAACTCAAAGTTTCATTAATATCTTCACCAAAAATGTACAACCGATAGAGAACAAAAGAAGGGGGAAACATGAAATAGGAAATTCTCTATAAGATCATAATTTTCAGAAGTTCTAATCTATAGAATAAACAATCTAACCCACTACAATGAAAAATACCTCCCTATTTATTCTTTTAAGCTTATAACTAACTTGTAACCGTTTGCCAGAAAAAGATGATTAACTACTAATTTATTACTTAAGTCATAACTTAAGTGACTCTATATTCAAGTCACTTAAGTTTTACAAAAAGTGTTTTTTTCCCAAAAACAAACATAGAAATGTCATTTTAAATAACAAAAATGGCAATGAAGAACATTAAGGAGAAAGAACCAACTTTTGAAGAAACTCCTGAAGTAATCCACTTGGGCATCTTGATATTCAACACATGTAACCAAAAGCGTATGATGGAATCCTCTACATCATTCTCACGTAGAACGATAGTATTGTCTAGAACATCGATGATTGATCTAGGAATCAGTTGCGTTCAAGATCATCTTAACTCGTTCAAATAGGTTCAGGAGTTCTTTTGTTGCATCTGAAATTATATTAAAGATTTTAGCAATCTCATAAACTGATCCTTAAGCTCATCAACTATTTTCAATTGGGAATATTTTGATCAAGCAGCTGACAATGTATATCGTGAAAATCAATGCAGATCTCTGATTTCAACACGTCATTTCTCTGAAAATGAGGGGAAGATATTCAAACACTTTTTTTTAAGTGTCTTCATTCTCCACTCAACGGAATCAATAGTCTACACATATTTTCTTAATATATCATCCTCAACACACATACAAAATCCCTTTGATAGGAGCACATTCCTGTTTAAATTGGCCATGGACCGAACATCAGGAATCAGCTTTTCCCAATGAGAGATTTCTACATTGATTACTTTCAAAGTTCCATCGATTTTTAGAGTGACATTATCAATGTATTCATATGCTTTATTAATTCCATGGATGTATTTGCAACCATCCATAAGAATTCTTTCATGATTCTGCGATTCTTCCTTGCTTGTTAAATTGATGAACTTATTCAATGGCCTTTTGTAGAACTTATTGATTGGAGAGACTTTCTATGTTGAATAAGTTTGAGAAGTGTTAGGATCTAAGAATGTTTGAATATATGATGAGAGAAATCGTATATGCTCTTCCAACTACTTTCGAGTTTGTTTCCTTTTTCTACCAGTTGATTCTCTGAGATTGTGTACATCTTCTTTATGAGTAGACTCTCCCAATGGAATTCGTTTTAGATTATAGTCAGCTATTTTCATCTATGACTTGTCTTTTTCAACTAGTGGTTGAGAAATTTCCATGAACTCAGCCCCTGACGCATCAGAAACAAGCCTTAAGGTGGTTTTGGCTTTCTTTGTGGTTTTGCTCAATTACAAGAGATCTGCATCATAATTTGGAGTGACAGCCTTAACATTTGTTTATTTCTTCTCTTCAATCAAGGGTGGCACCCGGGAGAAAGAAGGATGAAGGGAAATCATATCTCATAAATACTATCATCACTTTTGAAATTGATCACTCAAGGTATTGTAGGAGTAGGGAAATCGTATCTCATAAATACTATCATATCATTATTCTCTTGCACACAATGTACATAAGTCACATCTTTTATTTCTTGTACCTACATATGTCACATACCAATCAAGGAAATAAAACCACTAAAAGGCCAATCCTTATCAACTTTTAAGGATTCCCTAAATCATGTCTAGTGTGTTTTGATTGATGAAAAAATAACAAATTCAGATTGCTTGTCGACATTAATTGTCCATGCTATAATATGGTTTATTAAATCTCCCTCTTCTTTATCGATTATCTCCACTCCAATACAACATAAACTATCGACATTTCCGCTTATACCGTATACACATGTAATTGCTAATAATAATAATAATAATGTCAAATACATTCCAAATTAGATTTTAAGGTGTTAAATCTGATGATCTTCGTAAGCGTCAATAACATATTAATATTCTATTGCCTTGTTTATTGATTTATGTAAAATGTGGTAGCATGAAAACCTCAAGGAACATTGATGTTCTTTCACCAATTTTCACGTTTTCCACCTTCAGTATCCTTCTATAGCCTAATACCACGAAATGTTTCCAACTAACAACATAAAAATAGGTTATGGGAGTTTTTTCATTATTATTAAGGAAAGTGTCAAGTTACTCGCAGTGGAAGGGTTGAAAATTTCCTCGTAGATCGAAATTGAGTGTGCCCCCATACCACGTCACCTAATAACCAATTTAATGCGTTCATCTCTTACCCATGGACCAGTTATATGTAATTAAATTTGTGTAAGTGTCGGGTGATTTTACTAATCAACACCAGGTCCAAAGGATACACAACCATTCACGACATACCATTGCATTTTAATAACTATTTAGATGTGAGAATGGAAATACAAACATCATGCATCCATCTAGTCATGCCATCACCCATGGGGTGTAGCTTCATAAAATATTTTTATTTCTCTTCTCATCTCCTCCATCCATGACTCTCCAATTTGTAATTTTAAACATAATCTCTCATCTCTAAAATATTGCAATGAATGGACCCACTATAGTATTATTGTTGATGTTGACCTATATGCCAAAAATCCTTTCAAGATGATAAAAATATAATTTCATTTCTTTGGGTATTATTATTCAATTAGGAAAATCATGACTTATGATGTCCTAATATTACTCAATAAAGGATTTCATGCCAAGAAAACATTTTCTGCTCCAATATACCATAGTGGAAAAGGTAAGTATAATTATTCATCAGAATTAGGAATCGCACTAATTAGTGCACTAGAGATGATGATAGGGGTAGCCTTGAAGAGTCGTGATGAAGAAGGGGATTGAGGGAGGATAATTTTGGGTTAGTAATTATATTAGATGGAACAAAAGTGGTCATTTTTCTTTCGAAAAATCACATATTGATTGTATTTCACTTTTCCTTACCATTGCCACATTGTCTATTTAATGTAATGTTTGTTGAACATTAAATTTTTCTTAATAGCCAACTTGGAAAGACCTAATGTTTATTGGATTTACAACTTTTAGGGATTAATATAATCACATTAATATGTGTTTTAATAATGTAAGCATGAAAGAAAAAGAAACAAATTGTAAATATAAGTGAAAACATGGTATATACTTCACATAAGAGCACCGGCTCAAGGGCTTGAACATCCAAACCTCCAACAAAAATGTTGGTTGGTTTTATTTTTGCCATATTGTCTCTTAACAAACATGATGAGATGGAGGGCATGGCAAGAAAGGACTGCGTGTCTAAAGCTTAATTATATGAAAGATTTATTTATACAAGCAGGGTGAAGGAGACTTTGCAAAGCGTCCCAAGGTAAGGGAGAATGTGGATTTCATGGTAAATGACCTGAGGTTTTCCCCCTTATGCATGGGTTATCACGATCCCTCGATGGCCTATAATTAGCTTGATTCACAATTAAGTTAGAAATTTTAAGACTGTGTTTCCTCCTCTACTAGGCTTGTTCATTGTGCAAACATTATGCTTTCGGTCAGAAAACAAAAGAAATTGTAAACACAAGTGAAAACATGGTATATAATCCAAATAGGAGAATAAACTCAAGTTCCTAGAGATCTAAAACTCCGATGACAACGTTGGTTGGTTTTATTACAATTATGTTGTATCTTAATGGAAAGGATATTATAGATGAAGAGGATGATATGGAGGGCATAACAAGAAAGGACAAGAGTTTTTCGAACTCAAACATATGAAAACTTCTTTTCTTAAGGATATGGTGAAGGAGACTCTACAAATCCTTTGATGTCGGGAGAATGTGGATGTCATGGTCAAAAACATGAGGTTTTACCCCTTATGAATGGGGTCATTAAAATCCCTTGGTGGCCTACAAAGAGCTCTGGTTTGGAATCAGGCTATACATTTCAAGAATGTGTTACCTCCTGAACTAGGATAGTTCATTGTGTGAACAATTATGCTTTCTTGTTGGAATGTTGGCAAGCTCCTTTGTAGGATCCATTAGATTTCTGTAAGGTCCTCCAAATATTGGGATGATAGGGGTAGTGTTGAAGAAGCTCAATTTGAAGGATTAAAGGTAAAACCGTGGATGGAGGAAGATTTTTCATGAAGAAGGGGATTAAGGGAGAGAATTTTTGGGTTGGGGATTCTACTTGAAGGAACATAGGTGGTCCTATTTTTCTTCTAACAAGTCACATATGGACTGAATGTCACTTTTTCTTACCATTGCCACATCATCTATAGAATATAATCTCTACCAACTTTAAAATCCCTACATTTTATTAGATTTGAATTTTTTAAGGTTTATTGCATGGGTCATCATGGTCCCTTGGTGGATTGTAAATAACTCACATTTGGAATTAGGTTATACATTTCAAGACTATGTTTCCGCCTATAATAAGCTTGTGTATTGTGTGAACAATTATGGTTTCTGGTCATAATGTTAGTAAGATCCTTCATAGAATCCCATGGATTTGTGCAAGTTCCTCCAACTATATTATGGGATTGTATCTCCGATTCATGTTATTTTTTTACGTGATTATACCCAACCCTTTTTAGAGCCTTGCCACAATCATCCCAGATAGTAAAAATGGGTCTTTAGAATAATACGTAGGAAACCATTAGAGCTTAATGAAAGGTAGATTTTTTAGATGTTTCGTGGTGTTGGGGTGGAAATACCTTAGGTGAAAATATTTTTCCCAAACCTTCCACTCACTACAGAAAAATAGAAATAAACCCAAAATTCACAAATTCTTTATTGTACTAACAAACCATAGATTGTAAAAGAATACCGATGCGAGAAAGTTAAAAACCGACCAACAAAGTTATAATATCTAAACTATAGTATTCCTTATTTATAACCTTCGATAAGCTAGAGGATCGAAGAAAGACTAAAGAGTGCAAAAAAATATTTTTCCTATTTTGTCATTGCATCTAACATTAATTACGCTAATATGCATTTCCAAATGGGATTTTTAGTGGTTGTTCCTAACATGGATTGAGGAAAGAAAAGATCAAGGTTTTGTGATGGTGATCATTGACATATAAATTCATTAGTATTTTTTATGATGGGAAACCCTAATCGCTACATTATTTTCTACAGAGAAACTATAGAAACTCAAATTTGGTAATTCTACTCTTTGAAACTGCTAGTCTTAAAATTTCTCTCTTGCTCAAACAGTGAACTTTACCCACTCTCATCTGGTACATCTCTAGGTCTCTTGTCTATATTTCTTGATCATAAACACTCATATGTCTATAGTCTTTGAGAATTGAATGCATGGAATCCATTTAGAAACCCCACTTGTCAGCTTCCAAACTTCACACTCCTTATTTTTAGACCTCTAGGATCTAAAACATAGAACATGGTAAGAATGTCAATACGTTCCTGATCCTAGTCTATGGTTTTGACCTTGCTGAATTTAGTTTCAAAATTTCAGTTTCACATTATTCTTTGGTTCATTTACTCCTCCTCAGCTAGATTTTACATCTTAAATCACCTTCGAAGCATATGTAAACAAGTGAAACTCACCTCATTTAGTACTTAGCACTCTTATGGAATCCTATTGCAAAATATAGCACAAAAGGCACCCAAATCTCCCTACACTCTACAAATACCTCTGCACATTCATTAGAGAAGAACTATCTACAAGGCTAAATCTTCCCACCAGGTCTAGGGGAATTTTTCCACATTTGCAAGCACTCAAAGGCACTCACTCAAGTAGATTGGAAAGAGAAACTCAATTCAAGCTTTGTCAAAGGAAGGATGTCAAATTTGATTACACTACAACTAGATATCACATGATAGGTAGATAATGACGTGTGGTTTGAGGCCTCTTTAGAGTAATGCCAATTTTAGTGGTGTGCGGGGGTTCCCAAAACTTGACTAATGTTTGCAATAATTATTATCCATGGTTGAGTTTTGAAATATTTGACAGATCATTTTGAGGCCCCTATAGTGTGATCGAAAGTGACCGACAAAGAGTGATGAAGATATTTAGGTTAAGTGCCAAACCCATAAATTTTTTGATCCCAATTCTCGGTAGGATCAAAACCATAAAATTAGGTCAATACCGTACAATTTTTTATGTCCCAATTGTATGGTCCCACCCAAGAGCATCTTCAGGTCACAGTTCCAATTATGAAGCACTTTCAAGTCCAAATCTCTCTATTACACCATATAGATTAGTCTAAAATCATCTACAATCAATTAAATGAACTCAATCCCATAATTTTGTGATTTTTATTGTATCCTACATTTTTTACAATTATTAATTCCTTGATCTGATATTAAATGATAAATGTTGGAATTTAATTAATTATAATAACCCCTATAGCTTCTATTTCATTCATTTTTATCTAGGTATAAATCTTAATCAAATCTAAAAAGGGTGAAAACATTTGGTGAATCCGAATCTCAAATCGAGCATCAGTGTCTCAAACTTCTAATGCTCCTAGGGTTTCTATTCTATTTTATTATTTTTGGATATTGTGTTTTATCATGCCAAATCTCAAGGATCATTATCAATATCTATGTAGCTTTCCCACATCTTCTGATTCTCATACCACCCCTACTCACTCTTGTGCCCAATTCCATGATGATATATTTTCTAATACTATTTTGACTATCAATGTTGATCATGCATAAGGTGATGGCTCCAATACTCACTTTGAAAATCATAACCAAGACATTATTGACAATGATGCTTAAAAATTTTCATAGTTTTTACAAGAAAATCCCTCTAACATTGATATCCTGATATACGTTACACAAGATCAACTTAAGAATGCTCCATCATCTAACTTAGAGACATATACTATTCCTACATCTACAATGTACACACTCTCAAGGGAGCCTAACATCCTAATTCACAATGTCTCTATGCTTATTCATATAGCCATTATTTCTACTATACGTATTGTATATAATGCTTCACACAATTCTTCATCTAGAACATAAGATCATGGAACCCTTGTTCACACATTACTAGTTAAAATTTTACAATTGAAATAATATGTATCCAATTCTCCTCATGTTTTGGAATCTTATCAATTACTACATAATCCATTGGCTCCTGAAGTGGCCTCTTATCCTTTTCCTCTAAATTTTGTCACACATAACTTCCTATATATGATGGAAAAGGTTACCCATCGCGAACATCTTAAGTCATTTCATGTGGCTTGCATAAATTATGTCATCTTTCTTACTAATTTATTCCCTACGAGCACTATGGACATTGCTTTGCAATGGTTTTGTGATTTCCCCACTCATTTTATGCATTCTTTCACTAAAATGGAAAATCATTTTTTGCACAATTTAATATCAACATCGGGGATAAGGTTTCTTATTCAAAAATGTCTAAACTATGTCAAGCCTATGATAAACATATCAATGATTATGTCTTCCATCGTCGTACTATACTCACCAAGATGAATAATACCTTGGATTATAATGACTTGTAAGACCTTTTTAAACAAAGTTTTAAGAATCACCATTTTTGACAAATTCAAATATTTTGACCATCTATGTTATACACTAAAAGAGCATGAAGCTAAGTTATTATATATGAAAATCTCGAGTATGTTATTAGCACTCCTAATACACATATTATGAAATTTCAAAGCAAATAAACATTTAAGAGAAATACTAATGATAATAAGGATTCTTCTAAATACATTTTTAATGTTATTAATCAACCTATTAAGATACAGTTATAACCAACATGACAATAATTTACATGTTTATCATTGTCTGCTTGATACAGAGCATCCATGTAAAAGTAGGAAAGATGAAATGCAAGGTGTTCTAGCATCAATAGGTGGTTGTTTAAACATGTTCACATTCATTAGGTGGCATATAAAAATCTTGAATATGTAATTCTCTTGAGGAAGTCAAATTTAGGGGTAGTGTGCATAAGAGTAAAGTAAGTATATTTGATGTTGCATGCCAAATATGGCATCTAAACAAGTCAAAGATATTTGATTGAGTGTGGAGCAAGTTGTGGGAGGTTAGGAACTACTTTATACTTGTTTAGGAGTGTTGGTTTCCAATCAGGTCCAAGTTAATACTCTATTCCATGTTTATAGGAAGTTGTTGTATGAAAAAGTCTAGTAGCATTCTTCATATAGGAAGGATTTTCACATGTTTAGATAAGATATGTGAAGGATCAAGATATAAGAGGGATAAATAATTAATAATGAAGACAATTATGTGAATTTACAGGTAAATAGAATTTGTTTTTGTATGATGTGTACTTGCAAATTGTAAATTGTGTATAATGTCCCTATTCTGGCCAAGACCTCAAAGGCTGACAATCATGCTAGAGTGCATGCCTTCAAGACTATGATGATATGAGGAGTTAGAGGAAGGTAATATACGTAACCACAAATTTTTTTAGGCTTTAAAAATTGTTAAATTGTCTTATAGATTAAATTATTAGCTCTCGGCCCTAAACTAGGGCTTTGCATAAATTTTATTCTAACCGGTCAAACCATATGAAATTTTGAGGACACCTCTATCTAGTAACTTGGTAGAAGCATGAAAATTTTCAACCTCAAATTCGCATGTGTGAAGGAAATATACCTTGATTTGCATATCAAACTGTAACAGTGTACATGGAAGAGAGAGAATGAGGTGCATGGAATGGACAATGAAGGAGTTAAGCTACCAAATTTGGTAGAAAGAATCTTATTGACGTTTCGAGGTTGATCCATTTTCATTTAGGTGAGTTCATGGCTAGAGGTGTCTTATTCCATAGCCTAGGACCATGATAGACCTAATTTTCCTAGGAAATTACAAAGGAAGTACAATGTGGTACAAATCAAAAGTACCTAGAATTTAGGCATGAGTGAGAGCTTGATAAAGGGTCTCAAAATCATTAATTAGGTTGTGGGGTTGTTTCAAGAAAAAGTGAGATACAATAGGGTTTGCTTGGTGAGAGGGCTAGAAGGCTATTAGGCCTTAACAAGAGAACTAACATGCATTGGAAAAATAAGGTTGTATGAAGGGTCAAAACACTTGGTAAAGAGTTGGAGTAAGTGTTCTAAGGGCATTTAGAGTGGTCCCAGAGCCTAGATATTATTTGGTGTACTTAGACCTTGAAAGCCTACTTAGGAGCATTGATTTAATCTCAAGAACAATACTTGTATGGTGTTAATGAATGATTCAGGATGGGGAATGGCACTATCTAGATAGAGTGCAGGCAGGTGATGTGGATAAAATGGAGGTTCAAGTGGCTAAGGGAGGTGTGATCAACAACAACAACAACAGTTATATTTACTTCATGTTTTTTTCATATGAACATTAGTACTAACATGAGTGTATACTTGGAATGAGAAATATATTTCAAGTTGGTTTGATCATATGATATGGGGTATAGGATAATGGAACCTCTAAAGGAGATCCTTAGTGCAAGGGAGGTATGAAAAATTTCAAGCAAGCTTAGAACTTTTCTTTCAAGAGGACAAGCATCTAGGAGGTAAGTGTTAAATTTCAAGAAGTATATAGAGTATTTCAATATAACCCCTACACCAACACTCCTAATATTTTCTTAAAATCACTACTTGAGTACAATATTGGGTCTCTCCCTCCACCATCTAAGGTTTATGCGAACAAGCCTAAAATTAATATTTTTGATACCAAAGCCTATGCGACTATTATCAATATATTTTTCATTATAAAGACATATGCATAAATATTTTTCATGTTATTCAGGATCTTATTGAATCGAATGTCATTGAATTGTTGGAAATTTTAGGCATTGAAAGGGGGTGAATCGGTTCTTGTTCAAAATTGACAAACAATTCAATTTCCTTAACTTTGTTATAATTAAACCACGAGATCATTCATAAGAAATAAAGAAGAGAACACATACATATAGAAAGGATTTGATGTGGGAAACCCTTCAAGGGAGAAAAACCCATTGAAATAAAAGAACTAGCTTGGAAAAAAATTGTTGTAAATGTTACAATGATTTCACTATTGAGCATCCACTCAACATGGAGCTACAACTCCAAAATTTAGTGAAGATGTTACTTGACCTTCTGCAAGCTACTACTTTCTTGGAAGATACAACTCCCAAAACTTCAACCAAGCTTCAACTTGATCTTCTATAAGCTAAAACTTACAAGGAAGATTCAACTCTCTGATTGCTAAGCCACCACTTAGTCTTTTGTAATGTTTTGATCACTCTGAATTGGTTATCTCACACAACAGATTGTGACCACTAAATCAACTCATTATTCTTCTCTTTTCACCCTCAAAATCTTGATTCCTCTACTATAAATCTTTTTCATACAAGGATACTTTTACACTATCATTCTCTTCATGATACTCTCTTTGAACCACCCTCTCAATCACTCACACTCTCATCATTTTATGTTGTTGTAACAAGGTTCTTACATACACCTTCAACAAGCTAGTTTTCATACATTATTATCTCATAGTTTCAACAAAAAGTCTCAATGCACAATTATATAAGTATGTGATCAAGAAAAACCTCCAAAAATGACTCTTGCACTTAACCTTACAAGAGACACTTCAAACTCGAGATCATCAATTCGAATAAGGAGAAATATCTGTTGGTGCTTGATTTGATCGTGCCCTAGTTTACCCTCGAAATTCTTCAATCTGCGGGCTCACATTGTATTTTCTATTTCCCCGAATGGATGCGTGAAAGTTTTTCTTCATTTCTATGTTGATGAAGATCCTTCTCCATGGTCGTGGATCACATTTTGGCCTTGTATCATTTCCAAATTCTTTGTCCTTAAAGAAAAATTCAATTTTGGGCGCAAATAGTGATTTCCCTGAATTTTAAGATTTGACAGGTGTGTTTTCCTGTCAAATTATATCTCAGCATCTTCAACGACATGGTCTCTTTTGATTGGATGAGGCACATCGGGTCTAGTTTATAACTTGTAAATTTTTGCTATGTTTGAAAAAGATCAATTTGGCCCCGCGGCTCCATTGAGTTACGATTGGTTTCAAATCTATAAAGGCAAAGTAAATTTCTCTTTTACCCTAAAGGCATATAAATGTTCATTTTTAATTGGTTACAACCCGTGAGTCTTTTTGTTGAAATTTTCCACTTTGGTCACTTTTTTAAAAATACCAAATCGGCCCCATGGCCCCGATAGTCTCTGATTGGCTATTCAACAAATATGAAGCGGTAGGGAAAAAGTATTACTTTGACCCCGAAGAAGGACACGTGGCAATTTTTCATGTTACAAGCGGAAGGTGGGTCGGCAGAAAATTTTGAAGTTTTTTGCCTCTTTGTATGAGGGAGCAAAGTTATGAAGTAACCCACAACTCTGTTGGGGCCCACATCAAAAGTTAGAAGTGAGAAGGAAGGTCGGTGGGGCATTTTAAAACTTTAAGGCCCGCTTCAACTCAAATCTTGTCCATGTGGAGGGTTGGTGCTCATTTGAAATTTTCCTCTGGGTCCTACCTTAGCAGTTGCGCCAAGGAGACACATGGAGGTTTCCGTTGGCTCCTCTATATACTTAAAATTTTCAAGCAACTTTCTAAGGCCTGGGACACATGGAGGGCCCGCGCCTATTTGAGGACCTGCCCCTATACTTTACTTTTGAAAGAGCACCCAAGCACATGGTGCCTTCTGCTAGTCCTTAAATGTTTTCAAAAAAATTGTTGGGCTAGGACACGTGGTGAGTCTGCGCTTGTTTAGGGTGTCCACTTTTGGGCACCATATCGAAGTGTGCCAAAGAGACATGTGGAGGCTTCTGTTGGCTCCTTTTTATAATGAGACTTTTTCAAAGGCCAAAAGGAAATTTTCTTGGGCCCAGGGCACGTGGAGAGCCCGTGCTTATTTGAGGTCCCACTTCTAAACTTCATCTTTGAAGTTGCACTAAGGAAACACGTGGAGGCTTCCGTTGGCTCCTCTTTGTGCTTGACTGACTCACACTCACAACGTAGGTAATGTGGGATAATCTGTGCATGGAAACTCATTTCTGAGAGGCATGAATGTAGGCATCCATGCGAGGGAACTCATTTCTCAAGGTGTTTCCTCGAGGAGAAAAGGATTGCTTGTCAAATCCAACTATACAGAGCCACCTGAAAATTATTAAAAAGAGGATTTCTCACATGAAAAATAAAATAATGATTAGAAGGATCACAAAAGCTATGACATGGCATCCCAGTCATGGTTGAGGGTCTAAGAAATGTGATCAGTTCATGATTTTTCCATCTGGCAGCTTCGGGTGTGAATTTTTAAACATCACTTTCCGAGACAAATTGATAACAAGAAAAGGATTCCTCGAATATCCTTCTTTTAGGGGGAAATTTGGGATGAGTGAGCAAGTTAATTATATAAAGGAAATGAGAATACTCTTGCAAATGGTCAGGGGTTTAATTCTTATGAGAAAATTTTAGAAATCCCATCTTCCTGAGAGACCATATGAGAAACCTGTTAATCTCTTGTGTTTTAGATTTGATCGTGTCAAGATGGTTGTGAGTGTACAACCATTGACAAGCTCTGATATTATTCAATAAACTCTCCCTGCTGATAAATCTAATAGATCTCGAATTAATCTATGTTGATCTTGGGAAAAATTGTGTCTTCTTTTATTTCAAAATATATTCAAATGGTTTTGATGTTTCTATTGCAATCTTATGTTAAAATCCCTCCAAATCACATAGGATCTCATCCCTGTGATAGTTTAGTGGCATTTTCAATTTCATTACAAGAAGAGCCTTCATCTCTGTAATGAAATAAACAATTTAAAATCACTTTACTGTCATTTTGTTGATAAATATTATTTGTAAGCCTTTGAGTGTATCTTAGGCATGAGGAACCAGGGGTCTTTAATGTTTAATTAAGTCTTTAGCTTGAGCCTTCATGTTGAATTCTCAAAGATTGTGTGAAACCGTGTAGATCTGGGGCTCCATTGATGCACACCTTCTAGTTGAAGGAATATTTTGGCTATTCTGAAGCATTATGTCTGTTAGTTTTCCAATTGTTGTAAAGGTTCTCAAAGATCTAGTGAAATCAACTTCATCTTGCTTAATCCCCACCAAAATTTTCA
Source organism: Taxus wallichiana var. yunnanensis (assembly GCA_018340775.1). Lineage (NCBI taxonomy): Eukaryota > Viridiplantae > Streptophyta > Pinopsida > Cupressales > Taxaceae > Taxus > Taxus wallichiana. The sequence goes on from CM031242.1 coordinate 1,007,187,254, forward strand.
AATAACCATCAATCCTACCCGAAGTACCCCTGTTTGTGCTATGTATCCACAAATGAGAAAATTCTACTGCCAAAATATATAGAAGCAAGCAAGTTTAAGTGTCTTTAGTAACCCAAACCTTGCTCAGAAAATATCCCCATTCTTTAGAAGTGACAACTCGTGAGAGTTAAATTGTGGTGTATTGATCATATTTTCTCAAGGTTCCCCTGTAAATTGTGCAAAGAAGGATCTCTTCGTGTCCTTCACCAACAGAGGTTACAAAATGATTCCTCTCACCCTGGTTGAAAGGCATGGCCTAAAGCAGTGAGGATAGATCAAATCCTTTTATATGGTGATATCCATTTCTCAAGCACCTGAGTGATAAAGAACTAACTAAATCCATTCCCCGAATAAAAAATGACTTATGATTCATCTATCTCTGAGTGTCTTGTTAAATCTATGATGTTGCTCACTTCCAAGGGAGAATCAATTTGGATACCAACACCATTATGGCGCCGCTGCTAGGGATCTTCAAAGGCATTCTTACATTTGGCCCTCGTAATGTTTCTTACATGATCTACATGCAAATGTGTTGTTTAAACGTCATCATGTGTTGAGATTTGTAAGAATTGTGTGAAATTACAAGTTTTGTGTGTAATATTTCCAGTTTCTAGTGGTCACTACACTAAATTTATATCATCGATGATAAATACTTTAGGTAAAGGAACGCCGATCCGATAAGCTTTGCAAGAATTAGGTGTTGATAGATATTTAAAAAGTCATTTATAATGCATTTTCACAACTAAGGTGAAAATCCTTAGTGGTGACTCCGTGTTATTTTAAATTTTGATAAATACCAAAGTGCTTTAACTCCGTATTAAGTGAAATTTGTCACTAATCTTTGCAAAGTTGGAAGGAAGAAGATATTTCTTCGATAAAGACCCTACTGATAGTTTTTTTCCAGAATCTGGAAAGACAAATTCAGAAGGAAAAAGAGTCTAGAAAATATTTTGAGATCAGGAATTAAAAAAAAAGTTATCCATTGTGGAAAGTGAACAACCTACAGTTGAGGATTACCATTCTTCTTCAAGTGATTCTCAATCGGGTAATCTTTATATAGTATTGAATTCTCCAACCGGGAGAGGGCCTTCATTTTGTCGATAAGTGTGCTTCTCTCCTATCCCCGTATTTTCCAAAGTTAATAGGGTTTTCCATGAAACAAAGTCTTTAGAGAACATTCATTTTGAAAATTGTACTCCTGTGTTCCAAATACCCCTTATCCCTCATCATTTTGTTTCTCCTGTAAGATCACCCCCTCAAAACAATATGGCCCAACCCCCACCTAGACCTCCATTTGTTGTTAATACTTTTGGTCCTATAGATTTTAGAGGTATGGCTAGGTATCCAAATGTAGTGCCACAAGATGTTAGAAATAGACTACCTAAATTTCAAGGGAATAATGCTATCACCGCGATCATCATTTAAAAAAAAAATTCAATATGATGGAAGACTTTGAGATTGAATTCGAGGATGTGTATATAAAATTGTTTATTCATACTCTTGAGGAGGATGCATGGGACTGGTATAAGTCTTTGCCAGATAACTCAATAGATTCATGGACATAAATGAAAAATGCTTTTAGATTGCAATATGGGGATAAGATAAATCCCAGGTTTCTTTTTTCTGAATTTGAAAATATTACAAATAATCCTAATGAATATGTCTAGGACTTCAATACAAGGTTCAATAAGACCCTGAATAGGCTACCTATAATCTTGAGGCCAAGTGATGTTTCCTGTCTAATAAAATATTCTTATGCTTTTGACAAAAAGGTTACCTATTATTTAAGGGACAAAAACCCAGGAACTTTGAGGCATGCCTTCACCATGGCTTTGCATATTGAAAACAATATCAAAGTAGTTGGTAAGCCTCCTAAGAGGGAAGGTATCAAGTTGATCAATCCAGAGAAGCCTCAGTCAAGTAAGTATGTGGATCTAGAAGAGGTTGTAAAAACATTGGCTTGAGCTGTTAAGGAAATGTCCTATAACTTAGACAGAGTAGAGAAAGGAATTAGACAAAGTTCCCAAGGTTAGCATAAAGCACAAGGTCAAGTGTAACACTCAAAATTACTAGAACTAGAAAATGGGGATTTTTTTTTAAACATACATAAAAATAGATTACGCAGTTGCATTCATACAAATTTATTTAATCAAATTCTTTAAATCAAATTTGTTCTTTTGATCTATCTGATAACATCCGTGTAAGCCATGTGTGGCTGAGAAGGGTGTATCCAAATCTCCATGATCTCCCTTTGCCACTTCTTTGAGTGACAATGTTTATTAGCATTTTGGATTAACCTTTTTTTTAGGTCATGGGAACTATGTGAAAGTCCTTAGGTCTACCACGAAGCTAGTTTTTTGACTTCGTATTCCAGTATCTCGACCATTTCCTACCTCATGTTCAATGTTCAACTTCCCATGATCAAGTTACTGGCAATTTTAATTTAATTGGAGGACTAGGTGATCAAACAATGCACAACCATCAATGCATTACTTTGGCCAAAGTTTTCTGTCATGCTAGTTATGGCTAAACTCAAGACAACACACTAGTTTTATGAGTATAAGTCTTCTACCACCTCACAACTATCTCTTTCACAGTTATCCAGATCTTATATTTTGTATTTACTTTATTTCCAATTTAACCTATCTTACAAAAGTTTATATCGAGATAAATATCAAAGGCCAACTAGGATCATCATGGGATAAGTCTAATGGATCTTTTCATCTATTTACCATCCCATTTAGTCTCTCTTTTCCTGATGCTTATTTTTTTAACCTTAAATTACCTTTTACAATGATACTCTTCCATTCTCTATACAACAGATTTACAATCTTATCATATTAATACCAAGTTTACCGAAAGGCTGAATTAAATATATATTAAAACATGTATATTTAATTATTCCTTCGATTAGCTACGCCACTAAATAGCTTATTTAATTTATAAATTAAAGACAATTGATTATTACAATAATTGCCCAATTATTGGCTTCATATATTGACAAATATCAAATAAATAATTATATCAATTTATGATAAGTAATATTTCTCACTTCTAATATTTATCATTTGCTCGTATGGAGATATTCTTTCATACAAAGTAATCCTCTCTTTATTAAAATCATAAATTACATATGTCGTTAAGGTGAAATATATAACTATTATGGTAACTCTTACATAGTGAGGTTATATTAACAATGAGTCCAAGATCCCAATAAATTTAGTCAAAATTTTGGGATACTATCCCTCTACAAATTGAAATCCAAGTATCTCGTTTAGATTCATGCTATGATTAAACTTCAAAAACATAAGTTTCCGCACATCCGAACATGACGGCTAATTATCCTGCAAGACTGGAGTAGTGATATGTTGTCAGTTCAAAATGAACTGGCATGAATATTAACTCCAATTTCTGATGCAATTATTTAATAAAATATGAAACGATATACAAGTTATTTTATCAACAAACGCATGGTAATACAATGGAGAATGTATTATTACCTGTTCTATATCAAGATACAATTATGAATGTACACCAATAGAACAACCAATTTCTATTTCAGCAATCATGTTTCACTCTAATCACAAGAATTAAGACATATTCAAACCATAATCATTCAACATCCGAATTCTGATTTAACCACAAGCAATTCATGCTTCACATGGTACAGATTCAACTATTATTTTTCTTACCTTCCAATCAACAAACAACTTAACAAAACAGTTTGAAATCATCATTTCCAAATACCAATTAGACATATTCCCTCTAGGTAATGAGCAGCTCATTAAATGCACAATAACTTTATTCCAAACAATCAGAATTCATATATATATAGGAACAGTCCAACTAAGCAGTGTAAAAACACCTCTATTGAATCATTTAAACATGTTCTTTCAGGTAACCGACAGATCAACAAAACAAATTGACCCACATACCACAAGAAGATAATTTTGAAGTCTATTTGCATAGAATAACAACCATAAGTTTCTAACACTTCCAAGAATAAAATCCTTTGAGAAAAACTAAGTCATCTTACATAGACTATTAATACTAATTTATTTTTCAATCAGTACTAAAATTATACCTACTGAGACAACTCAACTTATACATATCCAAATCAGTTCATTCCAAAGATTAATTTCTTTTTGTTTAGAAATTATTAGAATCCAGAAGCAAATACATCAGCAAATGATGAAATACCTAGTAAACGCATTTTCACACTACCCAAAAATCACTTTGCTCATCAAATAACTTATTGTTGACTGTAATAAAACCCAGAGGCGGAAATTGATTTGGGTTTCTAGAAATCAAATTTAAATAGAAAATTAAATAAAATAGAAATTGATTAGGAACACCCATCTCGTTTTTTTTTTATATTTAACTAAAACCACACAAAGGAAACTTTGGAGAATACGAATCCATCAATTTTCTTTTCATACTTCATTTCCAAACAATTAAATCAAAAGTTGTCCACAATTTCCTTGATTGTCATTAAAATGAATGTATATTTCCTCATTATTTACAAATAATGCTACGAGAGAAAGGAGAAGATATTCATGCTCTGAAGTAAACCCAGAATCAGCAACCTCTTACTCTTTTTGCTCCACCAAGTTGAATCCTTCTTTCCTCCAAAACTCACTCAGGTATTCCAAAAGAGAAAAATGAAAGCAAACAAAGGAGAAAAAAAAAGAAATCATAATGAAGAAACTATACTGTAATGGAGAATTTTCAGGCTTCCAAGTGTTTCTTCATGCTTGAATGCATGTCGTGATGCCACATACTTGGTGTCAGATGAAGGCGTGTCCCTTTTTAAAACTCTCGATTTTAAATATTAAAATATTATTATTATTATACTTTTTAACTTTTGATTTACATGCCAAATCCTTTTAGGATTTAAATATATAATTTCACAAATTAAAAATGCATTTTTTTAATTTTAATTTTAATTGATACCTAACTTTAATGGTAAAATTAATCATCATAATATAAGTCCACATATTGCCAACAATATGTTATCGTAATAATTATTTGAATTCCCATGTTCCATATAAAATATTCAAACAAATGAAAAAAATCACCAAGTCCATAAATAATAATAATTTGAATATTCTCGTAAAGCTATGATTAAGGCCTAATCATGTTTTAGGAAGGATCATCAAGGTGGGTGCAGCCCTGTGGGGTTATTTGTTCTGCAATGCCATGCCCTGCAACAGAAGCTGACGAGTCAAATGAATTTTATACCTAATGATGATCTCGTCTAATCTTGTTTAGACTTAACCGTAGTTAATTTAACTTACAAGAAATTTGGGATGTTACATACTCCACCCCTTAGAATAATCATCGTCTCGATGATTTCAGGATAAATAGAAAAACTAAACCCATCATTCATTTGTGGCATTAATATATTTCAAATTAGTTTAAAATTTGTATCAATATCATTTCAGTTGAATCATAAAGGTCACAACATCCCTTATATATCTAGAAAATCAGTCACATACTCTGTAGACATAACATATTATTGCTTAAACAACATATTTTCCAGGTTCATTACAAAATCTTCAATAGTAACTAGTCATCAAAAAGTACCTTAGTTCCAATATTCAGTTGTAAGCTTATCTACAGGATTTACTTATCTACCTCTTTACAGAAAAACTGAATTTAGCACTATAACAAAAATATATTCTTCAAAATCAGTCAAACAGATGTGGAAAAAATCGTCTGAATATCTTCCAGATTTTCCCAAGTGGCACTTTCTTTAGAGTATTGGTCCAACTGGACCTTACATTGTGAAACCTCGAATTTTTTCGAGTGAAACTTCCGGGTTTCCAGTATCCTTATAGGCTCAACCGCGGTTACCCTAGATCCAGAACACCGTAATGAATCCCAATTAAGTACATGTGTTAAATTAGGTACATATTTCTTAAGCAAGGATACATGAAATGCATTGTGCATCCTAGATAGAGTGGGAGGAAGCGCTAGCTTGTAGGCTACTAATCTAAGAACCTCTAGGACTTCAAATGGTCCTACAAACCTAGGAGATAGTTTGATTGATCTACCAAATGAAATAGAATTCTTTTTAGGTTTAACCCTAAGAAAAACTTTATCTCCCACATTAAAATTTTCTCACAATTATTTTTAAATCTTCATAACTTTTATGTCTATTTCATGCGGCCTCTTTCAATCTTTCTTGGATTAATTTAACTGTTTTTCCATTTCCGATAGCATTACGAGTCCAATTAGTACTCTATCTTCAGGATTATTCCACTTATTGGTGTTCTACACCTATGACCATATAAGGCCTCAAAAGGAGCCATCTAAATGGAAGAATGGTAGGTATTATTATAGGAAAATTCAACCAAGGGAAGATACTCTTCACATTTGTATTATTGATCCATGCAATACATTCTTAGTAAATATTACAAGATTTTGATTTACTCTTTCGGTTTGACCATCGGTTTCGGTGGATGGTATGCGAGAACTTATGTTCAGTTTTGTCCCTAAGGCAGCATACAATGTCTCTGCCAAAATTTGGAAGTTATCCTTGAGTCCCTGTCTGAAATTATTATTTCTGGAACTCCATGTAATCAGAAAAACTTCCTGCACAAACCTTTTTGCCAGTATGGGTGAATTATCCTTTAAATTACTTGTTATAAAATGTGCCACTTTAGTTAACTTGTCTACAACTACAAGTATAGCATCATGTTTATTTTGGGACATAGGTAGACCTTGGACAAAATCCATACTTATAACTTACCACTTATATTCTGGCACATTGTGAGGATATAATAATCCTACTGGATGTGAATGTTCAGCCTTTACTTGCTGACATTCCAGGCATTGTGAGACATAAAGAATCACATCACTTTTCATCTTTTCCAGAAGTATTAATTTTTATGTCTCTGTCGTCATTTTTGTTACTCCTGGATGTCCCAAATAGGGAACATCATGAAATTCTCTCATGACTTTACTTCTGAGTTCTTTACCCTCTGGTACATATATTTTGTTGTTATAATGCAGAATCCCATCTGTTTCCAGCTTGAAACCATCATACCTTTTGTCCCTCGGATATTTTTCTAAAGCTGTTTTAACATGATTTTAGTGGGGGTCATTTGTTAACTCATTTTTGACTTCATCTTTTAACTACGTTCTTAATGTAATTATAAGCAGCAATATACTTTCTGTGACTTAAGGCATCACCACCCTCTTCTTTTTTCCTTTAATGTAATTTATATCAAAGTCATAATTTGCTAGGAACTCTAGTCATCTTCATTGCCTTGCATTTAGATTCGACTATGTAAAGATGTATTTGAGCCCAAGATGATCTGTTTTGAGTTCAAAAGGTTTCCCAAGCAAATAGTGCCTCCATACCTGCAGCGCATGAACAATCGCAGCAAGCTCAAGATCATGTGGTGCATAATTTACTTCATGCACCCTCAACTTCCTACTTTCAAAAGCTACCACATGCCCATCTTGTAGTAGTACTCCGCCCAAACCTTCCTCTTGAAGCATCGGTACCACTAATAAGTTCCTGTTTGGATCCGAAATCTTTAACACTGGAGCACTTGTGAGTCTACCTTTTAACTCCTTAAAGGCTTCTTCACACTTGATGTCCCAAATGAATTTCTTACCCTTCTTTTGCAAAGAAGTGATAGGTCCCGCTAACTTAGAAAAGTCCTTTACAAACTTCCGATAGTAGCCTGCTAGACCCATAAAACTTCTCACTTCATGCACATCCTTTGGTGTTGGCCATTCCATGATGGCACTGATCTTTGAAGGGTCCACCGAGATTCCCTCTTTATTTATTATGTGGCCTAAGTATTGTACTTTGTATTGATAGAAAGCACACTTAGATAATTTTCCATATAATTTATGTTTTCTGAGAATTCCCAGCACAATCCTTAAATGTTCATCATGTTCTTCCTCATTCTTGGAGTATATTAATATATCATCGAGAAAGATAAGTACAAATTGGTCTAAGTATTCCCTAAACACGTTGTTCATCAAGTTCATGAAAGTGGTAGGTGCATTTGTTAGTCCAAAGGGCAAAACTGTAAACTCGTAATGCCCATACCTTGTTCTAAAAGTAGTTTTATGGATATCTTCATCCTTGATTCATAGTTGATGATAACCGGATCTAAGATCTATCTTGGAAAACACTTTTGTGCCCCCCATTTGATCAAATAGATCATCAATCCGGGCAAGGGTACCAATTCTTTACTATTACCTTGTTAAGTATTTAGTAATCAATACAAAGTCTGAGGGTCCCATCCTTCTTTTCACAAAGATAAATGGTGCACCCCATGGTGATATACTTGGTCTAATCAGACCCAAGGACAACAACTCATGTAACTGAGCTTTCAATTCAACTAATTTGGTTGTTGTCATTCTTTACAGTGCCTTTGAAATTGGTTTCATTTCTCGATTTGACCTCTATAGTGAATTCAAATTCACGCTTAGGTGGAAGTCCAGGTAACTCAATTGGAAACACATCTCTAAATTCCCTTAGAATGGGAAATGCTTCAATTTCAAGTTCAATTTCTGTCCCGAATTTTTTATTTTTACAGCATATAGATGGCGGCCCTTTCGCTTTTCCTTTTTCAGCTGCATGGCGGAAATCTACTTAGTGATAAACTCTCTTTTAACAACCTGAACACTCACTATTTTTGTTGATCATCGCAGCAGGTTACACATTTTCCTAAGCAATCCAAGGTTGCATTATGTTGACTTAACAAATTTATACCTATGACAACATCATAGGATCCAAGAGGTGTCACATACAAGTTTAATCTTGTTGTGAACTCAAGTAATTCTAGTGGTGCCTCAAACAAACATTGTTTTACTCTATATACAACATTATTTCCCTACTATACAGTCCAAGTGTGTTCCATGTACCCAACTCTTATTTTGATTTTATCAACTATTTTAGATGAAACAAAACATTTTGTTGAACCAGAATCAAATAAAACAGAAATAGGTTCTCCAAAAAGCTTACTTGAGGTTTCAATGGGAGTCGCTTGCTTTTCTGCTTGCTTATTATGGACTACAGCATAAATCTTATGTTATTTCCCCTCTTTATTTATTGCAGAGATCCTTACGCTAATTATTCCATTATCCTCTTTGCGGACGATTGTTAGTGAAATGATCATCACCACACTTAAAACATCCACCCAGAGGTCCTTTTCTCTCAACCTTATTATGGCTGAAACTTGTTCCTTGTTGCCCATTATTTTTATTATTCACAACAATTCTACCCACTATTCCTCTTTTATTGACAGGCTTAAACTTGTTGTTTCCCTTTTGCCATGCTAGTTTACTTGCGGTTAGTGTTTGAAAACTGTTATATTTCCTTCTATTTTACTCTTTACAGGCATAAATACTTCGCAGCTTTTGTTCTTGCTTGATAGCTTTTTCAAATATTGTTTCTATCGAAGTAGTTTCATGAACATCTACTTCACCACCAATGCTAGGATTCAATCCCATTATAAATTTTCTCACTCTAAACTTCTCATCCTTTTAATACATAGGAATATATTTCAGCAATCGAGTGAAACTTTCCCAATATTCTCAGAATCGAGTACCTTCCTTGATTCAGATTTTGGAATTCTGCCATCTTTTGGTCAAAGTATAGTTGAGGTAGCCATCTTTGTGGAAATAGGCCTTGAACTGCTCCCACGTGATCATACAAGAATCAATTCCTAGTTCCATTTTCTAGTTATCCCACCAGGAAGATGCTTCATGGGACAATTGGTAGGCTCCCCATACTACTTTTGTCTCCTCTAAAAAGTCCCTAATCTCAAAATAATTTTCCATTTCAGATAGCCAATTTTCAGTGCCATCTCCAAGAGTTGTACCATCAAATTTAGGTGGAGTTATTCTTTTAATGTCCCTCGCTAACTCAACAGCCAGCCTTGCTTTCTTATTTGTCCTTTCATTCAGGTGCTCAGGTTGATCATCATATTGCTCATCACCCCTATGATCCTCATTCTCTTCATCACCTTGACATTGTTGTTCTAAGGCAACAACTCGGTTTCAGGTGTCATTCAAAAGGTTGAGGATTTCTTCTAACTTAGCAGCCATATTATCCGGCACGTCACCAATATTTACCCCACTGTCACTCGCCATATTAGCTCTTGTTGTCAGCCTAGCCGAAGTTTCTTATTTTTATAAAAGAGGATAACTTTTTATCAGAATGTGTATCCCATTAATGTCCAAGTGTCTGAGCCTTTGGCTCTGATACAAAAATGTAACACTAAAAATTACTAGAACTGGAAAATGGGGATATTTTTTTCAAACATACATAAAAATAGATTACACAGCTGCATTCATACAGATTTATTTAATCAAATTCTTTAAATCAATTTTTCCTTTCGATCTATCTGATAACATCCATGTAAGCCATGTGCGGCTGAGAATGGTGTATCTAGATCTCCATGATCTCCCTTCGCCACTATAGAGTTCAATTCAGTCAATCATAAAAATAACACAAATATTATTTCTTCTTGATATCATCATGCTAATACAATGGCTATTATATAGCCAGGAATGTTGTTGAACAACTTCCTATAAAATAGGAAGGAGTCACAACAATTAACCAGGAATGTTATTCACGGGTATAACAAACTCTAAGAATAATATATTGTTGAAACAATATATTATAACAAAATACTTTCAAACCTAATATTTAATATATAACAATATTAAATATTAGCTAACAAATTATAATGTAAACATTAATAATTAATTTCTAACATTCCCCCCCTTAATGTTTACATGGTACAACATATCTCGTTTACTGATTGTAGCCTGCCACCTCTATGTGCTCATGATCAACTCTACAAATGTGCAGCATTGGGCTTGCACAAAACTCAAACATGTGCCAACGCACATTTCTTCCACTGATGGTTTTCTCCAGCTTCTACCAACAACCTTACCAATTGGTTTTGCAGGTGTACCAATAACCTTTCACACTTGGTTTTGCAGGATCACCAAAAACCTTACACAATTGGTTTTTATAGGTTTACCAATAACCTTTCACACTTGGTTTTGCAGGATCACCAAAAACCTTACACAATTGGTTTTTACAGGTTTACCAAAAACCTTACACAATTGGTTTTTACAGGTTTACCAAAAACCTTACACAATTGGTTTTTACAGGTTTACCAAAAACCTTACATCATGATTGCTACAATACTTTTGATCAATATTATACAATGTCACTACAAAAGGGAATCATGTAGGAAATATTGCTTCCAAAACTGAACAATAAAACATAATGGAAATGGAACAATGAGACCATGTTCCCCCCCTCATTGTGAACATTTCACTTATTCAATCCAAAACAGGAACTCTGAAATCATACTGCAATTCAGAAATGAAAGAAAACTCACACACACACTGTCACCACAACTTCATGCGGCCCCGTCGTTGGCGACTGACGAGAGGTCGTTGAATGACCTCCATCCTCCTGTGCCTCCATCCTCCAGTTTCATGTTGCTAACTCAGCAAGATGTGAACATGAAGCACATTTGTTTCCACATTGATCTTATTCTTTTCTTCCCTCCCGCAATGTGAAACACTTTATTTTTCCGACGTTGGGTAACACCAAAAATGCGTCCGTAAGGCAAAAAAATTAATTTTCAGACTTTTACAATTAGACGACTCAACACTTGATAACAACTAAAAATCCTAAAATCACCTATATGACATTGAAGGACAATAACACTAAATTGACACAATGACTCAAAATTTATAATGACCTCTTCACCTTCCAAAATACGACTCTTGAATACAATTTTATGACGACATTATTATTGCGTTGACATATGAAAAATGATGAGTGATAATATTCAAATATTTAAAAAGTAATCACACATTACTTTTTACTATAGACTTATCTAATGAAGAACTATGACACACTATACTAACACCCAAAAACCTATATGGATCTATAGACAACTTTTATTTTTAATAAGACGATGATAATGACACTTTAGACTTTATACACACAAAACAAAATCCAAAATAGAACTAAACTCACCACGTGGACAACATGGTGGTTGCATTCCCGATAAATATGAACATAATCTGCATAGAATCTTTGCATGCTAATTATAAGTTTGGATAGAGATGTACGATGCAAGTATTTTATTGAATGTATTGACGTGGACAAAATTATGCCGAGACCATTCTGTGGAGGAGATGTGTCGATGAGGTCGAAGCACCATGCAGGCCGATCAATAATAATAATTTTCCTATTGCCACGTGAATTCCTATACATACGGATCTGCAGAACTCAGAGCGAAATCTAGAGACCTCTTCAAACAAGGAAGACGAGTTAGAAGCTTGTGGATCGATGATACAACACGCAGCTGATGAGATATCTTCTACAGCGCTCCATTACAGGATGAGAAGTCACCAGGAGCTTGTCGCACGATCTAATTTGTGCATGCAATAAATGGATAACTTCACTTTGAACAATATGCAGGCCTGCCCAATGGATGATCGACTGTGCATACATATAATACGATTTGATATGCTGACAAATGCCGATGGAAGTCGCAATGTCCACTGTGTCAGGTACGTGGAGACTACAGCTGTGAACGGCTTGACAACTGGCTGGAAGGAGCTTAAGATGGGCACGCCGCACCAATCCACAATCAGATTTTTTATAGTATTGTAATCAAAACAAATCTTATTTTCAAACCATATCTTCCTATGTTGATCTTCGACAAGATTACATTCTCACAAAGATATCCGCTGCATAATTGTAATTAGAACTGTATAAATAAATGATTGAACTGGCAGTCCTCAATGAAATGTAAGACACTGTAGAAATCGTGCCTCTCCTATACGCCAATCATGTTAGCAATTGTACTCAGAAGTATATACGTTTAAACAAATTACAAAAAATCTGTGCTCTCTGTCTGCTAATAGAACAAAACACCATGAATGAACAATCTATTATCTGTATGTCCCGGATGGTGAGAGATGTGTGTAGAAGACTAGTACCGATTCAAATGGTAGTCTGTATCTATTATTTCAGAACTTCAAAACTTTAATCAATACACTAATAACTCAAACTACAAACTTTATTCTTCACTCAAACGTGATCTCTCGTTATCAGGGAAACCAAAAATTTGGAGAAGCCCTTCAATATCTTTAACACTCCATGAAGCAATCCTCTCTAATTTCGTCAGATTCACCGCTCGATACCAAATATAGAGTTCAATTCATCCAATCATAAAAATAACACAAATATTATTTCTTCTTGATATCATCATGCTAATACAATGGCTATTATAAAGCCGGGAATGTTGTTGAACAACTTCCTATAAAATAGGAAGGAGTCACAACAATTAACTGGAATGTTATTCACGGGTATAACAAACTCTAATAATAATATATTGTTGAAACAATATATTATAACAAAATACTTTTCAAACCTAATATTTAATATATAACAATATTAAATATTAGCTAACAAATTATAATGTAAACATTAATAATTAATTTCCTAATAGCCACTTCTTCGAGTGACAATGCTTATTAGCATTTTGGCTTAACATTTTTTAGGTCATGGGAACTATGCAAAAGTCCTTGGGTCTACCACAAAACTAGTTTTTTGACTTCGTATTCCGATATCCAACCATTGCCTACCTCATGTTCAATGTTCAACTTCCCATGATCAGGTTACTGGCAATTTTAATTTAATTGGAGGACTAGGTGATCAGACAATGCACAACCATCAATGCATTACTTTGGCCAAAGTTTTCCATCGTGCAGGTTACAGCTAAACTCAAGACAACACACTAGTCTTATGAGTTTAAGTCTTCCGCCACCTCACAACTATCCCTTTCACAGTTATCTAGATCTTATAGTTTGTATTTACTTTATTTCCAATTTAACCTATCTTGCAAGGGTTTATATCGAGATAAATGCCAAAGGCCAACTAGGATCATCATGAGATAAGTCTAATGGATCTTTTCATCTATTTACCATCCCATTTAGTCTCTCTTTTCCTGATGCTTGTTTTTTTAACCTTAAATTACCTTTTACAACGATACTCTTCCATTCTCTATACAACAGATTTACAATCTTATCATATTAATACCAAGTTTACCAAAAGGCCGAATTAAATATATATTAAAACATGTATATTTAATTATTCCTTCGATTAGCTATGCCACTAAATAGCTTATTTAATTTATAAATTAAAGATAATTGATTATTCTGATAATTGCCCAATTATTGGCTTCATATATTGACAAATATCAAATAAATAATTATATCAATTTATGATAAGTAAGATTTCTCACTTCTAATATTTATCATTTGCTCATGTGGGGATATTCTTTCATACAAAGCAATCATCTCTTTATTAAAATCATAAATTTTTTTATTATTGGCAAATAGTTTTTTGAAAGGGACTATACCCTTGTACACCAAGGCTCAGAAGCCAGAATTGAAAGTTAAAGCACAAGAGATGGATCAAAATCCAAATAGAACAATAGAGCCCGACTGCAGAAAATTGTCAGCAAACAACCGACAAAGTAACAACAAAAAAACAACAGAAGTACAACAATCGAACAACAATGGCATAACAACACCATTGGAAGCAACCTGCTATCCGGCCAAGAAAAATGAGACCCATGTAGCCCAGCCAGCCAATAGCAGAGATAAGAATCATCAAGGCGAAGTGTTACCCTTCAGAGGGGTAGATTTTTTCTTTTTGTTGACCGTAACCCATCCTGATGGAGCCTTCACGGTTGGAGAAGAAGACAAAGGAGGAGTATTTTCCTTAGTCGCATTTGTCCCTTTTGGGACAGCCACGTTGTTAACATGAGAGAGATATTTATCATTTTCCATGCTGCCCTCAATAGCTTGTGCATTTTTCATGCTGCTCACAATTTGAGATTCAGGTTTGGGGCTGAAATGGATTCAATATTTGTATCTGCATTTGAATCTAGTCCCTTTTTTGCATCAAAAATCAGGTGTTTCGGAAGTGCATCTCTCCACCAGCTACGCTTCTCATGTTGACGTTTTTCCATCCCACACTCAGTAGAGGTGTGCCCTAAGCAAAAACATCTTCTACAACGAAAAGGAAGACCTTCATAATCAAGAGGTTGTGACCAAGTTCTGTTTTGCACTCTAAGGTCTATGGTTGCAGGAAGATTTTTATCGGTGTCAAGTTCCACCAGGATTCGAGCATAAGTAGTATGGGTGTAATTAGTGGTTTGAGAATCAATATAGAGTGTAGTTCCCAAGGCATTGCCAATGGATGTCAAATAGTCATGACTCCAGAACTGGAGAGGTAAATGGGGCAGCCTGATCCAAACAGGTTTCCATGAGAAAGATTCTGTGAGTGGGTTGAAGGATGGAAACCAGGGTTTAATGATCAAATATTTAGATTGGCAGGTCCAAAGTTTGGAAGCAATGATGTTTCTATCAGCTATTAAAGAGAAGGTTACAATGAAAATACCTTTAGCACATGGATACAAGTCTATTTTTCCAGTTAAAATTGGAGTCCAGTGCTCAGAGATCCACGCGTGAAGAATAGGAAGGTTGGGCCATAGTCCCTGAATCTACAAATCAGAGCATGCTCTTTGTAGTAAATCTCAGAGGAAATGACCTCTTCCCCGAAAGTAATAGATGGGGTAACGTCTGCAGGTTTCATGGAAGATTCCTTGCTGTTTAAAATGTTTTTGAAGGATGACCCAATATGGCCGTGACTAGCATCTCTGTCGAGCTCCAATCTGTCACGAACTGATCCTTCCAACACAGATTTTAAATGTCTATTACCAGGTGTTGCCGCACCCCCGGATGGATCTTGTGGTAGATTTCGGCTAGGGTTTGCGCAGCCATTCTGAGGTGGAGGAATGGAGCTCCCTGCAGTGAAGGCAAGGTCGATCCACGACCAGGGTGGAACCTCTGAGACGAGCCCCACAGCCGTGCGCCTCCATCTCCCTCGCCTGTCCGTTGAGTTCTTGCCGGGTCAGATTTAGGGTTCACTTTGGATGCAAGGGCTCGGGTAGCCACCATGGCGCAGGGTGCGAGTAAAGGGCGCGAGCAGAGGGCGTGGGCATGAGCGAGAGGCACGAGGGCGTGCGTAGAGGGTGCGCGAGGCGTGCGTAGTGGCGCGGGTAGAGGCACGGGCGGGGCATGAACAAAGGGAATAGATAAAATATTGGGAAGTTAGGAGAGATATTAAAATCATAAATTACATATGCCGTTAAGGCAAAATATATAACTATTATGGTAACTCTCACCTAGTGAGGTTTGAATATTAACAATGAGTCCAAGATCCCAATAAATTTAGTCAAAATTTTGGGATATCATCCCTCTACAAATTGAAATCCAAGTATCTCGTTTAGATCCATGCTACGATTAAACTTCACAAAACATAAGTTTCCACATCCAAACGTGATGGCTAATTGTCCTGCAAGACTGGAGTAGTGATATGTTGTCAGTTCAAAATGAACTGGCATGAATATTAACTCCAATTTCAATGCAATTATTTAATAAAATATGAAACGATATACAAGTTATTTTATTAATAAATTCATGGTAATACAAATGGAGAATGTATTATTATCTATTATATATCAAGGTACAATTATGAATGTACACCAATAGAACAACTAATTTCTATTTCATAATCATGTTTCACTCTAAACATAAGAATTAATACATATTCGAACCATAATCATTCAACATCCGAATTCTGATTTAACCACAAGCAATTCATGCTTCACATGATGCATTCAAGTATTATTTTTCTTACCATCCAATCAACAAACAAATTTTAACAAAACCGTTTAAAATCATCATTTCCAAATACCAATTAGACATATTCCCACTAGGTAATGAGCAGCTCATTAAACGCACAATAACTTTATTCCAAACAATCATAATTCATATATATATATATATATATATAGAGAGAGAGAGAGAGAGAGAGAGAAACAGTCCAACTAAGCAGTGTAAAAACACCTCTATTGAATCATTTAAACATGTTCTTTCAGGTAACCGATAGATCAACAAAACAAATTGACCCACATACCACAGAAGATAATTTTGAAGTCTATTTGCATAGAATAACAACCATAAGTTTCTAACACTTCCAGTAACGAAATCCTTTGAGAAAAACTAAGTCATCTTACATAGACTGTTAATACTAATTTATTTTTCAATCAGGTACTAAAATTATACCTACAGGAAAATCAACTTATACATATCCAAATCAATTCATTCCAACATTAATTTCTTTTCTATTTAGAAATTATTAGAATCCAGAAGCAAATATATCAGGCAAATGATGAAATACCTAGTAAAAGCATTTTTCACACTACCCAGAAATCACTTTGCTCATACAAATAACTTATTGTTGACTGTAATAAAACCCAGAGGCAGAAATTGATTTGGGTTTCCAGAAATCAAATTTAAATAGAAAATTAAATAAAATAGAAATTGATTAGGAACACCCATCTGCGTTTTTTAGATTTAGCTAAAACCACACAAAGGAAACTTAGGAGAATACAAAATCCATCAATTTCCTTTTCATACTTCATTTCCAAACAATTAAATCAAAAGTTGTCCACAATTTCCTTGATTGCCATTAAAAGAATGTATATTTCCTCATTATTTACAAATAATGCTGCAGAGAAAGGAGAAGATATTCATGCCTGAAGTAAACCCAGAATCAGCAACCTCTTACTCTTTCCGCTCCACCAAGTTGAATCCTTCTTTCCTCCAAAACTCACGCAGGTATTCCAGAAGAGAAAAATGAAAGCAGACAAAGGAGAAAAAAAAGAAATCATAATGAAGAAACTATACTATAATGGAGAATTTTCGGGCTTCCAAGTGTTGCTTCATGCTTCAATGCATGTCGTGATGCCACATACTTGGTGTCAGATGAAGGCGTGTCCCTTTTTAAAACTCTCAGATTTTAAATATTAAAATATTATTATTATTATACTTTTTAACTTTTGATTTACATGCCAAATCCTTTTAGGATTTAAATATATAATTTCACAAATTAAAAATGCATTTTTTTAATTTTAATTTTAATTGATACCTAACTTTAATGGTAAAATTAATCATCATAATATAAGTCCACATATTGCCAACAATATGTTATCGTAATAATTATTCAAATTCCCATGTTCCATATAAAATATTCAAACAAATGAAAAAAATCACCAAGTCTGTAAATAATAATAATTCGAATATTCTCGTAAAGCTATGATTAAGGCCTAATCATGTTTTAGGAAGGATCATCAAGGTGGGTGCGACCTTGTGGGGTTATTTGTTCCGCAATTTCGTGCCCCGTGGTAGAAGCTGACGAGTCAAATGAATTTTATACCCAATGATGATCTCGTCTAATCTTGTTTAGACTTAACTGTAGTTAATTTAACTTACAAGAAATTTGGGATGTTACATCAAGAAAGATTTACAAATCATCCTAGGGGTGATTAGAGATCTGATGATAGAGGCAAAGGACCCATGGGGTCGAGAAATAGACAGCCCCAAGCCCGTGAAAATAGAATCATGCTTGATCCTTTGACTGCCAGAGTTTTTGTTGTGGAAGAAGCCAATGAAATTGAGTGGTGTGACAGATGTTTCTTGCCACATGCCCCATGTGATGAAGACAAAGAAGTTGAGGAATTTGATGATGACACTAATGATGATGTGTGCATGATGGGGTGCTCTACAAGCTCATGGCAAGGAGCAACTTCGATTGAATTAATTAGTGCGAGCTGTTTGCTGATTTTTGGGATTGCATTCACCGGGTATTACCCCTTCCTCCCTCTCATACTTTTGAAATAGATATGGTACAAGATTTTGAATTGCCTAATAATGATTTTGAATACTTAAGGGCATTAATGATTAAAAAGTATGATGGAGGAATCCCTTCGAGGGAGGATAGGCAATTGTTAATGAATGTTGTGGTTGCCCAAGAAAAGAATATAACACTAGGAGTAAAGTTTTCAAAGGAGAAGGGCCTCAAGCCAAACTAAAAACTCCAGTTCTCACCAATATCCCAAAAGAAACTCCTAAGAAGGATACATTTGGCAAAGGCCTTGTTTCCCCAAATAGAATTGGTATCCCTGCCCATGCTCAGACCGTGAAAAATCCTTTGTTGTCAGATGATTTTCTCAGTCTTCCTCCAAATGTTGCCTTTCCCAACTATGTTCCTTATGACATTGCCAAATTCTTGAGTCAGATCAAGATTTATGTTCCAATTGTTGAGCTGCTTAGGATTCCTGAGCATAAGAAAATGGTTGAGTATTTGGGATTGAAAGAAGAAAAGATTACCCAAGGTAGAAATGTAAAAATGTTAAGACTCCTCCTACCATTGCAGAGTTGGAAAAACCCCATGTACTTGGAAGAACTAGGTGAGCCACCTAAAGTATATTTGGGAACATCCTTGGTTGAGTCCCAACTGAATGTAGATCCATTTTTCACTACTCTGATTATTAGGGACAGGTTGTTACACAACTATATGTTTGATTCTGGAGCATCATGCAATGTTATGCCTCTTGAGGTCATGAATGAATTAGATATCAAAGTGACATAAGCTTATGGGAAGTGCACTGCCATGGATTCTAGAGAGGTGCCAGTGGTTGGATGTGTCAAGGGTTTGATAGTGCAACTTGTAGCCTACCCAAGCAAGAACTTAAAAATAGATGTTGTTATTGTTGATTGCCCTGCCAAATGGGGAATGTTGTTATCAAGAAAATGGGTTGCTAGTGTGGGTGGGAGTGTGCAAATGGATATGTCTTTTGCCACTATACCAATTGAGGGAAGCCTTGTAAAGTTGTATGGTGAAAAGAAGATGCTACATCTCATTGAGGATCCCAATAATGCTTCTTATGAAGTGTTATACATTGACATTGATGTTGATAACTTTTTTGGATTTGTTGATGGTAAAGAGCACAAAATTGATCAATGCAAGTCTCTTAAACAAGTAGGTTCTCCTTGGACTTTGTTGTTTGATGGGGCTTGCTCTAAATTTGGAAATGGTGTTGGTATTATTCTGATATCTCTAGGTCAGGAAGAGTTTGTTTTTCTTTTAAACTCAACTTTGAGTGCACTAACAATATTTCATAATATGAAGCATTGTTATTGGGTTTAAGAATTGCTTGGAAATATGTTGTTAGATTCATCATTGTTAAAGGATATTCAGAGCTAATTGTCAAGCAAGTTAGAAAAATGTATACAACAAAAAATCAGAAAATGGAGCAGTATAAGCATGCAGTCTGGGATTTCATTGAAATGTTTGACTCCTTCAACATAATACATCACGATAGGAAGTACAATACTCTAGCAAACAAATTGGCCGTATTGGGGTCCAGATTTGAAAATTGTACTGTATCCCCCTATTGTGAGTATAATATTGAGATATTAACTAGGCCATTTGTTACTAACAATGTTAAACACTGACAAGTGTTTGAAGACGACACCCAGGTGCAAAGTTTTTATAGAACCAAGGAGAATTTTCCAATCAACATATAGATTGGGAGCCAATGGTTTGTGCAACTGATGGAAAGGAGACTTTATTTGGCAAAGACATCATTCAGTTGAAGACTAATACTATTCCTAGAGGTTTGGTAGCACTTGAATCAAACTTTGATAATGTTGATTGCATTTTCAACAGACACATGTCAACCTCGAGGGATGTTGAAGAGCACAACCCGTGTACAAAGAATAAAGCACATAAGATCGGCTAGGTAGTAATCTAAGCAAGGAAGAAAATCATTCATATGTCCAATTGTTGAAGAAATACCAGGACTACTTAGCATGGTCTTATTCTAAACTGAAAGCATATAGAGAGGATCTTTTCTAGCACGAAATTCCCTTGGAAGCTTCTACCAAGCCGTTTAGGTAGAAACAAAGGCCGATCAATCCACTCCTTTCCCTGAAGATGCAAGAAGAATTGAAAAATTTGAGGGATGGAGGAATCATACTGACCCATAAGGTACTCATCATGGGTTGAAAACTTAGTACTGTCAAAAGAAGAACGGAGATATAAGGTGTGTGTGGACTTTAGAAACTTGAATAGAGCATTAATGAAGGATAACTACCCTCTTGCCAAATATGGACAATATGTTACAATTAGTTCTTGGTTCAAATTTTTATCCACCTTGGATGGTTTTTCTAAATATAACCAAGTAGTTGTGAAGGAATTTGAGCGAATCAAGATTGTCTTTACCACTCCTTGGGAACATATGTATATGTCGAATGCCTTTTGGTCTAATGAATCTGCATGACCACTTTCCAAAGAGTAATGGATGTAGCTTTATCTGGATATATTAATGATTTCATTGTTGTATATCAAGATGATGTGTCATTTTCTCCGTAAAATAAGTGACTACCTACAACACTTAGAAAAAATGTTGTTAAGATGCGGGAGTATGGTATTTCACTAAATCTCAAGAAGTGCCATTTTGGATTTTAGAAAGCAAAGTTGCTTGGACACATTATGTCAAAGGAAGGGGTCGTGATTGATCTTGAAAGGGTAGAAGCCATCAAAGAACGTCCTATTCCAAGAACCAAGAAGGAATTCAATCCTTTTTGGGCGATTAATTTTATTAGGAGATTTATCTCCAACTTTTCCGAACTAACAATCCCAATCACTAGCATGTTAAAGAAAGATCAAAGTATCAATTGGGAAGAATCATCTATTCAAGCTTTTGTTGGGATCAAAGAAGCATTAAATAATGCCCCTTTTAGCAACTACTGATTATAAGAAAGCTTTCCAAATGTTTTCTTTGGCTTCAGAAAGTACTATTGCATCTGTGTTGTTGCAGAAGGATGATGAGTGAGCTGAAAGACCGATTTCCTTTTTCAATAAGGCATAACAAGGAGCTGAGCTAAAGTATACTATCATGGAGAAGCAAGCATTTTCTTTGGTAAAAGCAACAAATGTCTCCATGCCATATATTCGAGTTCCAAAGTCATTGCTTATGTTCCCACACCATGGTGAAAGATATCCTATCGAAATGGAGGTTTCAAGCAAGGTATGCCGATGGGTAAACAAATTGCAAGAGTACGATATGGACATCCAAACAACAAAATTGGTTAGAGGTTTGCGCCTGAAAAAACTTATGACAGAGAGCAATCTACAGACAATTGAGGTAAATGAAGTTGAAGAAGAAAGGTTGAATGTCCTTGAAAACCCGATAAATTCTAAATGTTACAAGGACATCATTTTTATCTCAAACATCTACAAGGCCTAAACATTTGAGCGAAATCGAAAAGAGCACTTAAGTTAGCTTCCTAAAAATATGTCATTACTTATTTTGGGTTAGCTTAGAAGAGAGCCAGGGGGTTCTCTTAAGATGCATTACGAAGATGAAACCCTAAAATAATTGTTGATCTCCATGGAGGAGTTTGTGGGGGCATTTTGCTAGAAGAGTCACAGCTCATAAGATCTTAAGGGCTGGTTATTGGTGGCCAAATCTTTTCAAAGATACAACTTTGTTGGTAAGAAAATGTGAAAGTTTCCAACGCTTTTTTGGAAGATTGAAAGCTTCAAGCTCCCTTCCTTTGCAGCTTGTATCAATTGAAGCCCCATTTAGGCAATGGGGAATGGACTTCATTGGTGAGATTTCAGATCCTTCAAGTGCTGGCCATAAGTGGATTTTAGTAGCCACTAATTACTTCACCAAGTGGGTGGAGGCAATCCCCACCAAGAAAGCAACTCACCAAATTGTCATGGATTTCATTCTGAATCATATCATTTACAGGTTTGGTGCTACACCCTTAACCTATTGCTTGTATTAGGATATGAGTAGCCGACTTGTGGCTTACCATATCATTTTATTATATCATTTATACTTTCTCATGCTTAATAGGTCAGCCTTGGTGATGGCCATAGCATATGAATAGTATATATAGGGGATTATAGGTAGTATTTCATTATCATTTGAGCATTTGAGTCTTATTATATGGTTTGGAAGTTTCCCCTCGAAGTGGCGAAGCTATTCTAATTGAATATTGAGATCATTATTCTAAGATATTGTGTTATTTTGTATTCTATTGTTGCTCATAATCTGAATTATACAAGTAATTTCATTACAAGTGGTATCAGAGCTGTGATCTGGGCCAAAATTAGGGAAAAACCCTAATTTTTTTTGTTTCCGTAATATATTGCAAATCATAGTGAATTGGTGGGAGGTATTTTTACCAAAGTTGTAAAACATTTCAAGTAAAGTTCCTTGAAAATTTCATACTTTTTTAAATTTATTTTACAAAAGTTATTAAAAATTTAGGTTTTTCATAAAATCGCTCCTAAGGTGAAAATTGTGGAATATTTTCAAGTTCTTTACATTTTCAGAAAGCTCTCAAAAAATAGTATTAGTATTTTCTCTGTGTTTTTTCCTGTTCGGCCGAATTTGTATCAAAAATTTAAACCCTAAGGTTTGACATCATGGCGGGGCCTTCCACAAGAGCAAAAAAGAATCCGGTTACTCTAGGTAAAACCCCAGATAAATATGGGGTAGTGATTGAAGAGATGGATTCATAAGGGGTAAATACATATTCCTCAGCACTAGGGTTTACCTCATTTGATCATAAGGTGAGCCAACTTGAGTATGAGCTACGAAATGTACAATCTGAGATGGCCTCTAAAGGAGACATAAACCAAATCAATCATCGGTTGGATGATATCATGCAACATGTAAAGGGTAAACAATATGGCCCAAATCGGCCCATATCAACCAAGGAGGATCTTCAGTTCAAAATCATGGACAAAATAACCATGTTGGATCACTTTTCCAGCCCAATCAGAATCCAACTTATTTGCAACCACGGAACATGATGTCGAAAGTGGATATGCACAAATTTAATGGTAAGGATCCCTTGAATTGGATAAATCAAATGGAGAACTTCTTTGAGTTACATCAAACACCATTAGGACAAAAGGTGACATTGGCATCCCTGTATCTTGAACTTGACCAATTCGTTTGGTATCGATGGTTATGTGCTCGAGGTTTTTACTTGAGGAGTTGCAATTGCACTATAGTTCTAGTGTTTTAGAGAACTACTTTAGTCAATTATCAAAGTTACGACAAACAAGATCAATCAAATATTATGTGTATCAATTCCAGAACCTATCCTTAAGGGTGGAGAATATTTCAGAAGAGAATCTAAATGACCTATTTCTTGGGGGTCTTAAGGACCACATCGAGCATGAGGTACGAATGTTTAATCCACTCAATATTTTTGATTCTATTATCATGGCATATCGTGTAGAGGAAAATGTTATTTGTAGTAGGAGGATGCCTTTCATTAACACCAGAGAGACGTAGTATCTCTTCCCCTTCATTTCTTTAGGCCAATTAGACTTAATCCTCAACAAATGGAAGAAAAGAGAGAAAAAGGATTATGTTTTCACTTGTGATAGTAAATATGGACCGGGACATAAATTTGTTGAGAAGAAGTTGTTCTATATTGTCGGAGGTAGTGAGGATGATGTGGAAGCTGAAATTATAGGAGAGGTTGAGGAACCACTAGAAGATGAAGTAGAGGATCACCAACCTACAATTTCTTGCCATGCATTGTTAGGTATTAGTACTCATCAAACACTCAATTTTATTGGCTATCTCAAAAAATAGAAGGTGACGGTGTTGATTGACTCAGGGAGTACTCATAACTTCATAAATAGTAAGCTAGCTTCCCCTCAATTGTTTTATTTACCCAGCTCCAAAAATGTAAGTTATGATTGCGGATGGTGGGACAGTCAAGTGCACATGAAAGTGCCATAGTATCAAGATTTCCATGGGAGACTACATGTTAGACTCACCTATGTTTGCTATTTCTATGGGAGGGGAAGATATTGTTTTGGGTATCCAATGGCTCACAACCTTAGGTACTATAGAGATGAATTTCCAAGAATTGTTCATGTGATTTCATTCAAATGGAAGGACAATACAATTGAATGGGATGGTAGCTAAGTCTCCATAGATTATTAGCGCTCATCAGATGTAGAAGTTTCTCAGAAAATGAGTAGATGGATTTATAGAAAATTTATTTTCCATAGAAGTACAAAATACGAGTCTTGATGCCACCTAATCTTGAAAAGATTGTTGATGCTCACTCATCTATTTTGATGCAATTCCAAAAGGAATACCACCATTTAGGGATCATGATCATGCCATTCAGTTGATTCCAAGGAGCCAAACACCTAACATCAAACCATACGAGATACCCATATTCTTCAAAAGTGAGAACGAGAAAATGGTTGAGGAAATGTTAAAGGCGGGTATCATTAGGCATATCCAAAGTGCATATTCTTCACCAAAGGTCATGGTACATAACAAGGATGAAACATGGAAGATGTGTCCAGATTACCAAGAACTCAACAAGTAAACCATCAAAGATAAGTTTCCTATTCCAGTAATTGATGATTTACTTGATGAATTGCATGGTGTTGTTTATTTCACAAAATTAGATCTTCGTTTGGGGCACCATAAAATTAGAATAAAAGAGGAATATGTTCATAAAACAGATTTCAGGACTCATGAGGGCCATTATGAGTTTTGGTAATTCCTTTTGGTCTTACAAATGCACCTCAACCTTTCAAAGATTGATGAACACTTTTTTAGGCCATTTTTAAGGAAATTTATATTAGTTTTCTTTGATGACATATTGATTTACAGTAAGACATGGGAAGAACACTTACAACATGTAAATAAAGTGTTGGAAGTTTTGGAGAAACATAATCTCTATGTAAATCCATCCAAATGTTCTTTTGGTGTACAAGAGGTAGAGTACTTGGGTCACATTGTATCCCATGAAGGCATCAAAGTTGATCCTCAGAAGATCAAAGCTATGGTGGAATGGCCAAGGCCCAAAAATATCAAAAATCTTCATGGGTTCCTAGGACTAACAGGGTACTACAGAATATTTGTGTGGGGATATGGTAGAATAGCAACTCCACTCAATGCATTGCTAAAGAAGGATGCCTTCCATTGGACAGATGTAGCCACTAAATCCTTTGAGCAGCTGAAGGAAGCCATGTGCAACACCCTAGTTTTGGGTACTCCCAACTTTTCAAAAACCTTCATTGTTGAATGTGACACTTCAAGATTAGGATTGGGAGTAGTTCTAATGTAGGAAGGAAGGCCAATTGCATTTTAGAGTCATGAATTCAAAGTAAAATATCTACTCAAACTCGTCTGAGAAAGAAATGATGGCTATTCTTCATACAAATCAAGCAATGGAGGCCCTATCTCATGGGTAGACACTTCAAGGTAAAAACTGATCATGATAGTCTCAAATAATTTTTGGAGCACAGTACCGATGTCGGTTGATGAACCGACGTTGGTCAACCATGGACCAAGATCGATCGGTAAGGAGGAAGTGATATTGGTTAAGGCTAACCAACATCGGTTGCACAGTGTGTGACTATTATAATTAAGTTGTGGGAATTAGATCTATCTTTAGTTGTAAATCAATTAAAATTAGTCGGTATTCCGTTTGAGGATGAAGTGAAAACACTTTTATTATCATGCTCTTTGTCATATAGTTGGGATAATTTGGTAATGGTTGTTAGTAATACATTATTTGCTACCGGTGTTTTAAAGTTTGATGATGTGGTTAGTATAATCCTGAATTAAGAAATACACAGAAAAGTACAAGTGAATCATCATCTAGGAATGCTTTGAATGTAGAAAGTAGGGGAAGGTAGAAGGAGAGATCCAAGAGCAGAATAATGAGAAATAAAAGTCTAAGAATGGCATATCTAAATCCAGTGAGGTAGACGTATAATCTGCTAGAATTGTGGAAAGAAAGGTCACGCAAAGAAGGATTATTGGTTCAAAGAAAATGAAGAGAATGTACCGCAGACAAAGGTAAAGACGAAAATTCTGCTACAAAATAGGTAATGCATGATACCCTAATTCTCTCCTTGGATAATAAAATTGAGTCATGGGTTTTAGACTCGGGATCTTCTTTCCATGCAACCCCTAATAAGGGTTATTTTAGAAATTATGTCCAGGGTAATTTTGGACATTTTTATTTAGGAGATGATGAACCGTGCAATATTACTTTAAAGGTGAAGTTCATCTTAAATTACAAAATGTAAATACATGGATATTGAAATATGCGAGACATGTTCCAAGCTTCAAAAGAAATCTAAATTCTGCAAGACAATTGTGTGAAACTAGTTACATGGTTACACTCACAGCCAAATCTTAGAAAGTTACCAAGGGATATCTTATTGTAGCAAGAGACAAAAAGGTAGGATAATTGTATTTATCTACCTCTATGATTGATTCCTTTTATGTTCTATCTACTTCAGATTCGATACAAGCATGTGGTACAATTAGCTAGGCCATATGAATGAAAAGGGAATGCAGATCTTAAAGGCAAAAAGTAAGTTATCATATTTGAAACGTGTAGATCTTGATTTTTGTGAGCATTGTATTTTTAGAAAGATGAAGAGAATGAAATTTATCAAAGTTGGGGCAACAAATAAGAAGCATAAATTATATTTTGTACACTCGAATGTGTGGGGACCAACCCGTAGCTTCTCATGGAGGATCCCAATGCTATGTTACTTTCATTGATGATGCCACAAGAAAGGTGTGGGTTTATTGTATTAAATGTAAATTTGATGTTTTTGAAACTTTTAAAACATGGAAAGCCCTTGTGGAAAATGAATCAAATTCAAATATAAAGTGTCTTAGATCTGATAATGGTGGTGAGTATTGCAATAAGGATTTCAATGATTATTGTTCAGTAAATAGAATACGTAGAGAAAGAATAGTTCCTAGAATACCACAGGAGAATGGTGTTTCAGAGAGAATGAACATGACAATCATGGAACATGCTAGAAGCATAAGGATACATGTTGGATTGCCCTTATAGTTTTGGGCGGAAGCAATAGACACGGTGGTTTATTTAATTAACCGTGGACCTTCAAGTGCACTGGATGGTGGAATACCAAAATAATCTTGGGCTGGAAAAGAGGTAGAGCTTTCTTTTATTAGAGTATTTAGCTCGAGAAAATTTTGTACATATTGATAAGGAAAATAGAAAGAAATTGGATGCTAAATCAAAAATATGTACTTTGATTGGTTATGGCTATGGTGATTTTGAATTGATTTTGGGATTTAGAAGGTTCTAAGATAATTAGGAGTCGTGTCATTGATTGGAATGAAAAGAGAATGTACATGGATTAATTTTTGTACCCAAAGGTGAACCGGTGGATAAGTTTGTGGATGAAAAAGAACTCTTGGATTTAAAATTAACACCTACAGGTTTACACATGAATCGGTATCCTTTTACCCCGATCGACATCGGTCCCCATACTAGTGTCGATTCTGAAGAAGAGCGAGAATGCGTCGGCGAAAGGTGACTGCGTCGGTCACTTTGTCAAAAGTAGATATAAATCTACAGGATGAGCAGATTGAGCCTTCAACACCCCAAATCTCAGTGAGAAGCTCACAAAGGGTAAGTAGACCTCCAAAATACTTTCACCTTCCTTGTCTTATTTATTATTGAATGATAGTGGTGAACTAGAAATATTTAAAGAAGCAATGCAGATAAATCCCACAAGTAGTGGGAGCATGACATGAATGAGGAGATGGACTCCTTAGAGAAGAACCAAACATGGAATTTGGTTAAGTTGCCAACAGGTAAAAGAGCATTGTAGAACAAGTGGGTTTACAAGATCAAGGAAGAAGAGGGTGGACAAAAGAGATACAAGATAAGGCTTGTAGTAAAGGGATTTGCATAGAAAGAAGGTATTGACTTTGGTGAAATATTTTCTCCTGTTGTTAAGATGACTTATATTAATACTTGTATTGAGTTTATTTGCGGTAGAGGATTTACATTTAGAAAAACTTGATGTCAAGATGACATTTCTTTATGGTGATTTAGAGGAAGAGATTTATATGCAACAATCACTTGGGTATGAAGTCAAGGGTAAGGAGAAATTTATGTGTAGATTGAAAAAGAGCCTATACTTGGCTCAAGCAAGCTCCAAGGTAATGGTATATGAGGTTTGATAGTTTTATGCATGAGCATGGTTATTTGAGATGTGAATCTGACCATTGTGTTTATTTCAAGATGCTTGTAAATGGGAGCTATATTATTTTTGTATCGTGTGTGGATGATATGCTTATTGCGGGATCTAGTATGCGGGACGTTGGTGAGCTTAAGCTCACACATTTGTAATAAAGGATTTAGGAGTTGCAAAGAGAATCCTTGGCATACAAATTCATAGATACGGAAGAACATGAAGTTGTATTTATCTTAGGAGCATTATATCAATAAGGTGTTAGAAAGTTTTAATTTCCAAAATTCAAGACCTATAAGTACACCTATGGTTGGACACTTTAAATTGTGTAAAGATCAATGTCCTACATTACACGAGGAGGTTGAATACATGGCACGAGTTATGTATGCTTTAGCGATTGGGAGCTTGATGTATGTTATGGTTTGTACAGACCGGACATTGCACTGCAGCGATGGGAGTTGTGAAGTAACTTTATGGCTAATCCGAGGTAAAGAGCATTGGAAAGCAATCCAATGGATTCTCAGGTATTTTAGAGGGACATCCGACATGTAATTATGTTATGGAGGGTGAGATACTTATTTACGTGGCTATGTAGATTCGGACATGGCTAGAGATTTAAATGGAAAGAGGAACACCACTTGATAAGTTTTCATAGTAGGTGGCACGACAATTAGCTTGATTTTTAGATTGCAGGAAGGTTGTGGCCATGTCTACTACGAGAGGTTGAATATGTTACACTACATAAGCTAATAAAGAGATGATATGGATGAGTAGGTTCATAGAAGAGTTGGGAAAGGAGTAAGAGGATTATAGGTTGTACAATGATAGTTAAAGAGCAATTCATCTAGGAAAGAACTCAACGTTTCATTCTAGAACAAACCACATTTAGTTGAGATATCACTTCATACAATAGGAATTGGAATATGGGCAACTAAATTTGGAGGAAATTCATATAAAGGAGAACCTGCGGATATGCTAATGAAGTCGTTGGCAAAGGAGAAGTTGTAGTTACACTTTTGTAAAGGAAACCTCATTCTTGTGCGGGTGAATGCCGATACTAGAAGCCATCGACAACTTTGAATGATGGAGGGCTTAGGACCTTAGATGTGGATATGAATCTACAGGTGCAAATAAAATAGATCTATGATACAAGATAATAGATCTATGATAATATCTACAAAACTGAAACAAATGTGATTAGATAACAATATGTGGGGGTTGCCGGACAATGTCGGTTCCAAGAGGTTATGGACTCCCTTAGAGGATATCAACCCCCATGTCTAGAAAGATAGCAATAAATGATGAACAATAGATATCATGCAGAAATAATGAAATACAAAATGCCAAGTAATTGAAATGACGAGGGGACTTAGCTTGTGCTCTGATATGGAGATGAAATGGGCATCAGGATGGCAAGATGACGAACAATGGAAAATATTTCTCCAACAATCCTCACCTCTAACTTCTAATAATGGCAAAGGTTTGCCTTGACCTCAAACTTGCGAACTTAATCAAGCATTTTCTTCTCCTCTCCTAAAAACTTCAATAAGCAGAGATTTCATACTGATTCTTCCTCCTTTTTTTTCTTCTCTTTGAAAGAATGGGGAAGACCCATATTTATAGCTTGGAGGTGAGGTTAGATTGGGGTTAATGGGTAACCGGGGTTTGATAAATTGACCTTGGTCAGGTGAGTAAGGGGGACATGATTTGACTGGGTAGGTGAGATAATAGATTTGATTTGATTGAGTGGGGTTCATGATTTGGATGGTGGGGACACAATTTGATTGAGTGGGGTAATGTGATTTAATTAGAATATTTGGGTATTATTTGCACATAATGAGGTTTAAGAGATTAATTGATTAATCAAACATGTAGGTTTGGTGGGAAATGGACTAAATCTATTGCGGAGTGATACCAACATTTAGTGTCTACAACACTCCACTTGTTGGTCTTGAGTTTGAGACTTGAAGAGGGAAAAACAGGCCAAGGAAAGGATCAAAGGAAGGAGTTGTATGGTACAATGCAACAATTTATCTCCAAGTGGGAGATTGTTGAGTTATGGAGCTTAATTGTTTCACCGCATGATTTTACTACTTGGCTTTGGAATACACATAGCAACCGTCGATTGATGAACCGCGTCGATCACCCATGGACCGGTATCGGTCAGGCAAGGAGGAACCAACATCGGTTAAGGCTAACCGACATCGGTTGCCTGTGCGTGACTATTATAATTAAGTTGTGGGAATTAGATCTATCTTTAGTTGTAAAGTGAATATAATGGTTGTAATTACATATCTAAAGTGCCCTAATATTATAGATGCATATATAAGCATAAAGCTAGGATAAGAGAGGGAGAATTCATTGAGAAATAATAGAAGTTTACTTAGAGAGAAAAAGATAAATTTGTAAAGAAGAAAGTACATGACATCTAAGAAGGTGCAGAAGATTGCAAATCTTCATTGTATTTCCTCTGTGATAGTAAATTGGTTGTTTCTTGGTGGACGTAGCCCACATTGGGTGAACCACGTTAAATCTTGTGTATTGTTTCTTCTTGTTTATTTCCATAGTGATTGCTTATATGCTTATATCCGATTAATATATCTCAGACAACCGGTGTGCTAACCCCAATAGTTATTTCCAATTTTTCATAATTTTATCACATCACTTGTATTTGAAAAGATATGAATTTTTGAAGATTTCTAGTTGTCTAGGGCTTTCTGAATTTTTTTGGTAGTTATATATTATTCAAAAAATTCCAGAAATATTTTTCTTGTGTTTTTTATCATTGTTTCAATCTCTCTATAAAATTTCATGTATTTTGGGCAAGTATTTTGTGAGATATCAATTAAAACCGATTCGTTGCTAATTTGGTTATTTTATGCAAAAATCGAAATTTTATTTTCTTTGCGAGCTTTATATATTTTTGTGCATTTTTTAGTGGTCTCCCATAAGGGATATTTCAATGGTATCAAAGTAGTTGTTTCTCTAGCCTGTTGTGTCAAGAAGATGGGTGAAAATTATGATATGGGTGTTGATTTGATGAAACAATTATTCACAAACATGGTGAAGCAACAAGAAACTACTAATCTCTATTTGAGCTAGCTCACTAAGAGATTAGCACAGGGTAGGATTGAGACTCAGGCAGATAGAGGGGAAACTAGTAATAGGGGACACATGACTCAGAGAGGTGAAAGTGGAAACACAGGGCAACAAACTCCCCATTCTTCTATCGGGAATTTGGGGCTTCACGAACCCTCTTTCTTGAAGGATCCAGAAGTTTCACAAGTAAGGCAGCCAACATATGTGTTGGATGAGGAGTCTTGTTGGGAAAGGTATAAATCCTTGAGCGAGGGTTTTAGAGATAACATGCCCTTCGTAGATTACTGTAGAATGAAGATTAGTAGCAAACCCAAGAGAGATCATCAGCCACATGTACCTCAGTTACAGAGGAGATTGGGAGAAAGCTCTATTCCACACTTTAATGGTTCTAAGAAGTGTACCACACATTCTTGGATTTAGAAGTTGAAGATATAATTTGACTTGAATCCCTTGTATTAATAAGATGCAATTAAGTTTGAAATCCTACATCTTGAGGGAGATGCACATGACTGGTGGCATCATGGCCTTATTACACAGGGGCACATGCATATTGATACCTATGCAGAGTTCACACAGAGGTTGATGAGCAGATTTGAGAGGGACCCTAATAGGAATTTTAGGAGTTAACCCACTTAAGATGTATGGGTTCTTTAAATCAGCACATTACAAATTTTTAGAGATTATTAGTCATGGTTCCTGATGTTTCAGAGATGAGGCTGACCTCACTTTTCATAGTAGGGTTGATAGATGCTCTAGCAGGATTTGTGAAGGCATTTGAGCCTTCTTCATTGCATGAGGCTATTAGGAAAACATGGGATTTGGGTTTATCCACTCCCGAGTTAAGGGTTCCATCTCGATTTCAGCAAATGAGCCTCCATCCAGAGGTAGGAGGTGGCTAAGAATCCAATAATTTCCTGAGAGCTTAGGGATGAGTTGAGGTGAAAGAAACTATTTTTTGATTGTCATACACCTTGGGATTCGGGGGATCCAGGCATGATTGCACGGAAAAGGGAGGGCCTAATTCATTGAGGTATTCGAGGAGAGTGAGGGTGACATGGATGAGAAGATAGAGACCCACAAGATGGATGATGGAGATAGAGCTACATTGGATAGTGCTGATGTGGAGTAGGAGGAGGAGACCTTTCCTCGAGAGATTATAGCTACATTGTCTAGTACTCCATTGTACAAGGCATTCAGGGTTAGAGGAGTTATGCGGGGCCAGCGAGTAGTGGTACTCATTGATAGTGGGACTACCCACAACTTTATCGACACATTGTTGGTTAAGAGATGAGGTTTGTAGACAAAGGACATTGAGGGATTTAACATTGTTGTAGCCAATGGGGAATATATGAGATTTATAGGGAGAGTTCCAAAATTGAGCATCACCATGGGTAACTACACATTTACTAATTATTTCCACATTGTTGGTATGGGAGTGACTGATATAGTGCTTAGGAGTGCGGTGGCTTCACTCTCTTGGTGAGTTTTAGACAATGAAACTAAGGTTTAAGTCCGAGGCGGAATTTGATCTTAAGGGGACTATATATAGGAGCATCCAGAGTGGTTACAACGAGGGGATGGAGAGGAATTTACGGCATGATGAGGGGTTTTATTACTACGGGCCAATGTGGAGTTTGATGGGTATGGGTGTGACCAGTAGTGTTGCATAAGAGATGGTTACAAAGATTGGGATTACAGGTTCAGATCACCCGAGTTCATCCTTGTGTTGGTTATATGAGGTTTTGGTAGATTGGAGATCTCATTTACTTATTGATTACTCTAAGAATCGACACACTTGTGAGATTTTGGATGGTCACATACATGATGACAACTGCAGATTGGAGGATGAGATGATCTTATATTAGGGCGAGATTGTACCTTGTGTCGATTCATGGTTGAGGATGGAAATCTTTGCGACATGTGCATTGTTCTTACATGACTGGGAACTTGAGCTTCGATGAGACATACGGGTTCATGTAAGAGAGGTTCATATGGCATGGGTTGAGGGAGGATAACCACAACTTTATACATGCATGTACAATTTGTCACTATGACAAGTCGAGCTTACGGAGTTCATCATTTTTTGAGTTAACATGGGATAGCACTCCTATGTATTTTACTACTTATATGCTTGGTGAGCTTCGCCCACGTGCTAGTCAATGGAGGGACAAAATTGACTCATGGTTATTCAGTAGGTTCACATTCAGCACAGGAAGTGGACTATGTGGAGCTGATATTTTCAGTTGACTATCTACTGGAGTCTTGGGACTTTTCCCCCATGGGACACATTAAGATACATTATGAGGAGCCTTTCTCTCACATGAGTGTAGGTCATGTGGGAGAGTTAACACACTTTGTGTGTATAAATTTTGTTTCACAGATTGATCCAAGGGATTCTACAATATTCAGAGTGGATTTTCATACGCAGGAGTTGACTGGAGAGGTAGTGAGTGATCACATGATGACAACCTTGCATTGATAGGGATTGGAAAAATTAGCAATTTTGGTGTGGGAACTAGTGGAGATTAGGTGTGGGCATCATACTACTTAAGGGGCAACATTATTATCTGCATGACATGGAGAGCATAATGAATACATGGGGTGTCTTAGTTACTTCGCATCACATTAATCATTAGTTGATTGCAGCGTGAGGTGGAGAAACGTACTTTGTGGTATTCAATTTCTACATCATGACAAAATAATGCTTGGGGTCAAGCATTTCTTGGGAGGGAAGGTCTATAATGTCCCCAATTCTAAGCGAGATAGCCTAGGAGGTTTTTCATTCGTCTTAGCCCTTGACATACCCGATGGGCTAACGACGTTGGTGGCTATTGGGTATAGATGACTTATTACCACATTGTTTGTTTTTATGTTATATTTTGTCGTTAAGGTGGGCTCATAGTACTTTATTATTCTATTTCTTTGTTGGGGTCACTTAAGTCACTTTTAGGCCCCACATGGAGCTCCAACTTGGAAAAAGGTAAAGAGAAGTTATAAAAGGAGGTTTGTGGGAGTGATAGAGTATTTTTACACACTCGCATATTTTCTTATTGAGCAATTGTTGTTTACAATCTTCTTCTTACTTGTGGAGTAAGATCCCAAGGGAACCCTAGCTTTGGTGGTGAGAGATCCATTCCTAGCTAGGAGGGAACTCTTCAGTGGTGAAAGATCCACCCTAATTTATTATTTTGGAGCCAATTTAAGGATGTTATTCATAAATATTTTCTAGAGATTCCAGAGAAGGGTTTTAGAGGCTTTTTTGGAGAAGAATAAAAGGTTTCCAGATTAGATTTATTGCAGCATTTAGAGTAGGGTTTGGCACCATTTTTAGAGACAGTTTTAAGGGTTATTAGCCACTCCCTTAGGGTGACATCACCCCTAGGGTTTTTGCAGCAATTTTTGTAAGGGTTTGGACTATTATTTCCAGATTTAGAGGTTGGGCTCTCTTACATATCATTGGTAGATATTATTTCCAAATTTATATTTTTATCTATTTTCTAGGGTTTTATCTATGTAGTTCTAGATTTGCAATGTTGTTTTTAGGGCTTCCAGGGCATCCATTTCTAGATTTGGAGGTTGGGCTCACTTCTATATCATTGGTAGATATTATTTCCGAAATTTATATTTTTATCTATTTTCTAGGGTTTTATCTACGTAGTTCCGTTTTGCAATAGTGTTTCAAGGGCTTCCAGTGTCCATTTCCAGATTTGGAGGTTGGGTTCTCTTCTATATCATTGGTAGATATTATTTCCAGAATTTATATTTTTATCTATTTTCTAGGGTTTTATCTACGTAGTTCCAAATTTACTGCAATGTGTTTTTAGGCCTTCCAGGCATCCATTTTCAGATTTGGGGGTTGGGATCATTTATATATGTTTAGTAGATGTTATTTACATATTTTTAGAATTTTATCACTTGTATTTGAAAATATATGAATTTTTGAAGATTTCCGGTTATAGGGGCTTTCTAAAATTTTCTAAGCGATTCTATATTATTCAAAAGATTCCAAAAATATTTTTCTAGTGTTTATTATCATTGTTGCAAGCTTCTTTAAAATTTCATGTATTTTGAGCAAGTATTTTGTGATATATCAATTAAAACCAGATTCATTGCCCTAGTTGGTTATTTCTGCAAAAATTAGAAATTTTATTTTTAATTTATATATATATATATATATATATATATATATATATATTGTGCATTTTTGAGTGATATCCCACAGGATATTTCATACTGAAACTTACTTTTTGTCGGTTTAACTATAGACTTTGTACTAATGTTATTTGGATAAATCCTACTAAATCTCAATCCAAACACTATTTTTTTAAAGGAAGAGATTGATAGTAGGCATTGGGATCCTCATCCTATATGTTGAGGTCTTGCGCCCAAGATCAAGTTAACTTCCTTCTACTTAGAATCAAATTTGGTTTTCCCATGTTGACCTTTAGAAGTTATGATTAATTTATCCTTTGGAATGTTTTAAAAATATAACATATGTGAAAAATGGATTCTTCTTCCAATTTACTCATGTGTTTCTGATTCCCCCTAGCTTGAGGATGACCATGCGAGAAAGCTTTGAAGATTTTTTGAGCTATAGGATTTTTTTCTCTTGACATTCTTTTGAGAGCGGAGGTTCCTTCTTAATGTTAAGGGTTTCTATTGAAGATCTTGGTAGGAGGTTTCACAAATATCAAAGAATTGGTGCTCATTTGCCTTCGTAGGTAGTTCCTTACTACGTGATTTTGATTAAAAAAACAAATCTTCCTAAAATCCTAGTCCCAAATCTCCACATTCACTTATATCACGATCATTATCTTCCTAGCAAAATCTGCTTAAAATATCATGACATGAAATTATTCATGTAAATTTCCCACTCAAAAGGATAATTCAAGATTCTTGAATGGGGTTTCGTAGCATTAACCACTTTGTTATCATCGCTCATATGTTGTAAATTATAATCTTTGTTTGTAGATTAAAAACTTGATTTACTTTAGACTTTTGTCTTGTTTGGAGCATGAATCTCATATGTAAGCATATGTGATTTTAAAAGATTTATTTAGATAATGTTAACTATATTCCAAAGTTCATTAAAAAAATGGATACATGTTGAAAGCCAATTTTAATTTGAAAACTAATAGTAAACTATTGATGAATATGATCCTAAGTTCACTAATTAGTGGTTAATAAGCCATTCTAGTTGTAAAGGTCTTGAATTAAAACATGTAATCATTGATTGTTTTATTTTAGGCTTGTTTAGGTTGAGTAAACTATGTAAAGGTGACCTTATGACCAATGTTGATTGAAAATGAGCCAACAAGACATCTACTATCATGGGTGAAAAATCAATCAATCCATATGGTAGGGCATAAAACCAATCAAGTGTGTAATTCTTCAAACTCAAGAAACCACAAGCAATAATTTATCATTGTGTACATAATAAAACTAAGAAGCATATAAGGACCCTATATGGTGCTAAGGGTTCTCTTTTCCATCAAATAAAGTAGATTTAGGTATGATGAAACCATTTAAGAGAGGATTGGTCAAGACCTCATGTGTTGAGGCTTTTAATTTAGTATATCATGAGAAGTGAGCCAAATACATGGATTTTGAGTCTTTGGGAGGTAGTGCTTACACTTACTTTTGTAATTCATCTCACACATTTATAATAATAGTTATTTCAGGGTTGTGCATAGGTGTAGGACGAGTAATACTCAACTAAATTGGAATAATTAAGTCAAGGAACAATGTAAAAGATTAGAAGGATCCCAAGGATCCCTAAATGGTAGGGTTTGAGGAATTCGAGGAGCTTGTTGATAAGACAACACTTAGGAATGCATGTGATCATTTATAACAAATTGAATGTTCACGTGAGGAGAAATAAGAGAAACATTTTGAACATTTTGTAACATAACATCCTTGGAAGTGGAAAATTTTGAAACAATAAAAAGAAATATTTCACAAACAACATCTTTAAACACATTTATTATTCTAACAATATCAACAAGATTTGTCGGTGTGTACTACTCAATATTTCAATCATATCATTTATAGTTCGGTCACTAATTCAATTTCATAATCATAATCACAAACATACATTTTGTGCACACTAATATCTTTTAAAGAAGACATTTTGATAATATGCGATATAACAAGAACATTATATGTTTTGCATAAATGTATATAAAAATGGAGAAGCATAAACAATATAACAAATAAGAGTCACAAAGGGTAACTAAGGAATGTGGATAGTCATACAAAGTGTAGAAACCCTAATTGAATGTTTGATTTAAGTGCAATTTCATTTATTTAAGGTAATCCCTTCATTGGGTGCAGTGAGTTTGGTTGCCAAAACATATATGCAGACCATGATTTTGCCCCAACAATGCAAAACACCAATCACACTAATTTACACCTAATTTTAATCATGTATAAATCAAGGTAAAATATAGCTAATTACACTTTGATTGAAAATAATCCTAAAACATAGGAAAACTATAATAATTGAAAATCATAAAGATAACTAGGGTCTTTAAGATAATACTTGATTTGTTGTAATTTTTGAGATAATCGTTAGTAATAAAAAGTGAAAAGTAGGTCCAGAAAATAGGATAAACAAACCTTATATTTTTGGACCAAATAGAAAAAAGTTATCACGGGGAGCCAAAAGTATACATGAAATGACACAGTTATAACTATAGAAGTAAGGTTCTAACACCTGGAGTACAATTGTGAAGAAAAGTTAACAAACATGTTCCTTTGATTTTAAGCCTCAAAAACCTTACTTTTTAGAATTCTTTACGAGTAGATGGGAAATTGCCCTTTTCAAAGCCCTAATTTAACCTTTAGGTTTAAATAATGCACAAGGAAAACACATATTTTTTGAGTAGTGTGTTAAACTAGAGAAAAGTTGAGTTTCTTTGATATTTATTAGGTCCCTATATAAATTGAGTGATTTTTCAATCAATATATAGGTATAATGTGATTAAATAAGTAGTCTAATGTACTAAAAGTATCCCAACCCTTATCTTTTAAACGGATGCAAATACTCGGTGAATGTTATATGCTTCATAAATTATTTAACTCTATTTTTGGCACGGGGATGTTTTAGAAATAGATTTTGTTGGCTCTCAAATATGTCTTGCTTGAAGTTTGAGAAGAGAGATGAAAAGCAAGTCAATTGTAGTAAAGTGGTTATCTTGACAAATTGAGGATAAAATTAAGACCAAAAAATATGAGAAGGGGGTCACTTCTCTACTTATTTTGTTCTGCAATGCCAAGACGCCCTAACAATTTCTTATCATTAATTGAACTCAAACACACTATATTTCTCCACAAATGCAACCTCCGTGACTAAACACCCAATTAAGTGTCAATTATGACATAATCATAGATTTGCAAGAAAATACTTAGATCTAAATTGATTTAATGTAGCAATATGTTGTTATCCATAACTTACGGCTTTCTAACAAAGGTATAAATAGATATTGAGCTTATCTAACAAGTATGAAGCTAAATTTATAGCAAATAGGCCTCTAAAGGTGTGCAATATGAAACATAGGTCTCGAAGGGGAATTACAACAAGATTTTATAAAAGACGGGGTTAATCATTACAAGTTCAACATGTGTCTTGTCCATTGGGCTAATCTACAAAGCTTAAGATGAAGGAGTCAAAACAACATAAGAAAAATAGTAATTTACACAATTAACGAAACTCCCCACAATTCAAAAAACTATTAAACCACAAATACAAAGATTTAATGAATTATCAAACCAATGCAATTCACAATCTAAAATATAAGATGAGATGAGTTAATGACTCGCAAATAAAACTAGAATTCCATGAGGGTTTTATAAATTGATGTTTCAAAGGTGACCACATATCAAACTCTAACTCCAAATAGCCGGATGGAAATCCTAATAATCTAATTAAGTACACTTCAAAATCTAATGAAATCTTCCTTATAAATCCATCATCTCATTTACAACTCAACTAAGCATGTAAAACTACTCTCTAAAAATTATTACAACATCCTTGAATTGATCACAATTATTCATGAATCTAACACCTAAAACATAACTAAACTAAACACCTAAAACTAAACAAGCTGAAGGGACCATATTTCCAAACAATACGAAAGCCCAATTAAATCAATTAGAAGATGATTTATGCAGCCAACACTTCATAATATACATTTTTGGAACATTCTAGAATTGGAAATGGACAGAATTTAGAGTTGTGGAGAACCAATGAGAGAGGATGAATGAGCAAGCACAAATTATTCAAGTGGCTCCGGAGATCAAATGACAAATGACAACAAATTGACAATCAATTTAAGGTCTAAGGGTCCCATTTTTGACACGTGGTGAGCATCGAAATCACAATGGAGAAAGGAGGAAAGTATTCTAAGGTTTCAAAGCTCATGGATGCATAGGGCATCGATTGTCTCCACATGTTTGCAATCAATATTATGCATGTGTTAGGGGTTGGGGTAAAAGGTTTGCATCAATGAATGCCAAGTTTCAATTATGAACATCTTGTAAAATGGGAAGCTTAAGTCCAAGCCTTGAGATATTTTAGGACACCAATGAGCACCATGTGTTGTGCATCCATCACATAAGTGAATTCATGGTCTCCTTTGTTTTTTTAAAGCCATCGATTAACGACGAGTTTCATCAATCCATTACAAACAAGTTCATAGTTTCCCACCAAATAAATCATCGATGACCATGACTTATCGGTGTCGAGGATCTAACTTAGCTCTTGGAAGCAATGAAAAGAAAATAATTCCAAAAAACTTTGAGATTACTTCATGACTTCCTTGTGTTCTGATCGACACGCTGCAAAAATGAGAAAATTGTGCCAAAGTGCAAGTGTTTACAAGACATGGTAAAGCCAATTAATACCACATGTCTTCCATCCATCTCTGTTTTAAAGTTTTTAGGGAAAAACATGGTTAAAGTATTTTTAAAAATAGTGTAGCTTGAACTTACAAATTTATAGAGGTGAAAAATGCAAAAGGAAGTAGCGAAAAATAAGAAACTTCCATGAATTTTAACAAAGGGGGCCCGAAATCCTTCATGACATTTATGGGCTCTAATAGATTCCTTGCTTTTACTTTAATAAATTCCTTTGTAATCAATTTATTTTACCCTGAATGCACCAATATAATACATATTTATACACTTGTTATATTTTAGGACCCACATGCATGTTGAAAAAAAAAAGGCATAAACAAATGAGAGACACAAAATAGGGTTCGAATGCTTAAAAAAAAAAAAATTGTACAAGTACAATTTTTGTTAATAAAAGCACATTTTTATTATTCTAGCAAAAATCAAAAAACACATAAAACAAGGAAGAAAGAGAAGGTAAATAGGGTGAGAGAGAAAATAAGAATTAGTGGAGAAAGTAAAATGGTTGCACATGGAAGAACGACAAGTCGATAAGAGAAATCTAGATACATGAAGATCAACATAAAGCTGAAAGTGTTGAAAGTTACACAAAACATAAGAAACATGTTGAAATCTCAAAGGTCGCATAAAGCACAAGGAACATGGACCAACAAGAGCCTCTCGGACTAATGAATAATAAATACTTAAGTACAATAGCAACACAATAATTAACTAGTCTTGTACCAAAGTTAGGATCTACATAAGACTATAGTTAAGCCCAAAGAAAGCTCACTTCCTTTGATGCATTCTTTTTCAAGATTTGGT
The DNA here is from genome assembly GCA_018340775.1 of Taxus wallichiana var. yunnanensis. Lineage (NCBI taxonomy): Eukaryota > Viridiplantae > Streptophyta > Pinopsida > Cupressales > Taxaceae > Taxus > Taxus wallichiana. Next base: position 1,007,229,135 of record CM031242.1, read on the forward strand.
TGTTTGAGACAAACTAATTTAGGGTTTCTCATGCATGTTATGTGTGTTACCTATCGTCACCCTGAGACATTCAAAAACTTTTTGGTTTTCCCCTTGTGATCAATGTGCATGGAGATGGATTCACATCCTCTTTTACCGTTTATTCCAAAAATAATATGCAAAATGGCTCTTACATGGAATTTTGCCGTGTTACTGCATAATCAATCAAAGTTGACACGTGTTTTCACAAAAAATATTTTTCAACTCGAAATAAATAAATGATGAAATATTTAATAATGTTTCTCTTGATTTCCATTTTCCTCTCACTAACAAATTATTAGTTAGCTTTAACAATATGCTTTGAAATCATGTTCAAGCTGAAAAAGTGATATTGGAAGTGGAAATTTTGTAAAGTCTCTTGGACCACTAAGGAAGTGGCCACGTGATGTTGGATTTTCCCGTCATTGTTTGTCCTCACAAGGTTGTAGGCATGGAGATCATACTATATGTTGTTTAAACAACATACAAAGCTTCTTGCTACATTCATGGTGGCCCTCGCAAATCATAGCAATGAGGGTGGAAGATATGGATACACAAATGCAAGACCTAGTGGGTGGGCAATGACCCAAAAAGGAAAGTTTCCTTGGATTACAATTGTTATTTCTCCTTCTAGATATGACGATAAAGAAGAGGACAAATACAAATCAACACACAATGCCACATGGGAGCCCATACATGATATAGATCCTCCTAATAGTAGTGGTTGGGTTGACAAGCTAGATGATTTCCCCCAATCACCCCCTATTCCTCCTCCATTTGGTTTGCACTTTATTTCTTTATTTGTATAATTTTTGGCTTGTCATGTGGTATTTGTGCACATGGATTTTATATAATTACTTTAATACTTGCATGTCATACTTTTTCGCTTGATTTTTTTGGATTACTAAATTTATAAAAAAAATTATGTGTGGTTTAATTTCTTAATATATAGGATTGATTTTTTGTCTTCTCTTGAGATGTCATCTTGTCTTTGATTGAATTTGAATCTCACATGGGTTAGGTACACATAGTTTTTAGGCTTAACTGTGAAGGCACTGATTGAGTATATATGATTATGCAAAATTTTCATGGGGTGCATCTTGATCTCGTCCCTTATTTATCGGTATCTCCTGAGGACTAGGATTTAACTTTGACGGCCACCTATGTCTTTCAAACAATTTTTAGGGGATAATAATTATTCAATATTACCCTACAAAATACAAAGAAATGTTATTTATATACTAGTTATAAAATATGTAATAGATACATTTATGTTTATTTAACTTTTTGAATATGTATTTATGTGCATTTATATATTTTCTATATAAATTGTTATGAAAAATGACAGTCATATTTTAAATATTCAAGTCACAAATGATGGTTATTTGAAAAATTTGTTAAGTATACGTCGTTTTTCTTCTTAGGATGCTTGTGAAAAAAGGGACCTTAGCTATCTCTGCATATATTGTTAGGAAATTATTGTTTAGTGTTCACATTAGTATGGATGATAAGATAATATACTAATTATTTGTTAATATGTAAATGAGTTGTTATTAACAACTCATGTTGTTTAGAGAGTATATTGTTACGTGAGTAACAATTACTCTTAATATGGAGTTTTGTGTGTTTTGGTTGTTGGCGAAACTCCTAAACTAGTGATCGCATGTGTACAATGCAATGTGAACGCCAAACGGTATATGTTATTTGATTTAGAGGGATAGTTTTTACTTTTGTAGTTGATTTTGTTTAAACTATGGGTGATTGATTTTGTAAGTGTATAAATATAGATGTGCCACTTCATTTAAAAAGTGTAAACATGAGGTCTAACCCTTAAAACAATTCAAAATGCAAAAAAGTGATATAATGTCTGAGCTTTGGATGGAAACAACTATAAATTGCATGGTTCTTTCTCGACATTTTAAAACTATAGGTATTTGTATGTAGATATAATGAAGAAGACATTAAAAATGTGTTGTTGTTGGTTTACATAAAGAAGCGAGCAACAGTAAAAGGGAAAAAATGAGCATGTATGTTGAATAGTGTAATTTTGTAAGTGTAGAAATATAGACGAGCCACTTCATGTAAAGGTATCATCTCTTCATTTCAAACTTGTTACAAATTCATACATATACAATTGCAAATCTTATATCATGAATGGTAACGGACTATTTTATTTGAACTTAACATGAATACATGAAGGCTTCCGTGCATGTGCTGATTTTATATCACGAGTGGTATCATTTTGTGGCCAATTTTTTTTTTTGCAAAAATGATCTCGTGGACTCCCACAACCTTCAAATGTTGAAGGCATTGAGCGTTCTAATCACCCAATCCATTGCAAAAAGTAATAGGCGGGTTGGACCAGAGATCCCGATGATGATCGGTTGGAACACGAGTTCTACTATGCAAACAACAAAAAATCATGCTTATTGCAAATTTATGGGTTAACATAGGCGTCATAAATGGTGCTACAGGCAATCAACGACATTGTCTCGATGCATCGGTGCCACCACTAGCATTACCTTTATTTTTGTTGTCAAATTTGATAGATCTGACAACGACCCATTTTGGAATACGAAGGTTTGTATGGAATGTCTCCGCTTAGTTGATTTTAGGACAAATCCTGAAAAACAAAAATACTACAAATCAAATCCAATTGCTCCAATACTACCATGCTTCAAGCCTCTACCTTTCATGGTTATGAGAACTCTCCTCAAAAAAGTAATGGCCTCCAAAATAATAGGAATATAAAAATATCCAAGAGGCATCGAACAAGCTAGGAAAACATTAGTTATTCTCAAACATGCACGTTGATGTATACATGTTCCAAATATCCTACTATAACAAAAACTCCAAGAACCAGAACAAGCTAGGAATACATTAATTCTTATCAAACTCACATGTTGATGTATACACGTGAGATATCCTCCTCAAACAAAAAACTTCAAAACCAGAAATACTTTTAAGGTACTCCATTATTTGAAATGGTTAAATTTAAAGCCTCCAAGGGTAGTTGGCATTGAATCAAGCTAGATATACATTATTCTTCTCCACCTCACATGCATACATTGCTCCAAGTATAATCCTCCAACAAAAACTTCTAGAACCGGATATCCTTTTTAATGTATCTTCCATTACTTGAAAGGTGAAATTCGAAGCCTGAAGCTTCCTCAAGAAACAAACATCAAAACGTGCTAAAATACAAAAGACCTTGGAAAAAGAACCAAATCTAAAAATTCTCCAGAGTAGTTGGCACTAGACAAGCTCATAATGAACTAATTTGTCACAACCTCACATGTCACAGTCTAATTTCTATTAGCTTCCATGAGAGAGGAGCCCTTCCTACAAGGTTTAATAGGATTAAATTTAATCCACTTACAATCACATGATAAAGTCTTAAATCAAAAGCCTGGGATGTATTAACTTTAAGATCGTGGTAGATCACCCTAGAGTTACATAAATCATAAGGTTTCCTATAATATGGTATGCTTATTATAAACTTGGTGCCATAGCTAAATAATATTATGAGATTTGAGGGGATAACACAATCACTAAAAAAATTACTCACCTTGTTATTTACCCGCGATAGAAGAAATGCAAATGGTATTCAAACTGATACACGACAAGAATGGTATCTACCACAACAACAATGTGTACTACAAACACATATGAGTGAAAAGCTAATATGCCCATCAAATTCTCAATTGTGTACAACAACATTAAAAAAACTTCAATCATTCTGATGGACATGGTTCAATTTAGACACAATTACTTTGTTGGGGAAGATCCCATATTAAAATAACCTATGTTATTCTTTCATATACGTTTCAACAGAGCTATGATCATGATAACACTGAACATAAATCAAAATCAAAGTTGCCATGGAAATGATTATGTATCCATTCATCAAATTTTTCACATACAAGATATAAAATGCCACATAAATGTTTCCTATTAAATCAAATGCAAGAGGAGGATGCCTTTCAATTAAAGGAGAAACTTCTTTCATTCAAGTTTTATGTCTCGCTTGATGACAATAAATAAATATTTTTGTTCTAACTATTTCAGCATAATTCGTTCCTCATTCACATCATGTGCATAACCCAAAAGTAATATATAAAAGAGGACTAAATTTTAGATTATCATTTTGTCAAACACTTGCCTTGTATCCTCTATTAGAGGTGGAATAAGTATCAATCATAAGCTTTTATTCATACACAACACCACTGTAGTGCATATCTCTGCAACCCCTCAATGACCTCATTTCACCTCCAAATCTGTATGGAACCATGAATCACAATGTTTACAACTCGCAAAGTGTTGGTTCCTCTGTATCTGTCGTCCACGTCACATTGGACAATCTTCTTTCATTTAAGTTTTATGCCTCTGCCCCACATATCACCAAAACTTTGTCCCTAAGACAATTGTATAGTTCGGGGGGACACACTACAAAAATACAAAATGAAACCATTGATGCCAACATTTGGACAATCTTCTTTCATTCAAGTTTTATGTCTCTACCAATGACAGTAAATAAATATTTTTGTTCTAACTATTTCGGCAGAATTCGTTCCTCATTCACATCATGTGCATAACCCAAAAGCAATATATAAAAGAGGACTAAATTTCAGATTATCATTTTGTCAAACACTTGCCTTGTATCCTCTATTAGAGGTGGAATAAATATCAATCATAGGATTTTATTCATATACAACACCATTGCAGTGCATATCTCTGCAAACCCTCAATGACCTCATTTCACCTCCAAATTTATATGGAACCATGAATCACAGGGTTTGCAACTCGCACAATGTTGGTTCCTCTGCATCTGTCATCCCACGTCACGACTCCTCAACCAGTAGAAACTCCAACATACCCTACAAACACTGACGGACTCTCAACAATCTAACATTATTCCTGACAAAGGTTAACAGATAACTGTGAGATGTTGATGAACAACCATCGAAAATGCATGCGGTACTCTGGTGTAACAAGACACTTTGTGTTTTGCATCAATGGTTGCAACTCTTCCTATAGATTCACAATGTTCGAGCTTGCATAGCTTGAAAAGAGGTAATAAACACAACAATAGAAGAAGGCATGCAACCGATGTTGGTTTGGGTAATTACCGCACTCTGCATGTTAAAAATGCAAACAAAAAAATGACTAAACACCCATAAAATTAATCGCATTGAAAAAACATCTAAACGGAAAGTCAAATTTAACATAGTCACCAAACGATAGAAGGAATTTTCCCATCGGGGAACACCTTCGACGTAAATATAGGAGATTATTGGCCTATTTATTTGTATGGAGACCCATTTGATGGACATGAGAAATATACGAATATTTGTTGTGTTTTAATTCTGCAACTCTGCCCAAATTTTAGATTTGGTATCAGAGTGTGTCAGGGTCCTTGCAATATGGTTTGTTGACTAGTGGAAGGGCAGCCCTGTGATCTTCTGCCCATGTGATGAAATCCATAGTTGAAATAATATGATGTACACTTCTTAGTCTTGCATTAATTCTGAGTGCAGTTCTCTGTTTTTACATTCGACGCCTCATATATGCTACACGTGTAGACGCCTTGGATTTGGAGTTGGCAACAAATGGTTTTTGGATCTATTTTTGTATAAGCTCCATAATGTTTAAGATCATTGTATTTTCTACTCATGTTGGAATGAAGGATCTATAGGTGGACAGTGGAGGATTGTGATCTTGAAATATGTGGAGATTTCCTATTAATTTTTCTGATGCTTGCAATCTCTGCATCCATATCTAATTGACTGCGAAATTTCTAACAGTGACTCGGTCCTATTATTTCATTTATACACTACATCCATGTGTAGGTTTACATCCGTAAGACTCATGAACCAGATTTATGGTATGCAACAGATCATGCAAGAGCTTTATGGATGAGATCTTAGGTGGTGGACTTCAAAATACACAGAAACCAATATAATAAGATACCTTTGATTGGAACTGGAATTCTGCACTGATTTCTGGGTGTTGCATGGTAGATCAGTGATCTATCCACTCTCAAGTTCATGGAAACATCTTGAAGGGCGTGTTGAAGAAGATTGATCCTGCATTGGTGTCGATCACTAAGAGGTTGATCAACTTCTTTTTGTCTTTAATTCAAGTTTTTTCATATTTTTGTGGTGTTTCCGGATCAACTAGAATTTTGGATCTTGATAGTTGTCATTAATCAAAGCATCAAAAAAGTTTCACAAACTGTATTGTCATGGATAAGTTAAGTCATATTCAAAAATTTTATGGAAATGATTTCCACACATGGCAAGTTTGAACGCAACTATTTCTAATTAATAAAGACACATGTGGATATCGTTGACAAAAAGTGAAGAAACCGAAAATGCGTAAAAAGCAACAAAATGGGAGAGAAAACACCACAAAGCCATAACAATGATTAGAATGGGACTATCTGATGCTTATTTGCATCATATAGACTTGTGGCTAAATCCTCTCATACCATTTGTAAAACATTAAACAAATTTTTTGGTTCACAAGTTGGAAGTGCAACAATAACATTGAAGCAAACATTATTTGGTCTTAAAATGGAATAATGCGACAACATGGTAGAGCACATTTGTAAGTTTCAATCTATCTCAAATCAGTTAGTTGGAATTAAAATAGGTGTACCTGATGATGATGCAAAGGTTGTTTTATTGAACAACATGTTAGCTTGTTATTCTAATACGGTTTTAACATTGAGTAAAATTAATCCTAGTTTAGAAGATCTCATTTCTTCTTTACTTGAAGAAGAAAAAAGAATTATGATTGTTGAACTAGAGGAAACTGCAATGTATGGTAGAAACAAGAAAGAAAAATCATTTGTTAAGAAAAAATCCAAATATGGTTCAACTTCCAAAGGTACAAAGAAATAACTTACCTACTACTATTGTAAACAACTTGGTCATATATCTACAAATTGTAGGAAAAGAGCACAAGACTTACTTGATGGGAAACTGCAAGATAATGCCATGACTATTGATGAAGAAGGAGAGAATGAAGAGGAAGGAAATATTGCTCATACAAAAATTAAAGTGATGAGGATTTCCTCTATTAGATGATTTTCTACTGGAGGACAAAGGCAACGGAGGAAGGAGGTCAGATAACGACCTCTCATTAGTCATCAACAATGGGGCCGCACTTTTGGTATGATGACATTTGTTTCAGTTGTGTTGTGTGGATTTCAATTTTTCAGTGTGGCATGAAAAATAAGAATAGATGATGTAAATTCTGTTCACTTGTGTGTATTCCTCATGTAACCCCTTTTAGTAGAAACATTGTAGAATATTGATCAAAATGTATTATAGCAATCATGATGTGAAGGTTTTTGGTAAACCATGAAAGCTAATTGTATAAGGTTTTTGGTAAACCTATAAAACCAATTGTGTAAAGTTTTGGTGAACCTGTACAACCAATTGCGAAAGGTTATTGGTACACCTGCGAAACCAATTGGGTAAGGTTGTTGGTATAAGATAGAGAAAACCATCAGTGGAGGAAGAAATGTGCATTGACACATGTGAGTTTTATGTAAGCTTGATGTTGCACAGTTGAGAAGTTGATCATGAGCACACAAAGGTGGCACGCTACAATCAAAGAATGAGATATGTTTTTGATCGAAGCCACCAGTAACTTTGAATGATGGAGGGCTTATGACCTTAGATGTTGATATGAATCTACGGGCGCAAAGTAGATAGATCGGTGATACAAGAATCTAGATTTGTGATAATATCTCGCAAAACCCGAAACATATGTGATTAGATAACAATAGGTGAGGGTTGCCCAAATAATACCAATTCCAAGAGGCTATGAAAGCCCTTGGAGGATGTCAACCCCCATGTCCAGAAAGATAACAATAGATGATAAACAGTAGATATCATGTAGAAATAGTGAAATACAAAATGACAAGTAACTGAAATGATGAGGGGACTTAGCTTGTGCTCTGATATGGAAATGAACTAAGCATTAGGATGGCAAGATGATGAACAATGGAAAATATTTCTCCCACACTCCTCACCTCTAACTTCTAACAATGGAAAAAGTTTGCCTTGACCTCAAACTTGCAGAACTTAATTAAGCACTTTCTTTTCCTCTCTAAAAACTTCAATATGCAAAGATTTCATACTCCTCCTTGGTTCTGGTCCAAGTTCAGGTCCAGGTCTCAGTCCTCCCTTCCAGGTCCCTTTGAAAGATGGGGAAAACCCATATTTATAACTTAGAGGTGAGGTTAGATTTGGGTTAACTAATAATCGGGGTTTGATAAATTAACTCGGGTTAAGAGACATGATGTGATCACGTGGGGCCCATGGTTTGACTTATTAGATGGAGTGGGGAGCATGATTGACATGGTAGGTGAGATAATAGATTCCATTTTTTGAAATTAAGAAAGGGGTGTCGGATGGGTATATTATTACCCATGAAATTAATAAAATTGATATGGGAGATAATGCCAAAATTTTAATCATCAAATGGGTCCACATGGAGCCCATTTGATAATTAATTAAATAAGGTGAGTAAATAGATGGAATTTACTCAAATTTAGGAAAGAGAAAGGCAAGAGGGGAAGTTGCATGAAGGAGAAAAAATGTGGGATGAACGAGAGGGGTCACACCAAAAATGGTGTCTACATTTACCCCTTTTTGTTGAGTGGTTTGTGATAGCAAGCCACGAGACAAAAATAAAAAGCGTTAGATGAATTATGTGTCTGAGGGTGCATGAAGACATAACCAAAAGAAAAATGCCCTAGGCAAAAAGGATCGCAATATCAAAGAAAAATGTGATGGTGACTCCGATATCACATTGCTGAGGACGATTACGGTCTCAACGGAGACAAGCAACAACGTTACGACCAAAGGTGAGTGGGTGAAGACCACTGTAGTATGGATGTAAACTACGATGACCAATGGGTCATAGGAAAACATCAAAATATGCGCAACTAAAAGTGAAAGGTATGCACAATCCTTTGTCTGCGAGGAATTGTGCAAAAATCATGCGTCCATAAAAGGGACAAGGATGAAAATAATGATGCCCTCATCACAGGGCACAAGAAGGAAAAGAAGTGAGTTATATGTGTTGACAAGTACAAGGATGAAAAGGTGCCCCAACATAGGATACGAAAATGACATAGTGGAAGATGGATGTGTAAATAAAAATGCCCCAGGGGGAATAATCATAAATGTGGACATGATGAGCAGATATGATAGAAGGGTGAGATAGAATTGCCCTAAAAGGGTGATAAATATGATGGTAATCATGTTTCATAGGAAAGATGCATAAGTGTTAGCAAATTAGAAGGTGAAAAAGAAAAAGCAGTCTCGTTTCTTCGATAAGTAGGATAAGAAGTCAAGATACTTTTGCGATAAAACAAAAGTAGAGCAAACATTCATGGAAGAGAACAAGATCAGATAGGTGATGGCCGTTATGGTATCCTCCAAGACAAAAATGTCAAAGGAAGATGGGAAGAGATTCTTAGAAATGGATATGATGATGCCCATACGAGAGGACTGATGAAGATAAAATATGTGACAGGTTCTCAAAAACAAGAGGTCAATGTTGCAGAGAGAAGAATGAGAACAATAATGAAATGGATCGACGATGGTACATAAATGGAGAAACATTGGCATTGACCGTGAATGCCAGGTGTGAGGGATGTGTTGAAGGATGTAATGAGAAAGAGAAAAGGGAATGGAAAGGAGGAGTGGTTGATTATGAGAAGAGCAAGAAAGGTCGGCGAGGGTATGGAATAGAGGATGAAGACAAAGGAGGAGAAAAGAAGGAATGAAAGGGGAGGAAGAAGGTAACAAAAAGGATTATATAGGAAGGGGGAAATGATGAAGGACAAGCAAGGAGAAGACAAGAAAATGACAAAGTAGAGGGTGAAATTATGAAAAAGGGAGAGAGTTATTTAAAGTGAAAGGCGTGAAGGAGGATGAAGCATAAGAAGGTAGAGAAGTAATGGAAAACAAAAGAGATGATAGAAGCAAAAATTGAAGGAACCTGATCATAGTGAGGAAATCCAAGGTAAAGAATATGGAACTGACCGCATGGAAATGCATGTCAATGGTGGGATGATAAAAAAGATGGGACAATGCTAAAGAGTCAGGTTATCGACGGGGAAGTAAAAAGGAAGTGCGAGGTAAAATGAGGAGGAAGATGATATAGAGGAAGTGAAATAAGATGAGGATCAGAAAGGAGGAGAGGACAATAGAGAAAATTATGTAGAAGGAAGGGAACCAAGAACAAAGATATTCAATAAATAGTGAGAAGCATAAGGAACGTAAAGAGAAGCTTGAGGGAAGGAATGACACAGATTGGAAAATATTCGAAGATGCATGAGATGGGGATAAGATGATGACGAGAAAATAGAGAAAGGGTGTATGATGAAGACAAGTGAAGAAATTAGCAAGGAAGAATGAAAGATGGAGAGGTGGCGAAGAAAAAGAGAGGAAGGGATAGGAGAGGCAATGTCAATGAATGGATGTTAGGAGAAATCCACCGATAATGATCAATAGGAAGGATGAGACAAAAGGTGAGACAAGGCGGAAATTAAACGAGGAATGGAAGGGGGAACACTAATGAAGGGACGTTAGGAGCAATCCCCTGATAATGATCAGAGGGCATAGAGGAAGGAAGGAATGAAGATAGAATGGGGAAGATCAAAGAGAAGGATCCAAGCTATGCAAAATGGGGATGAGTGATTTTTAGGAGAAGTCCACCAATAATTATTAGTGCGGAAACAAAAGATGATGATGAAATAATGTTAGGGTGTGATTAATAACAATGAAGAGTAAACATGGAGGTAGATATGTGGGAGAACTCTAGAAGATGGAGTGGAAAGAGTAAAGAAAGGAGGGATAACAATGTGTGTGAAGATGAAGGTGAGGAGAGGACACAATGGATGAGAATGAATGAGAGAAAGATGAAGAAACAAGAAACAAAATGAATGGGGAAGTAATGGTTGAGTGAGATTACCAAGCAAGGGATGATGGAGATGAACAGGGGATAAGTAGGAAGTGTTGTTTATGAGAATGGAAGAGTAGGTGAGAGGATGTGATGATGGGGAATGATGAGAAAATGTAGATGGTGAGTATGTGAAGTGGTGGGTGAGTGCAGGATGATAGATCATGCTTAAGATGGACTCTTAAGTAAGATTGCCACACCGCAGAGTTAAGTAAAATCACCAAATCAACAAAGTGACGATACGAAAGGAGAAAGACAACATTATATTGGCTATAGGTGTACAATGGTTGGTTGGAGTGGACGAGTACAATGAGAGGTGGGAGACATAAGATGAGGAAGATAGGATGGGAGGTGGAAGGGTAAGATGGAAAATGATTCTTAAGAAGGACTCTTAAGTAATATTACCATGCGATATGGATGGTTAAGTAGGATCGCCAAGCCAAAGAAGAATGATGAAAAGATTGAGCAATGTATACCAAAATGGAACAAGAGATGAAAGGAGGTGATATCAAGGTGATAAAAAGGAAATAAAGGAGTGTGACAAGAGTGAATGGAGGAACATATGTAGTGTAGATGGAGAATGTAAGGGAAATCATTAGTTAGGATGCCCACGTGGTGGGAGTGATGATGTAAGAGTGTCAGGTAAAAAGGAGGAGCGGAAAGACATTTTTGGTGGTGATTGTCATCTACTGAAAGAGGAAATGGTGGAGAAGCTTCTACAACAGGAGGATCCAAGGAAGAAGATATACCTTAACTAAGATTCTCTGGTTATATGGATGGTTAAGTAAGATTGTCAAACTGAAAGCGAAGAGTGAAAGGGAAACTCAAGAGGAAAGACAAGTAGGATATCTGATGTGGTGCAAGGGATAGAAAGGTGAGAAGGATGATGTGGAGACAAATGGTGATGAGTGGAAATGGGGAGTGAAGAGAAATGGATCAAAGACATTGTTGAACATGTTGGGGGATAAGAAGTTGCAGGATAACGAACTTTCCTTGAGAAGGATCCTCAAGTAGGATTCGCAAACTGCAACGACGATCAAGTAGAATTCGTAAACTGAAAAGTGTATTTGTAAGCACATTCATGGAGATTATGGATAGATATAGAATTCATAGTGTGAAATTTGATGTGATTTTGATAAAAGATGACCTTGATGAGATGAATGGAACATAGTTGTAGCAAGGGCGTACAGGGAAACTATGCTTCAAACTAGATTGGAGATAAACAAGAAAGGTTACCACTCAAGGCATTGCACTTGCAGCCAATAGTAGGTGTTAACACATAACCAACGATAGTTAGTTATACCAAAAGACCATGAGGGAAATATGGATGAAAGATGCTCGTAATCCTAATGTTGACATGACAAAGGGATTGGAGATGTAACTTGTACGGGAAGAAGGATCTCCATAGATGGTTGTTCCTAGAACTATGCCCTAGCTTTGGGAAAGGGGAAGAACAATAATAGAAGAAAATTGATCTATGTGGAAGCTTTGTAAGAATGTTGATAAAAGGAAGGTTGATCAATGCGGGAAACCTTCCAAATGCCATAATAACAGAGTAGCCATCCTTCGAGGGTATGGTCTACTATATACATAATATGGATGGCAAGAATAATATATATGATAGTCATCCTTCAAGGGATTGGTCTATTTCTTTTGATTTTGCTTTGTATGCTTTTCTTTTTCTTTTTCTTTTCTTTTTTTTTTCATGAACAACTTTCCTTCGAGGGATCAATCTATTTTTGATAACTTTGATTTTGCCTTTTGCATACATGAATTTTAGCTTTACATGGGGAGAGCTGGGAATAGCGAAGTAGACCACTTAGGAGGGGATAATGAATGTACAAGAGACACCCCTGGACCCTTTACATGGTTGCAATAGGAGAATGAGAAGGTGATGGATGTAATGGTTATGGGGTCATATCAAAGCAGTGAAGGCAGACCACATAATTCATATCATTACAATGACAAATGGAAGGGGCTAAGGATGGAGGAATGATCTAAGGATATAACTAAGTGCTCATTGGTAGATATGCTAATAGTAGACTAGTTGCAAGTGCAATGCATTAAGAGGTTATGTTTCTGGTTTACCATCAAGAGAGGGAAGACATTAAGTTGTAACAAGATGAGATGATAGACAAGTAGGAAATAAAACTATGTCCTTAAGGAAGCAAAAATATGACCACTACAAAGTGGATGCGGATGAAAATAAATAACACTCACTAAAAGACACAAATATGGAAAGACAAATATGGCCCCAAATGTGGACTTAATGAAATAGATGGTGCCCCAAAAGAGGCATAAATATGGCCACAATGGTGGAATTTGGTAAGGAAATAAGAAAAAAATGGTCTCTTAACGGAAAGACAAACATGGCCTCAAAGGAGGACTTTGATGAAATAGATGGTGCCCCAAAAGAGACACAAATATGGCCACAATGGTGGACTTTGGTAAAAATGTCCCTCAATGGAAGGACAAACATGGCCTCAAAGGAGGACTTCGATAAGCAAAATAATAATAATGGTCCCTCACAGAAGGACAAAAATGGCCACAAATGTGGACTTAGAATGAGATGAGGATTGGGACAAAATTAGTTTAGATTGGATGAATGTGAAGAAGGTAAACAAAAAAATGTCAATGAGCAAAGTCCCCTAGTGACAAGGGAGTTGTATGGATGTTATATTCAAGGGTGAGGGAAGGCTGTTCCCCAATGAATTAAATGTGAAGGATTTAGGATGTCGAAAGAGTTTAGATGAGATTGTTTTAGATTTGGATGGGATAAATGGTTGGAGACCACAAGTGTGCTTGGCAAGATAAGTGGTATTGATGAACAATGGAGGACCTTCCTTAGGAGGAATGTCATGTGTAGGAGGGATGTTAAGGGATGATGTGGATGGAGGAATCATGGGAGACCCGATAGATGGGATATGAATTGGATTCAATGTAGATGGAGAAGGAACTTTCCCTTAATGAGGAAATCATCTTTCTCAATAAGGTTGTGGATGATTGTCCAAAATGCCTTACAATGTTCGATGTCATGGCCTGGGGTACGATGATAAGCACAACTACAATTAGGATTGAACCATGATGGCTTTGGACCATATGGATTAAAGGCTTTAATGGGAGGAAGTGTGATGGTAGATATTCGAGTTAAATGTCGAAGGATATCTGCATAAGACCCCATTGAAGTGTCATGGGGAAGGTAACTCTTGTGGGTTTTGATAGGATATCTTAGCTTGGAGTTAGGAGAAAAAGTGGATGTAGATTGGATGGGTAAATTATGTGTTTTGGAAGAAAAATCAAATTTGGTTGAAGGATTGTATTGTTTGGATTCAGATTTAGGTGAGGATGTACATTGGATGGGTAGATTATATGTCTTAGATGACAAATCAAATTGGATTGGAGGATTGGATTGTTTGGCTATAAATTTATCATTGCGAGATGTCGTAGATGGAGCGACTGATCCTAAAATAGATGTTGTGGCATTGGATTGTTGAGAAGAGGGAAAATCTGAATGTTTTCAAGGATGCGCAGGGGACTGTCGGGGATGTTTTCCACGAGCCTTAGACTTCACTTGAGAATATTTACTCCTAACAGGGATGATAATAATCTCAACCAGAGGATCTGACAGTGGTGGTGTGGTTATTAATGGAGAAAATGTCCTAAAACAAGATGAGGATGTTAATGGAGAAATAGGTGTTTGTATGATGTGATTAATGAGATCTATGTGAGATATGGATTGTTTACGTTTTGGAAAGGAAAGATTTAATTTTAGAGAATGCAACCCATCTTTATTTGATTTAGGTGGAGATGTTTGGTCAGTAGATGTTCCAAAGGGTATCTTTGATAGGGTTACAAATCGAGAGGATTTGGTTGGTGTGATAGAAGGATTAGGTAAAGAACATTGGGATAAAATTGGTGATGTGGCCATGGGCAAGGATATAGGTACAAATGTTAAGGTAGGGATAGGTGGATGTGTTGGTATGATAGATATAGGGGTAATTGGCATAGATATAGATGTAAGCATATTTGGGATATTTGGAGATGTGGGTGATGTGATAACCGATGGAGTAGAGATTATGGGTAATGCAACAAATGCAAGAATATTTGTGACTATAGAAGTAGGTGGGGCTGGTTGTTTCATAAATCTTTCAAGGGGTAAGAATGATATGTTTGATAATGGGGTTGATGTTGGAGGTGGGGTTGTAAAGGTACATGTGGTAGAAA
This sequence comes from Taxus wallichiana var. yunnanensis, assembly GCA_018340775.1. Lineage (NCBI taxonomy): Eukaryota > Viridiplantae > Streptophyta > Pinopsida > Cupressales > Taxaceae > Taxus > Taxus wallichiana. The sequence goes on from CM031242.1 coordinate 1,007,244,363, forward strand.
TGAATTTAGTTGGGATGGTTGTGAGTAATGTAGGTGTAGTAATAGGTGTGTTTGAGGTAGATATGGGTGAAGGAATAAATGTCGAGATGAAGGGATATGTGTGAATATCATTTGGGCTGAAATAGGTGTCAAGGATGACTCTAATGTGGTATATTGGGGTGTGCTCGAAGTGGAGAAAGTGGATGGTATAGTCAAATTTTTAGTGGATGTGATTAGGAGAGGAGAAGGTGTACATTCCGGACAAGTAGCAAAATTTGACATAGGTGTGTTAGGTTTTGAATAAGGAGTGGGAATAATACCTAAGGTGGGAACATGCGGAGTTTTCGATGAGATGAGATCTTGATTGACAATGTCAATCATATAAGCATTTGATAGTTGAGATGTAAAGGGGGTGACGTGATTTCTTGGTGGTTTGGCGAGAAACATTTTTGTAATTTGGTTGAAAGGTTGGCTAGATGAACTGGTGGGGCTTTCCACTTGGATACCCCCTTGATTTATGAGTTGTTGGACACAATCTTAGAAGGAATGACATCTCTCAATGTCATGACCTTTGACTTCGATGACATTTACATAGTGGGCTTCGCGATACCAAATAGGCTTGGCATGCGAGTTTTCCACGGGTCGTATGAGAGGAAGTGTGATGGAGTTTACAGCCATCAACTGGTCAACTACTGAAGCTATAGGATTCTCCCAAGGGGGTATAGTTGACTATTGGTTGAGGGACTCGTTGTTGAGGCCATGTGCCGGATATAGATGTGGATGAGGGTTTAATGACCACAGTGTTGGCCGCACCCTTAAATTTGTCGTTATGTGTGAATGGTTTAGTAGATTCAACTTTAGGTTTGGTGATATGATTTTAAGATGACCTTGCTCAATGGCATGGGTTTCGAGTTTGCAAGCCATTGTGAAAGCTTCATCAAAGGTTTGGAATTACTGGATTTGTAAAATAGATGATATATGTTTTGCATGAACGCGAGAATAATTTGATGAGTTTGGTTTGCAGAAGAGAGAAGGACAATTGGTTTATAACACCACGCCATCATGCAACGAAGTCGGCGATGGGCTCATCTTCAAACTGTCGAATGGTGTATAGGTCAGTGATAGTGGTTTTGCGTGTGATATTGATAGAAAAGTGTTCTAAGAACAATTGCACAAGTTGAGTGAAAGAGAATATGGAATGTTGTGGGATATTGTTGTACCATTCCAACACGGACCAAACAAAGACATGGGGAAAGTGCAAAGAAGTAGATCATGATCATGCACAATAAGACAACATGCATGTTTAAATGTGAGGAGATGTTGTTGGGGATCTTCCTTATTGAAATTAATAAAATCAGGAAGTTTTCAATGAAGAGAGTAGGGTTTAATTTGAATCAACAGATGAATCGGTCTGTTACAATTTTTTTCATAGATTAATGTATCCTTGGGTGCCAAGGTAGCAGCCTCTAAACTAGCCAACCGATTCATCAAAGCATGAATAGGATCATTTGATGTGATCTTAGGTTGGGATTGTATTGGTTGTGTGGTTTGACATGTAGTTTGATAAGGCAAAGGGTATGTTTGTGGATGTGTGGGTATTTGGGGAATCGTGTGATAAAGTGGTTGATAAACTTGTGGGTGTGTAGGTGTGTGGGGAACTGTTTGTTAAGGATTAACATGTGTCACGGGTTGAGATTGTTGCATAGGCTGAATTTGTACAACATGGACATGATATGTTTGCTGAAGTTGGGTAGGTTGTTGTGGTAAATGATAAGTAGGGATATGAGTGTTAGGGGTCGAGACGGTTGGAGCATATAATGGGTAGGTTGAAACAAAATAGAATTCTCAACATGGGATGTGGGTGGTATGCAATACACCAATTTAGGAGATTGGGAGGATTGAGAGATTGTGGGAGATTTTGAAATATGAAATCATATATGGGGTTAGGAGGAGGCCTGAGTGTCTCTAGAGGAGTGGGAGATGGTGATGTAGTTGGTTTAGGAAGACTGGCTTGGTGAGGGATATGAGGATTAGTTTTAAGATAGGGACAATCTTGGATGACATGGTTTTCATGAAGCGAGGCCATGGAGACTGGAGGTTGGGTAACTGAAGGCGTGGTTTTGAGTTTAGAATCTTGTTGGGTGAGATCGTTAGGAGAAGTAATGTCATTGGGTGGAGGACATTGTTTTTGTTTTGATTTGAGAGAGAGTGACAATAGGTGTGAAATAGAGGAACATTTGTTTATGTAATTTGTTGACAAACAAATCAAGCAACATATTTTTATCATCATGATTAATTACGAGATGTGAAAAAAGTAAAATGGATAATGAAGGTGCCTAAAGAACGGAAGTCTAAGGTTGGTTTCAAGTAGTTTTGCTAGGCAATGTCCGAGAGCGATTGCTTGTTGGGTGTTCAAGTCCCAATCAGTAAACCAGGTGAAATGAATGTTTTGATGTGTTGATTATGTTCGTGAAGTTTTAGGTTGTGTGTGATAAGTGAAATGTAGAAGGTTAGACTCCTTATTTAGGTTATATGAGTAGGTAGGATGCAGAAAAGAAAGGTTATTTTTAAACCGAAAACGAAGTGTGAACTTTCGATGAGGACACACATAAAAAAAAAAGAAATTACAACATGTAAAGGAGAAAAATAGGGAAACAAGAGGAATACCTATATATCGCTTTGCCCGTTATTTGATTATACGTGATAATGACGTATGTGAAGGCGATGGTCAATGTTCGGGAACGTCTGGGTACCTTAAAAGTGCACCATTCATGATTGTAGATGGAGTTGGTGAAAGGAGATTTGTAACGTGTTTATGGTTTAAAAATAATCATCTTTGACAACATAATTAGATGGTTGCATAAGGTCGTAGACGCTACCCTGCAAAATCGAAGAACACAATTAGCCACTTAGTCTGAAATGGTGTCACGGAAAATGAAAGGACCATAAAATAGTTATACGATACATAAAACAAATGGAATAGAAAAATAAGTAATCGAGAATATGACAATGTACAAATTAAAATCAGACTACTTAGGATTAAAGATTAAAGGAAAAAATGAAGCTTATTTAAATGAAACAAACTCAAAATGGCTTAAATAATGATAACAATGATTGTTGATTTAATAGAATCTATTAAGGAATGGATAATGATAGAGCTCAAAGATGTTTGGATAATTGATTTAATGTATAGAGTTGAATTTAAGCTTATGAAGGTGAATTGGAGTAATTAAAAAATGCTCCCAATGAGAAAGGCTTTTGTCTTGAGTGGAGTTTAATCAACAACTCATTTGTGACAAAGACCGATAACCAACATTGCATAGCTTTGCTCCTCACACTTAACTTAGGCAACGATGAAGAAAACTCAACATAGGTGACATTTTTGACAAAAAGGAGATACATGGCCCAAGCCACAGGTCAATACATCGGTTATGCCTTTTAAAAAGTTTTTTCTATTATGATGGCCCATGCATGTGGGACAAACTAACTAGACCTCCACCGACAGAAGCGCCAATGGGGAGTAGATCTTTATCAATGGTAAATCGGTTCAAATCAATGTCAGATTATTTTGAATTCCACTTTATGTAAAGTGAATGTGTGGGGGTGTAAATGGTGAGTGACCTGGTTTCTTTGGTAGGTGGTGACTCGGCCGTGTGGCCATGTGATAGGGTCCTCGAGAGAAGAATAAGACGACGTGTCAGGTGAGCTTAAGAGAGCTCGGGGGAGCTGTGAGGATTCAGAGAATGGAAAATGAATTATATTGTTAGATTACCCTCTGCTTTTGAATTGGTATGGTCCAGAAATACTTATGTTTTTAACTCTGATTCCGGGTTGGTATACATACAACTGGAATTAGTAATACAAAGAAATGGGAATCGGGATTCTAAACAAGTAAGAATTGGGTGGAGGATCCGAGTGGCTTGGGCAAGGGAAATGACAATGTATGCGAGGTAGTTGGATACCAAGACGTGGGAGAGTCGTGGGCAAGGTTGGGGTGGGGTGTCAGGTAAGGAAGATCTAGGTCAATGAGGTGACGACTCGGGCTTGATATTGCGATATAGTGATGGGAGATAACGTTGAGTATTGTGGTGAGGAAAACTCAAAGATAAGAGATTAGTTAATGGCGAGGAGTTTAGGCGATTGAGAATATCGACAAGATTGGATCACAACGAGGTAAGCTCAGGGAAAGGTGTGCAGAGCTTGAGCTCAAGGTTGAGGGCTGAGTCGGGGTTGGAGGAGAGTGGGTGCTAACCAAGGCTCGGGAGAAAGGATTGGATTTGAACTCATTAGGATAAAAATATGTGATCTTGGCATGGGTGGATGGTTGGGAGGTGCAGAGGATGGCTCGGTGTAAGCCAAGTTAGGGGAAGCACAGGACAAAGCGGGTTGGGATGTGAGGGGACTGAGTGGGAGATGGGGAGAAGGATACGACCAAGTTGAGTGGAGAGGGGTCAATCTGAGTCGTGGGATAGGTGTAGCGTGGGAAGTCAGGTAAAGGGCCGAGCTAGGTCCATGTATGGGGTGGAATGGATCGGCGTTGGTTGAAGTGAGTTGGGAGTCGGAGTTGCTCAGGTATGTGGGGATGGAGTGGATCGGGCTCGTGAGTAAGAAGTCATTGTATTGAGTGGTAAGGGGAAAGATGGACTCGGGGTAGAGTCGAGCCATGTATGAGGTGGGAGTAGTTGAGTTAGGGGTGGCGACTCATGATATAATTATGAGGGGTCAAGTTGGGAGGAGAATAGGGAAGGTGTGAATTGAGTTAGAGGGTTGGGTGTGTACATGTGTGTGAGAGCTTAGAGATATGCGGGAGTCGGGAGTGGAGCTCATGGGTAGTTAGGTGAGCCGAGGGGAGTTGGGAGCTCGGTTAGGGTGATGGGAGCTCGAGAAGGTAGAAATCGAGGGAGGAGGAAAATAGCTCAGGGAAGGAAGGGATGTTGAGTTGGATAGGGATAGGTGGGGGTGGTTTAGGATGATAATAAATTTTTGTTTTTGTTTTTGTTTTATTATTTAAAAAAACTTTTTAATAATAATAACAATAAAAACTTATACCAATTATAAATAACTAGATAATAAACAGTGGAAAATAAGAAAATCACATACCTCGAAGGCAACCTAAATGACTTACCATATTGAATTAGCGAAGACAATACGAAAACCTTATAAACAAGTTAGTCTAAAAATGAATATTTGAGAGAGAAATCTAAATTGACAAGAATTATGAAACACAATGACCATTATACTTACGAAACCTAGAAAAGACAAGTAAAGTAACAAAAAAATGACTAGATCTTGGGTTTGGTCCCACCAGTCTTGCCAAAATGTTGATCAGGAAACTTCATTCTCGCGCAGGTGAAAGCCGATCTTAAGCCACCAACAACTTTGAATGATGGAGGGTTTAGGACATTGGATGTGTAGGCACCCCAATTTCACATCTATCCTAAATCAATTAATTCCCTTCCTCATTTCCCACAAAATACACTTGAATTAATCAAATATAATTTGATTAATTATCCATTTCAAAATCTAAAAAATAACTCAATCCTCACCACATGTCATTATTCTCCATGTTTTTCTACTATTGAATTAAAAATTCAAATTCAAATCCTCACCCACCCTTTGTGGTCCCCACTCACCTAAAATCCTCCACTTATGAATTAAAAATATAATTCAAATCCTCACCCATTCTTCGTGGCCCCCACTCACCTAATCTTGCCCACATTTTCAAACCACTCACTTAATCTTGCCCACATTTTCAAACCATGATTACTTAAATTAATCTAAGCTAATCACTCCCTCAGGCTATAAATACAACCTTACCCCTCCCCTCTAAACACACGGAGAATAAGCTTAAATGTCATATCTAAGTTCTTGCATCCTTTGAGCAAAGAACATCCTTTTGCCTCGTCCTAATGCCAAAATAGCCTCATAATCATTTTTCCCATCTAGTGCAAAGTAAGAGGATCGTTGTTGCAGGAAGGTCTTGCTCCGTCTTGAAGAAAATCACCTACACATCACACAATCAGGGCTCAATCCAAGTTTTTTAGCCCATTCCAAGGTTTGCTACGAAACGCGAAGGAGAAGGTATGATTATTGATATTTTACTTCCTTGTTAGTAGTGTATTTTTCCTAGCTTACATTCTGGCACGCCCTAGGTTACTTTTGATCTGTTACCATTAATTTCCCAATGAGTGGTTTTATTTGTTCTTTGTTTATTATTGTTTGTTATTATTTCCTTTTCTGTTCCTTATGGTCTTCTTTGGTTAACATTCACACTTTGGGTAGTGTTTTTGTTGTGTGGTGTCTTGTGGTGTATTTGCAAGTTATAGCAACAATGAAACTATGAAGCTCATCCTGTCTTTGATCTCCTCGGTGCTTGGTGTTTAGTTCCTAGTTCTAATTTTTCTATTCACTCGTAATCTATAGAAACACATGCACTAATCATTAGTTTATCATCTTACTGTCATGGGACAACCAATCTGGAAAATACATTTATTTATTTACTTTTGCTAAAATAACTGCTTTGTAAGAAGTTAATCATTTTTTTTTTTTATTTTAGTCAATCATTTTGTGATCTAACTCTTTCTTTCTGTTTATTGTTCTTTTTTAACCTTACTATCAAAATTTTAGCTTTTCAGGTGAAGTACAGAAGTCAGAAAATAAAAAAAACCAGCTCCCAGGATGTTTTTCTCACATTCAAAATTTTCATTCAGAGTGCTTTACCATAGCCCATCTTCCGAAAGCCATAACTTTTGCTCCGAACTCGGAATGACTTCATTTTTTTAACGGAAAGGTATTGAAAAGATCTATGCAATAAAAAAATAATTTTTAGATTTAGACTTACAAAAAAATTTGGTTTCATTTCTTCTAACACCTGTCTTTTTAACAAAAAACAACAAAATTATAGTTTTATTTTTTTATTTTTTTATTTTTATTTCACGTAACAACCTCACATGTATGCTCTTTCCTCGCACTTCAAAAGTGATCTTGGAAATCAGAAACGTGAGGCCACTCGAGCTCTAAATTTTTATTTTTATTTTTAATTTTTAATTTTTTGCCTTACATTTCAATTTTCCACGACAACACTTCTAGGTAACGTTTTCACACTCTTCTTTCATCATTTTTCTTTTTTGTGAAGATAATCATTATCGCTATTTTGCAATCATGATTAATTGCAATAATTATTAACATTTAAAAAAATTTAAAAAAACTATTCCAATTGTATCCGCATATGCTCTTTTCTTGCGCCTTCGAGCGATCTGGAAAATCAGAAACGGTCACAATTTTTTTAGTTTCTTGTTCTAACATTGCAGGATCCTCTAGCTTTGTTTTCCAACTGTCATTTCAATCATTATTTTCCTTTGTCATATTATTAATATTTGTTTGGTTGTTGGTTGTGTATGCTCTTTTCCTGCGCCTTCGAGCGATCTGGAAAATCAAAAACAGCCACGATCACTTTTCTAACATTTCGTTTGCAGGATAACTACTAATTTGTTTTTTGTAGAACCGTGTTGCTGGAATATTGTCAAAAACCAAAAAAACAACAAAAATCCTGCAAAAATACCACCATTCAAAGAAAATTGCTGAAACAAAAAAAAAAGTACGCTCAGTGTAATTATTTTCTACTAGTGATTTATTTCAAGTTGGAAAGAACCTTGCGTTTAATCACTTTATCATTTTGTTTTTACACGTAGACGAGGTGGATTTCATCACCACCAAAGCTACACCGGTGACGTGGACTTGACTACCACGCACCAATAGCATTTGCATCTGCATTGCACTTTGAGACCTAGTCTCATCACAGCGTTCGGTATTTACCTCGCCGCTGCTCTTCACTTACGGTAATGTTGTCATGCGGCGCATGCAAGTCACGCCTAAATAGTTGTAACAACAAAGCTTGGGCATCGTCCCTGTAAATCTTCGAGGAGTTATAAGGACACCATACACATTCATCTCCCCATCACCTTCCACCTTTTCACAAAACCTATTCTAGACGTGGTGATTCACTCTGAAACTGTGCAAGTAAGAATTAGTGAGTCTCCTCCAAGTGCTCTAAGGGTTCCCATACCACCTCGTCCCCCGTCATGCACTAGGTATATCGAGAATTAGGGTATATCGGAGGATGCATCTTCTTGGAGTAATAAGAGCTGTATCCACCATTTCACAAAGATACTTGTATGATTGCATGAAACAATGATCATTCCTGAAGAAGTTACCTCATAAGCCAAAACAATTGAATCTACATGATTGCTTGTTGTTTGAAAACAAAATAGTTTAGCATTGTTTTATCATAAAACTTGGTGATATCAATGTGTTCATTGTAAAAGTTCAGACCCTAGTTGTGTTCCACAAAAAAATCAGTTCTCGACCAATTCAATACCAAGCGAACACATCCAAACAATCCAACAACACAGACCAAAACATCACACCAATTTCATTAGCTTGCCTCATCCAACAATACATCTATCATAGCTTGTCTTCGGCTATATCCAACTGATATTGAGTGACTAGCATTCACTCCCCATATTGTCAATTGTCAAAACATCCTTCATAGCTTGTTTCATGCTATATCAAACTAATATTGGGTGACTTGTTTGAGTTCACTCATTATTCTATCCATCATCACGTTTATCCAAATCACAACCAACACAAATCCTTTCATAACTCATTTTGAGTTATATCATAACCATATCGTGATTAACCTATTCAAGTTACTCTCCCACAATAGTCCGAGCTTGTTTAATCCAAATTTACACAACATGCAACAAATCCTCTAATAAATCGTCTTGAGTTACATCATCATCATATTGAGATAACTTGTTTGAGTTACTCTCCTTATTAGTCATCATGAGCTTATTCGCGATAAATCCAAAGTAATCGAGTTCTCATTTCCTCACACCTGTTCAAAATTCCTACCCACTTTTCAGCTTAATCAGACACATTTCATCATGGTATTCACTCATGATCCACAATCATGAAAATGACGACAAAGAAGTTGCCTGACAAACCGAACTCACTAATGAAGAACAAGAACAAGTCAATAGGGTGATAGAACAAAACAAAAATGAATATCTGTTACGCATCCTAGCCATGGGGGCAAAACTACCCCCGACTTCGGGACGGAAAATTTAAACAAACTCATCGAAAATGGTGAATCAAGTTATCACAACGAAATACCAAACAATCCAAATGGTTCTTCGACCGAAGAATTATTCACTAAAATCCAAGACTTAACAAAGAAACTTGAGGAAGCAACGACTAGAGCTGAAAGATTAAAAGACCTCAATCTAGATTCCAATACTCACGACATGTTTGATAAACCGTCCCTCGCTTCTCCATTCGCACAAGAATGGAAACTTATGAAAGACACCATTCAGGGACTACAAAAATAATCGAAACAATTCAACTTTGAAGAATTGTGTCCTTATCCATTTGATACAGAGATATCACGATTACCATTTCCGTCATCCTTCGAAATCCCTAAGTTTGATAAATACAAAAACAAAGGCGACCCCCGTGAACATGTCAAGGAATTTTACATGTAATGTCAGGAAGTTTCCTATCGAGACATGTACCTTTTACGATTATTCCCCCAAAGTTTAGGAGGACAAGCTTTAGACTGGTTTTTCCATCTGCCCAAAGGGTCGGTCACGACATTTGCAGACTTATCGAGAGAAATTTGTCAAACATTTTTCCTATAACCTAGACTCAAAAATAACCATGCTTGATCTCTGCAACACTAGGCAAAGGCCAAACAAAAATTTTGCCTCCTTTTTACAACGATGGCATGGAATTACAAGTTGATTTCCCTGCTCAGTACCCGAGAGACAACTAGTTAGCATTTTTGTCCCTAATCTCAATGTCGAATTATCATTCCACATGCAAATGCATTGTCTAAATAGTTTCAAAGAAGTCATCGAAAAGGGGACACAAATCGAAAAATCCCTCATTTCTAAGGGCTTACTTAAAGCACCCTTTAGAGACCAACCTTATCGAGACACTCCTCAGAACCAGGACAAATCTAAATTCTTTAACCGAAATCAAAATATCGTCAACGATGGCATTACTGATTCCCATCATGTCTGAAATGTCCAAAACCATCCCACCAACACATTAAAATCTAAACAACCCATCATTATCCCTAGAAAGGAAGTTCCTTCTAGGGATCGACAAAGAGAGTTCACTCCTCTCGGAGAAAGTCTATCTAGTGTCTTTCGTCATTTGGAAAATGCTAATATGATTACATATCCCATTGTCAGACCCTTCGAAGAAGGACAACCCAAACCAAATTGGTATAAAGACAATGAATATTGTGATTACCATCACATAAAAGGGCACTCCACAGATAGATGCATGCAACTCCACCATTACGTCCAAGACCTGATTGAACGTGGAGACATAGAAGTTGAAAATACTTCTGAGACAAAAACACCTAATGAAAAACTTCACATGTTCAAAAATCCGTTCCCTAACCATGATAACAATTCAAAAGATAAGGGTCAATCATCAAGTAATGTCGAGTATGACTCAGTCATCTCAACCATAGATTATGACCAAGACTTAGTGGCAACTATAAAGATCGAAACTAAGCGTGTGATCACCACTAAATAAAAAAATGTGGGTCCCCACAACAAAAAAATCTACCACTTCTTCCCGGCATCACCTCCTAATCTACCATCTAATTCTGCCGCTAATTCCACTCCATAACCTATGCCATCATTTAATATTGTCAAACAATTAGAGAAGATCCACACAAATTTCAATCATGGAACTACTTAATTCTTCTCCCGCACTACAATGCATCCTTATGCTTACATTGCATAATGCTCGTGTCCCTGAGGACATCAATTCACAATAATTCCAGGCTTTGATTGCACATCTTACAGTCCCCAATCCTATTTTATCTTTTGGTCCTGTTGACCTGCTTAATCCTAACATCGCTAATAATCATTCTTTATACGTCGAGGGTTATGTAACTCATCGTAAAATCAAGCGTGTCTTAATCGACAATGGATCAACATTAAATATTTGTTCCATGAAACTTTTACATTGTCTAGGTTACACTGAAAATGATTTGCAAAACAATATCATAACCATTCGTGGGTATGATAATAGTGAAAGAAAGTTTGAAGGCACAATCACGTTGCCTCTCCAAGTTGGACCCATCACCTTAGACACGGTCTGTCATGTGGTAGATGTAGAAGTTGCATATAACATTCTTGTCGGCCGACCATGGATTCATGCCATGAAAGCCATCCCATCAACATTCCACCAATGCATTAAGTTTCCTCATTTGGACAAGGAATTTACATTACGTGCAGATCCCCAACCTTTTGAGTATTGTAGATTCCTCGAAGGATGGTATCGACATGATCACTATTGTCCATCAACAGATAAATATGCTCCACCTCATATAATCCCTAATGACGCATGCATTGATCCTAATACACTCCCTAACAATAATCTGAAACCATTATCTCATAACCCAAAAAAATTTCTAATCCATTATCATCCGCTAGTCAACCACCTTCACCAGTCCTCCTCCCACAAATCAATCATCTTCTTCCACTAATCAAGCTTCTTCTTCCAAAGAACAATTATTCTTTCACCATACCATCTTCTTCTTTACTTATCTAATCTTCTTTGTCCACCACACCTCCTCTATTAAGATACCTCCTCCCGTGAATAACCAACCTTCATCCTTGATCCACCCCCTTCTTCTTATAACTCATTCTCTTCATTTTTAAGACTACCAAACTAACTTCCCCACCACATGAGTTACCTATTGGTCCCCCATCTCATACATTTAAAATCATTGACACGAGATGTGGTGAATATCAATTTCAAAAGATGGCAGACTCTTTTTATATCACCAAATCCCCACATAGCTATGGAAAACCTAACGCTCCACATCTGAGAATCCATCCCACTTACCAAATGGGTCAGTCATTTTGGAAAAAGTTTGGTTATCTTGACAACGAACATATTCCAAGTTCTTCAGGATCTTGGTTATATAGTGACGACTTTACTCCATGTTATGAGTCCCCTCAATTTACCAAAGCTCACCGAATAATGAAAAACATGCGATGGCAGGGTAAAGGACTTGGTCCAAATGAACAAGGTCGTTTAGACCTAATAAATTACACACAACATCACGGTAAACATGGTCTAGGTTTCAAGGTGTTTGATGTTGCTCCCATAATAATTTCAAATGACAATGATGACACAATTCGATAATGACATCAGGTCTCCATGTAGTCTTTTTGAGGACCTCGTTGAAACACATCTTTCCTTTGAACATTTATCTATTAATATCATCAATTTTGAGCCTACACATCCGAGTCTCATAGACCATGGCCAACCACATCATGCAGGCCATGGACATGTTCCAAAATGATGAAGCCATCGAAGAATTCCTTGGAACTCGCGACCAAATCCCTACTTTTGACCATAGAAAAGGATTTGAAATCAATCTAAATGAATCAGCCTATTTTGGCGAAGAGATAAAATATTCAGATCCTTCACCCTTAAAAATTTGGATCAAAAGCGCAAACAGAGGATTTCCCATAGTCAAAACCTCACCGCCACCCTATCCAACAAACATGTCAACAAAAAGTTCCAACAAACACCCGACACTGATGACCTACATCAACCATTAGCATCATTCTCCGAAAAGGATACATCTAAAATGCTTGTAGAAGAAACAAAAGACATAAACATTGGCACCATTGAACAACCAAAAAATTTTACAACTTGGCATTAGTCTGTCTGACCAAGAATGCATGGAATTCACAACACTCCTTATTGAATTCCAAGATATATTTGCATGGACATATAAGGACATGCCAGGCCTGACCCATCTCTTGTAGTACACCATCTTGTGGTACATCCGGATGTAAAACCTGTAAAGTAAAAACTACGCAAAATGCATCCCCAAGTTGCATTGCTTGTCAAAAAGTGAACTCGAGAAACTCTTGGAAGCTAACTTTATCAAACCTATTGATTATTTGGCATGGATATCTAACATAGTTCTCGTCACCAAGAAAACTCCCGGCATCAGAATATGCACAGACTTTCATGACATCAACAAGGCTTGTTCCCATCCCTTGCCAAATATAGACATGATTGTTGATTCATGGCGAGGCCATGAAATGCTCTCCTTAATGGATGGATTCTCTGGTTCTGATCAAATACGTGTCAAGGAGATCAACATAAAACGACATTTACTACACCATGGGGCACCTTCTGTTATAAGGTCATGCCTTTCGGCTTGAAAAATGCTGGTGCCACCTATCAACGAGCAATGATTGTCATCTTCCATGACATGTTACATGATATCATGGAAGATTATGTTGATGATATATTAGAAAAATCTAAAACATGAATAGGGCATCCAAGTGTGTTGAGACACATTTTTGATAGATTACACGAGTATAAGGTTCGTCTTAACCCAAAGAAATGTGTGTTCGGAGTAACCTCTGGTAAATTATTAGGGTTTATTGTCTCACGAAGAGGCATAGAAGTGGATCCTGCCAAAGTCAAAGCCATTATGGAAATGCCTCCTCAAAACCTAAAACAATTACGCAGTCTTCAGGGAAAGATACAATCTATTCGGCATTTCATATCACAGTTGGCTGACAAGTGCCATCACTTTAATCAATTGCTCAAGAAAGATGCACACTTTCACTGGAACCACGATTGCCAAGACTCTTTTGCTAAGTTAAAAGAATACCTCTCTAGTCCACCTGTTCTTATGTCACCAGTTGCCGATAAACCCATGTTGCTTTATACATCTGCCACTGAACATGCCATAGGAGCTCTATTAGCACAACATAACGATCAAGGAAAAGAATAGGTTGTATATTACCTTAGTCGAACACTTATTGAGCACGAAGTACGTTATTCCCAAATAAAAAAGTATGCTTAGCGGTTGCCTTTGCATTCCATAAGTTACGTCATTACTTGCTCAATCACACAACTAAGTTGATTGCCAAAATTGATCCTCTCAAGTATTTGTTGTCTAGACCCATTCTCATGGGAAGAATGTCTAGTTGGGTCGTATTACTTAGTGAATTCGATGTCGAATTTGTTCCGCATAAAGCAATTAAAGGACAAGCCCTTGCCGACCAACTTACCGAGGCACCCCTTCCTGGCACAAAACCACTTCAATTCTCTTTTCCTGATGAAGATATTCTACACATAGACATCGCGCCAGCTTGGACTCTATTTTTTGATGGATCTTATAATCTCCATGGCTCAAGGGCTGGTATTTTTCTTATCACACCCAACGGACATGTTATCCCCAAATCATTTCACTTAGCATTCCCATGTACCAACAATATCGTAGAATATGAAGCTCTCATCGCAGGATTAAAATTGGCTATATCTTGGAATCTTACAGAATTAGTTGTATTTGGTGATTCTTTACTTATCATAAAGCAAGTTACTGATGAATACCAGGTCAAGGATGAAAAACTTATCCCATATAAATGCATGGTGGATAGTCTTCGAAGCTATTTTCGATTAATTAGCTTTGATCAAATTTGTAATAAATCTGCCGATCTTTATGGCAACCATCGATCCCTATTAGAAATCGCATCTAGTCAACCCTGGCACATTTTCTTATAGAACATATCTTAATGCCTCTATGATCTTCCTGAAAACACTATGGTATGTGATATCGTGGGTCCGAATAACCCTTGGTACCATGATCTTTATACCTTCATTCGTGATAAAACATTTCCTGCCGACATGAAACCAATGCATAAACGCGTGCTTTTAGCATAACGTGCTTCTCATTAAACAATTTTAGCAAAACTCTTTATAAACGAGGATATGATGGCACCCTACTCCAATGTCTTGATCAGGAAGAATCCTCGAGTGTCTTAGCTGAAGTCCATTCTGGTATCTGTGGAGCACACACAAATGGTATCGCCTTAGCCAAGAAAATCTTGCGAGTTGGATATTATTGGCCCACCATGGAAAGTGATGCATGTCATTTTGTCAAATGTTGTCAAGCATGTCAAAAGCATGGAAATCTTATCCACGCACCTTCCCAGGCATTACAATCGATAACCACACCATGGCCCTTCTCTCAATGGGGACTTGACCTCATTAGTAAAATCAGACCAACATCTTCGATAGACATAAGTTCATCATTACCGCTACCGATTACTTCACTAAATGGGTAGAAGCTATGCCTCTCACTTATGTTACCGGTAGCCAAATATCGAAATTCATTTTTAATAATCTCATCTGTCGATTTGGTATTCCATCCGCTCTGGTTGCAGATAATGGCAAATCATTTAAAAACCAGGATGTAAAAGACCTAGCTAAACATTTTCACATCAAACTTAAATGGTCCACTCCATACTACCCTCAGGGCAACTGTCAAGCAAAAGCAACCAATAAGACCTTAAAATCCATCATGGAAAAGATTGTCAACCCATGGACGTAATTGGCATACTCAAATTTACCCTGCTCTTTGGGCTTACACTGTACATCTTACGCATGCCTACCGAAGCCACCCCATTTTCCCTTGTTTATGGTTGTGAAGCCATTTTACCTATTGAGATAGAAATCTCATCCTTGAGGATCTCCCTTAAAGATGTAATTAATGAGGATGAATACCGACAGTCACGGCTTCAAGAGTTTGAGCTTCTCGATGAAAAATGACTTAATGCTCTCAATCATCTTCAAGTCTATCAAAACCGATTGCAACGCAGTTATCATAAAAAGGTAAGACCCAAAGAATTTGAAATTAGTGACCTCATTTTAAAAGAAAATCAAAAGAATACCACTAAAGAACGAGAAAAACAAGGAAAATTTGAGCCTAATTGGTTAGGACCCTATGTAATCACATCTAAATTTCGCTCTGAAGCCTATAAATTGGCCATGCGCAAATGGTCAAGATCTTGATGAACCAATGAATGCGCTTCATTTAAAGAAATTTTATCCTTGAGATGTTTACTATTCCGAGGATACAACGTGTATATTATTCCTTTTGTCTTGCTTATATCCGAATAATTTAAATTTATTCATTTCCATTGTGCGAGATATTTTCTTTATCAAAATCATATCTTCATATTTATCATCATGAGACAAGTGCTAGTATAAATCCTATTAAGTTTGTGAGCATCATACTTCTTCCATTTTCAGCCGCTTTCCTCTATGGTCATACCTAAAAGCTTATTGATGGTAATATATTCCGTTCAAATACATTCTCTCTTTCATAAGAAAGATCTAAACTTCGTTACCCAGTTCGTTTGGTCATCCATCTCAGTCTTCGGTGTTGAGCCCTTACATCCTACTAATCGTGTGGGGGTTGAGATTGGGGGAAGACGTTTCTTCCCAAATACAAAGCACTATTGTAAAAAAATCCATCAATTCAATAACTTATGAATAATTCATTGTCACATCTTTCATCCTTCATAGTCTTTGGTGTTGAGCCCACACTTCTTACTGGTAGTATGAGACTGGGAATAGAAGAAGGTGCCCTTACTCGTCTACGTCTTGTCTTCGATGATAAACCCTTGCCTCTTCTGAGTGGCATGGGGCAAAGCGTAGAGGGTCATTATCATATAAGCATAAAAATATTGTCAAACAAAACCAAACAAAAGGGAATTCACTCGCCTATATTTTCCTTCGGTGATGAGCCCTTGCTTCTCACTTTAGTAGCGTAGGGTAAGGCATAGGGAGTCATTTCAAAATAAAAATCTTACAAAGCTTACAAATTATAGAATCCCCAAACACGTAATTTAGATGCCTAAGTGAAGAGAGAACTATCCCTTAACCTCATATCTTACCAATAAAGACCACATAATTGTCTAAGTCTAAGCACGTGACTCATAAAGTGAAATCCAATTTTGAAACTGGTTCGATCAGATTATGAAGAATGGAGTGACAATTTTCCGAAGGGATTGTTGTTAGCATTTGTCTCTATATTCATTACCTACCTCATGCGTCTTTCTTGATTCTCGGTGATGAGCCCACACATCTTACTAGTTGTGTGGAGTCAAGAATGGAGCTGGAATTCTTTTCATCATATCGTCACCACCATATCCACTTGCGATGGAAAGTGAATTTGTGTTATTAAGAGCATAAGTTACAACACGAAACACGGTACATATGGATAATATCCATGTTTATCGCCTCTCAAAATAAGTCTCGCACTCTGGTCCATAAATTGCCAATCATAATGGAAAAATCCAAAAACAATGTAAAAATCTAAAAATCTAAAAACATTTAAAAATTGTCAAAAATCTAAAAAACAATGTAAAAATCCAAAAATCCAAAAAATTTTGAAAATCGTCAAAAATCCAAAAACAATGTAAAAATCTAAAAATCCAAAAACATTTGAAAATTGTCAAAAACCCAAAAATATTAGAAACCATCGTCCAAAATCCAACAAAAAAATTAGAACTCATCAAAAATCTAAAAACATTAGAAACACTCGTCAAAAATCTAAAAACATTAGATAGAATCGTCAAAAATCCAAAACCATTAACAAGAATCGTCAAAAATCCAAAAACATTTGAAAATCATCAAAAAAGTCAAAAACATTTGAAAATCGTCAAAAATCCAAAAACATTTGAAAATCGTCAAAAAAGTAAAAACATTTGAAAATCGTCAAAATCTAAAAACATAAGAAAATCTATAGATATAGTAAAAAAATCCACAAAATCGTAAAAAAAAACTCTAAAATAACCAACACAATTTAACCTTTGAACTATTATTCCCAACGAATGATCCAATCACCTTATGACTACCAAATTCAAACCAATTCTCCTCGCATGAATCCTCGGCAGGGCAAATCCGGCTCTCGTTGCTTCATTGTTTGAGGACGGTGACCCAATATTTTACTATGTCCTCATGCCCCGCTTGGGGCACATCCGATCAATCCTCACTTTGTGGAACACGTTAGGGATATGTTTATTGGTTCTTGTGTTGCATTATTAGTTATAAATTATTAATTGCTTTCTTGCATCTTGATATATTACGGGGGCATCTTGATTTTATGTATCTGGTGTTCTCTCTAATATTCTTATGTTATCTGATTGCATGTATCATCTGGGGCATCATACTTTCTTGGTGGCCTCTGTCTATGCTCTCTTCCATTTGCATATCGTCTTTGGGGCATCAAACCTTTTGATGGCCCATGTCTATGCTTCATCGCATATTACTGATCTAGTCATCCCGATCTTTTATATCACGATGCATCCTGTTATGTGCTATATTAAAATTAAGATGTTTTTCGTCACGTGAGTATCTTCTGCATGATCAACATCTTACTTTGCACCCCATCCATTCACCCATACTAATACATTCCCCAGTTTGGGAATCCTACTTGATCACCGTTGCAGTTTGACGAATCCTACTTGACGATATTTCTCAAGTAGCATTCACTATCCAGCAGCTCCTTCTCCCCCACCATGCTCACCATGTATTTGATCCATTCATCCTCACTCCTCATTTTTACTCCTCTGCCACTTATCCCCATATTACCCTTCTCACCATTCCTATCCCCTCTCACCCATTTGTATTCTTTCCTTTCACCCTTTTGCTTCCCGCTTGACAATCTTACTTAATAACCCCTTCTATATGGAATCCTCGGTGGAGGTTTACCCTCTCCCTAAGATCTTCCCACTGTAGAAGCTTCTTCACCACCTCCTCTCATCAAACAACAATCACCACTACACACATATTCCCATTCCACCTCTTCTGCTTCCCATTCTCGCATCATTACTCTCACCACGCGGGCATCCCAATTAAGGATTCCCCTCACACTCTCCACCCTCCACTACATATATTCCTTCATCCATTCATGTTACACTCCTTTGTTTCCTTTCTTTCTTATTATCACCTCATCCCATATCATATACCACTCAGGCATACCTCACTCACTCTTTTCTCATCCTTCCCCAAATCCATCTTATGCCTGGTCATCCTACTTACACACTTTCGTAGTATGGCAAATTCACTTGAGGGTTCCCCTTCAGTCCATTTTGTCATACCCTATTCCCACCAACTCTAACATCATCCTTCTTCTTCCTCAGCTTGGCAATCTTACTTAACCATTCCAGCCGCATGGCAATCTTACTTAAGACTTCCACTTAAGGTTGATTTTCCCTATGGCCTTCCCCCATCCCATCATATTTCCCCATCTTATTTCTCCCAGCCTCTCATCGCGATCATCTTATTCACCCTACCATTCCACCCCTGTCCCCAATATCATCTTGTCTTTCTCTTTGCATATCATCCCTGTAGGTTGGGTGATCCTTCAAAACCTCTCCAGCAACATGATGATCTTACTTAAGAGATTCTCTTAAGCATGACATGTCATCTTACACTCGCCCATCACTCTCTGATCTCACCATCCATCTTTCCTCTTCATTCCCCATCATCACATCTTTTACCACCACTATCACCCTCCTCTACTGGCAATCTTACTTAACCACTCACCCCGGCATGGCGATCTCACTTAAGAGTCCCTCTTAAGGATGATCTGTCTCCTTGCCTTTCCCCATCACTACACACCCTTCACCCTTCATTTTTCTCAACATTCCCATTGTCACATCCTTTCACCTCCATTTTTGATTCTTGTAAACACCACTTCTCGCTTGACCACTTGTCATCTCCAGTTTCACTCACATGGCAATCTTACTTAACCACTTCCGTCACATGACAATCTTATGTCAGGGTCCTCCCTACACTTAAATTGTCATCGTGAACTTCTCCCCGCCTCATTCTTCGTTCACTTTGTTGATCACTTCTTCCACCTGGTATCTCCTACTACCCACTTTTTCCTCCTACTATTATCCTTTCTCCACATATCCTCTTACAACATACATCTAATCTCTTCCGCCTACAATCACATTCTTTCCCCCATTTTCCCCTTCTTGATCCATCATCCTTCATACCATTTCTTCCCATTCTTTTCATGTCTTGGTTCTTCATCCTCACTTCGTTCATCCTCATCACCCGCATCCTCTCCTCACTTTCACCTAGTCCCAACTCATCCACTTCATCTTCTCAAATTCCCCCCACATTTCTACCCACACACGCATTCACCATTATTGTTAACACTCCTATATCATTCTTTCATCATCATCTTCTCTTCCCGTGCTAATAATTGTAAATGGGTTTTCCTTAAAAATCATCAATCCTCATTCTGCATGACCTCATTCACTCCCTTGGACCTTCTCGAGTTTCCCTTCATTCCTTCCCTCCTCTCATCCCACCACTCATTGTAAAAGGGTTTTCCTTAACGTCCCTTTGTTGGCGTTACCCTTTCCAATCCTCATTAGCTTTCTCCTTTTCTTCATTTTTTCTCTCACCCTTCCCCACCACTCATTGTAAAAGGGATTTCCCTAACATCCCCTCATTGGCATTGCCTCTTCTATCCCCCATTCTCTTTTCTCTCTTATTCTTTTCCCTCACTCCCACCCTTTCTTGTCGCTTCTTACCCATCTCTCCATCTCCTCTTTGCCCTCTTCAATATCTTTATTGTCTTCATCATACATCATTTTCCTATTTTCTCGTCATCCTAGTATCCTCATTTCATGCATCTCCACATCTTTTCCAATCGATGTAATTCCTCCCCTCTTTCTTCTCTGAACATTCCTTATACTGTTCCCTTTCCACTTATTACCCCCTTTATGTATTCCCTTCCTTCTACATCATTTTCTTTGTTATCCTCTTCTCTCTCCCACCCCTTGTCTTATTTCCCTTCCCCTGTATCATCTTCTTCCCCTTTTTCCATCACGTTTCCTCCTTACTTCCCCTTTTTTTCCATCATTCAGCGTTGTCCTATCTTTTTTATCATACCACCCTCCACATGCATCTCCATACGGTCATTCCATATTCTTTGCCTTGGTCTTCCTCACAATGACATGATTCCTTGATCTTCTCCTTGTATTCGTTCTATCTTCCATTCCTCTCCCATAATTTTCACGTTTCTTCCGACGACCACTTTTCCTTTTCTCCGCCACCCCTACCTTTTCGTTCATTCTCGTATCTATTTCTCTTCCTTTCTCTCCTCTTTTCACACTTTCCTCGCCCCTCATACGTTTCTTTTTTTCTCCGTTCTACTTCTTCTTTTGTCCTCTTTCCATTTTCCTCCATTTCACCCCCTACTCCCACCTCGTTTTCTCCTTCTTATTTATCATTTCCCGTTTCCCGCTTTTCTCGGCTCTATCATTTATTTCGCTTCCACGCATCCCTCTTTACTATCTCTGTTGCTTCCTTCATTTTGCACATCTCTTTATTTCACCCCTTCACCCTCTACTCTGTCATTTTCCTATTTTTGCCTTGTTTGTCCTTCATCATTCCCTTCTTCCCCTATCATCCCTCTCTCTTATTTCTACCTCTTTCATTCCTTTTTTTTTCTCCCTATCTCCCTTAATCTTCTCGTAATCAACACCCAATCCTATACATTCCCTTTTCTCTTTCCCACACACCTCACACCTAGCATTCAAGGTCGATTGAATCCTTTCTCTATTTGCGTCGTGTAGTCATTCCAGTCTCTTCCACTCCATTATCGTCCTCTTCTCCGCATAATCCATTTCCCTTCTTTTTGAGAGTTTTGTCGTATATTCCATTCTCATCAGTCCTCTCAAGGGGGCATCACCACATCTATCCATAATCACATCTTCTCATGACATTTTTATCTTGGAGGATACTATGACATCTATCACTCACCACTTTCTATTCTCCCCAACAAACATTCGCTCTACCTTTTAAAAAATAGATTGAATTCTTCCCCCATCTCGCTTTATTTTCTTTGAAAGGACACTACTTTCATAGTACCCTTCGAAAGAGGGGCAAATGTAGACACCCCAATTTCACATCTATCCTATCAATTAATTCCCCTTCCTCATTTCCCACAAAAATACACTTCGAATTAATCAAATATAATTCGATTAATTATCCATTTCAAAATCTAATAAATAACCCAATCCTCACCACATGTCATTATTCTCCATATTTTTCTACTATTGAATTAAAAATTCAAATTCAAATCCTCACCCACCCTTCGTAGTCCCCACTCACCTAAAATCCTCCACTTATGTATTAAAAATATAATTCAAATCCTCACCCATTCTTCGTGGCCCCCACTCACCTAATCTTGCCCACATTTCAAACCACTCACCTAATCTTCCCCACATTTTCAAACCATGATTACTTAAATTAATCTAAGCTAATCACTCCCTCAGGCTATAAATACAACCTTACCCCTCTCCTCTAAACACACGGAGAATAAAATTTCATGCCATATCTAAGTTCTTGCATCCTTTGAGCAAAGAACATCATTTTGCCTAAATCCTAATGCCAAAATAGCCTCATAATCATTTTTCCCATCTAGTGCAAAGTAAGAGGATCGTTGTTGCATGAAGGTCTTGCTCTATCTTGAAGAAAAATACCTACACCTCACACAATTAGGGCTCAACTAAGTTTTCTAGCCCATTCCGATGTTTCTATACTAACGCGAAGGAGGAGGTATGATTATTGATATTTTACTTCCTAGTTAGTAGTGTATTTTTCCTAGCTTACGGGATGATTATATGAATCTACATGCACAAATAAGATATATCATTGATAAAAGAAGCTAGATCTATGATAATATCTGTAAAACTGAAACAAATTTGATTAGATAACAATAGACGGGGTTGCTTTCGGATAATACTAGGTTCTAAGAGGCTATGAAATCCCTTAGAGGATGTCAACCCCATGTCCATAAAGATAACAATAGATGATAAACAATAGATAACATGCGAAATAGTGAAATACAAAATGAAAGTAACTGAAATGACGAGGGGACTTAGCTCATGCTCTGATATGGAGATGAACTGGGCATCAGGATGACAAGATGACGAACAATGGCAAAGATTTCTCCCACACTCCTCACCTCTAACTTTTAACAATGGAAAAAGTTTTCCTTGACCTCAAACTTGCAGAACTTAATCAAGCACTTTCTTTTCCTCTCTAAAAACTTCAATATGCAAAGATTTCATACTCCTCCTTGGTTCCGGTCCAGGTTCAGGTCTAGGTCTCAGTCCTCCCTTCCAGGTCCCTTTGAAAGATGGGGAAAACCCATATTTATAATTTAGAGGTGAGGTTAGATTTGGGTTAACGAATAACCAGGGTTTGATAAATTAACTCGGGTTAAGAGACATGATGTGATCACGTGGGGCCCATGATTTGACTTATTAGATGGAGTGGGGAGCATGATTGACATGGTAGGTGAGATAATAGATTCCATCTTTTGAAATTAAGAAAGGGGTGTCGATGGGTATATTATTACCCATGAATTGAATAAAATTGATATGGGAGATAATGCCAAAATTTTAATTATCAAATGGGTCCACATGGAGCCCATTTGATAATTAATTAAATAAGGTGAGTAAATAGATGGAATTTACTCAAATTTAGGAAAGAGAAAGGCGAGAGGGGAAGTTACACGAAGAATAACGAATGCGGGATGAACGAGAGGGGTCACACCAAAAACTGATGTCTACAATGTTTTACCATGTAAACACTAAGGGGGGAATGTTAGGAAATTATTGTTTAGTATTCACATTAGTATGAATGATAAGATAATATAGTAATTATTTATTAATATGTAAATGAGTTGTTATTAACAACTCATGTTATTTAGAGAGTATATTGTTACGTGAGTAACAATTACTATTAATATGGAATTTTGGGTGTTTTGGTTGTTTAGTGAAACTCCTAAAATATAGGAGATTATTGGCATATTGATTTGCATGGAGGCCCATTTGATGGACATGAGAAATATACAAATATTTGTTGTGTTTTAATTATGCAACTCTACCCAAATTTTAGATATATGTCATGGGACGTATGGAGAGCATCGGGATAAAAGGACCGCATGGAATTCAAGTTGGAGAGATGGATTCACAATGGCTATTTTGGTTACTATTTTGGCCACATGACTACATGTGAATTATATGCTTGGATTGAATCTTTATATGAATCGCACATTTTCTCTGATATGTTGCATGCAAGGCATCCATAATAAGACCGTGTCAAGTTTAACGAAAATATTTATATATAGTTTTTATTGTATTCCCTAAAGTGTACATCAACCTACTATAAAAGATTTGCAATAACTGCCTATATAACGAAGAGCGTATTCACTTCGGAGACTTTTCATATTTAGCATATTATTTTGGGGGTCAACTTATGTTAACCAATACTTATCTACGAGAAATTTGCTACTTTATTCTTAATACGTGAGAGATATAACCAATAACTTTATATAAGATAGTCAAAATAATTTCATTAACCATCATTTTTTTATATATCTATATAATGTCAAATGTGTTTTCCCAACTAGATCGACCGGGTAAACTCTCTAGTGATGAATATCAAACGTTGTAGCTTTCTTTGGTTATTGAAGTACATTTCCATTGGGGACATGCACACGGTGTACTACCCGACCACCCATTCACCAACTCCTTGCTCCCACACATTCGACTTAGCCACTAGCTTCATGTTGTGTGTTACTTTCTTCGTGTCCTTGATCAATTTTATGCATTGACAGAGCCATTGTAGGTCGTAGACCCTTGATGTTGTGCTTAGTGTGGGAGGATTTTGGTGGAGGATATCATTTTTGACGACCGCACAATGATTTTCAATTGTTTTTGTGATGCTTATAAGCATAAAACATGTTGACGCATAATGGGAGTATATTATATACGAAGATCATCTTATTTGTTGTATTAAGCGAGGGAGGTGAGTGTATGACAATGGGGTTTGAGAATCATATGGCTTGGATGTGGGGATGGGTGTACTAAACAACTTGTGTCGAGGATAATGGGAAGAGGAGGAAGAAGGACACATGGACATGTCTTCGCCTAATCCAACAAAATAAAAGTCTTCCATAGAAAAACCTCGACACTTTCACCTCCTGCACCCGCTAAACCTTCACTTTGCCGCCACTAGATGAATGACGTCCATTGGTTTCTTTATGTTCTACTTTTTTATGTTAACTAACATAGTTGTTACATAGACCACCAGGTGGCTCTGAGCACCACCCACGTTTTCCTTCCGTTACACCCTTAGTGTTATGTCATAGGGAAGGTTTTTAGTGGAGGAGATCATTTTTATGGCCACACCAAGAGTGTTAGCTAGGATCAAACCATGATTTTTCATTGGGTTTCATGACACCAATAAGCGTAAAAATGTTGGAAAATAATGGGAGTATATTACACATGCGCTTCTTTTTATTTTCTATATAGAACGAGGGGGTGAGTGGTTGGTATTGCATTGGTATTTTTGAATCAGATGACTTGGAGGTGGGGATGGGTGTATCAAACATCCTAAATTGAGGGAGGATGGGATGTTGATGAAGAGGGAATCATGGATACATCTTTACCTTATTTAAAAAACTAAACTCCATCCAATTGAAAACCTTAACACCGTAAAAAATAAATTTAAATATAACAAAACTTGTTTACCCATTTTCTCAAAAAAATAAATTTATTTTAATTTTGTAAGGACTAGTTATCACCAACATTGAACTGATAAACAAGTCAACAATGATGACTAAGCGACCCCTTTAAATATGTATAAAATAATTTTGGTACACCATTATTCTTAAGCTTGATACTTTATTTGATTAAGTTGATTCATGTTACCTGATACCTATTTCATCATATCCACACACCACCCCCAAAAAGCTTATCTAATTGTTTTTTCCTCGATATGGAAAATATTTTTGATTAGTCCTTCTAGATATTTTTGAAATGTCTTCCTAAACTTATCACCTCTTAAAAATATTTTTTAAATAAAACTAAACCAACCTATCAAAGTTAGTATACTAAAAAGTGTCATGGTTCTACCTACATTGGAAATAACTAACCCTTTGTAAACCATGGAAAGAACATCTTATCTATCTTTCCTCTTTTGGAGAAGAATTATAACATGGTATTTTAGTAGCCTACAAAGATCTTTGTTCTATAATTAGGTTAGACATTTCAAGATTGTGTTGCCTCCTTTATTGGGACTATGTACAAGTGAGAACAATTATGCTTTCTGATGGGAATGTCAGGCGGCTCATTCGCAACATCCTATGGATTTGTTTAAGGTCTTCCAACAATATTGTGAGATAGTATCTTTACTTCATGTTATTCTATGATGTAATTTCAATCAACCCTTTTCAAACCTCGCACCAACAACCTCCCAACAGGGCCAAAATGGGAGTCTAAAGTAGTGCATAGGTTTGTCAAAGCTCAATGGAAGGTGGATTTGTAGATGTAATTGTCGGCATTAGGGGTGGAAAGACCCCAAGTGCTGATATTTTGTTTCACTACCTATCACCTATTGCCAAATAATAGAACAAACCCACAATTCACAAATCCTCCATTGCATCAACAAAATTTTGATTGTAAAAGTAGACAATTACACTTTTTGATCAATATTTCCCTTTATTGCGTTCTGGATAAGTAAGGCCAACATAATTAAGTAATATAATTGAGGTGTATTGGACATGTTATTATACATATTTATAATGAGTCCACTACCATTCACAAGTAAAAAATATTTCTTATTGCCAAAATTCGAAGGTCACCCATCCATGTCTATCAAAGCATCGCCCTTAGCAAAAAGGGTCCAATTGTTACCTACACACTGTTACGCCCTTAAGCATATATCTTACATTTGATGTATATAGTCAACTTGTGGCTATCATAACTTCATATCATTATATATATCTTTCATATATGTTATATTATCATGGGTGGGTCAGCCTTGGGGATGGCCATAGCATAGATAGAGAGTATAAATAGGGGTTAGTAGGTAGTATTGGATTATCATTGGAGCATTTGAGTCTTATTGTATGGTTTGGAGGTTGCCCCTTGAAGTGGTAAAGCTATTCTAATTGCATATTGAGATAATTATTATGGAATATTGTGTTATTTGGTGTTATATTACTACTCGTAATATGAATTATACAAGTAATTTCATTACAAGTGGTATCAAAGTTTGTGATCAGAGCAAAAATTAGGGCAAAACCCTACTTTTTGTTTCCACCATACATTACGAACCGAGTGAATAAGTGGGATATATTTTTACTTGAGGTTGTGAAACATTTCAAGTAAGGCTCCTAAAAATTTCAGACTTTTTGATTTATTTTTCAAACGTTATTACAAATTTTGAGTTTTTCATAAAATAAATCCCTATGGTGCAAATTGTGGAATTTTTTCAACTTCATTACATTTTCGGAAATAAAAAACAAATTAGTTGGGGTTTGTTCTTTAAGTTTTTTTATATTTGGTTGAATTTGTATCAAAATTTGAAACCCTAAAATTTGACCGTGATCCCTACATCCTACTATTTTGGGGCACCATGGCATGGGCCTTCCACAAGAGGAAAAAAAAACCCCATCACTTTGGGTAAAACATCAAAAAGGATGAGATAGTAGTTGAGGAGTTGGAGACGAAGAAGAGATAACTACAAATTCCTCGGGGTTAGGATTTACTTTGACATATCATAAAGTAAGCCAACTTGAGTTTAACTTTGAGAGACCTCGAATCTCGGGTGGCCAACAAAGAATATGTGGATAGGATTGGACAAACATTGGAGGATTTCATGTAAAATTTTAGTATGCATATGATGGGTAATCATACTTCTATCAATCAAGGTGGATCCTCAGGTCAACATAATAAACACATGAGTTAGAGTGGATCTTCAAGTGTGCCCAATCCAAATACGAGCACTCTATAGGCCCGTACTATGTTTCCAAAAGTGGAGATGCGCAAGTTTCATGGAAAGGATCCACTCAATTAGATCAACCAAATGGATAATTTCTTTGAACTACATCAGATTCCATCAGGACAAAAGGTGACCATAATATCTTTGTATCTTGAACATGACCAATTCATTTGTTATCGATGGTTATGTGCTCAAAGGCAGAAGAGTGGTCTCGATGTTACATGGAAAGTCTTCACTGAAGAGTTGCAATTACACTAAAATTCTAGTGTGTCAAATAATTACTTAAGCCAATTAGCAAAGTTGAGACAAACAAGATCTGTTAAGGATTACATTCATCACTTTCAAAACCTTTCTTTGCGGGTGGAAAATATTACTGAAGAGAATCTGAATGACCTATTTCTTGGGGGTCTTAAGGATCACATTGAGCATGAGGTATATATGTTTAATCCTCATAAGGTTTCTAATTATATGATCATGGCAAGAAGGGCAGAGGAGAAATTTGTTTCAAGTAGGAGACAACATTTCAGTTATACCAGAGATCGCAACACCTTGGCCCCAAAGAGTCCCTCGGTTAGTTAGATTGATACCTCAACAAATTGAAGAAAAAAGAGAAAAAGGGTTATGTTTTAACTGTGACGGTAAATTTGGACCCGGACATAAATGTGCTAAAAATTGTTCTACATTGATGGGCCTAGTGAAGATGAAGAGAAGGATGAAGATTCGAGTCAGAGGTCTTGGTTGAGCCAGAGGAGGAATCAAGAGATCCCCAACCAATGATCTCATGCCATGCAATTTCAGGTATTAGCACCCCCAAACCCTCAAGGTGGTTGTATTCCTAAAAAGAGAGAGGGTCACAGTGTTGATTGATTCAGGGAAGTACTCACAACTTTATCAATCATTAGTTAGCAGTACACTTGAACTGTTTCATTTATCTAGCTCTGAATGTCAAGTAATGATTGTTGATGGAGGTATTGCTACTACTTGTTCGGAAAATGCCATAGCATTAAGCTTGCCATGGGAGATTACATACTAAATAGTCCCATGTATGCCATTTCTATGGCAAGCGTGAAACATTGTGTTAGGAGTTCAATGGCTTACCACTTTGGGAACCATTGAGATGAACTTCCAAGACTTGTTCATGTGATTTCACTCTTAAGAGCAAAGTCTCCACAAATAGTAAGTTCTCATCATATGCACAAAATGCTAAAAAAGGGTATAGAGGATTTGTGGCACAACTCTTTTCATTGGAGGCTCATCATTCTAAGGACATTATACCATCGGATACACAAGCAATGTTGGATGCACACTCTGTTGTATTTGAAAATATACCAAAGGTCTTACCTCCAAAGAGAGATCATGATCATGCTATTCGGTTATTACTAGGAGTCAACCTTCTTACATCGGACCTTATACGTACCCATATGTGTAAAAGAGTGAAATCAAGAAGATTGTACAAGAGATGTTGGAAGCAAGAATCATCCGTCATAGTCGAGTGCGTATTCTTCTCCGAGGTGATGGTACGGAAGAAAGATGACATGTGGCACATGTGTCATGATTATAGGGAACTTAATAAGTACACAGTCAAATATTAGTTTCCCACTCATGTAATTGATGATTTGCTTGATGAGTTGCATGGTGTTGTTTATTTTATAAAGCTTGATCTTCATTCGGGATACCACCAAATCAGAATCAAGGATGAGGATGTTCATAAAACCGCCTTTTAGACACATGAAGGCCATTATGAATTCTGGTAATGCCTTTTAGACTCACAAATACACCTTCTACATTTCAAAGTTTGATGAATTCTATTTTTAAGTCATTCCTACGGAAGTTTGTTTTAGTGTTCTTTGATGATATATTAATTTATAACAAAACATGGGAGGAACATTTGCATCATGTAAATAAGGTTTTAGAAACCCTTGAGCAACATCAAATTTATGCAAAGCTCTCTAAGCATTCTTTTGGACTCAAGGAGGTTGAATATTTGGGTCACATTGTCTCTCGTGAAGGGGTTAAAGTGGATCCTAATAAGATCAAAGCCATGATGGAGTGGAAGGTTCCAAAAACCCTAAAGAATCTACGAGATTTTTTGGGGCTTACATGTTATTACTGAAGATTCATAAGGCATTATGGAAGCATAACCGCACCTCTCATAGCTTTATTAAAGGAGGACTCCTTCCATTGGAGTGAGGATGCAACCAAAGAATTTGAGCAACTAAAGGAGGCCATGTGCACCACTCCAATCTTGGCTACTCCAGATTTTTCTAAAACATTCATTGTTGAATGTGATGCATCAGGGGTGGGTATGGGGGTAGTTTTCATACAAGAATGTCATCCTATTTCCTTTTTGAGCCGTCAATTCAAAGGTAAGAATCTTTCAAATCTGACTTATGAGAAGGAAATTCTAGCCATACTTCATGCAGTAAAGCAATGGAGACCATATCTCATAGGAAGACACTTTAAAGTGAAGACAAATCATGATAGTCTAAAATACTTCTTGGAGTAGCATTTATCATCTGAAGAACAACAAAAATGGGTCTCAAAGATGTTGGGATATGATTTTGAGATTATCTATAAGAAAGGGAAGGAGAATGTAGTTGTGGATGCTCTGTTGAGGAAAGATGACTCAATTATAGCCTTGTTATGTGCCATATCCATATTACAGGAAGATTGGATAGATGAGGCAAGGTCTGAATGGAGAAATGACCCAACCACACAAAACCTCATTCATCATCTCCAAAATGATCCAAGCATGTCTGAAAAATTGAATTGAAAGGGGATTCTTTATGGTATAAAGATAGATTATACTTATGTAAGAACTCCACTCTTAAAAATAGGATTCTATCTGAGCTTCACTCTTCTCTAGTACGAGCCACTCTGGATTCTTGAAGACTTATCATCGAGTCAAACAAGATTTCTTTTGGGAAGGGATTAAAGGGGATGTCCAAAAATTTGTGGCAGAATACATGGTTTGTCAGCAAAATAAGGGTGAAACAGTTCGATCCCTAGGCCTTCTACAACCTCTATCTATTCCTAGCCAGCAGTGGGAAGAGGTTCCATGGATTTTATCACAAGATTTCCTAAAGCTCAAGGAAAAAATGTCATCATGGTTGTGGTGGAAAACTCACCAAATAAGCTCATTTTTGTGCCTTGTCACACCCCTTCGTTCTGAAGCACAGTAGAATAACAACCTTCATGGACACATTTCGAATCTTCATGGGACACTCAAGATTATAGTAAGGATTGAGACCCTATATTTACTAGTAATTTTTGGATTGATTTATTATCATGTTTGGGTACTCGGTTAGCTCGTATCTCTTCTTATCATCCCTAGTCGATGGGCAAACAAAAGTTGTAAATAAGTGTTTGGAGGGATATCTTCGTTGCTTCACATCAAATAAACAAGCAAGATGGGTCCAACATTAGCCACTTGCGAAAGGTGGTGTAACACTTCCTTCCATACTTCATCTAAAATGTCTCCTTTTTTGGCAGTCTATGGGTACCATCCACCATCCATCACATCATCATTGAGAGGACAACCACAGTTAGAGTAGTAGAAGAACACATTCAATATCAACAAGAGGTCCTCTCTAGTCTCAAGGAGAACTTGGCCATGACACAAAACCGCATGAAGCAACATGTTGATCAACATTGCACGGAAAGACATTTTGAAGTCGGTGATTGGTTTTTGTGTGGTTACAACCATATAAGCAAATGTCTTTGAAACAACAACAAAAGGATAACAAACTTTCACATAAGTTTTATGTCCCCTATCAAGTATTGTAGAAGATTGGTACTATAGCATACAAATTGAAACTTCCATAGTCAACCAGAATACATCCAGTCTTTCATGTTTCTTGCCTGAAGAAAGTAATTGGACGGAGAGTATCAACCCAAACAGTGTTACTTGAGCTTGATGAGGAGTGGAGAGTCATCTTGGAACCTGATTGCATCCTTCAAACACGCACTAAAATATTGAGGACATGGGTTATTACTGAGTACTTGATCAAGTGGAAGAATATGGACAATGAAGATGTAACATGGGAAGATATGACATTCCTGCAGTAACACCTAAAGCTTCTCAACATTGGGGACAATGTTGCTTTAAAGGGGAAGGGCATGCTACACCCTTAAGCATATATCTTACATTTGATGTATATACTTGTGGCTATCATAACTTCATATCATTATATATATCTTTCATATATGTTATATTATCATGGGTGGGTCGGCCTTGGGGATGGCCATAGCATAGGAGAGTATAAATAGGGGTTAGTAGGTAGTATTGGATTATCATTGGAGCATTTGAGTCTTATTGTATGGTTTGGAGGTTGCCCCCTCAAAGTGGCGAAGCTATTCTAATTGCATATTGAGATCATTATTTTGGAATATTGTGTTATTTGGTGTTATAGTCTGCTTGCTCATAATCCCAATTATACAAGTTATTTCATTACAACACCATTAATAGTTTTTCAAATGAATTCCAATAAAACTGGTTTCTAAAAATAATTTAGATATAGAGAACAACATATGGTTAAAATAGACTATATGTATAAATATAATAAATTTCTAAGAGAGAAGAAATAATAATACTAGGTTTCTTTCCCGTATCCCACGTCTATGATTTTTGCTTCTAAATTTGGTTTGTTTATATTGAATCTTGGTATATTGTTCTTCACATTCTACTACAAAAAGAATGAGTAGGGGCTCTTTGAATTTTATGTACACAAAAAATATGGGCAAACAATACTTCATGATACCGATTGTTGAATTTGTAATGTTAACAAGTAATTACATCAATAACCACTTTTCCAAACTAGACTACTACGAGTGGATTCTAATAGGGCGTATATATTGTACAACTCAAGCTTCTTTGTTCACTTCCATATGGCCATATCAGGTTTCGTCCATGGGAATTTGGGTCTCTTGGACCTCGTCAATTCTTCTCGTAGTCATGTGCTTTGACTAACTATCATAGCAAAAGGTCTGCATATAATGTTTCGAAGGAAAAACATATCACAACCCATGGGCCCTCCCACTCCATATTTTATTGTTTTATTCCAGGTGTTATCTACTCGTTGGCTACTAAACACTCAATTTACGATAGAGGATAAATGTACCCCTTTGCGGAATCGTTAAGCTTTGAAATTTAAAACACATGTGACATGTGGAAGGTATATGAGAGTGCATAAAAGTGTGTGCATGGCCAAAACCACGTCAAATAGGAAAGCACCTTTATTATTAAATTTCCATGACCATTATGTGTAATTGTCTTCCGCCAAACCGAGCGGTCATTATCGAGGCTATCTTGTATATAATTGTAGAGAGCTTGTCATTTAGGATAAGTTGTCCCATAAAAGGGTCCTTGTACTTTATATTGGAAATATGATAAAATATGGACATTCAAATTCTTGAATCGGATGGTCAAAAGTGCCCAAAATTCAATGCACATGCGTCGATAAGCGAATAATATGGGTATAACATATGTCATAGGAATTGGAAAGATGGTCCACTCTCTCCTCACACGTGGTAATAAACTATCAATATACCTTTACTCTAGCTAGGATTCTACTTAGAACATGTTACAATTATTTCTACCTCATGTACAATGGTGTGATATCTCTTTATTTCTTCCATGCCCACTCACGGATAATCCCAAAACAAAACATTTTTGTTTGTTATTTAACACTAAATATTGCTTTAAAATTAATAAACCAATAAGTGTAAAAACACCTAATTAGAGATAAAAAGAGGAAATTAGAAAAAATTATTTACACTTAATTCTAACATAAATACTCACCTCTTTAAATAGATATGTGAATTAACAAGTCCCATACCATTGGACAATGGCATATCATAACAGTAAATGCAAACAATTTGGCTCATGCTATAAAAAGTCTTAATAACTATCATGCACTCATAACAAGTAATTCCAACTTGAAACAATTGTAGTCATAGTTAGTAGAAAGTTGATAGAGGTAGGGAGGGGTGAGGAGCATTCCCTTTGCCATGTTTGATAGCATACGGTGAATGTATGCATCACCAGTCATGTCCATGTCAACATCCATGTCCACATAACATGGATTGTCATTTGGGGTTAGTTGTGGTGACAATAATGGTGATGGTGATGGCGACAATAATGATATGGTGGTTGCGAGTGTGGTGGCATGAATGTCTTTGCGAGAGTTGGACAACCGAAGGGAAAGGATGAAATTGAATTAGGGAAATTCAAGTGTGCAAGTGATCCTCTCAGATCCAAGGCCACTACATCATGTGCTTGAGTTGCCATCTTCACATTGTCAAAGCTCCACAACCATATTTGGGAATTATTACTATTAGCAATTTAACTTACCCTGAAAGATAAGTCAAATGAGGTTGGACAAAAAAATTTTAGAGATCCCCTATACAATGAATTTCCAAGTCTTAGAGTCTAATTGTTAAAATTCAGATTTTCGAGTTTTCATTTAGGAAGTTTTTTCAAAGTCGAAAAGTCCGAAGTTTGAAATTTTAGGGTTTTCAGGTTTTGAAATTGGAGCTTTCATTCGAAACATTTGGTGTTTTGGTTTCATTTCCACAAGTCCGAAATCCCAAATTTTTGAATTTTCAGACTTTCGGGTTTCGGAACTTTTCATCACCAATTCACTTTTTGTTTCCAATTTCCTCGAAGTCCGAAATCCCAAATTTCTAAATTTTTAGACTTTCGGGTTTTTCGGGTTTCGAACTTCAGAGTTTTCTTGAGCATTTATTTCTTCACCAACCCCGTACGGATCAGATTTTTGCCATAAATGCCAAGTTTTTCTATTTAAACTTGATTTTCTACGGTCATTTTCACCGACGATGTGATCTCTGACATCCATTTTTCTTGTCTTTTTCAACGTCCTTTTTCAAGGTATGTTAATTTTGTTATTTCTTTTTGGTTTTAGATTTTCTTTTTTGTTCTCGTCTCTGTATTCTTTCCTTTTTGTTTCTTCGGTGTTTTCGTTTTGGACTTCCTTTTCACCATGTTCTCATTTTTTAGTTATCTTCAGTTTCTCAGGTTGTTCGCAAAATCATCTCGAGGTAGATCTCAAGTTTTGCAGAATTGCTAATTCTCACTTCAGAGAGATTACTTCGAAAATTTGGGAAAAATCACTTTAGAGAGATTACTTTGAAGTGTTTTCGGGAGAAATCATTTCAGAGACTTCCATTTTAGAGAAAGAAGTTTGGGAAAAATCACTTCGGAGAAAGGAGTTTCGGGAAAAATCACTTCAGAGAAGAGCATTTCGAAGAAAGGAGTTTCGGGAAAATCATTTGGAGAAAACGTTTTGGAGAATTTTTTTCAGAGAAATTCACTTGGAGTTTCGGGAAACGCACTTGGGAAAGGAGTTTTGAGAAACTCATTTCGGAAAACTTTCTTTCAGAGGTTTTCATTTCGAATTTCGGACACTCTCGTTTGGGATTTCTTTCGGTGTTTTTTCTCTTTTGACTTTCGGAACTTGGTGTTTCGGACTTTGGAGATCCCGATTTCGAGAGATTTCCACCTACCACAGACTTTGAGTTTTTCTTCTTTGGTGTTTGAAATCCAGAACTTCATGTCTACTTCTACTTGAAAGATAAAGAGAAGATGAAATATTCATTCCTTGGAGTTGCTCCTCAGTCTTGCCTATCCTCCAACCTAGGTAACATAGGGATACTGACTTAGGTCAGATTGACTTCCTAGATTTCTGGAGTAGAGTGAAGGCTCCTAACAAAAAGCCATGGATGCGACGTAATTTATGGCGACAAGAGGCTTGTCCTCATACATTGGTTTTCCTACTTCAATGCATTGTCCCGAGTTTGTTCTAGCTGCAGCTGCCCACTTTGATGCAGATTCTATGTCAGTTAAGGATGATGATGACAAGGTGGTCATTCACCTAGATCCTGATTTCTTTGAAGATCTTCTCAAGCTACCTGACATTCCAAACTACGCCACTATTTCACTCGAAAGCGCAGTAGAACATTGGAACAACGATGTTGATTCATGTACCAAGATTGTCATGAAAAGCTACTTGGCTAAGAGCATGGCCAAGTTGCCAAAAACCTTGTATAGGGAAGACTTCATCCAGGAAGTCAATGACATAATCATACTACTCAGAGTCTCAGGCCTCCCATCTGCCAAGGAATTCCAAGAGTGGATGTTTTTATACATTGCCACTATCAAGAAGAACAAGGAGCTTATCAGGTGGGGAGAGCATATCAGTAGCTCCATCTGCTATCAGCTAGGCAGAGTGTCAACCACAAACTCATTTTACATGACATCATTCCTAGTCTACGTTGCTGCTTAGCATGGGAGATTTTCCTAGACTAAATACCAAGGGGTTCGCAGCACATCCTAGATTTATGATTTCTATCCCCTGGATCACTCTGAGTGAGGGGTGCAAGCACTTTCGAAGGGTCAACGATGCTTTCTTCACAGTCATCCGCTACCGCTTTGACAAAGAGTTGTATAATCGAGAATTTCTGATGAGGCCTTCAAAGAAGTACGGGAATGGGGAGCTATCTATCTCCAATTTCCCACTTTCACCTACATTCAAATTTCGGGTTTTGTTGGTGCCCCTAGCAAATTGCCAAGGTGTCCTACGGACAAATGGGTTCTACTGGAGCTGGTTTGGCAACTGTTGGATTACCATCGGATCCAAAACAAGTGCCATAAGGCAGGAGTGCATTTTTGGTTTCGATTGGCTAGTATACTTGTCTAAACATTCACAAAGCCAAAAATGTCGATGCAGAGATGGCCGAGGTAACCCTGCGAGAATTTTCATCCAAGAACAAACTTCGACTACTTGGGAAAGTTTGGCGAGACAGGACATTCAACTTCCCACACATCTCAGCTAGAAGACATCTAGATTCATTGTCGGGATGAGTATATCATCCGACAAAGAGATTATGAAAGATTGGACGTAGATGAAATTCACCAGTATGGGATAGCTGAGATCCTGCAGATTTACAAGATGACGGTGAAGTATTGGACGAAGCATATAAGACCGAAGGTATTGCCGATCAACCACTTCCATGGATTGATTGGTATCAAGAAGAATGCTCCAATACAAAGGATAGAGCGGGTCCCATTCTTCAAAGGACCTACAGGTGGTTGGCTACTTTTGGGATCAAACCCAAGGGAGTTGAGTAGGTTATAAGTACAACAGCCCCACCAGTCTTAAGCCCAACAGTACCCACAAAGGGAAAGCAGTCGATTCAGAAGACCCCCACAGTACCAAGGAAAATTAATTTGTTGTTGGAAGTTCATCTCTTCCCAAACTCCTGTTTCTCAGGAAATACCTTTAGCCAAGACTGGGGTGGATGTGATTGTGGTCAGCGATTCTCCTGATTGTTCGCAGGGTTCATCACTTCCTTCTTCTCTTCCATCATCCCTTCCTCCATCAGTTCCTCCCACTTCTGCCAACATTTCATCTTTCCCATCTCCTTCTATGGCCCAAGTATTCTCATCCCTTCCAGCTCTCTCTCATTGGAGAGAATATTGGATCACCTTTCCCTCCTCCATTTCCTTTGTCACTTCCTTTTCCTGCCATTTCATCTTCTAGTACTTGTTTTATCAATTCCCACTTTGTGTTAACATCCACCCCATCCATCATTGCCACCTCTATCCAAACACCCATGAATGTTCCCAGTACCCTTGCCTCAACTCAGACCTTGAGTGTCACACCTACCACTCCATCTTCTTCATTATTAGCTATTCCAGAGTGGTTATTCAGGAAAACCCCCAAGTAGAAAAAGAAGGTGCCTCTAGGAGATGTCATGGATCTCAACATCTTGGAGCAAACACCCAAAAGGCAGGCCAAAAGACCAAGGACCATGTCAAATTTGACAGTAAATTCGTCTGGAGAACAGGTGATAGAGGTCGCTACTCCTGCCGAGGAAAAACCAAGGAAACAATCACGGCTGCAGATTATCATATTTCCAGATTTTCATTGGGAAAGGCCACTCATGAGGGGGCCAAACAGGATGTTCACACTGCTCTGGGGGCCCTGATGGCGAAATATGACAAGGATAAAGCTACGAAGGATGAACTAAAGGCTAAGGTCGAGCAGCTCACATCTTTGTTATGGAGAGTTACACAACCCATTTCATCTACTGAGTCCTCATCTACTACAACCTTAGCAGTTTCAGCTTCTATTGATGACTTCTCTTATCACGAGCTTGAGAAACTTGGCCAGAAAGGGAGATCAGTAAATGGGTGGATCGAACGAATACTGCAGAAAAAAATCCTTTGATCAAGGAAGCTATGGAAATCTATAATGATTTGTAGGAGGCAAAAATAACTATTTAGAAGATGGATGAGGCTTTCTCTGAGGAAAGCAACAATCTAAATCTGAATCTAGCCACATGGGAAGAGGTTAGGGCAGTGGATTCTCGACTTGCTTCTTCAGGAAGGGGTGATTGATGATGCTTCAAAGTTGTTTGAATATCAGAAGGCTATG
This sequence comes from Taxus wallichiana var. yunnanensis, assembly GCA_018340775.1. Taxonomy (NCBI): domain Eukaryota; kingdom Viridiplantae; phylum Streptophyta; class Pinopsida; order Cupressales; family Taxaceae; genus Taxus; species Taxus wallichiana. Next base: position 1,007,282,531 of record CM031242.1, read on the forward strand.
GAGTTCAGTGCCAGGTGTTATAAGACTTGATTAAAAAATTGGATGACAAGTGATTAGAAATCACAGATGCCTTAAATGACATATCAGAAGAATTTGATATTGCTCATTGTAAATTCTTCAATGAGAATATCGATGCCCTCCTGAAGAAAAGATTCAGGAAAACTTCAAGACTTGGTAAAGTGGGATTACGATATCACAAGGACTTTCAATTCTGATTCCATTGATCGAATGGTCTTGTGCCAGAACTTCATTGGAAGGATGTCCAAGGTCATGTTCAAACTGAAGAGGATTCCAGCTGAATTACCAGAGATCGAGACAGCAGACGTAGTAAGTCACTACGCATGTGGGCCTAAAGATGAAGAAATCCAGGGAATAATCAAACATTTTTTCGAATACAATCGAGATTGGTTATATGGAAGGAAAGTCAGGAGGAGCTTGAAAAAGGTGAACAAGTTGTAGAGCCAAATCAGGGTTGAACAACCATGGAAGGACAAATTCGAGATCCAGATCGATCAGAGTTGTAGAGTTGACTCGGTCGAACCAAACTTCGCAAGTTTGCTATTTTTATGGGAGCTTGTTCCCTTAATTTAATGACATTTCTATTTTTAGTAAAATGTTAGTTAAGGGCCCAGCTGTAATAGCTCAGCCTAAAGAACTTATAAATAGATGAATGCTTAGAGTTCATAGATATACAATTTTCGAGATTTTGGTGATTTTACTCTTCAAGCTTGGAAGAGTATTTTCATATATTTGTGAAGTCCCTTTTAATTTTATTAAGAATTACACTCTACCATTTGAAAGTCTGAATTATTGTGCGAAATAATTATTTATTACATGCTTTGTGAATGTGATTCCTTAGTATGTTTGAGTAACTTGCCTTTACTTCAGATTATTTACTGTATGCCAAGATTAAGTGATGAGGTTATTTTCTCTTCAGTTGTGATTGTATTTCTCCTGTTGTTGATTGGAAGTTACATTATCTTTATTTTGCATAAAGTGGGTGTTTAAGATGTGCTTGTGTTAATTTTTCCAATAAAGTTATCTGTGTATCTAAAAAAATCATGTTCTTTCTCTTTTGTATAAGTTTAACAAAGGAACATGTGTTTCTAGTTTGTGGTACTCGTACCCTTTTTAGTTACAATAGGTGAAAGTGATTTAGGATGCTAGCATCTCACTCACATAACCCTTCCAAAAGTTGAACATCCCTGCTCTTTGGTGCATCACCACTTCTAGTTTAGGATTTATTTCTTTGCAATTTCTCCTTAATCTTAGGAAGAGTCATAACACCTAGTTTAAACAAAGGAAGCCAACCTTCTCCTGGAGGTTCACCTCAAACCCAAGTCCCACAGCTTGAGAGGTGATCCCACATGTCACTATCACACTGAATGTTGTGATTCATTTTCAGGCCATTCGGGGGGTGCAGTGATTTTGTGACAACAATTACTAGGTGATGTATTTCAAATACCCATTTTTCACACCTTGTCCTCCTCCTCACACCTCTGTGAGGTGAGTTCCATGTCCCTCCCTCCATTTCTCTTGGCATCATGCTTGCATCAAACATTTTTCTTTCACCGAGCTCGACTTGATCCTGAAATTCAAATTATATTGGATTTTCATTTGGTTGGGATTAATAGGTATCACTCCTTGCATTGAGGATCCTTTGAGACGAAAATGAGTTGTATCATAAATCTCATATAAAGTATTATGATTCAAATTTACTCGCATTTGTGATTCCTCACACAATTGACAAGATCACCCAACTTTACATATTTTGTCAACTTGACCTCTTTTTATCTCTACATGTGGTGGTTAATTATTACATTAAAGTTGAATCTTTAAACGACTATATCACACACAATACATGTTTCCGTGCACATTGATTATATATGGGATGACATCTATTCCAATAATCCTTGACCTACTTTGTCGTTATAGGACATTTCTATAGCCTTCATTATTTGGACAATGACATTAGAGCTTGATGGAAAATCAATCCTTGAGGAAGCCATTAAAGAGCTCTGAATGAGATTTATTGAATAAGTTGAATACATTTCTTTTGGTGAAGTCTTTTCGATTTCAATTGCAATTTATTTATGTGCATAATTTGTAGAGAAGTAATTGTTAGCATATTTATTTGCTTTATCCTTTCTTGGAGGGTCCTTAAGCATGGAGAGGCATTGAAATTGAACATTGACGCATGTTCTAACTACCCACAAATTACAAGTGCTGACATTGCAAAAAGTAACATTAGTAGTATTGATCGACCATGCCTTGCTTTCAAACCTAAGCGATTAGGTAGAAGAAAATGAGAAGAGAGCAAAAGGGAAAGTTGGTTTCAAACCTAAGCACTCCACTTTAGATCATGGTATTACTCCAAGACATATCATAGAAAAAGTGTGGGAGGAAAAGAAAGAAGTCTTTTGTTGTTTTCTTGATTTCAGGAAAGCTTTTGACACGCTTCCTGGGATAAGTTATGGTGCGAGAATGCAAGAGCTTGGTATACCAGTGCGGCTCGGAGTAACGGTTCATAGACTTTATGAAAAGGTGCGTATTAAAATCGAACGCAAACATGCATTTCAGAGAGCTTTAAGAGCGACATTGGTGTTAAGCAGGGTTGTCCTTTATCACCCACACTATTTGGTTTATATATAGACCAACTTGAAGAATTGTTAAATATGGAGGGTGGCGATGGTATCCGGTTGGATGAGTATGTTATAAGGCTTCTTCATATCTTTGATGACCTTATATTGATTGCTAAGTGCGCTCAAGGATTGCAAAAACACTCGCTCACACTTTTTTTTTTTTTTGGCAAAAAGTGGGTATGCAAGTTAATATCAATAAGACCAAGATTATGATCTTTAGCAATAGAAGGAAAAGAAATCAACAACAATTTTTCTTTGAGGGTAGTATTCTAGAAGAAGTAACCGACTACAAATACTTGGGGATTGACTTCAACAACAAACTTACTTGGGAGACTTGTAGAAAAAGAGAATGACAAGAGGGTGGAAAGCCCTTTATGCTTTACAAAACAAATGTAGAGAAGTAGAGTTATGGGATTGGAAAACTACTTAGACCCTTTTTGAATTATTAGTTACTTCATTGTACTTTATGGGTGTGAAATATGGGCCAACAACATACCATTATCAAAATGGAAACAAATTGAGAGAATTCAAAAACATATGATCACAAGCAAGTTCAAGTTGAAAGTTTCTGTCCCTTATGAGATTCTTTTAGCTGAAACAGGTGTAGTTCCAATCGAAGCCATTGTTATGATTCGACTTCTAAGATACCTCAACAAAATTGAATAGATGACAACAAAAGCGGTGGTCAACATAGTCTTCAAAGAGCCATTATGCAGGAGAAAAAGGTCATGGGTGAATCAAAACATCAAGTGGATGAAAAGATGGAATATTGAATGGAATGCATGGCCCAAAGACAATAAAGAAATAAAAGCATTTGTAATAGATAAGGTCCACAAAGCTATGTGGGATAAAAGAGGAAGAAAAAGAGATACTACCTCGAAGAATTTAACTACACTTGTGATCATCAACAAAAGGACTTCACGGTATCCTCATCCCTTGGAGAGCTAAGATTCTCATAGCTCAACTAAGGACTAACTCCCATCGACTTAGATGCGAAACAGTAGATGGAAAAGGCCTAAAGAAAAATGGGAAGAGAGACTCTGTGTCTTTTGTTCGGATGGGGCAGTGGAATCAGAAAAATACTTTATTATAGAATGCAATGCTTATAATGACATTCGTTCGAGATATGCAATCAATTTCACGACATTGTCATTACAGGTTATGTTCAATGAGGAGTTGATAGCTAAAATGGGGACTTCATCATCAAGATTAACAAAAGAAGATCAGAATTGATGAAATTAAAAGAAACTGGTTGTACTGTCTCATAGGCTATTTTTAGCCTCGTGGACATTAAAAAGTTTTCATTTCATTTTATTTCAAAGATATCGCCAAAGTATGTTGCCTCAATGGCCTCAACACCACACCCCTTTCTCCTTCAAATAATTGAAAAAAATGGCGGGTGTTTCATATGTGCATAGTCATAATAGAGAAGAGTTTCTCATTAGTTTCCCTAGTATTTTTCACACCCTTGGACTTTTCCTCCCTCAAACCCATTCTTCATCGCCCCTCTTCCTCCGTTGACATTTTGTTGCCTCAATTTTAACTTCTTCTATACATCCCCTTAACCATCTCCATTACACCATTTAGGTGGGATTGATAAATAAAGTTTTATTCATCCCACTTAAATTACTACCTAAACCCACACATACCAAATTACTGAAATCCAAAACACACCAAACAGAATGCGCATCCTTCAACCACAAATAAATACAATGGATCATGCGAATTTTTATTTGAAACAGCAGTCACGAACGAATGGATGAATAAGTTTTCAACCCAATTGGATTGAAGCTTTATCCTGCTCAAACCCATATTTTGCTATGCTCCGAGCGAATTCTGAAAATGGCTACGCTCTCTGTCACCCGATTTCCAACAGCAGGTAACTTTTTTCCTCTTTCATTTCCAGCTCGCATATACACTGCTGCATTTTATTTAAATTGTTCTGCCTACTGCATTTCGTTTTCATTACAGGTAATTTATGTTGGTACTTTTTTATTCGGTGAAATTTTCTTATGGGTTAACTTTGGGCTCAGATGCCTCCACAGGGTTGTATGTCTTCCATCAAAGTCACCCAGGATTTGCACCCAACGTCGTTCATTTGACGAGATTTGCTTCTAGTTTAACGAGCCATTTTAACCCAATTTCAACCCCTCATTATGTCTCCTAGGGACTCAAATCTGTGGCTTCATCATAAAAGCTGCAATGCTTTATCACACGAGCTCATCCTATTAGACTTCCTCTGCTAGGCTTATGATATTCAAAATTTCTATGCAATGATGATGACGACTTCTAACGTCCTTTAAACCAAATTAGCTATCAAAGTATGTGGACAATGCAATTAGTCTTTTGCCTCGCTGCAAAGTGTATGCTGGCAGTTGTCTTCATTGTTGCAATACTTTGGTATCTTCATCTCTTCACAAGACATGCCCTGCTTATACAAAGGGTTGTGGTATAATGGTAAATGGGTGCATTCTTTTGAGAGGGATAGAGCTCCAGATCCTCAGGCCATAATAAATCAATCTTATAAAGGTTGCGGAGTATTGGAATATGTGAAAGTGAAGTTGTGTACTATTCAAAATAGGGAGCACTGTCAATGCCGCTGGCTAAAGGAGTAAATCCAATCAAATATAGTCCAAGATTTTTTTGTTGCATAATTTTAATATATAGCCTAAATATCAGCCTCCTTTCAAATTTTAAAACATTCAGAAACTTTTGGCGTAGGATCAGTAGGTTTGGGCTTCCTACTGCCAAAGTGCCCTTTCTGGTAACCTGGGTTTCTGTTCCCTTTCGAAGCCTTCAAAACATGCAATGTGGATTGGTACATATTTGGAAATTGAAATAGAAAACATGCAGTTATTTCAGCTAGTACTTCAAAGAATGTGAAGCGGGATTATAATAAGCTAAAGCTTCCATATCCTCCAACTGCAGATAACTAGCACTGTTCCACTTCCAATGTCGAAGGATATGTTTTTGATAAATGAATAAATGGTATGAAACAATTTTAATTACGTTGTGCAAGCCATAATGATGTGTATTGAGGTTATGGAGTGGTTTATATGTGGCATGCATAATCTTAGGCTAGTTCTATTGGGTCAAATAGGTAATTTGTGGCTTAGGTTATATTGGACCAAATGGATAATCATAACTTTTTGGGTTGAGGGTATACTCTACTCTAATGTTATTAGATTAGAAATTTTATACAGAGAACTCATATCATTGCATTGCCGTGATGTGAGATATGGGGATATTGTATTTCAATTTGCTTTCAAAATGAATCCTTTCTTAAGGATTGTTGTATGTTATTATCCCACATTATGGGTATTTTCTTGAGTATATTGAATATTAGGGTATATCGGTACTTGTGTATTTACTCTTTTCAGGCATATTTTTGTTACAGGATGTTTTGTTCATTTCAGATCAGAGGAACTGCTATCATAGAACTAAGCACACATATATACAGTAAGTATATAGCAAAAGTCCTAGAATAACATTTAAATCAACTGTAAATGCCAAAGATTGTAGGAACGAAATGGCATTCTGAAGATTCTAGCTGGAGCACCATAAATGACAGCAACCACAATTACTTGTGTCTTTCCATTGTACTTCTGGAAGATTTTCAAAAACTCACTTGACCTTCAAGCAAACACTCAGAATTTCTGCCATTAGAGGAGGCAAGAATTCAAAATTGGAGAACCAGAACAGGATTCGACAGACACCTACTCTTTCATTCTGTTGGTGCTAAAGTTTGCATGTTTTCCTTTGTCTTTTGTGTTGGGAGAGGTCCTCAACATGGCCTTCAGTCAGCTACCTGATGTTGGACCCTTTCCTCAAACAGAATATATGGACTTTATGTTAAAAATTAGTCGTATTTAGCCACATGGGTAGAATCTATGATGAATATTTTTAAAGCTTTTGTAGGTTTTATTTGTTTAAGAAGGATTTTTATACAATTAATTTAAATTTTATCTTTCATGGGAGGTGTAATGTCCCCTTTTCCAAGCTAGTTCGCCTTGAAGACCTTGGGGCCCATTTCTACTTCCCGTGGGCTTTAAGGGAGAAAATAAGGGAAGTACATTCATGTTATAATTGTAATTTGCTATTTTCAGCCTTGTCATATTTTTGTAAAAAGACAAATTGCCAATTATAGCACTAAAATAGCATGTTGGTGGCTAAAGTGCAAAGCGCCAACTTCAAAATAGAAAGAATGTTCGAAAAGGGGAGGTCGTCCCTCTTTATGGGGGAAAAGTAAATGTTTAAAAAGGAAATTAAGGGGCCCATATGGAGCGCTCCATAAGGAAAGACATGAAAAGGCTATAAAACCAAATGTTGGGGCTCATTATAACAATCTTTTTGTGAATTTGATACTTCTCTTTTGGAAATTGGAGCATTGAGCTCTCATTTTCAGCTTTTGAGGACGAAAACCCTCATTGGATCCTATTGGGGACGAAAACCCTCAATAGTCACAACACTTGGGGATGAAAACCCTCATTTGTTGCATTGGTGGCTTCATCCGGAGTCACAAGTGAGCTTAAAATTCAGAATTTCAGAATGGCAAGGGTTTCCATCCGTGCTAGGGCACAAATTCTAGCTAGGGCACGCTCTTTTGGGGCTGCCACATTCATTTCCAGCTTGGACAACCCATTTGGAGATTTCGGGACAGCATTTCAAGGGGTTTTGTGGTTGGAAAAATCTGATCTTAATTTTGTTTGATAGCTGCCATTTTTGTGGTCATTTTGAGCTATCATTTGCATTTTATCTCCAAGTATTTATGAAGATATGAATTTTTGAAGTTTCAACTGTTTTTGAGCAATAATTAATTCCAGCAGTCTGTATTTTGTTGTTGAAGCATTTATTTTGCATGAATTTATCAAGGGTTTCATGTTGTTGATATATTTTTGAATATTTGTGTATGGGAAATACCAAAATCTGAATTTTACCTAGGTCGTTTAGGGTTTGGGGACCTAAAATAGGTTGCTACCCTAATTTTTGCATAAAATCAGATTACTGTCATAAAAAATCAGGTTACTTCATGTGGCTGTCATAATTTCTAGCAATATTAGATGCAGCAAAGACAAGATATCATGAGGGTACTCAAGGAGAACCTTCAACATGCCCAAAATCAACAAAAATTGTATGCGGACCAACACCGGATGGAAAGGACATTTGAGGTGGGAGACATGGTGTTTTTGAGGTTGCAACCCTATAGGCAATCTTCCCTCAAACAAAGTGGCGTTGAAAAGCTAAAACCATGTTTCTATGGGCCCTACAAAGTGAAGGGGAGAGTTGGAGAAGTTGCATATGAGCTTGAGCTACTGGAGCATAGCAAGATACATAATGTTTTTCATGTTTCGTGCCTCAAGAAGGCACTAGGACAACACATTACTCCTCTTGAGCTGCCACCTTTGGATGAGGAGGGTAAGTTGATTCTAGTTCCGAAGCTATAGTGGATGTTCGTGAAAGGAAGCTAAGGAACCAGAGCATTAAGGAATATTTGGTTCGTTGGAAGGACTTGCCACTTGAGGATGCCACATGGGAAGGTGTAGCGATTTTGGAGCATCCAAGTTTGCAATTGCTTGAGGGCAAACAATTTTGGGGAGGGAGGACTGTAATGCTCCCTTTTCCAAGTTAGTTCGACTTGAAGACCTTGGGGCCAATTTCTACTTCCCGTGGGCTTTAAGGGAGAAAATAAGGGAAGTACATTCATAATTGTAATTTGCTATTTTCAGCCTTGTAATATTTTTTGAAAAAGGCAAATTGCCAATTGTAGCACTAAAATAACATGTTGGTGGCTAAAGTGCAAAGCGCCAACTTCAAAATAGAAAGAATGTTTGAAAAGGGGGGGTCCCTCTTTATGGGGAAAAATAAATGTTTAAAAAAGAAATTAAGGGGCCCATATGGAGCACTCCATGAGGAAAGAAAAGAAAAGGCTATAAAAGCAAATGTTGGGGCTCATTGTAAGAATCATCTTGTGAATTTGATACTTCTCTTTTTGAAATTGGAGCATTGAGCTCTCATTTTCAGCCTTTGAGGACAAAACCTGCAATAGTTACAACACTTGGGGACGAAAACCCTCATTTGTTGCATCGGTGGCTTCAACTGGGAGTCACAAAAGTGAGCTTAAAATTCTGAATTTCGAAACAACAAAGATTTCTATCGGTCTTGGGGCACAAATTCTAGCTAGGGCACGCTTTTTGGGGCTGCCACTCTCATTTTCAGCTTGGGCATAGAGATTCCAGGTCCCAGTGGTTTTGGACATCCATAAATAGTTCTATGTAATCAAGGGCCAACTGTGCACCATTTGGTTCTAGTTTCTCCTGCAAGTCAATTTTTTCACTTCTCGAGTTTGTCATTAGCAATTACAACTAATTATAACCCGTTTCCTTATGTACCATTTTGGTTAATCTTTGCACACAATCTTTTTGACAAATGTTCAATTGCAAGATGTGCCTTATTGTCGACTTGCTGATATTTATCCCTTAAAGCTAAATTCTCCATGCAAATAACTTCGATGGTCGAGTAGTACCTTTGTTTCATAAAAGCCAATGGAGTAAAGTGTCAAAGAATCTTAGTTTGTTCACTCTCTTGCTTCATATGAGAAGCTTAAATGATAGAACGACATATCCCTTGTAATTATAACAGTTTGTCTTACTAACACAATGTTGGGAAATTCTATTCTAAGTTGCCGATACATTTTGGATACGGAATTTTTCTTTGGCCATGCATATGGCCGTTCAAAAAATATATAAAATTAAATTAAAAAAAAAGTTCCAAATTTAAACAGAATTAATCACATATTATGCATATGAATAACAAAATAACCACAATGTTGGAAATATTGTCATTGATGTCAAAGGAGTTGTTGATGTCACGGAGAATGCTGCGATCGATTTAATACAATAGCGAGTGAATGTAAAGAGAGATGTAGAGCAATCACATTGTATACCAAAGTGCTTTATTTATTCAATAAAGAGCAGCGATTCATCTATTAAAGGGCAACTATTTATTTAAGGGACAACATTTAATTAGAGGGCCCAAGAGAAATATTTTTAGGCCCCCATTTTGGCTCTCATATTTGGGACAAGCCGCCCAAGTTAAAAAGAATTCATTTTGGCACCCAAGGATTTTTAAAATGAAGGGTCACCCCTTTTTAAAAAGATGTGTGCATTGAAAAGTCACAACCCGCCGTGAAGAGGTATCAAGGGGCTATAAAAGATAGATGAGAGGATGAAGAAAAACAAGTGAGTGAAATGAATTTGATACATTAGTAAAGAATAAGAAGCGTGAGCGAAGAGCAGATTTTTATGAAGGGCAGATTTTGAGCAAATATCATTCGGAAGAAGAGCAAAATTTTATAAGTATGAAATTAGAGTTATATCTTGGGAAGACAAGTAGATTTATGAAGATGAAAAAAGTCTCCATCATTTGTTGAAAGAACAACACTACGAAAGTGGTATCGTCATCGGTTTGGAGGTTGGTGCCTCATAAAACAAAGAGATTGGTGTCTCTTGTTGAGTCGGTGCTCGGCATAAAAGATTGGTGTCTGAATTGCTAAGTTGATGGTTGGCATTGGGGATCGGTGTCTCCAGGTAGGTTGTTTATAGATCTTGTGAGATTGTTGTTGTTACGACTATAAAAGTTTTGAATTGTTAAAAGTTTATCTATCTTGATTCACCCCCCTCTCAATATAAGCATGTTCGAGGACCAGAGGGTTTCTCCACAAACAAGGCTCCGTTATTTGATGGAACAAATTATGCTTTTTGGAGCATACGAATGAAAACCTATCTAATGGCTCTAGGGTTCGATATTTGGCAATCGGTAGTAACGGGATATATAACTCCTCAGACTCCACCGACGGATCAAGCCGGAAAGAGGGCCAATGAAAACAATGCCAAAGCCTTGAACGCAATATTATGTGGCTTGTCTGAATCTGAGTTTGTCAAAGTTATGCATTGTGACACGACAAAGGAGACATGGGACAAACTGTAAAATATCTATGAGGGAGACACCAAAGTAAAGTAGGCTAAGCTCCAAACCCACAAAAGGCAGTTTGAGAGTCTAAAAATGAAAGAAGAAGAGAATGTTGCAGCCTATCTTCTTCGTGTGGACGAAATTGTGAATACCATCAAGAGGGCTCGGTGAAAAGATAGAAGAACCAATAATAGTACAAAAGGTGCTAAGGTCTCTCCCCTTAAGATTTGATCCTAAGGTTTCTGCAATTGAGGAAATAAAAGATCTAAACACGCTAAAGATGGATGAGTTGCATGGAATCCTCACAACATATGAAATGAGGACAAAAACAAAAATCCGTCAAAGTGAGAAGCTGCCTTCAAAGCTTCAAAAAGGGTCAAAAATGCAAAACCTGAGTCAAGTGATGAAGAAGAAGAAGAAGCTCTTTTTGTGAGAAATCTGAAAAAGGGATCTGACAAGTATAAAGGTAAGCTTCCTTTCAAATGTTTCAATTGTGGTGAGATAGGGCATTTTGTTGCTAAGTGTCCTCATGCAAAAGATGATAGTAGTGATGAAGAAGAACATGCTAAGGTAGGAAAGAGCAAACATCCATACAAAAAGAACTATAAGCCGGGCAAATATGAAAAGAAGAAAAGCTCTGACAGGCATAAGAAAAGCCTCTACACCAAGAAGGAGAGTAGCTCAGAAGAAGAGAGTGATAGAGAAGAAACTCTTTTCATGGCAATAGAAACAAATAACAATGAAGACCAAATGTTTACGAAGAGGAATAAAATTTTGAGGATGAAGGAGAAGTGGATCTGGAAGAAGATAAAGAGGCTTAAGAAAAAGAACTTGAAGCAAAAATTACAACTTCAGAAATATGAAGAAGAAGGTGGAAATTCGCAATTGAACATATCTCAAAGCTTCGAAGAGTTTGAAAAGATTATTATCAATCTGAAAACTCAATTAGAAGAGGCTAAAAGAATTGAGGTAGTAAGAGATCAACTAAAATCAAAAGAGGAAAATTGTGCTAAGCTTGAATATGAAATTGTTGATTTAAGAAAGGAATTGGAGAAGTCTAGTGATAAGCTAAAAAATAGCTTAAAATTTGAAAAGAGCACCGAGGTCTTGGGTAACATTCTTAATAGCTAAAGGTCACTATGCATCAAGATGCATCTTGGCTATGATGAAAAACAAGAGGTTACTAAGAAGGATTTGAATTCAAAAATTGTTGAACCTCCGAGAAAAGAATATAAGACTCCTCATAAGAACAACATTCCTCAAAAGGATAACAAAGATGAGAACAAGTGGCATAAGGTTCTTGCAAGAAACTTCAGAAGATCCTTCTATCCAAGGCAACCTTACATGATCAGGTATCAAAACTCCTTTTATGGCTATTGTTTCTCGTGTAACAATTTTGGTCATAAGGCAATAGATTGTAAGGTTTAGGCAAGGAATAATGGTTGGAATAAAAGTGCTTATGGTTATTCAAGTAGAAATCATAACTCATTTGTTGCACTATTGGATTACAATGAATATGATATTGTGTGTTATAAGTGCAACAAAGTTGGTCATATAACACGATATTGTAGAAGTGTTTCTGTAGAGAATCCAAAGCAAACTAGGAAAGTGGATACCCTGGCCAAGCAGAAAACAAAATCTACAAAAGCTTGGAAGAAGAAACAAAAGGAAGAGAAAGAAAACTATGCTTGTTCAAACTGCTTTTCATGTGCAAAATGAAGAGCAACATTGGTACATTGATAGTGGATGCTCGAGCCATATGATAGGAGATAAGAGCAAGTTCCATTCCTTGAAGAAAGTAAGCGAGAGGAACGTAAAATTTGGAGACAACGCTACAACAAGGATAACAGGCAAAGGTAATCTCAGTCTCAATGATGGAAAGACAAAAATTGAGAATGTGTTGTACGTTGAAGGGTTGAAGCATAACCTCCTAAGTGTTAGTCAAATGTGTGATCAAGGACACATCCTCACTTTCCATCCTCAAGGTTGTGAAGTAAGGAAAGCTGATTCAGGAAGATTAGTTGTAGATGCAAATAGAACCACAAATAACTTGTATGTGCTCAGTGAAGTTAAGAAAGAAAGATGCTATATGACACAATCGATGAGAGTTGGTTATGGCACAGAAGAATGGGCCATATGAATTTTGACAATTTGGTGAAAATCAACAATAAGCAGTGTGTGAGAGACATGCCAAAAATCACGAAGCCTTCAAACACCATTTGCAAGCAATGTCAGCATGGAAAACAAACTAGAGGCAGATTCAAATCAAAGGAATATTCAACAACGAAGCCTTTGGAATTGATTCATACAGACTTGTGTGGGCCCACAAGAACTCAAAGTTTAAAAGGTGAGAGTTACTTTATGTTGTTAATTGATGACTATTCTAGAATGACATGGGTTGCTCTTCTAAAGGATAAATCTGAGGCATTTGAGAACTTAAAATTTTTAAAGCATTAGTAGAAAATGAAACTGGGTTGAAAATTAAGTGCTTGAGATCAGATAGAGGAGGAGAATTTCTTTCAGACCAATTCAAAGAATTTTGTGAGGAACATGGAATAAGAAGACAACTCACAGCTGCATGAACTCCGCAACAAAATGAAGTTATTGAAAGAAAGAATCGAACAATTCAGGAGATGGCAAAGACTATGTTGAATGAGTCCAAATTGTTAGATGGATATTGGGGAGAAGCAGTTAAGACGACGGATTACATCCTCAAAAGAGGAAAAATCAGAGTAAGCAATACCAAAACACCTTACGAACTATGGAAGGGTAGACCGCTACCGTTAAATACTTTAGGGTGTTCGAAGCAAATGTTATATTAAAAGAAATGATGAAGATTTGGGAAAGTTTGACTCTAGATCTAATGAAGGTATTTTTCTTGGATACTCCTCAAGGAGTAAAGCTTACAGATGCTATAATAAAAGACTTCAAAAGATTGTGGAAAGTGCTGATGTAAGAGTGGATGAGTTCAGAAAACATAAGGTGACCACACAAGTAAGTGATCACTCAGAAGAATCAGACCAAAATGAAGTCGAAGAAGAAATTGAAGAAGAGGAATGGGAAGATACTAAGGCACCATCGAGATTTGTTTAGAAGAATCATGGAGAAAATTTGATTCTCGGTGATAAAGATGTTGGGGTGCAAACTCGATGGAGGATAGTAAGTACATCTGAGCGAGTCAATTTCTCTTTGTTATAAAAAATAGAGCCTAAAAATGTTGTAGAAGCTAGTAAAGATGAACATTGGGTCAACGCCATGGAGGAAGAATTGAATCAAATAGAAAAGAATGAAACTTGGGAACTTGTTCCAAGACCAAAGGACAAAAATGTGATTGGCACCAAATGGGTCTTTAGAAATAAGTTGAATGAAGATGGGGAAGTAACCAGAAACAAGGCAAGGTTAGTATGCAAAGGGTATGCTCAAGTAGAAGGTATTGATTTTGAAGAAACCTTTGCTCCTGTTGCTCGATTAGAAGCCATTAGAATGTTTTTGGCATATGCTAGTTGTAAGAATTTTAAGGTTTTTCAAATGGATGTCAAATCTGTGTTTCTAAATGGAAAATTAGAGGAAAAAGTTTACATTGAGCAGCCGAAGGTTTTCTATTGTTAGAAAACAAGGATTTTGTGTGCAAATTGAAGAAGGCATTATATGGGCTAAAACAAGCTCCCGAGCATTTTACTCAAAAGAGGAGTAGCAGATAGTAATCTCTACATTAAGACAGAAGGTAATCATCAATTGATTGTTGTTGTGTATGTAGATGATATTATTTTTGGAGGAGATGATAGAAAAATGTACCAAGAGTTTGCTAAAGATATGCAAAATGAGTTTGAGATGTCAATGCTAGGAGAATTGTCATTTTTCCTTGGTTTACAAATTTCTCAATCTGAAAAGGGAATATTTATCTCTCAAACTAAGTATGTAAAGGAGATGTTAAAGAAGTTTGAAATGGAAGATTGCAAACCGGTCAACACACCTATGGTTACAGGATGCAAGTTGAGTAAGGATGATGAGTCTCCCGAAGCAAATCAGACTCTATACAAGTCAATGATTGGCAGCTTATTGTACACAACAACCTCTAGGCCAGATATCATGCAAGCAGTTGGTTTAGTTGCACGTTTCCAAGCAGCCCCAAAAGAAACACATGTGCAAGCGGTTAAGAGAATATTCAGATATCTAAAAGGCACTTTAGATTATGGTTTGTGGTACCCAAGAGGTGCAGATTTCACCTTAACAACATATACAAATGCAGATTGGGCAGGTGACATGGATGATAGGAAAAGCACAAGTGGAGGAGCATTTTTCCTTGGTGGAAATTTAGTGTCTTGGTTGAGCAAAAACAACCTTGTTTCCTTGTCCACAATGGAGGCAGAATACATAGCAGCAATATCGTGTTGCACACAGGTTCTATGGATGAAGCAAACTCTACAAGATATTAAGGTAGAAAATGATGATCCCATTTCTATATTTTGTGATAATACTAGTGCAATTAACATTTCGAAGAATCCGGTTATGCACTCCAGAACTAAGCATATTCTGATCAAATATCATTACTTGAGAGAGCAAGTAGCTGAAAAGAATGTTAAGTTGGAATATGTTGCCACAAAGGAGCAGATAGCGGACATTTTCACAAAGCCCCTCTCAAAAGGGACTTTTGAGTACCTTAGACACAAGTTGGGTGTGATACCCTTCTCATCGAGTCACTAAAGTCTCAAGGAGTAGCATCGGTTCGGGGGAGCACTGTGGACAACCCTTTGCCATTGATGTCAAAGGGGGAGAGTAAAAGAAAGGGGGAGTAGTACAACAAGAGGAAGAAGTACAAAAGGGATTTATTTTTTGAAGATGATTATTTCTTTGTAGGGTTGCCATCAATGACAAAGGGGGAGATTGTTGGAAATATTGTCATTGATGTCAAAGGAGTTGTTGATGTCACAAGAGAATGCACAATGATCAGATTTAATACAATAACAGTGAATGTAAAAGGAGAATGTACAACAATCACATTGTATACTCGTGATTTATTTATTCAATAAAGAGCAACGATTCATCTATTAAAGGGCAGCTATTTATTTAAGGGACAACATTTAATTAGAGGGCCCAAGAGAAATATTTTTAGGCCCCCATTTTGGTGCTCATGTTTGGGACAAGTCGTCCAAGTTAAAAATAATTCATTTTGGCGCCCAAGGATTTTTAAAATGAAGGGTCACCTCTTTTTAAAAAGATGTGTCCATTGAAAAGTCATATCCCTCCGTGAAGAGGTATCAAGGGGCTATAAAAGATAGATGAGAGGATGAAGAAAAGCAAGTGAGTGAAATGAATTTGATACATCATTAAAGAATAAGAAGCGTGAGTGAAGAGCAGATTTTTATGAAGAGCAAATTTTGATGAAGAGCAAATTTTTATGAAGGGCAGATTTTGAGTGAATATCATTCGGAAGAAGAAGAAAATTTAAGTATGAAATAAGAGTTATATCTTGAGAAGACAAGCAGATTTGTGAAGAGGAAATAAAAGTCTCCATCATTTGTTGAAACAGCAACACTACGAAGGTGGTATCGTCATCGGTTTGGAGGTTGGTGCCTCATAAAACAAAGAGATTGGTGTCTCTTGCTGAGTTGGTGCTCGGCATAAAAGATTGGTGTCTGAATTGCTAAGTTGGTGCTTGGCATTGGGGATCGGTGTCTCCAGTAGGTTGGTGCCTACACGAATTGTAAAGAGTTATATTTGAATTATTAAAAGTTTATCTTATACTGATTCACACCCCCCCACCCTCTCAGTATAAGCACGTGTTTAACACACAAAACACTACTGATAATCTATATAACGCCAAACAAATGCCAAATGAAATGTCATATTAAATATTAAATTTTATTAGTACATAAAAATGCAGCAGAGTCTGAATCTTCACGTGATCATTAAAACAGAAGATGCATGTATATCAAGAGCTACTGATCTTATTTTCTGGTTTTATAGCAGCACAAAACTGAAAATCAGATTTGTGGTGGGATTTAGATTTACTGTCACAATTGTTCCTTGTCCAGAATTGAATCTGCCTGTAAGTGATCAGATAAAGAGTATTTGGGTTGATTGTGCTTGTTCCCTCCTGGTCAGATTTGTTCCCAAGATCAGACCCTGCTGTTTTTTTATGTTTCAATAGTGTTTTTAGAAAAAACCCGGGCCAGTTTTTGTTTTAATGTTCATTTTAAAAAAAAATATTAAAAATACCTATTTTGGGTCCTGGATATGCCCAGGATACAGCCTGGGCAGTCTGGTTATGGCCGGATACATCTGCAGACATATCCAGCCTTATCTGGACTGTGCAGGCCGTACCCTGGCTGTATCTGTACTGTATTCGTATCCGTATCCTTATCCAGCCCTGTATTCTACCCTATCAGCATCTGAGATTCTATTGACAATTGTATTTCAACTCTTCACAATACACACGAAAAGTTTCAGGCTTAAAATCTATTTGTTATGTTATGAAAAATTAAAAGAGTTTGAAAAAGGAAAAGCAATGCATCCTTTGGGATAAAAGATAATACCTATTCATATGTCTTGAGATTTATATATATATATAATCTACTGTACTGTACGGCACGACTTATAATCATTTACCTTTACTTTAATGTGTGTGAACTTAATCAGCCTCAGCTACAATTTCATCCTTGTTATAGGACTTGACTATTCTGCATTGCTTCTTGTTGCAGGAGAGGTCAGAATAATGGCACAATATGATAATTATTTGCTGTGCAGTTCGTTTAAAGGTACAATGACCTTTATTATTTTGGGTCTTGTTGCAAGAAATGGATTTTGAATCTGATTCATACTATGTTTGCATTTCCTGAGGAGGTGCAGTGCCATTTTAGACAGTGTCTGGTTTCAATATTTATGGATAATATTTAGTTTATGTTTTGTTTAAAGACTTTTCATTTAGCAGTGTTATACTAGTAGAATATGTTTGATTTGTATGGGGAAACTTATTTTTGTTTACAGAATTCTACTCTTTACCTAGCTTGTAAATGCATTATTCCCTTCACTAGGGAATTCTACATGATGTATTCACCAGTTCCGTTGGCAGCACTTGGGTGATTCTTGGATATTAGTATACATTCTTTCTTTCTTAGAAGGAAAAGTGTGCATTTACAATTATGTGATCGTTAACCATTTTGCTTTCAGAGGGGATTCTTATCATAAATGATATGTATTTTGAGTTCTATTTTTTTAATCCTCCAGTGCCTTTCAATGTGCTTTTGATGCTGTTGAAATATCTTACTTTGATGCTTAGTCCAAATTCTAATAGTGGCTGCATTCAGGGCATCAAGCTTATGGCTGTGGGTTGTCCAGGAAGAAATCTTCTTGCACGATCGAAAACAGAGTTCCAACACCACAATCTATCCATTTCAGTGTGGTTAAGAAGAAACGACACGTATGGAAAGCTAGATGTCAATCAGCAAATGCAGTCACAATTGACAATGCAACAGGTCTTTTATGACGCCTTGACTATCCTAATGTTGTAAACTTAAAGCAAGCATAATAGATATTTTCTTTAGATTTCCACTGGTTGACAATATGAATAATTTATCTGGATTGAACTGTGTTGTATCCTTTTGTTCCGACGTTTCAGGTCTAGCTTCTAGACCCTTCTTTTAGGGATGGTTGGATCTTCGATAAAACAGATTGCTGTTAATGGATATGAATTGTGTAATTAGACGCCGATTTGGCCCAAAAATTATAATTAAATCAATTACTTCACCAAATCAAGATGTCTTGTTATCTTCTTCTTATTTTAAATGTTAATAATAACTTTTGCTAATTAATGTGCATGGAGAATTGATATGCATCTTGTTTTTACACTAACTCTGTAGTTATTTTTAATTTAATTGTTATTAATTAGCTACCAATTTTTAATTAGTTATATTTAATCTTGGTGTATTAATTTTTAATTTCATTATTATCAAGGCTATGAACGAAAGGTTTCCAAGTGTTACTATTATTCCAACCATTATCTTTGTTATTGTTATTGTCATGTTGTATAATCTCAATAGCGTCAGTTAAATGACACTGCACATAGTGATCCTCCGTGGCTAGAACCTTTTCTTTATCAATGCAAATGGAATGTTTAGTTGCAAGAGAGTGTTCTGCTAATGCCAATCTTTTGTCATATTTAATAACTCTATTATGCACCTTAATCCTAGTTTGGCTCAATCTTCCTGTCTTATCAATGCATGCTTTTCCACTTGAGCATTCAATCATGTACACTCCACTATTTTATTTAGGGTCGAGCTAATCCTTTGTGGATCTTAACTTGTTCCTTAGGATATTGATACTGATAGGTAAGAAAGTAGTACCTTTTCTGTTAGGAGTCTTAGCTATCTTGTCAGTGGTGTTTTTTTATGAAGGTAAAAACAAACTTATGATTTTTATCAACACACGAGTCTTCATTTTTTATTTTTTGTTGGGGATCTTTTCTTGCATTCTGGAATGCTTTGTATAGTTGTCTATTTTTTGCAGCCATTCTTCTAAAACATTTGTAAGGTATTTTATCTCTTTTAAATGTTCTTCGTCCGCTATCCTCATGGCTCTAGCAGCTGCTGTTTTTAGCACCCGGCCTTTTGTCTTGGGTGATGATGAGACTGTGCCCTCAGGTAAGTATGTGTTTTCTCCCTAAACACTTAATGTGAGAAAGTCCCATCTTCTTTTTCCTTAAAAGAACATCAAGAAATGGAAGAGTATTCTCTACCTCTAATTCCATTGTGGATGATATGTGTCGTGAGATACTTTTGAGTTGTCTAAGGAAATCCTCATTCTTTTCTTTTGCATAATGCCAATATACATTATTTTTATCCACAAGTCTATTCCACCTTTCTGGTTTTAACAGGTATGCCTCGATTTCTCGTTTCTCAAGAATTTTCATAAATAAGTTTGGAACTATTGGTGGAAGGGGTGTTCCCATTGCAATACCTTCTATTTGTTCATATATTTCCCCTTAAAAGATGAAGAAGGTTGATCTGAGGCATAATTCTATTAGTGTTGTTGTTTCATTATCTTTCATCTGAACAATGATTCAAATAGCTTCATCAATCCAAATCTTTGCAAAGAGTGATACCACGTAAACACTAAGATTTTCCTATATTTGCCTTTTGTTCGTTTATGAATTCAACAAAGGAATATGAGTCCTTGATGTATGGGGAGGCATTCCCCCAATGTTTTTAATTTATTTTCCAAGAAGGCAGCTAGTTGATAATCTATAGTGTTCAGAATGGGTTTCATATTTACCCCTTGCTTATGTATTTTTGGTTGCCCCTATATTCTAGGAGATATTTCCTTGGCTGGTAAAACCCTAAACCTCTATTTAGTAATTTTATTGTAGGAGGTCTAGCATTTCATTTGAAAGATTAATTACATTATCAAATCTCACTCCATGATTAACATTCCCTTGTTGTAAAGATATCTAAATCCGAGTTAGAAAGACAATCAATTAGATGGGTTCATCGTCCATATTAGGACTAGTCAGACCAATTGAATAACTACGATTTGCCCACGATCAAATAAAAAGTAATAAACCAAGATTAAATATAAGTAACGATTTTTTTGGTAGTTAACTAATAACAATTAAACTGATAATACCTAAAGATTTAGTGTAAAAATAAGATACATGCTAGTTCCTGTGCACATGATTTAGCAAAAGTTCTTAACATTTGAAATAATATTAAGATAACAAGACATTTTGACTCAGTGAATTAATTGATTTAATCATAATTTTTGGGCTAACTCAATATCTAAGTACACAAGTGTTTCATTCTTGTATTTATATACATTAACAACAATCCATTTTATCTAAGATTCAACTATCCCTGAACAAAGTCTAGAAGCTAGACCCAAAATGTTGGAAAAAAGGATACAACACAGCTTAATCCAAACAAATTATTCATAAAGCTTATTAATGGTTGATTATAGCAAGTTAATGCTGGAAATTGGATGCATGGAATGTTCATTGTTAAGGTCAGTCTAAATCATGTCAGGGTTGCCGTAAAAGACTAATTCTTTGGATAAGATAGTTTTTGAGCAGAAGAAAAACTTAATGAATTTCATTTCTATCATAATAGTATGGAAAGGTGCAAAATGCAAGAAAATAACTCAAAGAAAAAGTAGTATTTGATTACAGTGCTATTTCTTCATCATAGTTTTAATCTCGTCAACTATTAGATACCTGCTCAGGATCAGAAAAGCATTTAACTTCAACTGTTGATAAAAAAATCACCGGTACAGTCATGTGAAATTGAGCTCAGGCCAGGGTTATTTAAGATGGTGAAGGTCTAAACATAACTCAAATGCCCTTATGATTTGAGTATTCATTTGTCTGTGAGCATTGTATACGATTCTTTAACTACGGCTGTGATTTGGTAGCAGTATATATTTAAGGACATAGGAGTTGAACATGAAAGTGTAAATTGTCACCAGTGCTTGTTGCTGGTGGAGGTGGAGTTGGAATGGAAGTGGTACGCCAGTTGGGAAAGGCAGGTTCCTGGGTTACTGTTTTTCAGAGAACCGAGAAATTTCGCAAGGAAATTGAAGGTTTGGGAGCCATGCTTGCAATTGGCAATGTCCTGGATCCTCCAAGCATTGAAAAGGCATTTAGGTCAAATTCTTTTGATGCGGTGGTCTGTACAGTTGGTAAGCACCTTTTGCTTGTATAATGTTAATTTTGCCATTGTTTTGTACTCGTCAGCATGACAGAAATGTTGTTTTATTTCTATGGTCTGAGTCATTATTTATTAAAATTATTAAACGATGAAGACACATTTACATCAATAATGAAAGGGAAAGAGAAATCCTTAGAGGCAAATACTTTTAAAGAAATGTAGTAATATAATAATATTCCATCTATATAAGTTTTCTTTTTTGGATATCTATGGAATCTATTTCATTTATTTGAGTTTTTGTTAGATATATTATGTTTCGAGAAATTATATCTGCAATCCATCATTTCTAAATAAGTTATCTGCATCTTAAGGATTGCCTTTGCTAAAAGTTGTATGTCCTTTTGCATTTCATAATTGTGCTGTTGCATAGAAAATGAAACTGTCTTGCTAAGAAATTAAAGATCCAGTCACTTCGTTGCAGTGCCAGCCTTTCTATAAAGATCCTGCACAAGGGGAGGACACTTGTGTGCTCCTAAGGAAGACGAAGGCGCTTTCATTAAAACTGCAAGTGGTTGTTCTATTATACAGATAGATCAGGATTTTTTTGAAGGAACTTCCAATTTACTAATTTGCGTTAATGAAAACAGAGGGAAACCTTATTACAACCAATGTTTTAAAAATCAGAACTGGACTCGGAACCGATCGAGGGTTGGACCGGACCGAACTAGACCGGAATTGGACCTGTTCAAACTTTATGAACCGGTTTACAAAAAAACATAAAAAATTTACATTTTTAATGAAAACAATATATTTGAAAGATTAGAAACCATGATTCCAACAATTACACACAAAATATGCAAAGTTTGCTCATGTATATACTATATAACATGTAAGAAAGGTGTTTATAGCAAAATGACAATAAATTAGGGTTTATATCAGCTAAAAAGTTGTACTTTTAATTAAAAATTTGTTTTTTTGCAAAATTAGCACTGTATTATAGCGCTTTTTCCGGCTTGGCTGGTTTAGAGTGGAACCAGACCAGTTGGACTAGTTCGGTACCAAGCGGCCCACCAATCCGGTTTTATTACCGGTTTGCCCCAAAAACATTGAACCGGTCAAACCGGCCGGTTCCGGTTCGACCAGTTTTAAAAACACTGATTACAACAAGTCCCAGGGTCCTTTTACCATAGTACTTTCTATTGTAATTGTAAATTGGGATGTATTTTTGAGTCCCATTGACCTACTTTTGGTCATACACACACATTAATATAATTTCTTTCTTTCTTTCGTTCTTTGTGATTTGCATATAAAGCTTGAATCAAAAGAATAAAGGTGTCAATGCCTCATCACTCCTTGTATGTCTTGCCTGAGACATGAATTTGTAAAATAAGTTTGATTCAAGGGTTGTAGCTTTGTTGGTCTGCCAGCCGCGAAGGTCCCTCAACATACCTTGGTTCCCTCAACATGTAGTGAAAATGTTATCACATGGTCCTTGTTAAATATGCCTCTAAACATGTGGGTTATATACACACCTACTTTCACATTTCTACGGGATAAAATTATTCATCAATTGAAGTTCAATTAATCTTCTTTATCACATTTTTTTTTCCATTTATCTTCAAATTTATAACATGTCCCTTAAATATTTAAGAATCTATGATCGTAGATGTCTCTATTCCTCACCTCAAAGAAGCTTAAACAGATATGTACATAATAGATTAATCGGCTATCATGGATGCATTTCTATGTGAAAATTAATAATATACAATGATTAAAATTACATTGTGAAATGGTCCCTAAAATCTTGTTAGGAACACTGTGATGATCACATCATATGACCTACAAAATCATAGTTTCTATGGTTAGAGCTACTTGATGATCATTAATATCCCAATATTTGTGTTACTTCACTTTCTAGTTGTAAGCGGTTCATCAAAATACCATGACGATACATGATAACTATCCTTAATTCCTCACGAAGGTTAGCCTAGTCAACAAATTAGGGTACATACCTTAAGGAACACAAGGTTCCTTCCTGTCCCTTTAACATGAATTTTCCATGTCACCCAAGTCTCTTATAACTCTTTTTAAATCACATACTTTTAAAGAATATTCCACCCAAGGAGATTGAGGGCAACAATTATGCGACTTAATAAAGGCAAAGTTAAAGGTTAGGTCAATGCCAAGGAAGACACCAATTGGGCCTATGAGAGCCCCATGGGGATTATTTTTCTACTTACCTTATAATGTCATATTAGGCATACATACCCTACCACCTTCCGGATTCAAAACTATACCTCTTGTAGAGTACACACCGGGTCTTCACCATTGGGCCCAATTAGGTTGTAGAAAAGAAACGACTTATGAAAATTTTAACTAAAGGCTTGGATGGTGCAAGCTTAGAGCCTCGACCAATCAAGCTTACAACTTGAATTACACGCAAGTAATGAACAATCACATGCATTGATTGGTCTTACGGATCCTAACCATTTTGTGATGAGGATTTCCATACCAAAGCTACGAGGATCAAGATGCTAGGTATGTGAAACTCGTGTGATCAACATGAGCCAAGAATAAACTTCCATACGAAATTCATACATAGTGCATTCATCATTTCACAATTGCATGCATCATTCCACTCACCCATCACCATTTTCATCTTAAACCCATATTGCAATATTTCATCACTTTCCCAAGTATGTCCTCTAGGGCATATGCATAGTGTTACCATGTTTGAAGAGTTTAATAGGTTTGAGAGGAGGGAAGATTGCTGATCTCGGGATTTCAAGGAAGTTTGGAAAGGTCCGAAAATGGTTTGATAACTTTCTCAAGTAGGACCTCTGGGGCATATACATAGTGTTACCATGTTTGAAGAGTTTAATAGGTTTGAGAGGAGGGAATGTTCCTGATGTTGGGATTTCAAGGAAGTTTGGAAAGGTCCAAAAATGGTTTGAAACTATTAAACATAAAATTTTAGATACATTGAGCAACAACATACAACATTGAAAACATTGTTACTTGGAGACATGGGGGTATGGGAAGGGGGACCGGGACTCCATTTCAAATCAGGGTATATGAATAAATGAATGATTCTGACTATTTTGTATATTAATGTATTCACTAGAAGATGGGGGTACAAGGATAATGATGCCATTTCAAATCAAGGCATGGGAGTGAATGAATAAAAGTATGACTAGTTTATATATAAATGCGGTGCAAAGATGGGGACACTTTCAATTCAGGGCATGCAAGTAAATGCATAAGAGTATGACTATTTTATATATAAATGTGGGTACATGGATAGGGTCCTCATCCTTGTAGCGGAGTCTCCTGGTGACTATGATCAAGAAACATACATAATCACTATAGAAAATTATATTCAACAAGATAATTATGCAAATTGCTAAAAGATATATGATACTCTTGATTCTTGAGTGTTCATAACATTTCAAAAGCTGATGCAATATTTTTAGAGTGGCATTGACTGATTCACTTTGCCTATTTAGAAAGAGAAATTATAGAAATCTCCATATATGACCAAAGTAGGTCAGTGTGACTCAAAAGTACATCTAGCTACATTAGAGGAGTACTTGGGTAAAAAGACCTTAGATTTTGAAAAGTAATTATACACTTGGCTGTAAACAACAAAAGAGGGGTTTAACGTAAATTAGTTAAACCTTGATCCATAAGAACTAAGTACAAGTACAAGTAGCCTTGTGAGGGAAGAACCCCTCAATGAAGCACGACATTGATAAGGACCAAAGCTAGAGACTATGAATGCAATCAATGTTGTTACATGTAATATCCCTTTCCGGGCTGAATCTGAACACCAAAGGAACTTGCACAAATCCAAATAGTAAACTGAAGCAAACTGAAATTAAATTTTCAAACCCTAGTAGCAGGCTGCAAACATATTTTTTTATGATAGAAACCAGCCACAAACTTGTTGGAAATAATTTAGAAACCCTTAAATTTTTTTTTCTTCAAAGCGGGGATTAATTGTTAGGAAAAGGTACTGGAGAATATATCTTTTTTACAAATTTAATATCAGCTAGAAATTAATTAACAGCGGTGAATACCCTTACAAATATGGCTAGAAATGAAGAATTCCATGCCCAACCTATGTTCAAATGAATATTCTAGCTATTAAATATAGGAGGAACACAATGATGATTGAATTTGAAGTTGTTGTGCCCTAGTGATCTGTAAACTAGGTGGATAGAACACATTAATTTTCACCAACACGGATCCTATGCATTCCTCACAATTCCCATCTTTCATCAATAAAATTACTTGCTTTTAATTTGCATGAATAGCCATTAAATGTGCTTTAGAAATGAACCAAGAGTGCGGCATAGGCAAAGAAATACTGAGCAATGAAAGAGAACAAACACCATGAGAGAGACACAAGATTACCTTGGAGAAACTCAATTGAGAAAACTCCAACAAGAGTGAAGGAGTGCTTCCTCCTCTCACTATCATGTCTTTTTATACAAGGTTACTTTGCTTTTCCAAGGCCTCCATGAACACTATGATGTTCAAACACTCATACAAACTTTGCAACTCACTCACTCACACCTTCCTTTCACACTCCAATTCAGAAAACCACATATGATCAAGAATAAAAATTGCTTGGAATCTCTTCCTTACATCCATTACAAAGACCTTCCCCACATATATATAAAAGTTTGACACCAAGGAGAGCTTGATTAGAAGCCCAAAAGACTCAAAAGTCGAAGAGGAACCATTTGCAGCCGTTTACTCTTCCCAGACTTTCCCGCCACGTGACAAAACCGTCGCTTTCCAGATCGGTGGCTGCATAACATTGTGCGGCGATTCTGAAACCGCCATTGAAGGTTACAAAACCGCTAGGGTGGTTGTGTAACCGCCACTCTGGCTTTAGGGGTGGTTTTGTCACCATACAAAGTCCGCTACCTTCGAGGTCATAACTTTTGCATACAAACTCGAAATTGGGTGCTGTTTTTTTGAACTTGCATAATTTTTCGAGAGGAACAAAAATATGTAATCAAGTTTTGATTTTGATAACATCTTCATAGTGTTTAAGCCTTTGCATTGAAACCTATCTTCTTTGAGGTCTCACGGTTTCACAACTTCATCTTGAACCTTGTTATGTGGTTACATCCAACAAGAGCCATAGAAATAGTGTTAAGTGATAAAAAAGTTACATAATCACAATGGTGATTTTATTAGCTTATGATGCTAAAATTATTGATCCAAAATTTGGATCATGCCTCCCCAATTAGAGGCTTTTGGTCCCCAAAAGCTTAGGAACTCATATGGTGAGGAATTTTCTTCCCCACTTCTTGAACCTCTCTTGTACTTGGAGGTGCATACGTTGAAATACATTATCTGTTGTGTGAACTTCTTGGTCCACCTTTTCATGTCCTTGAGGTTGGTCCTTCCCTTCCTTCCGTGTGTGTAAATACCATGGTGGCAATTGCATCTCATGCTCCTTGTCAAAAGAACAACTATGGAGATCCTTACATTCTTGCTTATCTTTCAAAATCAGAAAAGAAACCTTCCTAGTAACATTAAACAACTGGTTACCTTGAGTGGAACTTGCTAAGGAGAGCTTAGATTGCCTTCATATGAGTTTATGGTGTAATTTTTCCCATCTTTAACCAACTAGTATTGATTCAATCTCCTCCTGAAAATAGCATCTTTGACATACATATAGGGGCTTCCAAAAACTATACCACAAATGTCAATAGGTGCAACATCCACAACAACTTCATCAATGAAATGTTCATTTATTGCAAACTTGACTTTGCATTGTTTAGAAACCCTTATCTCTACTCCTTTTTCACCCATCCTAGAGCATAAGGATTAGGATGATCATACATTTCCAACCCAAGTCTATCAACCAACTCTTTTCCAATCAAATTTACTTGGGAGCAAGAATCAAAAAGAGCATCAACTTTTACCATCTTAATCTGTACCTTGATATGAAAAAGCTTAGAAGGTTCACCTTTGTTTTGAGCATCATCATTACCCAAACATACCTTTTCTAAAGGCTGGTACAACACAACTGCTCATCCACCTCTTCGCTGCTCTCAACATAAATTGGTTCTCCTTGAAGTGATGGCATGGACTTCTTTTTCTTTTTCTTGTTCTTAAATGGATGCAATTCTAGGATGCAACTTCCAACAAGTCTCATCGGTGTGACTATCAACATCACAATTCCCACAATGCTTGGTCGAATCTTTCTTGGCAATCGTAGAAGTGGCATTAACCCCACCTTTCTTCTTCGAGAGCATTAGAAGAATTTGAAGAGGGAGATGAACCCTTTTTCTCATCCATCTCAAGATAATGGGCTTGAGAACAAGCCTCATCTATGTCCTTTGGCTTTGCAAGAAGCATGGGCCTCCTTAAGTGACTATGCAGCCCTCCGACATACTTCATGAGGATCTCACGGTCAAATGTATCTTTTCCCATTTGGACCACCTTTTTCCGAAACTCACTTGTATAAACTTGCACACTTTGACCTTCTTTTTGCCTCAAATATTGCCAATCGATAGACCTTTCTGAAATATCCCTTGTGGGATAATCTTGAAATTTGACAAAATTTAATAAAAATTTGCAGCAAATGATATTTTGAAATTTCTGAAATGAACCAACTAGGGCAGCGAACTGAAATTTATAGATATCTTGCAAAATACTTGCCCAAATCACACAAAATTTTATAGAGAGCTTGCTAAGGTGAAAACAAAGACTAAAAAATATTTTTGATTTTTCTGAGTAATATATAACTGCCAGTAATTTTCAGAAAGCCCTAAACTGCTGAAAAACTTCAAAAATTCATAACTATGTGAATACAATTGATAAAAATCTGATTTTCTAGAAATAACATCTACTAAATATATAGAAATGATCCCAACCTCCAGATCTGAAAATGGACACTTGGAAACCCTAAAAAACACTGCTGCAAATCATGGAATTGAGTAGATAAAACCCTAGAAAATAGTTGTTCCAAATCTGAACTGAAACCCTTGATGAAGAAGGGTTGTCCTCTTACTCTGAAACTGAATTTCTGATTATTCTTGATTTGATCCAAAAATCTGAATAAAGCTCCAAAATAGCAAACTAGGGAGGATCTTTCACCACCGAAGAGTGCTTTGCTAGCTACGCGTGGATCTTTCACCACCAAAGCTAGGGTTCCTACGGGATCTTACTTTAAAAACAAATAAAATGCAAACAACAAGTGCTCCAATATCAAAATAGGCGAGTGTATGAATGAATGCCCCTTTCTCCCCAATGCTTCTTTTTATAACTTTTCATTGCAACAAAAGGCCCAAAAGAACCCTAATCGCCCCATTGGGTATTTTCTTTAATTAATTAAAATAACTTAAGTCACTTTATTCCACACATGCCAAAAGTCCACTTAAGTCACCCCAACGAAGAATTAGAACATAAAGTACCATATATTCACCCATCACTTAAGTCATCAACAAAATATAACATAAAGTACCTTAGGGGAGCATCACGCAACCTTATTTCACTTAAGTCACCTCAAAGTACGTGTCCAACATCAAAACATAATATATAAGTGAAATGAAGGTGCAAACCATACCCAATAACCATCAACGTCACTAGCCCCTTGGGCATGACCAAGGCTAAGACGGATGAAAGGCCTCCTAGGCCACCTGCTGAAATGGGGACATTATACTTTCCTCTTCATAACAGATAGGATAAAATTGCCTCTTAATTAAAGTTTTAAATTCATCCCATTTAGTAATTGGGGGTAACTTTTTAACAACCAAAGAATTAAGATAACTCTCAAACCAAGTTAGAGCATGACTTATTAGCTTCAACCTTGAAAAATGAATTTGTTGCTCTTCACTAACTTTATGAAAATGAAAGTATACCTCTAATTAAGCTAACCAATGATCAAGTTTATCCGCATTCACCTCACCTTCATATGGCTGAATATCAATTTTTGCCTCTGCTTTGAATGGAGGTGGAGCTTGGTTGGAATGGGGCTTCTCTTTCTCATGGTGGGAAGACTCACACTCCTCACTCACTTCAGAAGTATCCATGGAAACTCCTAGCTTTGCCATGATAACCTTCATAATTTTCCCAAGCTCATCCATGGAGTGAGATATGTGGGCAACATCCTCTAATCTGTGGAATCTTTCTTCACCATCTTCAGATCTCATCATCTTCATGGGCCATACTTCTCACTTCTCTCTTCCACTTCCTTGTGGAGATGTCTTGTTGCAAAGAGACCAAATCACCTTTTCCACTAGCACTTGTTGCTCTTGTAATGGGCATATATCTGCAAAATGATCACTAAACAAACCACACACTATGGAACATGAACCAACTCGATATCAATTTGATCTGTAAATTAGGTGGATAGAAAACATTAATTTTCACCAACACGAATCTTATGCATTCCTTGCAATTCCCATCTTTCATCAATAAAACTACTTGCTTTTAATTTGCATGAATAACCATTAAATGTGCTTTAGAAATGAACTAAGAGTGTTGTATAATCAAAGAAATACTTGAGCAATGAAAGAGAGCAAACACAATGAGAGAGACACAAGATTACCTTGAGAAACTCAAGTTGAGAAAACTCCAGCAAGAGTGAAGCAATGCTTCCTCATCTCACTATCATGTCTTTTTATACAAGCTTATTGCCTTCCCAATGCCTCCATGAACACTATGATGTTCAAACACTCGACAAACTTTGCAACTCACTCACTCACACCTTCCTTTCACACTCCAATTCAGAAAACCACATATGATCAAGAATAAAAATTGCTTGGAATCTCTTCCTTCCATCCATTACAAAGACCTTCCCCACACATATATACAAGTTTGACACCAAGGAGAGCTTGAATTAGAAGCCCAAAAGACTCAGAAGTTGAAGAGGAACCATTTGCAACCGTTTATTCTTCCCGCACTTTCCGTGTGATAGAACCGGCGCTTTCCATGGGGTCGGGCGGTTGCGTAACCGCCACTATGGCTTTAGGGGCGATTCTGTCATCCCAAAAAGTCCGCTACCTTCCTGGAGGTCATAACTTTTGCATACGAACTCGAAATCGAGTGCCATTTGTTTTGAATTTGCATAATTTTTGAGAGGAACACAAATATGCAATCAAGTTTTGATTTTGATGACATCTTCATAGTGTTTAAGCCTTTGCACGAAACCTATCTTCTTTGAGGTCTCACGGTTTCACAACTTCATCTTGAACCTTGTTCCGTGGTTACATCCAACAAGAGCCATAGAAATAGTGTTAAGTGATAGAAAAGTTACATAATCACAATGGTGATTTGATTAGTTTACGATGCTAACATTACTGATCCAAAATTCGGATCACCTAGAACACTCGAAACCCCACCTTAGGGAAAGTTGCCACCCATGGAGAGGTTCTAAAATTGGTCAAACAGCTGGTTCAAAACCCTTGCAAGCTCAAACAAAGACTTGTGTGGCTGTCCCACAGTCAAAACCATGCAAATTTGATTTGCCCTAGTTGAGAATGATGCCCTAGCATTGATAAATCTGCTTTGAATCTTTTAAATCGGATTACAGCACAAGTGTGACCTTTGTATGAGATCATCAATGAAGATGTGAGGGTTTCCATCCTCAATGGATGAGAAAGAAAGGAAAGCGTGTTCCAATTCTAAGAGAATAAATTCCAAAGCATGCATAAAAATCTTCCAAGCCAAGTAACCCATTTAAATAGCTATAGGTGGCAACAAAAACCAAATAGAATCCTCCTTGGGGACATAATAGTTCCTTTTTCTTTTATTTTTAAACTGGCTTTTCACCTTTTTCCTAGCTGACCTGACCTTATTTAGAAAATTACTTAAAAATAATGCAAAGCTCACAAAAACAACTGAAAATCATGACACTAACTTCCCTTGCTCAATCCCTTTTAGCCCACAGAAGTGGAATGGGCCCAAGGTCTTCAAAAAGAACTAGCATTGAGAAGGGGACATTACATTACATGTCGGTACCGGGCTTTTGACAAGAAGAGTGAACATCATCATCTATCACCACAAAAGGGCTAGTGCGGGAGTTGAGTATTCTCATAGCGAAAGGGTACAACATGGACAATCCTAGGAGGAAGCCAAGTACCCCCGTAAAAAAATATCCTAACATCTAAGGTGATGAACATTTAGTGGCAAAGAAAAACTAGTAATGTGTGCGCCTCTATGACTTGGCTTGCAAGTTAGGGAAGGACCTTGCCATTAAAATGAAGTAGTTTCTTTCGAGAATGAGACTATGCGGCTTGGGATGCTCGGTTATTAATACGCATAAATGAATGTCTTTTCACTGATTTGCCCCCATGTGTGTCAGATTCAAATTTATCTAATGGGCACTTAACACCTCTAATGCTTATGGTGGGTTTAAAGAAAGAAGTAATCAGTTTGAAATCGCTAGGGTTCCCATTTAAGGATCTATGTAGTATCTCCCATCTCCTCATAGATAGGACACCTAAAAATAAAGTGGTCCTTAGTCTCCACTTTCTAGAGTGGGCAGAGACAACAAACCTTGTTGCCCTTTAGAATATGGTGGTATTCTCAACTTGTAATTAGTGGGAGCACACCCTCAGCTAGCCAAGGGGAATCCTCAAGACATGTGACCGATGATGCTGTAGATAATCATGCTTAATGATGATGCCATATACAATCTACAATAAATTAATAAATTATGAATATAAATTGCCAACATGGGGTTGAGTGTTGCAGGAGATATCCAAGTGACTTGGATGAATGGCAATATCCTCTTTGAGAACCTTGTTGATGATCTCCTTTGAGGGAAGAGGGCAAGGAGGGGCATCTAAGGAGTATATGAATGGAATAGGCTGCTGAATGGAGATGTTGAAAGACTGAAGGAGTGAACTAGTTTTAAAATATCAACAACATTGATGCCCAATGGGACCTAAAGAGGCACTTAATATGGGCACTTCATACTGCATGAGGGTGAATCAACTAAGGAATCGTCTGTGAAAATAGAAAGGAAGCCTCAAGATACTCCAAAGGCAAAGAGGCTAGGCGGCAAACTTGGCTTGAATGATGCATTGAGGAATTGTCTGCAACAAATCATATGCTGAAGTATGAGGTTTAAACTTGTTCAAGTGAGCCGATTCGGTAGATCCCAAAATTAGGGTTGCACAACTCAGATCCATAGAGAACTATATGTCTAATGACTGCATTAAAGAGGTATGGCTTCAAGGGCTATTATAGGAATGTATGTGAAATCGTTGTCATTCTACAACTGAAAGTGTGGCACATCCCTTGCAAAAACAGGACTATGAGGCATGCTTCAGACTAAAAGTTGGTCCAAAAATTGAACTCCCAAGCAAGCGTAAGTTGTTGTAATATCCACGGGTTCTTCATTATGGAAAAATTAAAAGTTGGAAAGAGCATCCCTGTAGGTATTGAAGACCATGACTTTGATTTTACTAAAGTTCACCACAAGCCAGCAAAACTTGCAAACCAAGAGAGGGAATCAATCTGTCCCTGTAAATGGTTGTCAAATCAAGCAAGGAAGACATCATCATCAACAAAAAAATGTAGCAATCACAACATGTTTTAATATTGAACCATTGTCAACATAAGTATGCTGCCAGAGAAAGTCCTCAGGCTCATCTTTGTACATACTAAAAAGAGTCTTGAGAGAGAGTACCCATGCTTGACTCTGATGGTACTCTAAACGAAATCAAAAGAGACTAGCGAAAGTCTAAAATTGGCTGACAACCATCTCATAGAGCCTCATCAATTCAGTAATGAAATAATCAGAAAGACCAATAAAACACAGATTCTGGAGAATTATGTCTGGAAACAGTGTCAAAGGCCTTCCTAAAGTCTTCTGCAAAATCTTCTTGTCATTTTTTCCTTATTCTGGAAGACTACAATCCCTGATCTAAAATCAGTCTAGTCCTGATTGGACATTTGGGTTTGCCTCAGAGAGGGACTATGGCCTCCTCTAGTGTCGTTCCTCTTTCTTATAGAGCAGTAGTAAGCCAGGATAGCCAACAAATTGAAAGAGATCCTCTGCTCAAATTCTTCCAACAGCATGCTAAAAAAATCATTCAGCCATATTCAATGACAATATTATCCAATGGCTGCTATCAAATGATGTAAGCTTCTCAAAATATCCAATGCCCACTGGAAGAGGTTGAAAACAGGATCGGATATCTTAAGGAGAAATACTAATTTGCAGATTCTTGGGCACATCTGTGGGGCCAAAAACATACATTTAGGAACCAACAGGCTCAGTAGGATCTAATGATGACTAGTGGGTACTTTGACAAATTTGGCAACAAAAGCAGAAAAGTTGTGAATCCCACGGCTTTCATGGTTTATGAACAATTTTTCCTTTTTGACGAAGCATTAGACACCATGTTTTTATCCTGCGACCAAACACAGTTCCGGTTTGTGTATGTCTACACCTCCTTCCAAACTGATTCTGGGGTGATGCTACTCTAACAACAACGGGGAATGCAATGGGAGAATACATTGCAGCCTTTGAACCATCACTTCAAAATTTGGTGTATTGGTGTTGAACTATGCCTGAATTAATGTAAATATTGGTCTTGACAAATCCTTGTTGAAGAGACCTCCTTTGGAGCTTTCAGGAACAGTCTGGGAACAACCCCAGACCATGAAAATATCTTTTGAGGCGAAGATATGGTAACTCTTCCTTTTCCTGCATCTGCAAGATACATATGAAGAAGATATTGCTGCAGTAAACACTGTTAAAGTTTAATCTCTAGGCTTTCTTGTTTTGATATGTTGATTTGATGTCGTAGTGTAGAACTTGGTATAATTTAAACTTTATTTGGAAGTTTTATTGATATATTAGGTATGCACTGTGACTTTAGAACTTGATTTACACTTTTTATCCTGCATGATTATCTTTGAGGTTCAGAAAATATGGAGATTTCTTGTTTGGGCTTTAAAGTTTTTAACTTGCCCAAATGATGTAGGTGGAGGAACAAAGGAGGCAAAAGTAGACAAGGTATGTGACCCTCTTGATTGACATTGGCAACATGCTGAAATAGAATGGTTTTAGTGAGCTCTTTTTATGCAATATGCAATCATCGTCCATCATTTATGACACTCACAACAACATATATTTAATGATAACTGAACTTTGGTCACCAGACAGATTTCTGGGCATTTTGGGTAAAATAAACTGTGAAAATATACACATAAACACAGTTTCAATAAGAAAATCTTTGGCAGGCTTCTCACTGTACTAATGTTTGGGCGAGTCCATGAAATTTCCTTTCTCAGGTTGCACTCAGCTTTGGGCAGGTTTTGGATTTTTTGAGTTTAATCTTCCTTTTGTGCTAGGGCTAAGTCCACTTCAACTGTTTGGAATTAATTTTATTGGAATCTGCCACCAGAAGTCGAAAGTAAACCAATTCGTGTTCAAACGAGGTTCAGAAATAGGTGTCAGGCATCCTTTTGGACACCCAAAGCTCACTGAAGCAGTCATGTTTTTGCTATGTATGTGCACAGATAACTCTAGTCAAACTCGGTTAAAATCTTCCATTTTTTCAAATATCATTAGTTATTCTGAGAAGCGTCACTCCAAGAGTGGCTAAGAGCATGTTAATAGCTGATTTACCGAGTTCCTTTTTCTTTCAAGTTTCATTTAGTTTGGATTTGAACTGGTCTGTAACCATATCTCTGCCTACGTGAGATAGTTTCCCTCCATGACTCTCAGTTGGCAGAGAAAACATTGAACTTGTATCTCCTAGTGACATTGATGGCTGTTCTGTCAAATAGGCATTTATTCTTTTGTTCCAAGAACTCTTTGTGTCTTTCATTGACGGGTCACACGCCACTGCTCCAGTTCTTAAATCTCCCCACATATCCATTCTGTTACCAAATCTGGCAAGTGCTTTCTTTGAGAAGCTAAGATGTAAAACTTGATGCAATTCATTGTTAATATTAATTGCAACATACATGATTTGATTTACACTATAAAATCACGAGAGGGCTAAAATACCTTAGGTCCAAATTATTTGGACATTATGTTTGTGATGCATAATGTTGCGAGTTTGTAAGTCTGCCATTGCTTCCAATGTTTTAGCCGTATTTAAAATTTAAAATTTAAAATTTGCGACATCTTGTTCATCTATTCTAGATAGGGAATTGAACAACGAGATCTACCTTTACTCGACCTAGAAAGATTTGCATAGAACACATACAGATCATCTTACACACATGGCACATAATACTTATCTACCATGAAAATAATTGCACACGAACATAGGAAACAAGAATGCTTTCACTATTATCACATGTGGTGTACACTGTCTCCACACATCATTTGTCTTCTTTATTGATGAAGAGAGCCCTCTAAATACCAATAAACAAATACATATAAATAGGTCAGAAAAAGTGCATTGGCTGGACAAAACTATCTATGTGTAACTGTATGTGACTAAGCACAATAAAGAATCAAATAAACTTAAGTATATTATGTATTAATTAATCATACCCTTACTCTTTATTTTAGTCATGTGCTTTTTTAAAACAACATATGTAATATTGTTGTTTACATGTATCCTTCCTCTAGACTAGTTTCTGTCCATGCTGACATCAGTGAAGCACCAGTACAGGTTGTTTCAGATATAAAGGTAGTTCTATAGAATGCTGATGTGAAACTGACGTCTAGGCAGACATGCTAGTACAAGTCTCAGTCATAGGTTGCAAGGATGATGAAGGCTGTCCTGGAAAATGGGCTACAGATCTAACTGTGACTAATGTTTTCCTTTTAGCCTTCTATAACTGTCTATCTTCCCCTTCAAGCTACTTATAGGATCTTCTAGCCCATTGAACAGCCTTGAGGGTCTTTCTGGCAATGTCCGTCTCATAATGCAATTTGGCTTCAGAGTTAACACAGATGTGGTACTTGAATTTCCAGATCAGGTTTTTGTTCTTTCATAGCTTTAAATTTCTCAAGTTTATGGCGCTGTTCTTGCATTTTATGGTCTGTTTTTCATGTCCATCTCAAGCTGTATGAGGAATAAAGAAAGGCCAAAGTAGAGCATGAGGATGAATGTGAAGATGGTGAAGAAGAGCATAAGTAACATCCAAAAGAAGGACACAAAGATTATGAACAAAAAGTACATGCAAAAAGAACACTTTATTTGTTCAAGAGACAAAGGCACTAGAAAAACAAAAAGGTGAAGGGGTAGATAAAGTAGAAGAAAAAGATACCCACATCATCAAGTGAGTCAACACTCATGGAGGCATACCAAGGAGAACCATAGAAACAATCACTATGTCTACATAGGGACTCAATGGAGCAACAAATATGGAACATGAAATCATGTGAGCAATCACCATGGCTACGAAACCAAAGATGAACTACTATGCTCATAAATGGAATCAAAGTAGAGTAGTGGGATATGGAATATGGAATAGGAGAGAAATAATAATACATGGAAATCATGGAGGAACAACTATGATCACCAATGGAATCGGAGTAGTGTAGTGGAATTAATCAAGGTTGGTGAGCTATGACCTACCAAGATCACATAAGGGTTGTTGCATGATCGAACATGGTTGCGAATATGTGCAATGATGTGAAGAACACTCATTGCTTGGTTTCTTCTCATTTTTCGCTGACAAAACATGTCAAGAAGGGATGGAATGTTATGTACCCAGGGATATAATATTATAATACATATGGGTTGATAAAGTTGTCGACATGTGGCACACGTCCGCCTTAGTTAAATGGGTGAAACGTATTGGTTCAAATGGGTAACTTGCAGAGTTAATTATATAGGGCAATGCATAGGCCTCCATTGGGATAAGAGGTTTACCCTCCCAATATTAATAATAGAGGTCTATATAAAGTACGGATTATCATTTTGAAGGATGTCAAGTAGAGAGTCTTTTATTTGGTAGAAGCATATCGAGGTTGTTCCCTCAAAGTGGCATTCCCATATTGGGAAATCTTGTGGAGTTATTCCTTGAATAGCTTTGTATGGTGTCTTCCTACCTTAAGAGTAATTATCCTATTTTTGAATGTATTGAATATTAGGGCATCTTGGCCAAAAATATCTCGTGTTGTTGATCTTCATTATATTTTACATGTCGTTATCGTTTGGTATATTCTTTTATTATATGCGAAGATCTTACCACAGGAAGATAGTGCTAGTAATATGAAAGCAAAATTGACCCAAATCAATATACTTTTGTCAAATGAACTAGATGAATTGAGAGGGAAAATGGCTTGTAAGATAGATCTTGGGGTTTGGCTGCCTAGAAAGAACCAATGAAGGTAGGAGAAAGCATCACCCAAATGCCAACTAAATGTCAACCGAAAGATATGGCTAAGAAAGAAGATATATCTTGGATTGAAGTAAGCGCTAATGATGTAATGGAATTACTTGAATATAAATGCAAATATATCAGAATATATAATATATTATTAAGCCACTTCGAGGGGGCAACCTCCTAAGTCTTACAATAAGACACTAACTCATACTCTTCACACTTATGGGGAGGAATTACTCACCCATATATATAGGTATGATTGTGAAAGGTCATACCCCTTCATTATTATTAGTTTATACCTAATGACTAACTAACTAATGAATATAAGTATAAATGTTATATAAGTCATATGTTATCCCACACTTAGACATATAAATGGTATATGTTAGGGGCATAACATGCTCCTCCCCTTCAAACAAACATCGTCCTCGATGTTTGGGTAGTAGTGGAAAAACATGTACTCAACCGTTGTCCACCCATTGCACCTCCTTGTATGTTTGGCATTGTTCCTTGATGAGATCAACTGTGATCACCTTCATTTGTAACCTCTTAAGTCGAGTTTGGGTAAGTAACTCTAGTGCTATGATGATTATATCTGGTGGTACTTTCACATTTGAATATATCTCTTGCATTTCACTTGAAAAATATGCCTTATCCACTTGCTCTCGAGAAATGTGCAATTTTGGCTCAACATAATTATTAAGGTTGCACATTTTATGCAAGGATGTAATGGACCTTCTAGTAGAATGACCTTCATAGCCACTATATCTAAGGTTTTGAAATCCAACATGTGCATGATGTATCTCAATCATCTTAGATAGGGTGTGATTAAATCTTCCATTAGTAGGCATTTTCCCTGTAAAGTTTTCATTGCATTGGCCCAAAACAGAGCTCGCATAGTGTTGCTTGACTTTCCAACATTTTGGTTGTATCTTTTGTACTTCTTCCACACTAAAAATTCTTTAACATCCAACCTAGGATCAAATTTAATTTCCATATCCGCATTTACCAAACCCTTGTCACAATATTCCAAGTTAAGCTTATTGTATTCAATAGATCCATCCCACCCTGTTGTTTTCCATTCTTCATCCATATTTGGTTCAACCTTTTGAATGTTTGGACTTGTCAAGTAAGATTCGTAATGAGCATGCCCCATCATGGCATATTCCATGTCATCTTCAGATTGCGACAATACATGATTCTTCAAAAACCATAGGATTTTCACCTTGGCTATAAGATACATGTGGAGGATTGATTGAATTCTTTTGAAAATGAAAAATGTGATTAAGTATTTTCTCAAGCGCATCTAATCGTTGATTTGTTTTGGTGAAAGAAACTTGTAGGTCCCTCATGGTGGAAGTACCTCCTAGTTCAAAATTAGATTGTATTTTATCTTTATAAGGAGTATTCCATGGTATGTATGAATTTTTCTCCCATCCTCTAGTTTGTGGACTTGCCATAACAAGGGATTGCCCTTACACAATTCAATTTGCCTTGTTTGACCGAATTTTACCAGTGAATATCTTAATGTAGATGACCTCAAATTTGAAAATGTAAAGAATGGACCTATATGGAAATTTGAAGAGATTTCCAAAATATAAAAATTCCGAAAAATTCGGCTTGTAGGTCAATTTTATGAAAAATTGTATATATGCAATAACTTTCACAAAACAGCGAAAAAAATTCTGAAATTTTTACTGAAGCTTTATAATATATATCTCTAGATGTGGTAAAAAAATCTCTGAAAAATTCACAAGTTTTCTTGAGATATAGTGAAAAAACCAGTCGTTGCTGAAATCGATGCTCTGATACCAGATGTAATGGAATTACTTGAATATAAATGCAAATATATCAGAATATATAATATATTATTAAGCCACTTCAAGGGGGCAACCTCCTAAGCAAGATCGCACGGAAACACCCTAGACCCGCTCGTATTTCAGTGCCGGGTACGTACCGGTATGGGCACGGGTACGTCCCTAGGTACGTACCCACAAAGTACCCACAATTTTTTTTTTTTAAGTGCAAAAAAATAAATAAAACATGAGGGCTTTGATTGGAATTGAACTTTGGAAAGTTCGTGTGAGATTCAATATTGCCAATAGGCTCTGAAGGGTCGAGAGAGATGAAAAGGATTTCATTTGGTTGACTTACTATTTGGGGGCTTTCTTGTTGCTCCTCATGGGTCCTTTATTCTTCAGTCAATTTGGAAGGCATGGGAACAAGTGAAGCACTTGGTGGTTGGGCCGCCTATCTTCTCTTCATTTGAAATTAGGTGCCAAGCCTACAAATCGATTTCATCGAATCAGAAATATAATGACAAGATCCTTGCCTTGACAAGAGGCTGTTTTTCCCTCCTTTGGTTTGAGAAAGGATTAAAAATATTTCATGACTTGTACAAATTTGGGAAGTGGATGGAATGAACAAACCTTAAAGCTTTCTATAAGCTTCCTCAATCTCAGTTCAAAATGTATAAAATGCTCAGAAATTCTTTCACAGCTCCCTCTATTGGACTAATTATGGAGGATGAGAATA
Source organism: Taxus wallichiana var. yunnanensis (assembly GCA_018340775.1). NCBI lineage: Eukaryota > Viridiplantae > Streptophyta > Pinopsida > Cupressales > Taxaceae > Taxus > Taxus wallichiana. The sequence goes on from CM031242.1 coordinate 1,007,322,591, forward strand.
AATGTATAAAATGTATAGAGAACACATAACAACACAATTTTAGAAGAATTGAGGACAATTTCTTATGGTTTCCAGGCTAGTTACATATTACAAGCGACAAACTTTAAATGCTTTTTTAATGTCCAATGAGACATCTAACTCAAGCTTAAGGCATTAATAATGAATTATCAAATCTATAATACAATCTATGTTATTAACTATTAGGTTTTGAACATTATGAATCAATACAAACTCAAGTCTCAATTCTCAAAGTATTGGAAATTTGTTTTCATGTTCTTTGAATGATTTTAAGTTGTATTAGTATTAAATTTCAATAAGTATGCAAATGCTTCTTTATATATATATACCCAAAAGCTTACTGCATCTCCGAGGTTTTTTAAAATTGCCGTTTAAAGATACCGAACCCGTGCATCAATTAGTCTTGCTCCTAAGTCTTACAATAAGGCACTAACTCATACTCTTCACACCTATGGAGAGGAATTAGTCACCCACATATATAGGTATGACTATGAAAGGTCATACCCCTTCATGATTATTAGTTTATACCTAATGACTTACTAACTAATGAATATAAGTATAAATGTTATATAAGTCATATGTTATCCCACACTTGGACATATAAATGGTATATGTTAGGGGCATAACAAATGATCTCACCACAACTTTTAAAAGTCTCGGTTGAATTTCTATGTTTGAGTAGCCAAAGGCACTAGGAACAAGTGCTCCTACCACTCCTAACGGATCCTTGGAACAACACAAACCCATTGCAAATATAAGGCCACATCAGCTCATGACTAAGACTACTTCAAGGTCTTGACATTTTATACTGATGTTGGACACATGCAAGTTAGTCGGCAAGGACTTGCTCAATTTTATCACTCAAATGGAGGTTTTTTTATCTACATCGACTCCATGCGGGGAAATGTTTACAATAGCATCCTTATATTTGGATCTGGATCAATTCATTTGGTATTGTAGTGACATATTTAAAGGTTCAGAAAAGGTTTCAACCAACAGGCTTCATCTATATCCATTTTCACTCTATATAGTTTAACACACACGAGAGTGTCATGCTAGATCTTGATTCGCATCACACAAAATTGAGGTAGTTTTTGTTTGTTTGTGGGTGCAATGGGATTCACATTTGTTTTTGGCATGGGAGGCGTGAAAGATGGTGGTGCAAAACTTTGACTTTCAAAATTTGCGTGTTCCTTATTCAATTATTCTCACCGCTCATCTAATTGATTCATGTTTTTAATATGCTTTATCTTTAATAGAAAAGCAAAGGTAATGCCTTTGAATTTGAACATTTTTCCATGACCAATGCATTTCTACCCATATCAAGAAATCCAAGCAGGATGGGGGTGAATGTTGTCTATAACATTGAGTATTGCCGCATTGAGTACTTGAGCTTGAAGCAAGGAAAAAGATGTCCAGACACTCCTTTACATTTAGATCCTAGTTCTCCTTCTCTACAAGGGTAGAAAGGAGTCATTAACAAAATGGCTATTGATCATTTGGGATGTTCAAACTCTTGGTAAAGAAATTTTTATGCCTTATTTGTACAACCTTTCATCTTTGACAGAAATAGGGATCATAGCGATTAAATTTGAGTTGGCTCACTCAAGTAAATTGGGCTTTCCCATTCTATCCTACACCCTTGGAGTTTAATTGACTTGTACCCTTGGAAACTTTAGTTTGTCTATGAATCTCAACAAGGACATTCATTCCTATCCACAAAAGTTAGATCTTTCAAAATTTTGCACATCAAAATTCCATTTTTTGCTTTGTTTTTGTTGTTAGGAAGCTTTCATTGAAACAAGTCTTTCAAGGGACTACAAAAATAATTTCTTTTCCTTTGGCGTGGATGTCAAGATTTGAGGGGTAACTATTTCACCAACATTCATTTAGAACTTGCACATGTTCTCTCTTCTTTGCACATGTCCTGGCTTAGCATTCTGCCAAAATCCTGGCAGGTTATATAACAATTAACTCACTTGTGGACCATGACCCAATATACACGCATTATTTGATACCAAATCTAGCTTTCACATGGCGCAAATTATATGTTCGGTGTGTTAGCATATGTATCTATTCACTATTCAATATTTCAAGTAAAAACTGTAGGATTAACATCTTTATGGAGCCTAGGAGCACAACTTTCCTCTCTTGGGCTCATGCAAACTCAAAATGTGTAACTCTCTATTAATATTCATATAGCTCATACTCTCTATGTCCACGGTTCCTAGTTCCTTTGATCTTTTTGATATGGTCCTTTATGAAATTTTGTTGTGTTTTGGAGTTTTATCTTTTCGATGTATAATATTTTTTTGATTGAAAGGCTTTCCCATATATATACATATAAACATAAAGTACAAGCTGATTGTACAAAAAGTGAGTGCACTGAATCACTCTTTGAATGATACATCGGCCTTAGCCAAGAAAGCTAAAGATCAGCTTAAACGTTTAGTCATGAAATAACTTTTCAACCAAAAAAAGATATCAAAGCTTGACACCATGCAACCAACAAACCACAAGATACATTTAGGCAACAAGAGCCACGACAAGCATAAGTGGAGGAGGTGGAGGATCATCTGGTTTGTCACCCCAACTCCCCAACTACTACTAGAAGAATCGATAACATTGGGTTCCTTCCATCATCTTCCCTATCTTTATCTTTTTCCTCTTCACCATCTTGCCTAGCAAGACAGATGGTTAGCATCAAGCGAGGAAATTTCCCTTGCAGTGGTGTCGCCAAACCAGTAAGGTCTGACTGAGCATGGCCACCACCATTGCTACCTCTGCCATGAGAATTGCGATAGGTGATGGTATCCCGCTGTCAATGAGAGCCACTATGAAGTTTGTTGCGTGTCCTTCCTTGCTGACCAAAACCACGACTCTAAGGGGGAGAACAATGGCGAGGTGAGCCCATAAGGACCCTCCTAACCGCAGAAGGGACATTGCCCCAATGATCTAGTAATTGTTGGAGATGGGCGATCTCCAATTGGAATTTCTTTGTTGGCACTTGAATTTGGAGAGTAACATTAGAAATAACATGAACTGTGCCAGTAACAAAAAAGTAGTCATCAAGAGTACCATGATTGAAATTAGCATCATTGGTATCTTTCCATAATTGAAAGAGAATTTCAGAATGAAAGATGTGCAGGTAAAGTTTCAGTCGATGCAAATCAGTCACATCTCGAGACAGAAAAATCAAGTGGCAGATGCTTTAGCAAATTGGGCTCTGGACAATCATGACATAGGCTGCTATGGTGATCCTCCTCTGTGGTGGCCTCAACGAGATCAGGAAGACATGAGAGCTATTTTGAAACTAGACTATCCTTCATGATTTCTATTAAGTTTGGTTTGCTTTATAATGCTCAGGATTGGACTAATAGTTTCCAAGCCTGGCATAGTCGAAATTGTAAAAATATTTTTCTTCTGAAATAAAATTGTTTAAAAAAAAAAAAAAAAAAGATGTGCCAAATTTGTGTGTATTTGTAGGAATCATGGCCGAGTCCCCTAAAGCACCTTTTTACAAGTGAACATTTCAGAACGGAAGGGCTGAAAGAGGGTGTGAACCCATTGCCAGGCAGACTGTGCATGGTTCAATGATGGCAGCCCACACTTTTGCAAATCTCATTTTCCACACTTGCTCAGTTGAATTAACCTTCCATAGGTCATTTAGGGTATCCACTTGCAAATTCTGTGGGGAAAGGAGTTGATAACCTATCTAGGTTTATACTGGTGGAAAGAGGTCTCGATAGGCCGTTTTCAGTCCATCCACCATCTGGTGGGCGATTGAACACTAATTTTATGAAGATGTAGATCAGGTATGGTATTTTGAATTTCCATCATAGAATCCTAATCGCTAGCTTGAATCTGAAATTTATCTCTTGGAACGGGCCATGAAATCCAATCCCTTGGAGCTCTTGCAAAACAAGTCAAAGATGACCCTGATGCCTTTCCTGAACAATCTAATGCTTTTAATCCAAGGGACCATAGCAAAGGGCACATCATAATAAGAGAGCACAGGGGACCACCAAATGGAGTGAGAATTGATAGAGTCCTGATCTGAAGCCATCACCATCCCAGATTAAATGCCTTTTGAGTAATTCCCAAGGTTTTGAAGTGCTTTTAGCCATAAAAGTACCCACAATCTTAACAGGGACCTGTGTGAGCAACAAAGATTGAAGATTCAAACCTTTCCAGGCTCCATTTCCCATAGGGTTACCAAGACTGATGCAATTCCAGGATTCTTCACCTTCAAGGGCTTGAATGGTCCATTTACCACATAGAGTGTGACCTTGGGTTTGAATGTCAAAAAGCCCAAGGGCTTATGTATAATAATTTTTGATATTACTATATTTTACCCTTTTTAAAAAAAACATGTTTATGTAGCCAATGAAAAACATTTGTGATACACAGATTCTTGAAGTTGTCATGTTCTGCAAAAACATTGTCAGAGAGCTTAGTTTGTATAATTTTCTTAGAAAAGTTGCCTTGTATATGCTTCTTTATTTTTAAGGTATATTTTTTCTGCATAGGTTGTGGCTTATGCAGCTTATGATCTAAACATATTATCCCGACTGAATAACAACATGCCTTGTGATATAGGATGGGCCTATTAATCTCATAAATGCTTCAAAAAGTGCTGGAGTAAAAGATTTATCCTGGTAAGTTCCAATGTTATGAACCATTTGCAGTTCTCTATGTTCATGACTTGCGTTTATATGTATCTTGTAATGGCTTTGTTATTGTTTGAGATGACAAATAAAATACTAAGCTTTTTGAACATGTTTCCCTGTCTTAAATAAACTAGAAACAAAGGACCATTTCTAACTGAATTCATTTATAGACATCACTAGGAAGCAGCCTTTCTTTTTGGTATGTTGATGTTCTATGATACTATAGTGAAGTGGCTTAACCATGGCAATCAAAGGACCTTTTCATTCCAAAATCTATCTTAATGAATTGCCTTGTCATTTTCCTCCAATGGGCGGTCAAGCTTTCATTGGCATGTATCCCTAGGTAGCTGATGAATTTAATTTGCAGAAGTGTCCAATTCCTATCTTTTCTGTAACCAGCATTAACAATCTTTATTAAGCTTTTTATTTTGCAGTAAAATAAAAGATGTCTGACAAACTTTAACATACTTTCACATCAACTTTGTTGTCACAAATGCAGGGTTTTGAATGTTAGTGTCGCCTCTTGATGAAAAATACTTTTATTTGAACACGTTGAGTCACATTGAACAGATTTTTGTTTTGCATGGGCAAATGTGTTGCTCCTAAATTCATATGCCTTCCAAATGGAACAATAGGGCAAATTTAGATCTAATCTTAATTGGAAGAAATGTTAACATAATGCTGAACAAATGCGGGAAAGTTTGGAAAGCAACAACACTTGTGTGTGCTTGCATGTGTGGGGCTGTGCATGCGTGTGTGCGTGCGTGTGCACACACCTATGTGTGTAAATCATACCTGTGCAAATTTTATTATAACCTTACCTGTGCATGCCTTGGTGATAACCCAAACCTTAGAAATTGATTTTGAGAACCTACAAATAATTAAAATGCTGAAGCACTAATGTAGCAGTGAAGGATTGGATTACACCTTTCAAATGCTATCCAAAATGACAACGATATCCTTAGAAATCCTAAGAGCATTTACAATCTAAGATCCTAAAGCTATCTTATAGATAGTTGACATCCTTGCTATGGAGTGAAATCTAGGGTGTGAAAACTGACACAGATGGATATCAGGATGATAATGACAAGGTAGTGAATTGAGAAAGACAACAGGAGACAAAGATTCAATCCTGCGGGTCTGGTGTGCAGGTGACCTGAATGTGACAATGTTTTATTGTTGTCTTGTCATTAGTATCTCTTTTGCACCCTCCAAGGCATCCTTTTTGTTGGAGTTTAAGAATGATAGGTGTGAGCAAGGCATCCAGGGGTTTGCAAGGGCGAATATGTCAAATTCTAAGAGCATAGCTATGACAAGCGATAAATCTAAGTGCATTATTTCTTCTCTTCATCAATAATTCATTCAGTTCTAAGAAATAAACTTTATTTTGATGGAATGATTTCACAAATGTTCATTGTGGAAAATGGTACACTATAAATGTATTGACATTAACATGTCAACAACTAAACATGTTTTTATGGTAGAGAGGGGAGAATGAAAGGACACCATAATGTTCTCAAAAGTGCATCGAAGGCTAAATAACAGTGTCATACTGGATTTTTAAGATTTTAAGATCGACCTTTTCAAAATAAATTTATAGTCTCATACAATGTATGTTGCATTATTGAAAAATCACTTCTATATACCATATAGTAAAGCAAAGGCCAAATCCAAACTTCACAATCAAGAAGAAGCTAGCAAAGATAGACAGCCTATTATTGATGTCGCATTTTCCCTAAAGCAAGATTATTTCATGAGAAGTGACGGGCCTGATGGCATTTATTGCCGAACAGAAGTTATAATGCACAAAACTTTATGTCATCCTTGACTATGTGCTTAACCTCAACAAACAAGACACTGACATTAATGTTTTTGAGGAGCAGTGAAAGGTTTGGAAATTAACACTGAGAATCCAATGTTGATGATATTGTTACATGAAGTGAAGTCTGCGGAATGATTAAAAAATCTAGGAAGGTGATGCAGTTGGGCTGTGAAAAAAATTGCACAAGAAGGATATCAAGTTGGTTCCCAAAGATTCACAATCTTGGGTCCTTTTTAAACCAGATTTGATGGATTTGGTTGCAAACCCGTAGGGAATGAGTGTAACTAACAATTTGTGATGAATGACAGGTTAAGGATTGTAATAGGACACCTATGGCTGCAATATTTTTAATTTGGAGGTAGCATTCTGGAGGAAGAATCCTCACTACCTTCACTTGTACCCTAGGTAGAAACTACTCACACAAAAGCTGTAGGTCTAGGGGGTAACTATTTCTGTTGTTAAAGATAACAAAAGATTCTGGCCAAGTGCAACAAGATGCATATGTTTTACAGTGGTTAAACTGAACTTTGAGTTGTAGTTTTTTTAACGAGTTCTGTATTTTTGGTTGTTCTCAAATGTCTTAGCCAGACTTTATGTTTTTGGCTCTTATCATGAACAAATTCTATGGAGCATTGTGTTTAGCTAAAGCTTTATGCTTCCAGGGATTACAGTTAAAAGACTTTTGATTCACTTAGCTCTGACTTATGGAATAAACCTCTAAAACATATGTAATCTTTGTTCCATAAATGCTATCTATCTTTATATGTGTGTGTGTGTGTGTGTATTTATATTCCCTGATTAAAAAAACAATTTATCATGTTTTGCGTTTATGCTTCCAGGGATCACAGTTTAAAACTTTTCATTCACTTAGCTCTGACTTATGGAATACACCTCTAAAAAGTTTGTAGTCTTTGTTCTATAAACACTATATGTATATGTTTTCCTTGATTGAAAAAAATAAGTTATCATGTTTTACCTTAGCTGGGTGCATTAGTAATTATTTATTTTGAGTTATTGTAGAACCTCGCATAGAAACTTGTATTGGTTTGGTGGTGTTGTTACCAGTCTTTGGGTTTTCTTGACCTACGTTGCCATAGCAATTATGCATAATATAAGGTAAATTCAGCAAAGACAAAGTCAATTGAGTATTTATATTTTCAAGATCTCCTTTTTGGACTATTATAAACTTATATACATTACTTACAAGTCTGCATATAATTCCTCTCATCATTGCTAAGCATACACATTTGGGAAATTTATAACTGTCATTTTTCTTGGAATTATGGTTTCATACAAAAGTTATATAGATGTTCTTTTCATTGGAATTTCACCACATTTATGGTCTTAATTTGTGATTTCCAGGTTTCTAGTATTGGTGTTGGTAACAGTGTACAAGCTATTGATAAAAGGTATGCTAATTCTCTCTAATAGAAGTGCAACCTCTGTCCCCCTTCTCCTCACCCTAAATCACTACAAGATAAGTAATAGTGTCTTTTAAAATTTTTACTTTAATCTCTTATTATAAAAATCGCAATTGCAACTTCTTTTCCCTCATACTGTCAACTTTATCATCATGCAATAATTATCTTCTTTATTTTGCAGCTAATAAATCTTGTCTTTGATAATGCACTCGATATGTATTTTTATTGTTTCATATGGTTTTGGTGGCTTCCTATTGTCCATCCTTGCAACATGCTTACATTTAAGGACGTAAATTGTTTGTTTAAAATACTAAAGATTCAGGCAATGGCTACCATGGTTAGTTCTTCAAGGATTTTACGCTTCTTTCTTCTGTCATTGCACACTTTCTAAATAATGACAATCTTCATTGCAATATGCAAAGCCCATAATTTGTATTTCTTATTATACATTTGCTTCAAATAGAATAAAATTGTCTGCATTAGTTTTCATTTTGTTAATCAAAAAGCAGATTTATATTAATATTAAAAATAACAATACATAAAAAAGCAATTTGTAAATCTGATACTTTGAGAGAAGAGGCAGATTTTTTACGCTGGACTGGGGTAAAGAATAAGAAAGCTAAAGCTTTCATATAATATCCCCATGTTAGTTTAAGCATATATATACAATACAACTCTCTGGTCTGGCTGACATCTATCATAACAAAACTGCCAGTGGCTAGAACTTTGTCTTCTTTGTTTTACTTATACTGAGCAGATGATGAGCTGATAAAGTCAAAAACACTCTTGCATGTTTTTCAATACTTCTGGATAACTATGTTTACTGCTTTTAATTCGACATTTTGAGTGAGCTACCTCCATCATCAGGGAAACAATTTGCACAAGGAGTTACAGACTTCATACAGGGATGTGATATTGTAAATATTTTCATCATTGATGAAGTTTTCATTTGGAAATAAAACCTGAAGCTTCTATCAAAATGGAATGTTCACATGTTTTCCTTGCTTGGGATGGACACTTGAACCAGAACTTTTAAACTGTTGGGCAGGTGTCGAAGTAAACTGTGTTGATTTTTCCATTTCTTCAGATTGAGTTGGGCTGGAGATTTTTGAAAGAGGGGGTTATTGATGGGCTTCCTTGGGGTAGCTAAGGTTGTAAAATTAACTCTTTTTGTCTGGTGGTTTGGTGGAATGACTTGGAGTAGGATAGATTTTCCTCTTCATCTTTCTTGGTGTTGCCTTATGTTAGTAGGTCCTCCAGCTTGTGGTGTCACGATTTCAGCACCTTCAGCTTCACTTCCTTTATGTTATACACCAATTACAAGCTAATTTTTTTCTTGCATCATATTTACTATTTTGTTCATGCTTTAGATGAAGGATATATCTTTTATGCTGAAGCATCAAGTTTCTTATGTCCACTGATGCTGATGAGCTACCTTTGCCAGATCATCATAGAGGGACATTGATCCTTCCATTCAAGTCCAGCATAACCTGTGTGTTGAACTTAGAAATCCGGCATGAGGCTTGATAAAATTTTTATGGCCTTCAGTAATGCTTGGATCCAAAAGAAACAGAGGAGCGGAGGCAGTGGCTGCATTTTCTGATGTATTCCTTGTGACAAGCTTTCTTCCATGCCTGCCATCTGCTTGTTATATGAGGTATCTGCAGTTGGATCTTGATGAAGACTTCAAGAATGGAAGTAGCCTCCTTGCTCTTTTCTTCCCCATTCTTGATTGCCCATCAATGACATGACTTGGGCTTGGGCACAACATGAATCATTTCTGCATGCAGTTCACTGGTCTCAGAGGCTCCATGCCGTGGATGATTTCTGAAAGAAGTTACTGTTGTGTAGGTTCCTGGCTAAAGTGGCCATCTGCGCAGCTGTTTCCCAGAAGCCCTATAAACCTTTTCCTTCTTCCTCTGCATTTTATGTACTTCTTTTTGCTGCATTCAACACCATACAAATTGCCAGGATTTAACACAATAGAATAATAGGTTCTTAACCATTGTCCTAGGGCCAAAGTCTAGTGCTCATCATAGACACCATTATTAAGTATATGAATAAGATAACTTCATACAAGAGCGTTGTTATCTTGCTAGCATATATATGACTTATTAAGAGCTTTGTTAATGCACATTCTTCAAAGTACGGACAATTCCTCTGTTTTGATAATGTGGCCGATGTCTATAGGTTAAACTGAAAATCATCAGATTGCCTTTTTGCCATCCATTTGTGAGTATTAGTTCTTCAAATCTATGCTGTGAGTAGAAGTGAATTGTAATCCACGGTGAGGTTTGGGTCACATCTGTACTACTGTTTGTGATCATTCATTGACTTTGAATGTTGTGCCTATTATCTGCCTATGTTATTGTGCTACCAATCCATGATACCTATGTGATGCTATAATCTAAGAACATAAAGATGTATGTCTACCCAACATAGACAATGCAGAGTAGTAGATCTGGCTCCTTGAAAAATAAAATTAATTAGAATGCTATTGTTTTCTTAGGAATATAATTTTGTTTCATGTTAGAGAATTCTTATTAGCGTATTATTGTTCAATAAGATAATATAATCATTTTGAGCATGTTGATGAAGTTAGGTATTTCATTTTAAAATGAAATTATATCATTTTGTACTTTAATACCATGAAATTTATGTTTATTTGAGTATTAATAGTAATATTTAAATATTATTAATTTAAAATGATATTAAAATTATTATGCTTGATTGATATGGTACGACCTAATATTAAAGGGAAAATGTGGATGCGGCATTTATTTGCTGTGGGATTGATTTCATTCATCTCAGAAATTCGCGAGTTTCAAATTTTAATGGACACTTCTTAGCTTATAATTTCAAAGATCATTACATAACTTGATTCTGGAGAATTGTCAATTAGTTTGTCGATAATCTAGATCTATATCAATGCACTCTTGAATGAATCCATGTATGTGACATTTATTTGCCGTGGGATTGAATTCATTTATCTCAGAAATTCGTGAGTTTCAAATTTTAATGGACAGTTCTTAGCTTATAATTTTGAAGATCATGACATAACTTGATTCTGGAGAATTATCATTTTGTTTGTGGATAATCTAGATCTATATCAATGCACTTTTGAATGAATCCGTGTATCATATTTTATCCTGATGTTTTAGACTGATGTAACTTTTCCCGATTTCAATAAGTGTAATTATTGCTGGTTGAACAGTGATTAGGGAAAAGGACAAAGAAAAAACAATTCCTATGGGAGTGTCAAATCTATTGTGTTATACTTATGGTGACTGTACTGGAATACAACACTTTACAATGGAATATTCTTATGCCACATCATCTATCTTTTCCATATATTTTTGTGGAACCTATTCGTTTTCCTACAGGCAGTCATCTAACATTTTATGGAATATCACCTGATACTTATGTCTAAATTGCAGACACTTGAAACCCTAAGAGCAGTTCTGGAAGCTAAGGAGGTTGCAGAAGAAGCTTTGACATCAAGTGGATTAGTGTACACAGTAATCCGACCTGGAGGCTTGCTAAATACTGTGAGTTTCTCCTTTCTGAACCCGAAATTATATTGCTTCTTTAAACTAACAAAGGAAGAAACTTAAAACCTCAAATTTGCACATTACAACCACTATATGTGGAGGATTCTTATATATTTTTAATAGAAATACAAACTTTTTCCTAATATTTTTAGGATCTATAATGGATGTAATTCAAATGTTTGTGTCAGTCCTATGAAGACTAGAAGAGATTTGAATTTCTCTGGCGCAATATGAAACATTATTTTTCAAAAATAAAAAAATGTATTGACCTGTATCATTCAGCAGAAAAATAAACATGAAGCTTTTGAAAGTATTTATTCTGAATATCTTCTACTCAATGTGCAATAGCCACATAATTGATTTCAGTATATCTACTTTCCTGGTCCCAGAAATGTTTTTCAAGTTTTGGATTATTAGCACATTGTTAGCAGTTTATGCTAGGTTTTTAGACGGAGAGGTCTTGTTCATATTACAATTAATGAATAAGAGCTGCTTAAAATCAATATGCTCTTTCTATATATATCTAAGTTTTATAACCATGATTCTGCATTTGATCCCATTCTGCATTACAGCCTCCAACAGGGAAAGGTATATTACTAGAGGATCCCAGTATAGCTGGACTGATTTCAAGGAGCGATGTATCTTCATTGGTAAATACTTTTTCCAGTATAGCTCTAGATGGTTGAGATTGATCTGTTTACCTTGTGGTGTTTTTCATTCACTTATGAAGTTGTTCTGTCATATCAATGATTACCATTTTTAAGGTGAAATCAAGAACCAACCGATGTCTATAGGCCCTAAATCTACTCCAAAACATTCAAACAAGAAACATTAAACATCAAATATGTACAAATTATTTGCTATACAAATAATATAAACACATATCTACAAGAATGACCATTGCACACAAATAGGAGTAGGAATAATTTCGTTATATATGGTATCTAACATACACAGGTCTATGTAACAAATATAGATCCCCAAATTTATCAACTCAAAAGTTCACGTAGTATGGTGGTTCAACACAATGGTCTGCTAGTAATTGTACTGTAACAAGGTTTAATTTCTAAAAATAAAGAAGTCTTAATTACATTAAATTCTACATCATTTCTTTTATTCAATATGCACTTTAAAGTTTATTTATTTGCTATGCATATAGATAAGTCTAACCAAACATAATACCAAGTTTTCCTTTTACATCTATCCCACCTTTAAGCTATTGGAATTAGTATCGACACCTATCAAGTTATAGTAAGGGGTATGGGGTGGGGGTAGATTTGGGGGTCAACACAGAGTTAAAAATCTGCATAGTGTGTGTAATAGAAGACATAGGTGTGGGCTGCAGGGATCATGCAAGCTCCCAAATAATTAGAGGCTCAAATGGATGGTGTTGAAAACCCCACGATGTAGATTTTGGCAGCTGTTTATACTCCCATTCCCATTTACCAAATGTCATGCCAATAAATTTTGGCCCAAAAGTTACGACTAAAATAGAGTAATTTGTTTTTAATCAAATGCACGTGTCTACACCATCCCATAACATCAAGCTTGCACTTTTGCAGCAATGCTTACTTGCTCTTACAACATTACACATATACTATTCACATCGTGCACTAGCGGATAAACAATGCTTATGAAATGTTGTAAAGTGTAACTAGACATTGTAGTTTTGTGTAGAGGCATGCATCATGTTAACAACAAAAAACTCTGGTTTTACCGTAACTTTTGTGCCAAAATTTATGGGGTGTGACATTTGGTATCAGAGCATTGAGCATTTCTTGTGGGTGGTGGATGGTGTCATTCTTCACCCTGACTATCTCCAATGTCATTGATCTCACCGCTTGAGGTTTCACTCTAGAATATTAAGGGTGTGCTTACACTAGTTGTGGGTTAAGATTGATCATAATATTCTACATGGGGACCAGATTTGTCATTGTTTCTCCCTCTTGGAGTTGGAGATTGAGGAGCACTTCATTTTCGGATGCCCCATTTAATATGAGATCTGGGAGATACCATTGTCCGTATAGAGACTTGGGCGACTTTGTATCAACTTTCTTTCAAGTACTCGGACCAACTGCACATGCTCCTTTTCTTTGGGCGGTTGTCACCCACCAATGCATGTCCCAGGTAAGAGCCCTTAGAGGTCCCCGACTAGTCATCTCTTTGTGTCAAACCATCACAGATGTTGGCAACATTAAGCACCCTTTGGATATTGTTGCTTCACACACTAAGGGGGTAGGTCAGTGAGATGGTGCTCATCTCTGTACAATACTACCACTAATGTTCTATAGGACACTATCTATTGGTGACGGGATTTGCTCCTTAGCATTGCGGATCTTCTTGACCGCTTCTCGAGCTGCGGGGATATTCACACATTGTGAGTTTCTTGGATGCCATGAGAGTTTCTTTGGTGCCATGGGAGTTTCTTTAGCCTTGGATGTTAGGAGGGATTCTAGGGGAGTGCCTTACTTCCTCCTAGGATTACCCAACCTAGCCCCCTTCAACTCAATACACTCCCCAATGAGCATTATCATATATTGCATTGGCCCTTTCATAGTGATAGTCAAGGAATGGTCAGAGATGTTAGATGAGAATACCCTCCAGTCTTTCTTTCATCTTTCCATACTCTTTGGGGTCTTTCCTCCCACATGGTTATTTTGTATTGGTACCTTAACCACATGGGTTGGGGCTTTACTGCTTTGGGTTTACCCCTCATTTATTTTCAGTGCTTTTGTTCTTTTTGTTTTGTTAGTCTTTGATCCTAGAGTCCTTTTACCCTAGCACTTTCTATTGTAATTGGATGTATTCTCGAGTCCCATTGACCTACTTTTGGTCATTCATGAACATTAATATTCTTTCTTTCTTTCTTCTTGCTATTGTTTCAAGTGTTTACCTAGTAATTCCTTTTCAATTTGCAACCTAGGTTCATATAATCTGTTTGGACCTACAACACCTGAGTTTGCAAGGCCGACGTTTTCTTAATTACTTCAAATTTCTCCATTTTTTTATGCCTTAGACTGAATTCCATTCTCAAGGCCTTCTGCTTCCATTTGTTTATTTTGGTATTGCATTGTTCTTTCTACTTCTTCATTTGATCCTCCCGATGTATGAATTGTCTATTCATCATAGAAATCTTCTCTTGCAATTCCTTATCCTATTGTTTCATCTAGCATTCCAAAGATTGGATCTTCAACATGTGCTGCTGTCCATCTAATTTATGCTCTCAATCGATTATGTTTGTATCCGTAATTTTCCTTCAAGATATTTTAAAACATGTCACCAATATCCTTCAACAATCTTGCTGATATGTACTGTCTTCGTAATGTACTATGAAGTGGGTCCTGCTGACATACTTCGGAGGCAATGTGTTCCTTTAACAACAATGAGATATATTTAACATATACCCAATGCAGATTAGAATTATAACTGAAATGTATAGCAGATAGATGTAAAGTTAAACATATAATAGCAAGCACAAATAATGATTTCATTCACATCAAGAGTTCATTTTTAAACCGATCACAACTTTTCATATACTACTTTTCCATGTAACTCTTTACAATTGTCACCTATAATTAAAGTCTTTATCGCCACTCCCGGTGCCGCAACCCCCACCCCCTGGAAAAAAATTGAAATGCTAAGCTTATGATTGGCTAAACTGCTGGAAAATACAAGGGTCCTGCTTCCAATTTGAAGATGTATCAGCCATTTCTATTTCTGCGTCTGAATGCAATTCCTCCTGTAAGTTTTCTATGTAAGCTGGTCACGCGGCAGGTTAGTCAAAAGAAGCAACTTACACTGGGAAAATATATTTCTTGTTTATCCCTTGGAAGATAAATTTTCGTGAGAACCCACTGAAATTTGAGAAGTGGAGGTTGTCCCAGTGTTACGCAGAGACACGCACCTCCATCTTCAAGCTATCCAGGATGTCCGGGATGTTTTTGGTGCTTGGGGTCAGGGACAAAATGTCCCCATCAAGTTTTGCAGAAAAAAAAAAATGGGATTGTCCCCTGAGATTGGGGGATGCACCTGGGACATACTCGGTGTTTTATAGAAAGGTGGAGGCCACAAAGAATGCCATGATGTCCCGGGATGGTCGAGAGACGTCTCTGCATCCCCTGAGGCCTGCAAGTTTTAAACATAAAAAAAAATACTTTTAAATTTTAAAACACTAACCTAACTTTAGTTAAAGTGTCATTCTACATCCCTAACCCTAAAACACATCAAAAACTTATAAAAAGCACAACCCACACTCATTCTAATCACACTAAATTGAGAAGGAAGAGCAAGAGGAAGAAGAAGAGGTAGAGGAAGAGCAAGAGAAAGTGCAAGAAGAGGAGGTAGAGGAAGAGCAAGAGAAAGAGCAAGAGCAAAATATGTACAATAATCCCTTGCCGTTTTTTTCAAATGCTAAGTTGGTTGAACAAAAACATTGCTGTTGTTTTCCTCCAAATGCAAAGTTTGTCGAAAAAGGGCATTGCTGTTTTTATCCCCAAATGCAAAGCTGGGTTAAAAAATAAAGGTATTGTTGTTTTGTTTTGGTTTGGTGTTTTTGAAATGCAAATTGGGTTAAAGAAGGGGATTGTTGTTTTGTTATATTTTTCCCAAATCCACAATGTGTCATATTAGAATAGTTATATTGCCGTTTTTTATTATTGCAGCCCCAAAATGAGTTCAGATAGTGGGTATGAAACCAAATGTGAAATTCAAATGAGTGATGAGATGGGCGGGGGTATGCAAGGAGAAAGACAAACAACAACTAACAATTCACATGGGAGTGTTGACAAGTTTAGCTGCCCCTCCAAGATGTTGAGCAAATATGGTAGAGGACCATTTGACAAAAAAACTTTTGCAACAGTTTACTCAAATTGTTGAAGGTCCTAGATCAAACATTTTAAGGGGACTAAAACATAGAAGTGCAATATATGCTCATTGACTTGGTTAGGCAGCATTACTAGTTTGAATGTACACTTACTACACATCTTAGGGAAAGGTGTTGGCCTTTATGGACAACTATCACTTGAAGAGAGGGCAGAGGTAGTGAGGTTGTTCAATGCCACAAAGAAAGTTCAAGTTGTTCGTGACACCCCTTCTAGTTCTTAGAGAACTTCTAGGAGTGCTTTCTTAAATATTGCAACAAGTTTTGAGGTGACTAAAGTGGATGCTTTTGCTAGTAAGGGGAAGAGGAAGGCCTTGGGCTCTAATCCGGTCGATATGTATGGCACAAATGCGAGGAGGTGGCTGATGATACCATCAAAAATTATTTTATTTCGCTGACATCCTATTTCATGCTTCTCGCTCTCCTTATTACACAGAGGCTATGTATGGCCACGGTAGCCAATGTAGGTGTAGGCTATGTGCCCGCAAGACACATGAAGTTATGGACCACAATCTTGGATAGGAACCAATCCATGATTAATTTACTAATGAAGGAGATAAGGTGCACATGGGCCTCTTATGGTTGTAACATCATCATGAATGGGTGGCGAATATTAGACACCACCCACTCATCAATATCGAGAAAGGGTCCTCACTTCTTGAGGGTTGTTGACTATTTATGAAAGAAGGATGTAAAGTTCCAATTTACCATTTTGCGAGATATGATTGAGGAGGTTGGCCTTGCCAACGTTGTATAGGCTATTACATATGCAACTTACATATGTAGAATAACAGTAGGCTTGTTGAGGCTCACTACCAACATATATTTTGGACCCTATGTTGCGTGCATGTCATGAACAATGCATTGAAAGACATTGGAAAAATTGATTGGGTCAAAAGTGTAGTGGCAAAGGCTAGAGAGGTGCAAATGTTCTTTCACAACCACCATACATCATTGGCACTCTTTCATAGCTTTTTGAGGAAGGAATTCCTCAAGCTAGTGGACATTTTTGCATCCTACTTTATTTTGTTGGATATGATGCTTGAGTTGTCATGCAGTCCTGTAACTTATGATCATGATGTTGGAGTGGACTAAGTGGGATGATTCCATGTGAGCAAGGGAAGAGGGTGAAAGCAGGTGGTAGTAGAGACACATTTCGAGACAGATGTGAGATGCATCACATCGATTGTATCTTCAGTTTTCAATGTGATCAAATATGGAGATTTTGCAAGCTGACCTTGGGGAGATATATGAGGGTATTGATAGTATGCTTAGCTAGATGAAGGCCGCTTATTTGGGAAATGGACCCCACCACGGAATTCTCACTGTCAATACATTCATCCATCGTTGAGCGGAGGTGAAAGAAGTTGAACACCACTTTACACATGGATGCACATGGAAGCGGGGAAGAGGGTGAAAGCGGTGGTGGTGAGAGACACATTTTGGACAGATGTGAGATGCATCACATCGATTGCATCTCCGGTTTTTAGTGTGATCAAATATGGGGATTCTGAAAGCCTCAACCTTGGGAGATATATGAGTGTATTGATAGTATGCTTGGCCAGATGAAGGTCATTATTTGGGAAATGGACCCCACCACAATTCTATCATCAACATGTTCAATCCATCATTGAGCGGAGGTGGGAGAAGTTGAACACCCCTTTACACATGGCCGCATATGCACTAAATCTTGAATTGTATGTGGAGAGGCTTGGTAGGATTGTCCTTGTAGATGACGAGGAGACAAGGAAGGGTTTTTGAAAGCCCTAAAAAATGTATAATTTAGAGGATGCTTCATGGGTCAAAACTGATTGGCTCAAGTTTGCTTATCTTGAGGGCTACAAAACTTCAACGAAGATAGATAGGGGTACATTGGCACAAAAGAATCTAGTGAGTTGGTAGTGACCGTATGGGCCTCCGGGGTTGTTACATACACTTGCCATTTGCCTTCTTTCTTAGGTTTTTTAGTTGCTCTTCTTCTAAAAGGAATTGGTCGACATATGGGTGGGATCCACTCTCTTAAGAGGAATAGACTTACCTCTAAGAGAGTGGAGAAACTTGTTGTACACTATGCCTTGTCTTATGGATCACAAGACACCTCAATACAAGGAGAGCCCAACATTATGGTGGGATGTAGATCTCGAGGATTCAAGGTAGATTGACAAAGATTAGGAGCAATGGGGATTGGTTGGGATCCCCTTCCAGGATGTAGATGATGCTGATAGTTCCAACGATGAGGAGTGGTTCATGATTATTCCCTTAGAGGACTTTGATTCTTGATTGACCATATTTTCGGCGATTTTGTCTTTTTGATTATGACATATGTACTCTTCTCATCTGATTAATGAAGTTTTGTTTTTTTCATTGTCATATTGTTGATGTATCATTGTATCACTATCAATGTATCTCAATTCTATGTTAATGTCAATGACTCAATATGAAATATGAATAATAAATATCGCATTTTGGCTTATGTGATGAATAATTGGATTAATGGTTTCAACCTTCAGGCTTTCAGCTTTAAGTCTTAGTTTATTTATGTTATATTTGTAATATATATAAATTTTATATATTATTTTATTAGCCGTCCCCAAAATTTGGAATTTGTTTGTTGCCCGAAACCCCATCCTGACGCCCTAGAGTCCTAGGTAACTATGCCCTGTTTCACATTTGAAAATGTGGAAGACGGATTAAATCATAAATTGGCTCAGGGATTTGAATAATCATACGCTTTTTATTGGCCCCTTAATCTTTTATTTTTCCGATTTCAATCTCTCAATTTCCTCTTGAGTGAATGGTAATGATGTCTTAAAGTTTTCAGATCCAATTTTTAACTTTTCATTAGGTTCATTGGGTTCCATTCTTATCCTCAATAGCTTTTTCAATTGCTTATTTTCTTCTTTCAATGTTTCAATGGCTTTCTTCCACTTCTTTTGCTAAGCCCGTAACTCCTTTGATGACATTTCATCGTGTTGTATTATCTTTGACCAAACATCAACAAACCATATATTGCATAGTTACGCGGGGACGCGTCCCCCCCTGTTTTGACACATCCGGGACGTCCCGGATGTCACTGGGACACGGGGACGTGGGGAAACGCGTTCCCCACGTTTCCCTTTTTTTTAGAAATGTCCTGGGACGTCAAAACGTCCCGGGGATGGGGAAACGTGGGGGGGACGTCTAGACGTCCCCCATGAATTTATTTCCTTTTTTGGCATTTTTTTCCTTTTTGGTGAAAAAATCACAAGGACAAAACTGTTTTTGCCAATTTTGGAAAGGGTCCGGGAAGATGTAGCAGCAAAAACTTGCATGTGCCATAACTTTCATTCTGTGGCTCCGTTTCAGGTGTCGTTTTCTCTAAAAGTGCATATTTTCTTGAGCTCTATGCATTGATGGCAATATTTTTCTTATTTTCATAAAATCAATTTTTGCACCTTTTTGGACCAAGCAACTTCTTGCAAACTTCTGAAAGAATCATGAGTATTAAGGAATGTATTTGATGTTTATGAGTTCAAGTTTCACCTTATTTAAATCTCAAATGGTTTTATTTCAGCTTATTTATATAATTTAGTCACTATATCTTTATATTTTAAATATTTATATATTTTTTAATTAGCCGTCCCCCCGCCGTCCCCAAAATTTAGAAATTTTTTGCCGTCCCGGAAACCCCGTCCCCCTCCGCCATCCCCAGTCCCCGTCTCGGGTAACTTTGATATATTGTTTAGCTTCTTAAGATAAAAGTTAACATGTTCACGACTTGTAGAAGCTGATTATCAAAGGCTGAAAGAAGAGTTGATTACAAATTTCTTTTTACAACTGTAGAATATCTAGTGACATGGTGGACGATACCTTTCTATACTAAAAAAACTAATCTTTGATCCATTTGTAGCCAAGATTTAATAAACTCGATCAGGATTAAAACAATCCCCCATCTCCCAAATTCAAAGAGTGTTAGAATATGTGGAGAGAGAAAATAGAATGTACAAAGAACAAATGAAGAGTAACCAAAATGCACACATTATTCATTGTGTCCATCCTTTTATTATGTAAGAGATGGTTACAAAATGGTTGAAGTGGTTACAACTGTTTATTAGTTAACACTTAACTAATATTAACATAACGCTAATTTATAAGCCTTATATTCTAATACCCCCTCTTAAGGCTTACACTATAGAACATATTGATAGAAGATTAAGGTAATAGAACCAAATAAGATCACACATTCTTCAAGATTCCTCTTTGAACATAGTGCTTTGACTAGGTAGAACTCCATCAAGCTGCCTCCCTGACCCTCATAAAGGTGTAGTTCTTGAGTTGAATTCCTGAGTTCCCGGATTCCACCTCCCGAACTCCCGAATTACAAAATCTCCCGAATTTTTGGACAACCATCCATATTGAGCTACTCCCACAGTGCTCCATCAAGTTGTCTCATGACCCTTGTAAGGGTAAATTCCCGAGATCCACAGACTCCCAAACTATCTGGGTAGCCATCCATGCCGAGTTTTACCTACACTGGATCCCTTACTGTCTTCAAAGTGTGAGGCTTCTTTTAAAATACGTATTCTCTATTAGTGAGTTCATCACTTTCAGCATCCAGTGGATTTTCAACAATGGCTACATTAACTTCATTTGATTTGTCTTTCATCTGGATTTTTACTTTCCAAGTATGAAAGTTGAGGCCAAAATATTTGTCTAATGGAATTTCCATTCTCAAACAAAATACCTCAAAAATAACCCTTTCCCAAAATATAGAATGACCTGCAAATTAATGTAGCAAGATTTTAAAAAATGATTCTATTTTTTTCTTTTAAAGCAAAGAAAGGAAACTATACCAGGCAGGTTTGTGCCCTAGATGACTAGCTATGACTGAAAATTGACAAACTGTGTGCCCTAGCAGCAAATGACCCTTGAAAAATTGCAAATCTAGAAATGCATGACTGTATTTTCTTTGTTTTGCACTAGCTACCTTCAAAAATCACGTTTTTTCCTCTTCCTTGTGATTCTGGATTGTGTTTTCTGCAAAAAGTGCCCTAAATCATGTTTTTCTCTGCTGCATTCTGCCTGTCACGTTTTGCCCTGAAAATGTCTTATTTTCGTGCCCTAATTGCACAAACAACCCCAAAAATTCTTCAAAATGACAAATTCCTATTTTTGTGCCCTAGCACTTCAAAATGCCCTAAAATTTGTCTGAAAACACAGCCAAAATGCCCTTGAATGGTGTTTTCATGGTTTTTTTCCCGCATCTTTGCAACGGTGTTAATTGTGTTTTGTGGTTATGTTTCTTTGTAAGTGCCCTCAAACTGAAACTAGGTCGTTTTCTGCCCTTTTTGATGACATTTTTGTACCTTACATTATTGCTCGCTGCCCTATGATATTGCTCTTGCGTCTAGTGTTTGAATTGGTCTTTTGCTCTTTCGTGCCCTAACAGGACTGGTTTGAACTTTCTCTTCTCTTTCTCCTTGCTTGCCCCACTCTGATACCAATGTTAGAATATGTGGAGAGAGAAAGAATAGAATGTACAAAGAACAAATGAAGAGTAACCGGAATGCACACGTTATTCATTGTGTGTCTGTCCTTTTATTATGTGAGAGATGGTTACAAAATGGTTGAAGTGGTTACAATTGTTTATTAGTTAACACTTAACTAATATTAACATAACACTAATTTATAAGCCTTATATTCTCATAAAGAGTTCATCTTTTGCAGTTCAAATAGACTGCACTGTCTGGTCCACACAATGTCTAACTAGTTGATCATCGTAATTACATGCAGAGGATCAGCAGTCCTTTCAAGAATAATTTCTTTTCTTTTTAGGCTCCTCCATCTTAGCCTTCAGGTATAGACACATGAAAATCATGAGGCAAGTTCTCCATAAAATCATCATCGGAGATTTGGTAACAGGAATAGATGTTACTGAATGAGCGTACCCTTTGCGTGGATTTTGTTGTAAATATTGTTGGAGTTGTGCTGATCTGAATATGGCACATTAACTGGTTCAGGTTGTCCAATCAATCTATATCCCAAATGATCATCAGAAGCTGAATCTTTTGGTTTGGGTGTAGTTACCTGGTTGCTTGTTCTTTCTGTTGTTGGAGGTACAGTTGCACGTACAATTGATCTGCTGGTGGTAAGGTAACATAGACAACCTTGTTGGTTGCATGATTTTGCTAGTAGTATATAACTTCTCATCCTCCACTTTTTAATGAGGCTATCTGATGTCTTGCGGAGTTACTGTTGTTCAGGTTCCTCTGATTCAGTTTCTATCTCTGGGTGAGCTTTCTGTTTGGCATTACCTCGCCGAGTCTCCATGAAATCATAAAAGGCCTTCAGATTGCAGTTCATAAGCTAAATTGACACCTTTAACATGAGTGCATACCGCATTGTGTTCTTTTGAAATCAGACAAAATACTGAGCAAGGTTTGACTATATAAGAAACAAGTAAATTCACAAATCCCTTTACTTGAAAGTTAACTAACTACTCATTCATTCTGTCTGTTATATAAGTTTCCAATTTACGTAGCTTTCCAATATTCCCACAACATATTTTAGAACCATAACAGCATTTCAATATTCTTATCAGTCAACATGAATCTAGATATGACAAAATTCAGCCGTGGCTTTCAGATAGTCTCCTAACTGAGCTACTTCCATACCTTTGCTCTTCATAGCAGTATGCAGACTCATAACATTATTCTCAAAAATTTCTTTTTACTAGCTACCCTAAAAGTATTTTATCATTTTGTATGTAACGGCCTGTCAAGGGTAAATCAAATACCTTGTATAGTAGTTCCAGTATGATTTTTAATTGTACTCCCTTATACACGATCAGTTCTTAAGAAAACACATGGTTGTGAAGCATCATCTGTAATGAAATTTCATCGGCAATGGAAAACAGCATGGAGATCGTCTTGTAGATCCTGATTTTCTTGATTTTTTCAAGGGTCGCATTCTTTGTGTCTTGATACAGCAGGTCGTAGAGCATCAAATAGCCTTTCTGTATAAAATCAAGCTTGTTCTCCTTTTGTTGTGCTTGGAATGATGTCACTGGCCAAGTTTGCTCCTGTTTTTGTTTCTTGTTCCTTTGAATCCAAAGCCTCATGTTTAGTTGTGCCTACTTTAGCAGTATATTAATCCATTGTTAAATTCACTACTTGGATTTAATTCTAGTGCAAGTTTGGTTATGTTGGGGTGTCAAAGCACGTCATTTAGACCAAATTAGATAACCGATTTTCCCTCCCTCATCTTAGTATTGCCATGCATCATTTGATTTTTGCCTGATTTCACCTCCATTGAAAAGTTGCTTTTAATGCGAGTCGGTGTAGTTATCGCAGATGTGTAGATGCTATCTTCCTTGGTCTGCATTGATAACTAATCTCTATCAATTGATGATAATTGTTTTGTAGTTGGCCATAACTGGCTATTCACACCAAATTTTGACAATGTTGTGCGTCAGTGTTTCAGTTATGGTTGTTGGTAGGCAACGCCTCACTTTGCTCACCAGGTTTCCATGGGGGTGTCCATGTTCCTTTATGCATCCCCTATGGCATCTAGTTGGCAAATACTGTTGTTGAATTTTGGTCAGAGGATAAAGAACATGGCCACTAAGTGGCAGCAAGAGTCTTCTTGGTTGTAGAGATACAGCAATATTTGTTGGATTTTCTTCGGTCTTTAGAGATACCCCATGGCAGCCAGTCGACAAATAGATATTATGAATGCCTTTTGCAAAACATATTTCACGAGCTTTGGTGAGCTATCAGCCTTTGCTACTTTTTGGTGATTTCTGCTTGGGCAACTTGATTTCCTCCATCTTGGACGAAATTAATTGCAACTCCTTTTCTCTTCTGATGTTTCCAAAGTCTCAATGCTTTGATTAAACTTATATGTAAGGTACCAGCCAAATGTTCTAATTGTATGGAGCCGTTATCAAAGACTTCTTAACAAGAGCTACTTAATGGTATTTTTAATTTAGCACTGATTCTTTACAGCTTTCCCATGAATTGCAACAACATGCAAGGTTGCAATCTCATTTGCTTCAAATAATTTTTATGCCAGTACTTTTTGTGGTTCTTCTCAACCTCTATCAACCATTGAGCAAGGATGTGTTTTTCATCCAAAGTATTGAGTTCAAGTAATATTTCTTGCAAATTGCAAAATCATCCAAGATAGTCTCTACTGTCACTCTTAAGCTCGACAGAAAATTTAATGGGTGCCACTTCTTGACCATGCTTGAGTTGGAAGGGTGTGAAACTTCTGGTACTGGTTTAGAAGTTGTATTGTGTGCCCATAAAAGTGATAAAAATCATGAAACTTCTCAACCCAATCTTGTTTTTAAATACCAAATGTTTTGTGTATAACTGCAATGATGATTTATTAGATGCCTCAAGTTGATCATTTTGATTTTCACTTCGTTAGTATGTTCTAGACTGACTTTGTTTTCTTCAAGACCTTCAATATTGCCCTTATTAATTCATTTAGAAAATCTGTCTCTCTTATCACTGGTCTAGTTTAAAGGACAGCCAAACTTGGTAACAGTATGTTCATAAGTGAAACGAGTTATAATTTTTGTGGTACTGTCAATAAGGCTTTGGCATGTACCCACTTTATAGGATATTTTGTGGTACTGTCAATAAGGCTTTGGCTTGTAATCCATACTAATGTCTTCCCATGTCTTCTTTGGAATAGGCAATGGTTGATACAACCCTGTGTTCTGACTTCTCCCTTTAGCCAACTGACATACTCTACACTCTTGCACAAATTTCCGCACATTCGTACCTATCTTAGACCAACAATAATTTTCAACCAACTGTACATAAGTCTTGTCATACCTAAAATGACCTACTAGACTTCCTTCGTGCTTTTCTCTAACCAATTGTTCTCGCATTATCCTTGTGGGATGCATAATTAACTATCCTTAAGCAACAATCCTTCCTAAATGAAATAATCCAACTAAGGTATTTGGGCCACTTATTGATTTTGCACATGCATGCCATGATTCCTTGAAATCCTTATCATCCGTAAATAAATCCTTTATTGAATCATATCCGACGACTTCCGCCTAAAATTTTGTCAACAATATCTATCTCCTACTTAATGCATCCGCTATCTGTTTTGACTTACTACTTCTACGCTTCAACGCAAATGAATAACTTTGTAGAAATTCTTCCCATTTTCCATGTCCCTAATTCAATTTTTCCCGACTGTTGATAATCTATAATGCTTGACGATTTGTATACAAAACAAATTCTTTGGGCATCAATAATGTCTCCACTTCTTGAGCGCTTGGACAATTGCATTGAACTCTTGATCATACACTGAATATTTACGCTTTGCATCATCCAGTTTCTCAATGAAGTATGCAATCAATCTTCCTTCTTAACATAATACTGTCAATTGCTATTCCACTTGCATTGCAGTTGACCTGAAAAACCTTTGCAAAATTTGGGAACGCTAACACTGGCTGCTTAGTCACTTTCCTCTTCAATTTCTGAAAACTTTCTTTTGCGTTGGTTGTCCACGCAAATTCCTTTTTCTTTTCACATAACCTCTATAGGCGTACAGATACTGCTGGAATTCCGAATGAACTTCATGTAGAAACTTGCCAATCCATGAAACATTCACTTCAAAATTATCCTAGGTGTTGGCCAATCCATTACTATTTTCATCTTTTTGGATCCACCTTCAAACCACCTATGTATATCACAAAGTCCAATATACAAGGTCTTCTCTCATGAAACAACATTTCTTCAAATGTATCAACAATTTGGCTTCTTGCAACTGCTGCAACACAATCTGCAAGTGCATCAAATGATCCCCTTTGTCCTATTGTATATCAAAATGTTATAAAGATAATTGATGACAAACTTACCCATAAATGGCTTAAGGACCTCATTCACGAGTCACATGAAAGTACTCGGTGCATTACTCAATCTGAATGGCATAACCAACCACTCATACTATTCTTGTGTTTTGAATGAATTCTTTCATTTATTGCCTTCCCTTATGCGGATCTGGTGATATCCACTCTTCAAAATCCATATCCGTGAAATAACTGTGATGCACTGAGACAATCCATTAAGTCATCCACATGTGGCAATGGGAACCTAATTTAATTGTGATCTTGTTTATCACCCCGTTGTCTGTCCACATTCTCCTTCTCCATTCTTCATTTTTCTTTAGTGTTAGCGTTGCTGGTACCACACAAGCTTAAATATTCTCTAATCAACCCTTTATCTAATGAATCTTGAACTTGCTTTTGCATTCAACACTCTCCTTCAACATCAAGCTATATGCTACTTTGTTTGGAAAACTTGAACTTGGGATCAAGTCCATGTGATGACTTATACTTCTCATTGGTGGTAATCCATGTGGCAGGTTTTCTGAAATAACCTCTCCAAATTCATTTAACAAGTCTCTCACCTCATGTGAAAGTGTCTCATCTTCTCTTATTGTTATGCACACAATTTGCATAGGCTTAACCATGAATGTAAAAGAAGTGCTCTCCCTATCTACTTCTCTCATGAATTGTTTTCCCGAGATTATCAAGATCTGTAGACTCTTGTCCACATCTTCACTCTTTTCCTGTAAAGGCATTAGAATGTGTGTTTCCCCATTCTTAATCAATGTGTAAGCGTTTGTGCAACCATCATGGTATGCCTTCCCATCATATTGCCAAGGTATACCAAGCATAATATGACAAACATCCATAGTCATTACATCGCACATTAGGTCATCTTTATATGCACCAATTTGGAAACTTACCAGACATTGCTTATTCACCAAGATATGAAGTCCCATCAACAACCAAGATACTTTGTAGGGAATCAAATGCCTGATCCTCTTCAGACCCAATTTATATACCATTTCTTCCACAACCAAGTTGTCAGTACTGCTGCTATCCACAATTACCTTGCAGACTTTTCCTCTAGACTTACATTCTGTTTTGAACAAGTTCTTCCGCCATGCGGACTATTCTCCTCTTTCTCCGCGTTCAACAAAATTCTTTTCATTAGAAGACTTTCTCTAGTTCCTAGTTCTTCTCCATGATGAATTGCGCAATTCATCCATCATCACCTTGTGCAACATGTGCTCTAGCGTCATTTTTTCTACCACCTTTAGTGTGTGCGGGCATTCAAATGCTCTATGCTCATACTCTTCATACTTGAAACATGTTCTTGTGAATTTGCATCCACAACCTTGACCATATGATCCTCTACCTTAGTTAGAGTTTCCTCTGCCTCTCTACGTGCCATTGTTTCGTGAGATGTTTTCATCACCTTTTGCATAGAATTCCCCTTGCCACTATCTTGTCCACGACCACATGCAAACTTTCCTCGACCTTGCGCCAATCCTTGTTTGCGGGACCACATTTCTTATGCCTTGAGTGCACACTAATTGGCCTCTTGATAGAGTGCACTCGGATCATACCAAACTCATCTTGGATGGATATGTGCAATCCATTCACATAATGCGACATCATCTTAGTGTCATCCTCAACATGAGCCACTCGAATAGCGAGTCTATAGAATTCCTCAGTATAATCTCTTACACTCAACTCTTGTCGCAGATTCTCTAACTTCTTAAACGAATCTAACTTGTACTCAAGCATAAAGTTGGCCTTTGACCTTTTCACCACTCTATCCCAATTCTTTATCTTCTCTTTACCTCTACACACTCTCTCTTAGTCTAAATATGCTCCCACCATTAAGATGCATGATCCTTTAACTTAGAGTAGGAAAACTTAACTTTATTGGGACCTTCCACGCTTTCATATGCAAAGCATTATTCTAATTCAATGATCCAATCAATGAGCTCTTCAGGATTTAGACTTCCAGAATAACTTGGAATATCCAACTTGGGTTTACTTCCCATTCTCATGATTGCACGCAAAAATATATCTTCTCATTCATTAATATGTTAATTTGCAACTTGATCTTCAAGTGATTCCTTGGCGAATTCATCATCACTAATGTCTTCATCTATTGCAACACCTCGATTTGGGTAGTTTCCATAGACTTCAAACAAGCTTGCATTCCTCTCATTAGGTCCTTCAATTTGGAAACTCTCGAGCTCTAGGCATTCTTGCAATGGAATCTCCTTTGTGTGCCATTTTTTCTCATCTAGATCAAGTGATTATAATCCAAATGCAACCTCGCACCTTTTACACATTTATTTTCCTAAGTCTTCACCGTTTTCTATCCACACTTATAAATGCGAAAACATATAATTTGTGCTTACTCACAAGGAAGAACCTTGCGCTCTGATACCAAATGATGCAATCGTGATTAGGGAGTCCAATTAAGAACTACCTTAGACCACACAATGTTATGAAACGACATAACTCTAGATTGAATCATAGCCTTTGCAAACGCGAAGCAACACTTTGTTGATCATCTTTAAGGGAACAACAACCTACATAGACTTGAGACTTATTGCAATGGATACAACCTCTACACAATCTTTGAGGAGATACAACACAACACTACCGATCTAAGTAGATCAAACTAGTACAACATTCTACCTTAATCCTATGTTCTAAAAGCTATATCCCGAAGAAGCTAATCATTTAACTCTAACTAAATGGAACTCCTTTACTTGGGCGTAAGGGTGGGTTCTTGTAGAACCAACACCACCTACTTATAAGGGCGAGTTCTTGTAGAACAAAACACCACCTACTTACAACATTGCCTCAAAGCTACAAGCTACCCATATGACATTTATTGAAGCCTCCCTAATTAAATGTGTCACAGTGCACTATGCAAGATAAGGCCCAAATGTTCCTTAACATATTTACAATCATAACACAACTTGATGAACACAAGTTGGTTCAACAAATACGATTGTAGATTAGATGAATCCTTGATGGCTCCTTCCTCAATACAATGAGCAATTTGAATTTGAAATTTTTGTGCTCTGGAGTTAATGCACACGATACACTCTTGTGGACAAGGTTGCACATTAGCCTTCCAAGTGAATCCTTGTGTGTTTTGTCAAATGAACGTTGATGGCTTTGTGGTTTCAAAGATAGATGCACGCCATTGAGATGATCCTCAGTTGGTAAACCGTAACGCAATCTGCTGAAAATGACATGTGATACCACGCACAACAAAAGTGATTCTCATTTACAAATCTAAGGGTGATGTAAGGTATCTGTTTGTAGTCTCTCGGTCTTGCGCCAAGTGATTCAACCTCGTGCCAAGCATCTAAAGCATTGTGCCATCCATATGAAGACGTATGCATGCCATGGAGATGATGCGATGCACATTGACACTCCATTTCCTCTGCTTGGCTTTTTCTACGACAAAACACATTTCTGTGGTGCGCTATTGAAATACTCTCTTGTGCGAACTTCTAAAAGATGTTACGGACTCTAAACAATACTTTGTGAACCTATTGAACTATTTTGGATATGCCTCAAATCACAATAACTATGAAAACATATAAACAACCACTCTCAACTGTTTTTGGTCTGATGAAGATTGCTTGTGAACACAAATGCTTTTGCATCACAGCCACTCAAGTAGAGGAGCACAAATCCACTATTGTAGCAGATATGCAACAACTGGCACAAGGGCCCTCCCTTGCATCATTAAGGGATACAAGGGCCCTTCCTTGTGTCATTAAGGGAGAACAACAATAACATATTTGAGATTTTCCAAAGCGAATAGGCAAGGAAAACTAACACAATAGATCAACAAGCTAGACAGTTCTAGGGGGCATATGCATGCAAATGGCAGCCCCAACTAACACAAAGGGAGCAACTCAATATGACAAACTCTTTCTACTCTCTAGCCTCACAAGAAGGTAATGAAGCAAAATATCGAATTCGAACAGCCAAAGAAGTCATCACGAACCATTTAGAACCATCTTGGGACCAAAGAAACAAATGCTCCAACCTAATCAAGTAATCTCTTTGCACCAATTTTTGATCAAATGCCTTTTCACATAAACAACTGATTCTTCAAAAACAACCACCAGATCTAGAACTTTCAAAGGAAAGCAAAGGCTCAGCCCAAATTTAAAGCCTTGATCCTCCAAATCAAGCACTTTGTAAAAATAACAACCACAAAAAAAGTCAACAAAAATCCTGTGATGAAAGCACTAGGAAACTCAAAGAGGCGGACATATTACATGTGGGTAAGTATGGATCCGAAAGAAACACTCACATAAATCCTTGGAAAGTGCCTCCATCAATAAGCTCAGTATAATGGTCACTACCATGTTAGAACGAAGACCAACACGACATATTTAGATGCTTAGTCATTTCTTTCTTTCTAAAAGGTTTTCTTATGAATTTTCTCAAACTTTAGATTTAAGGCTAGTATCTAGACATCAATGCTCTTGATGTTTAGATTTTGATATTTTACATTTTTGAATGATTTTTAACATAGTTCACATGCTCGTATTCGGCAAATATTTGGCAAATCCAAAAATTTGACTTGGCAAAAACTCGGCAAGACTCGGTGAATATTTGGCAATATTTGACAACTTAAAAATACACAAATTTCTTTTAAAAAACATAAATTTTATGCAAAATATAGCTACAAAATGTATCAAATGAGTATCTAAATGTTGGGGAAATGTTTTCTATTAGATTTGTGTAATGTCCCTTTTTGCGACAAAAACCGAAGATATGGGTTTGGCCACAAACCCCAAGGATCAGATCTGAAAATACACACACCACAAATGAAATATAATCTGATTTTTATGACAGCAGCTGAAATAACCTTCCAAACCCTAGAGCGAACTGAGTAAGAGCTTAGAATTCACCAAATAATCATGCACAACAGCTGATAGATACTTCTAAATAATTATTTCAATCACGGCAACCAAAATCCATTCCATTTGCAACAATTAAATGGAGAAAATCAGCGAAGTCACACTGCTGTAATTAAATAAATGACAGCTGCAGGGCAGCCATAAACCAACACTGAAATTAATAGATAAACACCACCAAAAATCATAAAATTAGAGATACTGGCCTTATAAAATATGCCAAATCAAAATATGAAATTAGATTTGCAATTTGTGCCCTAGAAGGCACTCAAATACCAACAAACCCTAGTCGCTCCAACTAGGAATGGCTCTAAAATGCATGCAAATATTTGTAGATCTCTTTCCTTATTCTCCAATGCTCCAAATCTGCAAAAAGGTCTTCAATATGACTTTGCTTCAACCAAGGATGGAGGGTTTTCGTCCTCCAACCAACCACAAGAAGGGTTTTTGTCCTTCTTGGAAAGCCACACAATTGGATTTTCGCCCAAAAGTGGAAAGACAATGAGCAAACAGCCCAAAGGTCCAATTTAGATAAAATGTGCCAAAATCGATGTCCCCAAATGAAGTCCTTAATCTCCTTTTATATCCTCATGTTGGTGCCAAAGGCTAAAAAGGCAAGGCTGACCCATATAAAGCATATTTAATCTTTTAATTTGCTTTTTAAAATGCACCAATCCTAGCTGACCCCTTATAATGGGAATTTACAAAGATAAAAACATAAACATGAATGAGGAAAAATGGAAATATAACCCACGATCTTCCCTTGCTCATCCATTGCTTGCCTTCGGAAAGGGGAAAGGCAAGGAATCCTTTATTTTGAATTAATTCGAAAAAGGGGACATCACAATTTGAATACAAACAAAGTATAAAATCATGTCATCATGTGAATAAAATAGCCAATTGACAAGTGTTATGAATTTATGATGATTGTCATTGAAAATTATCATTATAAATTGCATATCTGTGATTGTTTTTGAATTCACTATAAAATCTCTTCAACTCATGCAAAGGATGCTCAATAGTTGTGTGATTACAAATGAGGGAGTGTGATGCATTTATAAGACAAAAAACCAGCATTTTTCCGACGTAAACCCACATTTTTTTGTTTTCTACGTCCCTACCACATATGACAAGTGTTTTTGTCTAAACTTGCCGAATTTTAGCGAATATTCACGATTTAGTATTGGTGAATATTCATTTTTTTTGGGTGGCAAGTTTTTTGGGCGAAAATTTGTCCTAATAGAAATCTGGCGAGTACTTGCCAGCTCGACGAGTATTTGCCAACTCGGCGAGTATTTGCTGAAGAGGCAAACTATGATTTTTAATACAATATATTTGAATTTTAATAAAAAACAAGAAATCATTAATTAGATGAAGGGATCTAGCTTCTAAAATGATCTTTTCGTTTTAGCAAGAGGATCTTTTGGGAAAAACTTATTGTGGATAAATATTCACCAACATTATTATATTGCTTAGGTAGTATTGCAACTTGGAACAACCAAATTTTTGGGTGTTTATCGTCAATTCCTACCGGTTCACCACTTTAATGTGACATGATCGAATAGTAATAACATGCGTTTTCCCCTCTTTATCCACAATTGAAAAGTGAATTCTTAGTGTAACAACCATCTTGAAATTCAACCATGACTTAAGTTTGTTTATGAAATATAACAAAGTCTGATGATCCACAAAGAAGATGGATAGTTTTGCGGCTTGCCAACAAATTATGTCTAAAGTATTGTACCAAGTATACCAACCCAAATCTTCTTGTTTGGTAATGATGTAATATTTTTCAGCTCTAGATAAATTATCTACTCTTACTATAAAATGGGCGGTCCAATTCATGAATGCCATGTTGAGTAGAAGTACAACTGAGTGCATAATTAAAGGCATCCACATGAATATGGATTTCGTTATTTCAATTTGAGTGAGCCAAAATTGGAGGATTTGTTGACATAACTTTTAACTTTTCAAAAGCTAGTTGCTGCTTGGTTCCCCACTCAGGGGCGCTTCCTTTTGTAGTAAATTATCAAGTGGGCATGAGAGATCCAGAAAATTATTAATAAAATGCCTACATACCAATATGCCCCAGGCAAAAATCGGTTCTACATTCATTAGAGGCTGTAATTGATTTAGAATTTTAATTGTATCTGGATCCATGTTCATGACCTCCTTGTGAACTACATGGCTAACAATTTTCCTTACCGAACCAGTATTCTGTCATTTTCCGGATTTGATTAGCCTTTCTTTTCAACACAAGTGTATATACACTACAATAAGTCCCTAAAATGATCGCCACTCATTCCATAGATGCATCAATCAGAAAGTTTTCAAATCCTTGGTTAATGTTTCCCTAGAGACAGAGAATTACACAAGCCAAACAACATACAATTATAAGCACATGTCCCAAACTATTAGAAAACTGATTCCGTTGATTTCTATAACCCTGGCTTATGGTTGTCTGTTGCACTGCCATACTCTGCTTGTCCTCTTTTGGTTTATCTTATTGACTTAAGGGGACAGTCTGTTTTATTATGAGTTTTTACATTACATATGGTGCAAAACTTTACTGGACATTCTCTTCATTATGTCCTCCTGCTCGAGATTTTAAACACTGAGTTCTTAGTTCTTCTGGGTTTTTAATCGTTTTCCTTCATTACTTTTTGAGTAGTTTAGTGACTAGTCTCATCCTTCTCCTCTGCACCTTCCTGCTGTGTTTGCAAGCACTGGTGTTGTTCTACATTAAACATTGTATTATAAATATCTTGGTAACTTCTTGTTGGTACAGTCCATCTGAGGAAAGAGAACCCTATGGGGTTAAACTGGCTGGGCTTTCCCTAGCGAAGCCTATAGCGGGGATATATTATGAATGTGTTTTAACATTTTCCTCAATGGAAGACTTAGCTGAATGTGAATGCTAAGTTATTCCATACCTTTGGCATGTTCACTCGAGTGAGGAACTTATGTGTGTATGTTTTAATACGAAAAGGAATAATCAAAACGTGTTTGACAAATTGTGAAAATTTATTTCTTGGTCATGAAAGCTAATATTTATCTTTACAATGATGTATATGTAGTAGCACTGAATTTATAGTATTCAAGGAAAATCTGTTAGCCTGGATCTTTGAGAGGATAGAGAATCTTTTGAAGGGGCAGACAACCGTTATTGATACTTCAGGAACTCTTACAAGAAATGTGTGTTTGATCATCCAGATACTACAAGTTCTCTTTGATAAGGAGGCAGAGATGAAAACTTTTTCTGCAATTGACTCTGAAAAGGTACATATTCCTACTTCCTTGCACAATATTTCAGTAGCTTTTCGTAGTTTTCCCCAATAATAGAATAATGCATTTCTGTGCCAGACACCTTTTCTTTACTTGCACAATATGAGCAGCAGTAACTGAAAAGATAATCCTAGGCTGATCAACATTTTGCAGTTTTAAATTTTGACATCATTTTTGAGGGTGTTTATCAGCTGGACCTTTAGGAGCTCACAATGGTCTCTCATGAGAGCATTTGACCTAGAAAAATTTGTAGTTTGATTTCACCTAATTTTAATTTATGCACAAATCATCATGCCTTATTATAGTAAGTGTTCGAGTTCATTGAAAGCTTGAGTAGCTAAGTGTTGATGAGAAGACTGCTGACACATGGGTCCTGTAAATGCTTTCTGCAATCATTAAATGGCAGGGCATATGATTTTTTTATAAAGTTTCTCTTCGTGAAGCAAAACCACCACCCTCTTTGTTTGCATACTACACAAGAAATTGCTCTAAGCAAGCTAAGGGTGTATAAGCCTAGGTACCCCATGTTTCCATCAAGAAAATCAATGCTGCACAAAAATATCATCGAGGCAATGCTAGGGCCTTACAAAATTAAGTGAGTATGCAAGGTTGCAAACTTGTGGGTGAACTTATCAACCAAAATTCTCATACCAATGGCATATGCCAGTAAGAATTTAAAGGAAAAATATTCTAAGAACATGAGGGAATATTGGAACAGTAAAGGAATAGCAGTAAGAGCTGAAGAAGGGGATTTATAATTGATTTTGGGCTGCAGTGGCAGGCCATATCCTAAAATAGCCCCCATTATTCATTCGGTCACAATTTTATAATTTACAAGTTGGTTGTTAGTTTTGGCGACCACCAGCCACTTTTGACAGCTAAAACCTTGATAAGAATTGTCACCTGGCCTAATACATATGATTAACTGGATTGGCCCTTTATGTATGAGTAAACTTTGGTCAATCATTCTGCAATTATTAAACATAATTTTTTTAGATATGCATTTTCTAATGCAATTAATGGTTATTTTTGCAGAGTAGAAACATATAAGTTAACCATAGTCTATAAGTTACTGACCAAAAGGTAACCATCTAATTGTATGCTAATCGTACTAAGCTTTCCCATCACAGAGCTTCAATTATGATACAGGTGCATACTTTTCATCCATATGCTTGACATCTTCACTTACCAAACAATAAGAACTATCAAAATGCAAGTTTACAAGAAGGGGACTGAGTCCAAGTCCTTAAATAACACAAAGCATAACTGGTTAATCCCTATGCCACTGAATCTTATATCAGTAGCTCATCATGCTAGTGAATCTTATCACGAAAGCTTTTATCCTTTGCTCCTAATCTACAATCACAAGATTACATTAGTTGATTCTATTTATTTCCTTACCCTTGAGGTTTACATAATATGTAGAAGCTCTTGCCTATGTATAAAAGCACCCTGTATTTCTGACTTTGGAAGGTAGGCTTTTGGTATTCCCAAAAAGAATAAAAAAACTTAATTCATCTCTGTTCTTTACCTAGAGATTTTCGTTTAACACTTTGTTTAAGCATAACAGACAAGTTTCTTATTCCTGTTTAAAATTTCTCTTGAAATTTGTCAATGTTCATATTTCATCCAGTTTTGTCCACTATAAGCCATATTTTGACACTTTAGAGTATAAATCCTTTCCTTTTAACATTTTGTTTAAGCATAACAGACAAGTTTCTTGTTCCTGTTTGAACTTTTTCTTGAAATTTGTCAATGTTCATACTTCATTCAGTTTTGCTCACTATAAGCCGTATCTTGACACTTTAGAGTATAAATCCTATTCATGGTATTAGATAAGCATTTCTGCATACAGGCTTCAGAGAAAGTTGGCAATCTGATACAACTTTATAACTGCCAAAATGTATGACGACTCCCAAAGACATTCAACATCTCTGTATGTAATCAACACCATAGTAACCTCAGATTTGGCAGTCTCCAACAACACAATCCCAAACATGTGTACATCTATTATGAAATCCCAGTAAATAGGTTATGCATTTTCATTAAACATGGAATCATGTCATCCACTTGTATTGCTAAGAAATTCTTAAATTCATAATTAAGGGAATAACCATTACTCTAGGGTACCAGAAGCATGTCTGTTCTTATGAGTAATAAGTATTTGATAGTAATATCAATCAGCTATGTCATACTTTTGAGTTTCTACTACCTAGTAGAAGCGTTAAAATTGCATAGGACTTGACAAGATAGTACTCCGTTATGACTAAAATTGAAAATTTAATCAAGATGGTAATTGCATTGGTTTTTCTACAATGAAGGCTATGCTAGGCAGAAATGCAAACCACAGGGGACCAGGCAACCTCCTTGTCTTGATTGCATCTCTGATCTA
This sequence comes from Taxus wallichiana var. yunnanensis, assembly GCA_018340775.1. NCBI lineage: Eukaryota > Viridiplantae > Streptophyta > Pinopsida > Cupressales > Taxaceae > Taxus > Taxus wallichiana. The sequence goes on from CM031242.1 coordinate 1,007,359,401, forward strand.
AGTAGTCGATATGGCACCCCTAGACCCCCTGGAGCGGGTACGACACGTTTCGGGAGCGGGAGCGGCTTGGGAGCGGCCAGGATATGGCTAGGATACGGCCAGGCAGGTCCGGGTACGGCTGGGTACTTCTGCAGACGTACCTGGCCGTATCCGGACCTGCCTGGCCGTATCCTAGCCATATCCTGGCCCAAAACTGTGTTTTTAATTTTTTTATTTTTTTCTAATTTTTTTCTAGTTTAAATTTAATATATCATTACAGCAGAAATTACAGTTTTCACAGCACCATTATTCTACAGAAGGTATAGTTTAAATTTAATATATCATTACAGCAGAAATTACAGTTTTCACAGCACCATTATTCTACAGAAGGTATATTTTAAATTTAATATATCATTACAGCAGAAATTACAGTTTTCACAGCACCATTATTCCACAGAAGGTATATTTTAAATTTAATATATCATTACAGCAGAAATTACAGTTTTCACAGCACCATTATTCTACAGAAGGTATATTTTAAATTTAATATATCATTACAGCAGAAATTACAGTTTTCACAGCACCATTATTCTACAGAAGGTATATTTTAAATTTAATATATCATTACAGCAGAAATTACAGTTTTCGCAGCACCATTATTCTACAGAAGGTACCAAGTACAAGCCATCATAAACATGGATAAAAATAGCATGTATGAGATAAATCATAAATGTAATAAACACCTCAACTAGATATGGTAGGGACAATTGAAATTATGAATGTATGAGTAGTTTGTTGTGGCTATTTAGCTTGTTTTGTTTTTCATATGCATAATATGTGGTTAATTCTTATTTAGAAGGCTGAAATTTATATATTTTTTAATTTTTATATATTTTTGTACTGCCGTATCCTACGCCGTATCCGAGCCCAATTTTTTTTTTTGCCGTTTCTGCGTATCGGATACTCCGTACCCACTCCCGTATCCAAAATGTATCGGCTACTTACATCTGATGCTTTTGTATTCGATTTAGAAGTTTTGCTTAGACAAAGGAAGGACTTTTGTAGATTATTTAGGGATACCAAAGTTATATGAAACTGGGAGACTGCTATGGTTTCTAAAATTAGGATGGTGTTGGAAATGTGACCCACCAAAATTTAGAAAATAGTAAAATGTATGGAATTAAAAAATAAAATATGAAAAACACATTGATATTAAAAATATTGCATATCCCAGAAAAATCTCAACTTTTATATGGGTATATGAAACTGGGAGACTGCTATGGTTTCTGAAATTAGGACATAGTTGGAAATGTGACCTAACAAAATGTAGAAAATCTCAATTCAGATTTTTAATTTTTTTATATGGGTATATGAAACTGGGAGACTGCTATGGTTTCTGAAATTAGGACTGTGTTGGAAATGTGACCCAGCAAAATGTAGAAAAGAGTGAAATCTATGGAATTAAAAATAAAATAAAATATGAAAAACACATTGATATCTAAAAAATTGCATATACCAGGAAATCTCCACTCAGGTTTTATATAGATGGATTAGACTATATATAAAGTACAAACTAATTCCAACAATTATTTAAATGTTCACCAAGAATTAGATAAATTAGACTATATATAGTTATGATCAGCTTTTGTGGCACATATCTTTCCAGTCCAAGATCTTTGTTATATTACTGACTTAGCTACGTCATTGATCTTTGATGTTTCAAGTGCTAATGCAACATCCAATTAAAATGTTTATCTCACATTTGGTTTGCATAATCATTGTAAGGAATGCAATTGATGATTGTGCATCGTTCATTTTACGGTGATTGACCTCCTACCGTACAAACCAATTCCATATTGCACTATTGTGCACAAATTCCATTTACCCTCCAAAATGCTTCCCATTTTTGATCATATGCATATTTCCATATAACAAGGCAAGGAAATGAAAATAAAAATGTATCATTCCCGTTCTCTATTGTTAGAGAAACATTAGAAATAACTAATTTTTTAAATATTGAAGTAGTGATTACATAACAATTCTAGTCCAGAAGAACCAGTTCAGTTAAAACTTAAAACCAATAATGCCTAACAGCAAGTATAAAGAGAACCAAACAAAAGTTTGCTGCATGAGAAACCAAAAAAATAAAAATATCATTAGCACTATAGATAGTCAAAATAAGAGTTGGACAAGTCCACAGTCAAAGCAGCATAACAATGAAATGAAAATCAAGGCCTAACAGCTGCCCATGCAGCTCTTTGAATGAGACTCAACATTGACATGGCCATCAAGCAGTTCTTCAGATATCAGGAATCCATCATCAGGTTCCACTGCATAAATGTTATTACCACCAGGTACAAATTCAGGTCCCAGGATTATAGATCCCATCACATGACTACAGGACTTCCCTGTATTCAGATCAGGTTCTTCAACATTTTCCACAGAATCCATAGCATTTACCCCCTAGAAGAAACTTTCTGTTTAGCATCTATCTTGTTTAGCTTATTTTCCACCCCAGGAATTGTTTTTTGAGATTATCCTCAATTATATTTCAACTCAGTCTGGCAGCACATCGTCATATCCTCTGACAGGTAATGAAATATCATGAGCAGCTAATGTCAAAGAAGAGGACATAGTGCATGACGAAGATTTGTCTTCCTCCAGCCTTGAAGGGTCAAGAGGAGAGTTGGTTTTTATTTGATCTGGGTCCACATCAACTGTGGCTTCATTGCACTCTCTGAATGCATCTTGGGTGCTGCCCCTATCATTCTGCAAGGTAGAATCTCTTGGAAGTAACTCTGAAGCTTCCCATGTTTCCGTCTGTATATCAGCTTGTTGAAAATATGAGTGTTCCAATCTTCCTCACAAACCTTCATGTCATTTGGCTCCTGATCTGGAAGTTGCTTTCAGGAGCAGGGGCTAATCTTAAGATAATTTCATGTATCAACCAGATTTTCCAGGCAAATCTCGATACATCCATATTGGAGGAATTCTTTCCACTCACTCTCTGGAATCTTTAATTGGATATTCTCCTGAACATGCAAAATTCCATTCACGACTTCACAGTTGAAGCCAGTAGGAATCCTGTCCTTTTAGAAATAACTACTGTAAAATTCATATTATTATTATTCTTATATGATATTTAGCAATATATTCATAGCTTAGATTGAGAAACATAGCAACTAATACTGGATGGACATCATATATTTTTTCTGAAGGAAAAACTGATTATCTTATTTGCAAGATTTTATAATCCTTTGATGCATTGTTTGGTTTCTAGTCAGGGCTAGTTATTGGTTGTGGGTTCTATTTTATTTTTTTATCCATAAGGATTTATGTCTTTTGTGTCATATAGTATGTTGAAAAGGGCTGAATTTTGTATGATTTGCATCCGAATATGAACTCTAAACCAGCTGGAGACAGTTATTTTCATGTAAAAAAACCCTAGAAATGTTTCATTTAGTTTCTGAGGCCAATCTTGCGGAACTTCAGTCCTCAAAAACATTTGCACCTCTTATGCCATATTGCAATTGCAAGAATTGCTAGCCATAGTTTAGAAATTTGCTTTATACAAAGGGCTTTTGGAATAGTTAAAAAGATACTAAAGTAATATTAAATTTCAGTTGATGTCAAAAATAATGTGCAAAATAAAATCTTTGTACATGTTAGTTGAAGTATCCAAAAAGACAGGCCTGACATTGTATGATTTACTTTCCTTTTAAGCTCTATCGAAACTATTTAACTATAGGTTGCTTATTTATCCATTCATCTGTCAATATGATCTCCTTTTAAGATTTATCCTCACAAAAACCAGCACTCATTCACATTGATAAGCCCTATAATCACAATAGTATGTCAGTCGCGGACATCTTCCATTTTCTAATTATTTTTTTCTTGGAATTTCCATAGGGTTTACCGTTAGTACTAATGTTTAATTTTCTTCTATACTTAACTCATGTCCTTCAATCATTTTAAAATATTTTGCAGCGCTTTCCACCACCAACCTCAACTTCAGAAGGAGCCAAAGAGAATAAAAGTAACTAACAGGTTCAAATCAATTCAACTTCCTAGTTGGGAAGATTTTTCATCTTCCCATTATTCATGAATCCTAAAAAAATTGACAAGAAATATTCATATTCATATGTAGTAGTTAGTCATTATCTGCGGTCCATGGCCTTTGAATCATTTCAAGCTGAATTGAGAGGAGAGTCTCTTGTTTTATAGTTTCTTTGTCGTTGCACATAAATTTCATGACTTCCTTTCGAAAGATTGTTGATATAGAGGATGAGGGGATGGAGGTGAGCAGCCTACACTGGGATTTACACATACAAGCATAGTTTGCTATGGTGCCATGTAAAATATAATCTTGTTTGTTATCTCTTTGATCTGATACATACATTTTAAGAGGATGGTTTGCAGGTGTAAATAAGAGAATAAAAATATTATTAGATATTTATTCCCTTTTTAATAAGTTTCCAATAATTTAAACCTGATCAATAGTAATGATACTAAAGACACCTAATTCTAATGATTAGTTAATTGTCGTAAAATTGGAGTATGATAGGATATTTGTGTATTTGTCAATTGTTGGTCCAAACTAAGCTCTTATTGGCACATTTCCTTGTTTTTGGTCATTTTCTCGGTGTGTTCCCCTTGTTTACTGGTTCTTATCTCCTCTTTCTCCTTGTTTGCTTCTTGTCATGGGTTTTCCCCTAAAATTGTACAATTACGCTTCTAGTTCCCAAAACAATAATTGTACGGTTCTAGGATGGGCCCTTCGACCCTTCTTTCCTACTTCCCACACCCTCCAAGGGTTTTGGGGCCGTTCTGTCGATTTACTCTGTTATGTTGGTTTGCAAGCTAATATGGTCCTATTATAAATTTTTGAAGCCTATAAATACACACTCACATCAATCATTTAGAATAGAAGCAATGTTATCTATAAGACTTTGAGATGAAGAGACACGGGGACAAAGTTTCCAGGGATGGCAAAATTTTGGGATGGCGGGGGGATGGAGGATGGCTATTAAAATAATATATAAAATTATAAATATAAAAACATGCCAATATTTATAAAAATAAAAATAAATAGTAGTGTGTGACAGTCCATGTGCAATTGTGGTTGAAAATTTGTGTATTCATATATCACTCTCGATTCTTAATATATCTTTGTAATACAATATGGTCGGGTTATGGTTAACCGGTAAACGTTTTGATCTATTCCTTATTGCTTTTATCATCTACACAACCTTTCTCTTCATATAAAAATATACATATAGGCTTTGTAAGTTATTGGAGCTTCAAAGTGAATTTTAATTAGATTTATACACACATTTTTTTGAATAAAGATGAGTGGCTTCCAAAAACAATCTTACACTACAAGAGTACAATTTAAAAATTAGTTTTTAAAATGAAAACAACAAAAAAATTAATAGAAAACAAATATTAAAAAAAAACGAGTTCCCGACATCCCCCAAAAAGGGAGATGTCCCTGAAACGTCCCCTGATATTCAGGGACATCTTGGAGACCCTCCATCCTTTTTTGCCCTTTTGGAAAATTCGGGAGCGTTTCCTGCTTTGTCCCCAAGATGTCCCACACCTGGTTTTCAGAGGGGACACATCTCCACATAACACTAGATAGAAGTCAATGATATAATATCATCCTCGTGACAAAAACAATCACAATCATTTAGAGCAAGCATTTAAAGGAATTTAAAGGTATCTAGCATTTATTGTTGTTGCATTAAGCATTCATTATAGCATTGAAAGTGATAATGGATGGGTATTGCGTGACAATCGACTTTGTGTTGAGCACTATTTTTGGGCTTTTTGTTGGTTTATCATCCCGTGTGTCCACTCGCATGCCAATAGGTCCTAATATGAATTCAAGGAGGCTATAAATACATAGGTGCATTAATACGTTTAGGATATAAGTGAATGATTTAAGAGCATTCTCGTGCCAAAAACAATTATAAGTATTTAGAGAAAACATTTAGATATTTAAATAAATCTAAAGACTATCTAGCATTTATTGTTGTTGCATTAAACTTTCATTAAATAACATTGAAAGTGATAAGGATTGGGTATTGCATGACCCTAGATTGTGTGTTGTACACTTCATTTATACTTGGTGTTCTAGTTTTAAAGATAATTAAATTTTTTTAGGGAAATGATAATAATGGAGGGATAATACATCCACCCAAAACATCTTATTTTTTTGGCAAGGTGTTGCATTATTAGGGTTTCAAAGAGATGTTTCCTAGGAATACACATAGAATTCTAGTAAAACAAGTGAGGTTTTTTTGGAGCCCTGAAGCTAATAATGAGGACGGTCAAATTATATTTTATGTGGCTAACAATTGTCATTAGTGCGCTTTATGGACCAAGGAGAGTATATTAATGGTTTTGGTGAAGGCTCTGTTCACATTAAGTTTTCTAGGTCTTCTTTGCCTTGTTATTTGACATTGCCTTGTGATGTCCTGCTCGATGACTATCTTCGAGTTTGTGACGAATTCAATATTCCACTTAGACCCCCTTTGGCAATTAGTACTATAGTTTGTTTTTAATGCAATTTGATTTAACCCTAAAAATAAATAAATAAGGTAAGATAGGTAAGGTGTTCATGTTTATCTAAGAGTTAAAGGGTAAGGAACAATGGGTATATTTAGATTAATTAATATACATTAATGCACATACTAGAACATACTCTCATTAGCAATTTGCAAGATTGAACATGGAAATGATTGCTAAAACATTGAACATGGAAATGATTGCTAAAACATAAGGAAGTGGAGGTACTTAGCTGATTATAGAGGCAAAGAGTTGAACACAATGTAGAGTGGTTGTGCAAATTGGAAATGATTTGGAAGTGTTTCATTTACGGAAATGGTGTGCAAAATTGACTTGGTATGGAACCGTCCAAAGAGGTATGGAAGCGCAAGATAGTTTCGTCCCTTTAGATCTTTTCATATGGTGATGCACCGACGTTTTGCAACCGATAGTGATGACATTTTCTTTGAAACCCTATTTGTCACATATTTGTGAAACCTTTTGTATGACAAAAAAATTCAAAACCTAACCACATGTAGGAGACCTTGCAAAATGTTAGTGATTGGGTTGAAGTGCAATTCATGCACCGCCTATGTTGGCACTACTTAGAAGAGGCCTTAAGTCACACGTAGTTCTCCACCTAACATTATATATATGTAAACAGGAAATTTTTAAGGAACCCGCTTGAAAAAACTTATAGAAATCGTGGCGAATATGGCCGGAACTAGATTCGTTGGGTTGGTGAATTATCTAAAATCAACGTTCGTGGCATTGACTAAATAAAATATATTTTTAAAGGAAATTGTGGATGGAGCGTCAAATGGAGCCCCAACTGTTTTTCTTTTTTCACCCACCTAACCTCACCAAAATCTGATTTTGATAATTCCAAAATGAAGAGCATGATGAGACTGATTTTGCATAATTTGGGGCTCTCGGAAGAAGTCATGGCCATTTGAAGTTTTGCGTCCGGATGAATAGGTAGTTGACACGAGGGGATTGTTAGCTTCTAGTTGGTTGTGAGGATTGCCTTCCTGTGTGTTTATTTCCTTGGAATGCCCATGTGTCAACCTTTGATAGGTTGCGTGGTCGTGCCCATTGATTGTAGGAGGGGCATGTGGACACGAAACTTTATCAAATGTGGCTTAACCCGCAGTTGGAGTCCACTTGAGCCCATCACTTTGAGGTTCGCCAAATAAAGATGTGTCGGCTCGAATGCTTGAGATTGTGCCAGGGTTCTCCATTTGCTTTGTGTCGTGTGTTTGCCTATTAACCCATTGACCTTTCAACCCGCTAGCCTATCGCTCGGACACGAAAGTTCATTCATTGTTATTTATTTTGCGGTTTTGAGTCTCACAAAGCCCAAAAGCCATGAGAAGTGCTGAAATCTCGTCATGTGTCTGCTCTACTTTCACTGCCACATTTTAAATAGTTTGAAGAATTAGGTGTTGGTGGGTTTTTTCAAAAGTTTGTTGGCGCGGTTAAATTTGACGAGCTCATTTGACCATCCCACGTCATTTTAAATGGCTAAGTCTATTTTAAATGGGTTATCCTAATCCAAATTAATTATAGCACCTCTCTTAGCTATCTCCTTCTATCATGCTTTGATAATATCATCTTTTCCTAAGCTCTTACTTTCTGAAGCATCCATGTTGAACTCCTAATTAATCAATCTCCTCCTTTTCCCACCCTTTCATGATTTTCATGCACATAGGAATTTATCCCTCCATAGGAATATTTTCACTTCCAAGACACTCTATTAGCTTATTTATTTTGAGTGTATAATGTTTCAAACAAGTTCTACGTGGCTCAAAGAGAAATTAGAATCTCACTTCCTCAAGGAAAGAGTTTGTAGACACAATGTACTCAAATACATAACTACAAAGTGCTCAACTCCACCAAATGTCACCTACACAAGTCCTTGTGGTGTCTATCTATGTGAGTCTCTAGAGGTGTTCTTCCACCTAAGGGTACTTTCATCCCAATTTCAAATCTCATCACGTATCATAGGAAACCAACAAAACATGTAAGTTTGCATGGAGTTCACTAAAGAATGTCTCATACTAAGCATCATATAGGTGTCCACTGTCTCTCCACCCATTTGGTGGTGAATAGTTCTTGTGAGTCGGGTATCTAAGTGAAAACTCCTCTTATACCACTCCAACAAGTGCTTAATATTCTCTTAACTAAAATGAAACATTTTCCTCCATGACCATCATTGCAACATAATGCAATGGGTCCTAACAATGGAACCAACATGAAGTTATAATTTTTCCAAAACCATAAGCAATCTATGCAAAATAAAACAACATACAATGCACTATTACATGCAATCCCCCATTCTGTCATATCACACAACTTGACCACCTTGTGTGCTCACTTGAGGCATATGAGAAGACCAATTCCCATTGGTTTTGGATACATCATGATGGTTAATATGAAAATGATGCATATACTTAATGAGTGATAATAGTATGATCATTATAGAAGATAAAAACATTCATTAATATTCATATACTCAATCTAATGATTCTAATCAATCACCCATATGAATGATTTAGAAATCAATAATATTTTATTCACAATACTTAATTATAACCATAATCACCATATAATTATAATCAACTCACAAACCAATGCAAGGAAATGTTTTTTAGTGATGGGGCATTTCCTTGCATCATCTTAACCATTAATCACAATGGCCATCATGTACCATTTTACAATGACTATCCTAAAAGTATAGGATCAAGTGCATGTAACATATATATGAATGTAGATAGTTGGCAACTTGAACCACTTTGAACATGCTTGAGAGGATTGTGCTCTTGTTAAGACTTTGATGTAGGGATCTTGGTGTGCTTGGAAGTTATGTAAGATAGACTCCTTGACCTGTTTGAGTGCTTCAGAATATAGTAGTGGCTACTTTAATGGATGTGTATAACCTTTTATAAGATTTAGGGATCCTTGGACCTTGAGTGCCTTCTATATGTGTTTGCAATTAGAGTGCCAAGAGATTTCTAGGTTTTGTCACGTGTGTAAATGAGACGATGTTAACTTTCTTATATAGGGCTCCAAAGGTAAATTATCATGATAAGGCCAACCTGGAAGATGAAAAGACCCAAAAATGTTATTACATCAAAAGTAGAGTTAGAAAATGTGTTGTTTCAAGACCATATAGGTCATCCAAGACTAGATCATACAACATAGCCAATATGTATAGTTTTAGATAGGGAGAAGATGAATCAAATCTAAAAGTTGCATAACGGAAGGCAAAGTTTTTGCATTGATCTTATGTATATATGTTCAAATTTTGTTGACACATCAATGTGTGGGAATACACATGTTAGGATAGAGATGGCAAGATGTACTAACTAGGGGTAGAATGTGGTTGTTTCTCTTAGCCAAGAAGCACAATCATAATTAGTAGTCTCAAAGGGTAAATTTCCAAATTTGAGTTTCTAAATTTCCTCCCTTGAGTATGAAATTAAAATTACATGCTTAAAGGAAAATACACCTAATTTGTATACACATTTTGTCTTTTCTCATGGTTATTTGTCTAAATGTGTTGGTTTTGGTAGGCTCCATGATGAAACATGCAACACATAGTGTAATTAATTCCCATACAAGAAATTGAACTATAACTCAATTATAAATGTAGAATTTTCACTTGCATAAAGTGAATGAAGATATGTGAAACATGGAAAGAATGCACTTGTTTTTCATGTGGAGAGAAAATATTTGTGTTTCCTTACTTGCAGTTGAATACTTGGATTGTTGTTACTAAAATTTTTGAAGGATTGGGGTGATTAGTCCCCAATTGTGTTGAATGAGAAACTAGAGTATTGGGTTCATGCAACCCAACACCAAATAGAAGATAGAGAGAAAATAAGAGAGAGGTACTAATGTGATTCAGAAGGAAGAAGACCATGTATCAAATATTTTATTAACTTTGATATCTTCCTTTTGAAATGAGGAGAGGAAAGACTTCCTATGGAGAACTTATCTACTTCTATGTTTTCCATAACCCCAAGGGCCACATTGTTGCAGAAGGATCTAGGCCTAATGTTTGATATATAGACATAAGGTATAAAAGATAATGTGTACCCAATGATCTTCTCATGTGTTGTACTACTAAGAAAGAATGTGTAGTATGTTGAAATATCAATGGAGAAGGAGACCCATGCCCCCAATATACCTTTATTTTGTAACCATAATTGAGTACTAAAATAAAGAATGAGTGAAATATTCATGCCCCTATAAAGTGATGATAACTATGTCATATGAACCCGAGATTATGCCAAAAACATGTATCCATAAGTGTAAATCTAAAACTCTAGAAATATTTGGTGTTTGTACCCTAGGAAAAATCATATGGTATGGTTAGCATCACTTTTATAGTCCTGACCGTTTTGAATTTTAAATTTGGTGGGTCTTCTAAAGGTTTAGCGGCTTCCAAATATTTTAACCTTTGTTCCAAGGTCTTTTAAACAAGATCCACCTAAGTCCATTATAAATAAGTTATCCAAATTAATCCAGGGGTTAATTTGGGATAATAATGTCCTTGACTCTTTTGCAACGTCAGAATGCTTCCACGTGATGCTTACCACATATAAATACTAAGATATGTATGGATACATGATGCAAAGTATGTTTTTATTAAATTATTTTAAATATTCTACTCATTTTGATATATTAAGATCAACAACATAAGCTCTATTCCAGGACGAAGGCCTGACACACTCACATTTTGAATGGAAGTTCTTGAATAGGCCTAAAAGTGACAAATATCATCCACTGAATGGAATTTGAAAAGAGACTAAATTTGACGTCTACAATGAAAGACATAATCATTTATAATGATGTGCTATTGCTTGTGAGGTGATATTTAACATCCATTGCATTCTGGAAGGCATACTGAAACTGAAGGTTGAATAGATTCATAGAAGTTGTGGGCCATGTAAGACTCAAAATATTCATTTTTCGAGTAAGTGTCATCCTGCATTTGATTCTTTAAATATTTTATAAGTAGCATGTATAAGCCTTCGCTTTGAAATATTTCAATATAAGGGTTTACAAATTAGGGTTGAGGGTTTCTAGAATCCAAAATTCCAAGCATGTCTAACTCTACTTCCACAAGATCCAAAATACAACCCCAATCCCATATGCCAAAACTACTTAAAACCCCTGGTTTTATTGATGAATATCATGATATTTATGATCTTGTAATTGGCACAAGAACCTCATAACTTAGATACTTGTCTGAGAATAAGGAAAATAAGTTTTCAATCCATTAGGTAAAGGTTGGATAACATGGGGGTTGGATTGGGATGCATGATGCTCCATGAGGTTTTACCTTGCCTTGAATTTGTCATGCTCTATGCCCAGAATTACGATGGGAAAAAAACTAATTGTTGCAAATGGCACTGAGAAGAAATGTTGTCCATTACGGAGGAAAATCTTGGCCATGTGTTGGGGTTTGAAAGTAAATAATTAGGAACCATTAGCATAAACCTAGAAACAATTGCTAACAATTATCATGCCACCACTCAAAATGCCAAAGATTTTTTTTTTTTTTTTTGCGAAAAATAACACTTGATGGAATGGTACCAAAAGGGAAGCCTCCTTATACAATTGTGAAGTTTAAACCGTGGGTTAGGGATACCATTTATATGCTATCATTTTGCCTTGGATTTGATAGTGATGAGCAAGTGGATGTAACCCTCCTCAAAATGGTATACAATATCCATTTTGTTACTCCACCTTGTGCATACAAATTTGTTGAGCACATTGCAAAATCTATGCATAAACAATTCTTAACAATCAAAGAAGGTTCCGACACTAAGACCTTTAGGTTCACTACCTACTTGTGCTATTTATTTCTATGGTGGTTTTTTGAATGGTTTGCAAGAAACAAGCTTGCAATTCAAGCCTACAATGATGTTGAGGGCCAACCAAAAGTGTTTCTTCCATTAACTAAGTGGACCCCAAGATAAGGATGTTTGATAATCGAAGGGACTATAATCAATTTGTGGACTACTTTTGGACTCCAATTTATCAAGCAATTTCAAAAAGTACAATGCCTAGATTTCTTATGACCTATAGAGATTGCATTCAACTAGGATCAAAATATAGTTGGTTGACTAGTACTTCATGGAGGAATATATTGTGCTAAGGTTTTATGGATTAGAGTACAACCTTACAAATTTCCAATACATGTGACAAAGAGGTTTTTGCCTTGGAATATATATGACATATGGAAAACATAGATAAACTATATTTTGTTACTCAAAAAAAGGAGCATATTTCCTTCCTTACCATTTTCATGTGGAGGGTTCACATTTGAGAGAAAATCATTCAATGTGGCACATGAAATTTTACAATTTTTAAGTTTGATGTTGACTCTACCTTTGGTCATATGACCCATGTGAGGTGATTAAAGCAAGGGTAGTGGCGAACAAGAACTTTGCCACAAAAATTCAACATGAAAGTAAACCCCTACTAGAAAAATTGAAAAACAAGAACTCTTGGGATGACGTAAAAAAAGTAATGGATGAAATTTCTATTGAGAAAGGAATTAGTTTTCAAGAGTTTTCAACACAAATTTTGGGATTGCATCCATAGAAAGAGGCAAAGGCATTTCAATATGATTTTTTTAATGCAAAAGCTAATAAAAATCCATCTTCTAAAAACATGCCAAAACATCTAGATGTTGATTTGCAGATAAAAATTGGACAAGGTAAAAAATAACTACCTTTTGGTCTATGAGGCGGGACCTAGGTGATCCAAAAGTTGTTTTAGAGTACGATTCTATTCCAGAAGATGCATTTTTAGCGATTCGTGGAATGAAGTGCATCCTAAAGGCAAGTAGTGATGATTAGTCTTAACTCTGAGGAGGAATTACACACTCCCTCTGTTGGGGGAGATAACTCATATAAACCAAGTCTGAATGAAATCATGAAACAAACATATACTACATGGGTAGTTATAGCCAAAAAGATGGGTTTTAGTGGTGGTGGTTTGGGTTCAACAAGACAAGGCATTTGGCTGCCACCAGGTACATCCTAGATGAGGTTCTGATAGGTTAGGCCTTGGAGTTTAGAGAAAGGACCATTGCATACAAACAAGTGGTAGTCCAATGCATTTTTCTTTAAAGTCAAATCCTTAGCATACGTGTTTCAGCCATAGGTTGAAAATTCAAGAGGAGTTGGCAATGAATATGTTAGTGTTGCTATTGTTGGTGGTTGTAGTGATGGTAGTAGTAGTGGTCAGGAAAAGTGCCACACAACAAATTATTCTAAAGAGGCCAATACAGATAGTTCCTACTGCCAAAAGGACTCGAGAAGAGGCAAAAGATAGAGACATATACAATTACTCTTGTGTAGGGTAGCATTGCCTCAAGGCAATTAATTATAGAAGGTAGTGCCACCCCTTAAAAAATTGCTAATCCACAGGAAATTCCCCCAAAACTTCAATTACTCCTTCCATTCAAGTAGTTCATTCCTCCAAAACCTCAAGTTTTTGATTACCAAACTGAGTTTGCCCACAAATCAGAAAGAGATAAAAGAAACAAGAAGCAAATGCTACAGGCTATCTGTAACTTCATATCCTACCACAATTAGGGTATTTCCTACATATAACCCAGACACAAATACCATGGAATACATGTATGTTTATGCCCAAAGTTGAAAAATCGAGAGGATCAAATGGTTTGCAGTGACAATGATGTAACCACCCTTCAAATGGATTTTAATAATGAAACCTTGTGACAAAATAAATGTATAAAAAGGAACAATGATGTGGTATACACAACATTTCTAAAGGCAGACAAAGAGAAACAATAAGTTGAATAATAAAATTCAAAAGTTAGAGGCAAGACTAAAAATGAGAAAGCAAACACAAAAAGTGACAGTTAATAAGACCTGTGAGTTGGAGAAGAGGATAAAATCATTTGCCTCTATGATTGATCGGTCACTATGTGAATGAACATGCATGTATATGTGGAACTGGAAGAAGTGAAGAAAAATTTACAGGAAATGACAAAGTATAATAGATTAGAACAAAGGCTGGGAGAATTGTAAGAGGTTCTGAAGGTAGAGAAAGAAAAGGCCAAAAATGGGAACATAGCCTAGAGGAAGAGAGAAAATTCAAGGACAAATTACGAAGGAAGAGAGAAAACAAAATGAAATATTGCAAAAGGAGCTAGCAAAAGCACAAAAGGAAATACATTCTTCCAACACCAAACTATTCAAATTTTATAAAAAGGCAATTATTAATATGATGGATAACGTTTGGGGAATAAACCAAAAAATTGATGATTTGATTAGATTGTTTGAATTCATGGATGATTTGCAGGGAATCTCTAATAAGCTCTGCAAATATGTAACTGATAGTAGAAAAGTGATGGCTTCAAGAGAGGATACAACAAGGAAAATTTTGGAAGCTATCTACAAATTTAGTGACATCCATCTAGGAATTCAAAACTAGATTGATGCCTCAATAAAGGCATCATCTATCATTCGAAAGTGTGTGATGCTAGGAAAAGCACAAGAATTGTTGAATAAGTGTCAAACAATGTTATGGGAGCTGCATGGAAAGGTACATGATTTCACAAAGCTTGGTTTGCCAATGCCTTTTGACAAAACACACCAATTCATTAAGAAGGATGCATTCTAGAAGAACATGAAGGAAAAAAATGATGCAAGAGAAGAACCAAATTCTTGAGAAGGTAGATGAGACAACTTTTTTGGCTTCGTTAAACCATTGATAACCTTGTTAGTAAGTTTGCATACAACAATAAAGGAAAGCTCCACTCTCAGTTATGAATTGCTAAAAAAGTTACATGTTAGTCACTTTGATTTACAACAAATTGTAATTCTAACAAATGAAGAGTGGAACATGTTACAAAGGATGAGATAATTAAGAGTAATTTAATTTTGAAAATTGTTCCATTTGTTGCACTTTTCAATTTTTTTCATATAAGGCATGTCTCAAGCAAGTTGAATGAGGAATAGTGTTATTTTTCATTTCAATACATAATGGTTCACAAAACAAACAAACCTTTTATGTTAATTCTTTGTAGGTGTATGAGAAACATAAGTGTTTTTAAACAATGTATTTCTATTGTGAAGACTACAAATCAATGAAATGTATTTCAAGTTTCATTTCAAGACTACAAATCAATATTGTGTTTTTTTAAAAATACAAATAAGGAAAAGATATTATCATAACAATGTACTAAATATTTGAATATATTATATGAACATCTATATCACATATCAACGAATGGAAGCTTCCAATGTATTGATGGTGGATCATCTATATCATTTGCTTGACCAGTTCTCTGACTCTCACTTTGTTGCAAAGTGAATCGCTGCAATAGGGTCGTCTGTTGTATTTGTGACATTGTTATCAACCCTCTCCTTTCATTAATCAAATTCCATATTGTCAAAGCCCTATCATAGGGAAAGTTATTCACTTTGTACCATGATGTGTAAATTCTCAAATAATTTTCCAATTTTTTTGTCAAGTTTGTTTCGTAATTTTGACTTTATAAAGGTCAAGATCACTAAAATTCTCTCATCTTCAATTGAACCCAAAATCATTGTTTGACATAGCTCAGCACAATGAGAAAATCTCGGAGATAGTTTCTTTGCAAAATAGTAATCAACCCAATTTTTTCCATGGTCAGGTTATTGCTCCACATTCTAAGGATTATCCAAATATTTGAATTGCTCAATCATTGTAGAGGTGAATTCATGGGATTGATCAATCAAACTGTTCTTGCTTAAAATACTTGGAATATTCATTCCATTGATATTAACATGCTTACAAAAATGTTGAATCAATGTAGTCAATCTCTTGTGGTAGTCTTCCTGCAAATATCTTTCATTTTGGACACTATTCCAATAGGTGGGATTTACTAAAGCCATTGCTTCAAGTAAAACATCCCTACTAAAACGTTCCCTTATTTCTTGTAGTAGGGAAACTACAATTTCTCTTAACCTTACCCTTGTTGATGATACAATGTTATCAAAGAGCATCCCTGTGACATTTACCTTCTCAACCTTACCGACTACTATTTGAAACAAGTGCATTGGTATCTCATATCCACGTATAGAAGCACATAATTCTCCAAACAAGTTGAACCTCAGAAAGCTACTTGCATTTCCAATCTTTATCAAATTATTCCAACCATCAAACTTTGGACCTCGAAAAAGCAGTCTCATTGATAAACAAATATTCTATTGCTAGACAAACATGTTTCCTCAAACTAGAAAAATCAACAATATATATATATATATATATATATATTTCTTGAGCTTGTTTAATTAAACGATGCATTTCATCCAACATGGGAAGGAGACCACACAACATCAACAATGTATCTAAATTAGTCAAACGATGTATCAAATCCTAAGCCTTGTCCACTTCCATGTGATTCTGCCACATTACTCCCAATAAGAATTGGTATTCGTCATACACCTTACGAACCGGTTGATACAATGAGATCCACCTAGTGTTGACATCTTTTAATAGTTTATGCCCATTTGTTAGTCCTTCTGCAAAGATTTGGAATTTCATGAACCTTTTAGGACTACGACAGAAATAAGCATGCACCTCTCAAACAAGTTCTTCAACTTTTGCTACAAGTTTAAATTTTTTGACTATTTTGTATGCTAGATTCATTCTATGAGCCATACAATGAATGACAATCATATACGGAAATGAGATGTTTGAAGTCTTACACATAAATCATTACGATGACCTTGCATTACAGATGCCCCATTTGCCCCAACACATACCAACTTTGATGCAATTGTAGAATCATCCATGCCACCGATCTCCTTCAAACTTCTTATCACCAATTCACAAAGGTTTTCAGCATTGGAGTTCTCTCTCATCTTATGAATAACAAGTAAGTGAGGTTGTTTCACATGATTCTCAACAATATAAACATGCATACAGACCCAATCAATATTATCTAAGGTTGAACCTCATCAATAGACAAAGACCCATCATACAGACTTAAGTTTTTCTTTGAAGTCTTCTTTCTCAACCATAGCTATGCATTTTACCCAATCCCAACCACTAGTTTCAAACCAATGAGAATGAAGAAAGTGTGGGACACCAAGAAAAAAATATTCTTTTGTTCAAGAAAATTTGTTATAGGACGATATCTTTTCGTAATGTGAAAAACAATAGCTAATTAAACTATTTTACCTAAAAGACTTTTTTGGATGACCTTGTTGAATTGAGAAGTAATTGCCCCTCCATTCTCTACAACTATTCTTTCAGCCTCTCTTGTTGTTAGTTGAAAAATCATGTCTTTGGAGATACACTCAACAGCTCAGGGATAACAACCTCTCATATTTAATGGGAGGTTCCTTGTTAGGATCAAAATATGGAACTCTAAAATATTTACAATATTTATAAAATAATAATTTTTAGTGAGCATGTTGGTGACATTGATTAACTTCATGATTTCTAATACGAAGAAGAGTTTGTGGAAGAATGATCGGAAGAACACAAGAGTGTAGGCTTCTTGGAGATACAAACAAACTTGGGACACATAGTTCCTCTTTAAATTGGTCGATTAAGGACTCATAGTTCCTTCTTGGTTGTGCAACATCACCACACCTACATAGATGAAAGCGGGAGAGAAATAACACAACTTTCGAATAAGGAGAGTGTTGATCTTATTCTACTCATACATGCCAAAAGAAGTTGAGAACATACATGTCTGGATAGTTCTCTTGTTGGTTGAAAAATATGTCGGTGGAGATACACTCAACAGTTCAAGGGATAACAACCTCTCCTCTTTAATGGGGAGGTTTCCTTGTTAGGATCAAAATTTGGAACTCTAAAATATTTACAATATTTATAAAATAATAAGTTTTAGTGAGGATGTTGGTGACATTGATTAACTTCATGATTTCTAATACGAAGAAGAATTTGGGGAAGAATGATCAGAAGAACATAAGAGTGTAGGCTTCTTGGAGATACAAACAAACTTGGGACACATAGTTCCTCTTCAAATTGGTCGATTAAGGACTCACAATTCCTTCTTGGTTGTGCAAGATCACCACACCTACATAGATGAAAGTGGGAGAGAGAAATAACACAACTTTTGAATAAGGAGAGTGTTGATCTTATTCTACTCATACATGCCAAAAGAAGTTGATAACATACATGTCTAGATAATGGAATGTATCGAATGAAACAAGATTTAAATTGAATCGCAGCTTCAACAATTTCGATCTATGCATAAGAACACAAAGTTTTAGAATCCAAATAATACAAATAGTATATAGAATATAACAAAATTAGGGAAAGAAAGTACACAAACAGAAAAGAGATGGAACGACTCTTCTTCCGTATTCAAAATTAGTGCTTCTTACATACAAAAATTCACCAATATCCAACCCCTTTTATAAAGAGAATTAAGCCTTATTTAGACAAAGGGAAAGGAGTAACCACCCTAACTAACTAGTTGTTTTAATTAAGTGATAAAACACTTAATTAAATGAGTTACATTCAAATGAATTTATATTACATATTTCCTTTTATACAATAAAGTCAATGACAAAATAGAAAACCTAGTAGTATCATGACCCGAAGAGGAATCAAGTGAGAAAATAGAAAAGGCAAGAACTTTCACTTGAGAACACGCATCCGTAACTTGGTGACTCAGAATCAAATTTCTGTCTCCTTGGTACAACGGTGTCACTCAAGTTTCTCATCCATGCTCTCGGAGAGAATTATCCATTTTTGAACTTGTTTCACCATACTAGAGAGTCCCTTTGTAATTTATACGATAACATTGTTGAGCTTCGACAATTCTTCCATATTGTTATTGTTAATCAATTCTATTTTGAACAAATTTTCTATGATAAGAGTGTTAAAATCTGTTTTGATTCGATCAACAGTTCCTTTCATTAATTGTCTTTAAAGAGGTGGCAAAGAAGAGCTTGTAGATCTGCAAAAATATCTACTTTTAAAGATTCTCCTTTCTGAACCACATTCGCAACTCTGTTGAGGCTTCCTCTAGTTACTTCATTCTCCACTCGATCACTCGAAAGACCGAGTTTTGGATAGATTCATTTTAGAGTCATCGAAACAAATTTTGGAGAGAATGATTTTCTCATCTCAGAAGGCTATGATGCGAAGATCTTGAATAACATCTTCCCAAATCTTGATCTCCTTATCAATACCGTCAATACTTGAATTGATTTGTTCTTTTTTGAAACAATGTTGTCATATGTCTCATGTAGGATTCATCAATGAATTCTAATCCCGTGATTAGAATTTTCTCCACCTAAGCCTCAGATGCTTTGCTAAGAGTGGCATGTTTAGTGATTTATGCTATTTCCTTTAGGTCAATGTTAGCAAAGTGAAAACAGGTTGGTGGAAGTGCTTGAGGAGTTTGATCCAATGGAGTTCTATCGATTATATAAAAGATTTAATGAAATTTTCCAAAACTTGTACTTGTTCGTTCGACTACTCCTAAGTTTGTTTTCCTTTTTCAACTCTTTCAATAACCTTGAGATAGTTTCCCTAAGGTTGTGCAGCTTTGCCTTAGGGGTTGCTTCTCCTAAGTAGATTCTAGTCAACTCACAATATAATACTAAAATATCCTTCTCATTTTTATCCTCATTTGGTCCGAAAATCTCTACGAATTGCTACATTGTAGAATTAGAGACAAGACTAGAAG
Organism: Taxus wallichiana var. yunnanensis; assembly: GCA_018340775.1. Taxonomy (NCBI): domain Eukaryota; kingdom Viridiplantae; phylum Streptophyta; class Pinopsida; order Cupressales; family Taxaceae; genus Taxus; species Taxus wallichiana. The sequence goes on from CM031242.1 coordinate 1,007,379,637, forward strand.
CAGCTTTTGGCTTTCTTGGGAGGAGGAAAAGTGCTAAGAAGAGCATCTACTACATATTTGGAAACCACAATCCTAGATTGAGCCTTTCTCTTCTTGTTGTCTACCATGGGTTGAACCCAAGTGAATGAATCCCGATGACGTTGCCGAGGAGGCAATGCATGATCAATTTGAGAACTAGGAAGTTGAGGAACTGAAACTGCTACCGTAGAAGTCACAAGAGAAGAAGAAGGTATTCTCACATCCAACTTAGGCCTAGAAAGGCCGATCTTTCCCGAATCGGGGCGCTTACCTCAACTACATTCTTTTCTCCACATCACTTTCTTCACTCTTTTTTTTTTTTTTTCCCAACTCATTTCTTTTCACCAATCTCTTCCTCACCCTTGTGTGCTTGCTTAGGGATGCTTCCCCTCCTACTTCTTGTGTTTGTTTCTTGTCATCATCTTCTTATCTTGGTGTCTCTGACTTCTTTTCTTCCTCTTTAGATTTATCTTTCTTGGTAAAAACTTTGGTTCCAGAGTCTAGAGGAGAGGAAGGTGTTTGCTTGGGAGGGGTAGCCTTTTGTGAGGAAGATGCCTCTTAAGAAGAAGCCTCCTTAGAATCATTGAATTCTTTGATTTTCTTGTTCACCCAATGTCTTGTCCTCAAGAGAACATGAGTGTTAAGGTCATCTGGATTATCCTTCTCCTTCTGTGACCAATCAATAGTGGGAAGAGGAGTGTATTGAATGGAATTTGTGAATTCTATAGTGAAGAGATTTGAACCATCATCAATCATTCCCTTTGGTACTACATATAATTTGAAATCTTGGATATGCTTTAGAGTTAATCTACTAAAGGATCTCTTCGACCTCATACTCATCTTCACGATCCACCAAATAGTCCTCAAATGATCGCAAATGATGATATGTCAATGGAGATTTTTTCCAATAAAGTTTTTTCTATTAGAGTAAGCCCTCTTCTCGGTAAGGGTAAAAGGAACGATAACCAGATCGTGCTGCCAAGAACACAATTGCTAATCAAACATCATGATCAATAAGATGAAAGTAATTCGCTAGAATAACTTTACATAAACTTTTGCAAACAAATGAGTAACAATATCATATATTATTATGGAACTCCATGAAATACAATGAGAATGGGCCTTGCTTATATAAGCAAGGAATAACAATCTAAGAACCACCAAGGTCGTAGATCAAGCCATAAATCATGGAAAGAACTAGTCATCAAAGAACTAGTCGAGTCCATAGATTTATGAGAGAATTAGACATCAAAGATTTAATCAATACCATAGATCTAGGAAAGAACTAGTCAATACTATAGATCAAGGAAAGAACTATACTTAACAACGAGATAATATCTCATAATATCTAAATAAATAAAAGAAATATCCACACACATAAGTGGGTGAGGATAAATACAATAAAAGTAAATAATGTACCTAGGTGAACATGAGCTAAGGTAAGTACCTACTCTAACACCCCCTCAAGTGAAGCTAGGGGCGAAAATAGAAGTGGCTTGTCCACGGATGAGTCCCGACAACTAGGCCTCGATGAGGTACTCTCATCAGACAATATATCAATGAAGAAATCTCAATTCAAAAGAAGGAAAAATCCTGCTAAAAGGAAAGAGAAAGAAGAAGAAGAAGGAAAGAGAAAGAGTATGAGCCCATTTAGGCATAGTGACAACATCGGTGGGAATAGGATCCTCAATGGCATCTATAACCTCCTCAAAGAATCTCCTCAAAGAAAGGATCCTCAAGATGAGATGAAGAAGAAGGAATGGAAGAAGAAGAATCATGAGGAGTGAAACGCTCATCAAACTCGAAAATGTGTTCAAAAAGAACATCATGTGTATCGGATCTAAAAGACGATAAGCTCTCATGTCCTCACAATATCCTACAAAGATTAAGGGTTTACTCTTCTTATTCAAAGCTTTCTTTTTCTTCTTTAAGACAAAGGCCCAAGCATGGCTCCCAAAGACTCGAAAAATGAGACATCTTGCTTAGTGTTGACCAAGCTTCCTCTGGAGTCAAATGCTTAAGTGCTTTGTGTGGTGTGCACTCGAATATAGTTAGCACAATTAATCGCTTTTGCCCAATAGATATGACGTATATCTCTAGAATGCATCATACAATTAGTCATTTCCTTAAAAGTTCTATTCTTCCGTTCGCTAATCCATTCTCATGGAGTATGAGGAACAAAATGTTGGTGAATAATGCCTTGAGTTGCCAAAAATTCGAAAACTCATTCTGAAGTACTCCCCCATTAACGGTGCGAAGGTTCTTTATGCTACTAGAAGATTGTTTCTCGACCAAAGCCTTAAAGACTTTGAAGTGTGAAAAACATCACTTTTGTACTTAATAAAATAAACCCAAGCACGCCATGAGAAATTATCAATAAATGTAAGTGCATACTTAGCTCCATTGAAAGATGAGGTAAGAAAAAACCATCAAGTCACTATGCATAAGCTCAAGTGGTGAAGAAGCTCTCTTAAACAAATTCTTAGGAAAAAGATCTTGGTGTTGTTTCCCTAATGCACAACCATGACAAACTCCCTCAAGATAAGAAACTCTAGGAAGACCATCTACCATACCATGAGTGCTCAACTCCTTCAAATATCCGTAATTGAGATGTTCAAATCTTTCATGCCAAAGCTTACTCTCTGAATCTGAATGAGAAACCAATCCTGTCCCTATAGAAGAAGTGTCATCAAAACCCTCAAAGTGATATAGTCTAGAACTATGATCAACAATACCTTGAGCAACAAGTGAATAAGGCTCTAACAAAGTTCTTACTTTTGCCCCATGTGGTGTAAAAGTCACTATTTTCCCTTGACTAGAATGAAAAATTTGATATACATAAAAGTAAATTTGTAGTAATGTTAGGAACATATAGTGCATCTTGGATATTGCCACCATCAAGTTGTATATCACCTTTTCCCTCAACAGAAAGAAAGGAAGAATCTCCAACCTCAATTTTGGAAGTAGAACTCAAACCTAGAGAAACAAAAGACTCCTTGGAAGAAGTCATGTGATGAGAAGCACCAAAATCTATAACCCAATTGTCTGCAAGTGGTGATTGAGATCTTCCAACAACATTAAGTGCTTTTCCATGTTGATTAGAAAGAGGTGGAGTGGAGATATAAATTTTGTGTTTCTTGATTGCATCCTCTAAGGCTTGCATTCACTTATAACACCTATTTTCTTCATGATTACTACCCCCACAAAAAGAACATGAATGGTTAGACTTATTCTTGGATTTAAAAGACTCCTTGGGTTTTGAGTTGTTTTCTTTGGGTTTAGGAGCATTTTGAGATGAAGAAGGTGTGGATTTGGTTTTACTGTTTGGTTTTCCTTTGCCCTTAGAATTAGATGCAACTAATGCCTTTTGAGAGGTGGAAGACTCAATATGAGATAATTTGGATTCTTCTCTAATAAGTCTTTCACAAAATGTTTCTAAGTTAGGCATTTTGAAGGTGTCACATAAGACATCCATGCTAAAGAAAAAGGTAGAAACAAAAATTTGGAATGGTCTTCTCAACTTGGATAGAATCAAGTAAACACACTCTTCATCTTTCTTATCTCTTCCACTCCCCTTCAAATGTGTCAACAAATGTTTGAACTTGGTAAGATAGTCTATAATTGTTAGAAAATCTTCGTGGATTAAGAGAGGTGATCTCAATTTCAAGTTGCATTGTGTAATGCCCCGTTCTCCAACGACCATGTCGCTAAGCTTTTAACGTTGTGGTGCTCATGTTGACCTCTCGTTGGCTTCGCCCTTGTCACAAAAAATGACTGGAATTCTCCCACTCCGTCTTGTCTTCTCGCGTCGTGTCGATGTTTCTGTGTGGGTGTCCCGCCTCATCCATTTCGTTTTCCTCCTATTAAAGGAAAACTGTGCGCTCGATTTATTGAGCTCGCAAGTTGGCTCTTGTTATTTCGATTAATAAGTATTAATAAGTGGTAATAATAATAATAATAATAATATTTTTATTTATCGATCGACGTTAACCTCGCTTTCTGATCGTCGATTTGTTACCAACCTTGTTGTTAATTTTTGATAAGCGATTTTATTGTTTTAGTTTGGTCGCCTCACGGATCGAGCCTCGATTCGCGCAAGGGAAGTTGGTTCTTGGGTGGTGCCATCGTCAAGGACGTAGTGTTCTTGTTTAAGGTTCAAAGTTTTTATCCTTGGCCGTCTGCGCCTGGTATGCTTCGTAAATGTTTGGGTAAATGCCTTCAACCGCTTTCTCTTCTTTTCCCCTTGTGATAAAATTGGTCCATGTATGCCAAGTTAGATAATTATCAAGTTAGTGGTGAATCTGACCACCAGCCTAACATGCTGCTCCCACCATAACCCAGCTCTCCTCCTTGCTCTTCGCTTCACGTTTCGGTTTCTCAGAGATACCGTGTACAACATGATTATAAAATGGATGTCTTTTAAAAGGGATATTGTGGATCCATTATTTATTCCTTGTTTCTATCGCGTTAAGTGTCATTAGAGATGTTAATATCGAATTAGGTTAGGGCTTCTTTCAATCTAGCCTAAAACTATACATGTTTATTTACGCTTAAGGCGTTATATAATACTATTTGTATGCTTTTATTTATTTCAGATCAGATCTAACTATCAGACTTCTTGAAACAAAGTGATTACATAAAATAATGCAGAGAAATGAGGATGAAACTTTATTCTGCTCGACATTTAAGGTGAACTAATTAAATATGGTTTAGGTTCGTGAAATCTTAAAAGGCGTGCTCGAATGGGAAGGAATTTAGGATTTGCGTATCACATGGATCTCTCTCCAAAATAGACGTTTTTTTTTGTAAACCGTGTTGATTATTATTGTCCAACCTGGCGTATGTTTTGGAAGGATTTCACTTTAGTTTTGAAAATGGCCGCATGAGGAAGTAACTGCCTGCCATTTCTGCGCCTTCTGTAGAGGGAAAACGTGTTGGACCTTCCCTGGGATCTGGGGAAGCGTGAGTGAAATCTTATTGGGTTTTTACCTGTGTTTTGTCTTCATGAGTTGTAATGGCTTGCTAGCCACGCCTTTTTTTGGGATCTGCATGCTCAGTGGTTTTGGGGGTCGCGCGCCCAGGGGGAAGCTCACATTTGTGAGTTTATTGCAACTTTTCTTTGTTGTTTGGTTGTTTTGGTGGTGCACAGAACCTGGACGCATTTTTTTGTCTGCCCTGGCCGCGTGGGGGAGAGTGGAAGGAGTTATTTTGTTTTTATTTTGCGTGGACTGTTGTAATGCGCGAATCTTCCAACAGTCTTTGCGCCGCACGCCGAAACCCCCTCCATTCTTTGCTTGCTCTGACTGTTCCAAGCGTGGAGGAGAGTGAAGGATGGGCATTTTGAAAATGGAGAAAAGGGGGCGTGGGGAAGGTCGCCTGTTGGGAACTCGTGGCTCTTCCTGGGGATTTTCTACACTTGAGGCATGATAAGCTCTTAACCCTCCCTTAATGGTTTATTCCCTGTAGTATTTGTGTAAATCAAATCTGTGCAATTCTTGTTGTTCTATTCTTTTTCTTGGGGTGAAAACCTCTGGCTTATGAGGATATTTAGATATATCTTTTCCTGGTATTTTCTTTTTTATATAATAAAAAAAAAACAGAAGATATGGACATCATGGGAAAACTTGTAGATGCCTCCATCAAATCTATTGATTCGAGCTATGGAAACCTGTATTCTTCATTCGTGAAAGCTACCTCTGTTATCATATGACTAGTTAAGGTGAACTCCCTGATATTATGGGTACTCTGCGTGTCTTAATAGTCGTCATTCCCTTCCTTGGAGGAGGATTTCAAACCAGTTGTTATCTGATGTCTTTATGGAGTCTGTAGGTGATGTTGTAAGACCTTGTTGTTCGACCCTGAAACCCTGTTCAATGTAAACTATTCGCAAATATAGTTTTGTTGTCTGCATGGTTGGGTTTTATAATCTATAATGGTACCTTGCATCGTTTATTTGTGTTGAATGCCGTTTAAGAGAGTGAGTTGTTGGTGGAACATGCTTCGACTTGTTTTGGTGAGGTAAACATTACTCTAGGCTTTTTGAGCTGTTAAGAGCTTGCTTGGAATAATGGGTTGATTATTAGTGACGTGCAGTCACACATGTGAGGCTCTATATCGCATCTTTCGTGCTCTCTTTTGACTGAACCTCGAGGCTTTAATGTGTTATGTTATGCGGCTTTTACTTAACAGATAATTGTAATGGGCCTTGAGGGTAATCTTTGATAAGTCTGTTATATTGTCATTGGATCGATAAATTCTGTGGGCATGTTACTTTTGTAAGTTTTAAGGTAAATAAGGTTTACCTTGTCTTTAAAAAAAAAAAAAAAAAAACACATTAGTCATTCTCTGCTTAGAGCCATGGACATACTATTAATGGCAGACCACGAAGTGATGGTCAAGTCTTTCGTAGGGCCTCCTTGGAGTACATGGAATCATGATGCAGATTTCATTTGACTGTAACCCTTCTCTGTAATAGGAGACTGCGTATGAATATCATGAGTAATCGGAATCCAATTCATGTCATGGAAACTTAAGGATCCCTATAAGTGGTTTACTTATTTGGTATTTTGGGGAAACCTTTGTTGTTATAAACAATAGTATTTACTTGAGTGATTATATACAAATTAATACTTGCATCTCATTAGGAGTGGAGATAATGTTGATACTTGGTATTTATAGTGGCTTGGACCACGCTTACATATCTTAGCTAGCCAAATGTACCTTCTACTCATTAACAAAATATGACAGTATTGTTGATCGTAACTCATTCCTATGAGTTGGACTCTTATACTAATAGAGGCATATAAAGACATGATAATAAACAACCGAAAGGATATCTAAATAATATATGAACTTACTGATTGGTGGAACCCTTGTTTACATAAGTATATTCTTAAAATTGTGAGATAAATATCAAAATTATACTTACATATCCTTGATTTTCTATAAAGGTTTGATACTTGGGTAATATTGATGAATATCATAAGATTGACACTTGTATTTATTATAGAAGCTCAATGTCGTTGGTACTTATATTTAATTAAAAGATAATATTATTGGATACTTATATAGAAGAAGTAGACTGAAGGTATTAAGTGAGCGATATTATTATTACTGTAATTTAAGTATAATTAATTGAAAGGTTAAGGTTGTACATCTAGCCACTTGGAATTTTGTTCATATGTAAGCAGATCTTAGGGAAGTGAACAAATAATGGGAATGAAATGTATTATCATGTGATGTGCAGTTAAGTTTTAGAATGCATGTTAGGAATTATATGATAGGGAGTATTGCAAACTTTCATTTATGTAAATGCTAGATGGCATAAATTTTTAGGTGAGGATTATATCTTATCATGCTCAGTTCTAGCGAACTGACTCTAGTAAATATTTGTGCAGATGGATTTTTGCGAGTAGATGAGGGATAGACTTGTAAACTTTTGCATCAACCTCAGCTGAGAAGTTCTTACCTGCAATCCTTTTTATATTGTTCAACTATTGATAACATACAGTGGAAAATGTAGGAGAGGATCATGGTCTTAGTATAATGTATTTGTGGACTTTGTCATCTTAACTTTGGACACCTTGGTTTGTTTGACCATCATTGAAAATATAAAAATATTTGGTTACTGCTTGTTGAGTGACCTTATTGGATTATCGGTATTTTAAGTGTGGATGTAACCTTGTTTTGTTCTGGTGAATGAGTGTTATTAAACTTTACCCTTGAAAATAAATGTGAAGTTAAATCTTGCTATGACTTAGTAATAATGCGACATAAGTAAAATAACGTGGGTTGTTTAATACTTATAAAAGTTGAACTAAAAGTTATATTCAAATAAATTAACGTAGAGGTTACCAGCTTGAGAGCAAGGAATTCTTTAAGAAATCATAGGCGAGACTATCATTGTGAGTAAAAATTATATAACATGATATCCCTAGCTCCACTAGTGAACATTATCCCTTTTATGGTGAAAAATTCGTAAAACGATCCTAAGGTGAAATGAATTGTTAGTTGTTAGAAGATGATAAGATTTAATAAGCCGGAGAAAACATTTTGGGAAATCACACAATCTATCTCACCGCCATTTGGAAGGTAAATTGTTCTCTTTGGTAATACTCATTCAGTGAAGCCTTTGTAAAATATTTGATAATTTTGGATAAATTCTCTAGCCTCAATTAAAGCCTGGTATTAACTTTTGAGGTCCTATAGATGTTTTCAACTCGACCTTCTCCCTCTAACCTTGTTCCAAGGCACTTTGCTTTTCTTCTCTTAAGTGTGTTGAACGCAAACCCATGTTGTCATATGGGCATGAACGAGTCCTAGAAGCGATATTGTGGATTGATGTGGAATTTAAATTTACCCTGTTCTTCTAAATAAACGAATTAAGCAAATAATAGGTCATAATAGAGAAGACTGAAAGCAAATTTATCTTCAGAGTAAACGTAAGAAACTTAGCGTTGTAAGAGGTATTGTTCGAATTATATCTAGAGTCTTAGAAAATTGAAGCTAAGGATCGAAAGAGGTATTATTAAAATAAATAACCTTCAATAATTTTCTCATTGTGGCTTGCCCTATCTGTAAGTGTGTTATGTGGTGTTTTCCTATATTGTCTTAACAAAAAGAAAAGTGAATTATCCTTGGTGGGTGTGAACATTTCCGTGCTACCTTTGTGGTCATCCTTGTATTGAGTTATCCGCGGAGTTAGTTGTGACCTTGGTGGTGGCATGTTGTGTCGTGTTATGTGTTAAAAAAAAAAGTTATCCTATATTTTACTGTGTTGTTTGTGTGTGAAATACTTGGATTGTTACACATTGCTCTCATATGATCTACTTTACCAAATAAATCCTTCAATTTCTCCCATATTTTGAAAGGAAGTCACACTTTTCCAAATGAAATAAAAGACTCACACGACATAAGTCTATCAAACCCATACACTCATCAAATTTGCACCGGTACTCTTTGAAATTTCTCATATTCTCTAGTGAACATCTTGGTTGTTCTTGTTAATGGATTAACAAGATTTAATGTAGAAGTAGATAAAGATGCCATCCTCAAAAAATCACCAAAAGAAATGCAAGAACTAAGCAATGCAACAAGACCCCAAACAATGCAACAAGAGCCCCCCAGATTTTGGCACTTTATAATGAGTGCTTATTACAATATGACACTTAATAATTATAGTGCGATTCTCAAAATAAATATTTCCAATGGAAAGAGCATTAAAAACCATGCACTTTTGCAAAAAATGGCACTCAAAACCGAGTTACCGATCAAAAGATACAAGTTTTTCAATATTATGCTCTACTATTTATTTTAGTTGCCACTAAAAACGAAATAAAATGCTCTTGCCTTCACCACACAAATAAAATGAAAGGGGCTGGAGTTAAGCACATACTAGTAGGAATCACAAGCTTTAAGCCCTCATATGACTAGGAGCTAAGGATTTCAATGGGTGTGTGCAACTTACTATTCTGGGTGTGTCGCTGGTTTTCGAGAAAGTCACATCCAACTGCTTCTTCTAAATTGCAAAATCTGCTATTTTTGGATCATTCTTGAAAGTGACCTTCGCGCCCAAAATAGTAGTCTCGGATTTTCCCGAAAAAAGCAAAAAGTGCACCGTCGTCCGTGGACCCTGCCAAAAGAGGAAAGAAACATCTTTTCCAAAAAGACCTCCCCGCACGCAAACCGAAAAATGTTAAGTCGCAACAAAAATACTCGATCGGATCTCAAGAAACCCAACAAAACCCAATTTTTAAATATTTCCTTTTCCATATGGCACGAATCCCGAGGCGAATCCAATATGTTTCTCTGCACAACAAAAAAACCAAAAAAATTGACTGCCGCCAAAAATGGCCGAGTTTACAGTCGATCTTAGGGTTTTCCCACCTTCTGGATCCAATGGTCACCTCTGTTTTGCATAAACCGCACGCAACAACACAATACAGACAAATCCCGAATATATGAATATATTTTTTAAAAATGCTTGCAAAATGAAACTTACAGACGGATGTCAATAGAAATCTCCTGCTCTGATACCATAAAAGGAATGATAACCAGATCGTGCCAAGCCAAGAACACAGATGTTAATCAAACATCACGATCAATAAGATGAAAGTAATTTGCCAGAATAACTTTACATAAACCTTTGCAAACAAATGAGCAACAATATCATATATTATTATGGAACTCAATGAAATACAATGAGAATGGGCCTTGCTTATATAGGCAATGAATAACAATCTAAGAACCAGTCAAGGTCGTAGATCAAGCCATAAATCATGGAAAGAACTAGTTATCAAAGAACTAGTCAAGTCCATAGATCAAGGAAAGAACTATACCTAACAACAAGATAATATCTCCTAATATCTAAATAAATAAATCTACACACATAAGTGGGTGAGGATAAATACAATAAAGGTAAATAATGTACCTAGGTGAACATAATGAGCTAAGGTAAATACCTACTCTAACAAAGGGTGCTAATTGAATGGAGAGGTATTTCTTTCGACATTTTGTGCATCCAAAGCTGATCCGCACGTGTAATTTCTTAAAGTTATGAAAAAGCTGGATGCCATAGATCTTCTTATGTCTGCAAGTTCTTTGAAGGAGGTGTAGTTGCCTACAAAATTCAACTATAACGATCTTTTCACTATAATAGATTGGAAGTTTGTATGGAGCTCCCGAACCCAACTGTTCGAATATAAGAAAATTTCCTGAATTGGATGAATAAGTTTCCATCGATTGAGATAAACTGTCTAGCCTCTTAAGAAAATCTACTTGTTACATTCCCCTCTAAGAGCCTTACGAAGACCATCATGAAAGCACCATTCACCCTCCTATGGTGGCTCTTGCTGTTCTCATAGGCCAACTATGTGTAAAAATCATAGATGGCCAAATTCCGTCTGCTCTCCCGGCTCAACAAACCAATCCATATCATGTACTCAACTATGGTGTACACATCAAATAGGAGGTCATGTAGAATGTTTTTGTCTAGTGCACTTGGGTGAGTTGTTGAGTCGATTCTCATAGATGATCTCTCCCCAATTCAAAGGTTGTGTGCCTTCATAGATCAAGTTGATGTAGATGCACATCCAATCTTGGAATTCTTGAGTTGAAGGTAAACCCATTACTCTTGCCAATAGGGTTATGATATTTGATAATTCTTCCACAAAGTCAATTTTGTAAAGAGTTTTGGGCAGCTTTGAAGGTCCCCTCTTCTTGACCTTTAGCCAAGATTTGACAATCATGGCTTGATATTTTTGGGAGTAAGGTTAAACTCTATTTGGGATTCATCTTTAGTTAGAATCTTGGAGCCTTCAAATGTTGGAATTCCCAAAGCGATAAGTTGATGTGATGAGCATCTAATTGTGCGATAACTTGCCCCTGAGGATCTTTCAATTCCTTGGTTTGGGGATCAAAACAAGAGGCACATGATAGAATTGTATCGGTACATTGAACTAATGTAGAAACCCCCGCATGAACCAATCGACTATTCATAATGCTTTGGGACAATATAATTGGGTTTTCATCTTTTATTATGGCCTAGAAGTCATCTAAATTCATGTGTTTGATGTCAATGTCCCCTATTTTAGGAATATCAATCTCAAGGGAGGAAATGTGCTTGTATCTGGCATACTGGAACTTCATCTTGGAAAATTGGATACAAATTAGGGAACAAATTAGTTTTGCAAAGGGTTTTTGAAAGGATTTGAAGGGAAGGGCACCACAACTAACACAATTGCATAAGTGGGTGAAACATGGATGATATTACTCACCTGATAGATGAAAATGAAGATGACCTCCTAACACTGATAATGCAACTCAAATTTTTGAATTTGGCTACCATAGGAGTAAACGAGCAAAATAGTACCTTTGGACGCATGAGAGGATAAAGGGCACAAAACGATAGCAAGGCGGGAGTGATTTTGAAAATGTGGGGAATAAAGTGGAGTGGGATTGTTCATACTACCCATGTCGACTACCTTATACTATTAAACTTTGTGTAAGCTTGTAAAATAATAGATTAGATGAAAGTATGCTCGATGGAATGTAACCTCACTCCCTATGTGTTTGTTGTTGGGGTTAGCACACCGGTTGTACATATAATATATAAGATCTAAGCATACATGCAAATAAAAACGGATATTCTACCAGAAGAATTATACAAAACAAGAGACATAAATCAACACTAGATTTAACGTGGTTCACCTAGTGTGGGCTACATCCACCAAGAAACAAGCCAATCTATTATCCAAAGCTTTGACAAGATATACAATGAAGATTTACAATCTTCCACACCTCTCAGATGTTCAGTACTTTCTTTTCTCAAGCTTTTGCTTTATCACCAAGAATTCTCTCTCACCAACTTTTGCAAGTTCTTTCTAATTCTTATTAATCATTCTTACTAATCATTCTTACTTCTAAACCCTAGCTTTTATGCTTATATAGTCGTTTATAGACTTAGGGCACTTAGCCATGCAATTACAATCAATAGATATACTTTAATGCTAAAAATAGATCTAATTCCCGAGAGTTAATTAAAACATCCTCGCACAGGTAACCGACGCTGGTTAGACCTAACCGCTGGCCTTCCTACCTTGTCCGGCGATGCCGGTCTTGGGTGATCGATGCTGGTTCGCCCTTAACCAATGACGGTTCTTATGTATTTTCCAAAGAAGTTTCCATTGCATGCTAAACCGATGTAATTGAGCTCCATAAGTCAACATTTGTTGTGCATTATAATTGGTGAATCAATATGTGAGGAACCGATGGAACTTGAGAACAATTCACTTGGCTCCCCAAAAGTCCGCAATGACCGCATCAAACGACAATATAGGAGTTAGGAGGACCGAGGAATCATGGAACCGGTGACCACGAGGAACGATGGTGAAGGTTCCGATGGCGCTCGCTTTCACCAAGTGTCGATGTGGCGGGGCAAGCGAGAGGCGGGAACAAAGGGAGACATGAAATAGGCACTTTGAAGTTCCCACAATACTCGATAAAGGTTGGAAAACAGGGAATAGGTGGAACAAGGGAATAGTTCCTCCTTTCCCTTAGATGCCCGATTTATCCGATCAAGCCCCCACAAGATGAATTAACAAAAAGAATTATGACCAGAAAAGCAAGACCTTTAGCCAAAACACAAGATTTTTGAAAATTTCACATTTTTGGTCTCATGACAACAATTGGCTCTTTCTTGGGGCTTGACTTGGTTTAAACAAAGTACAAACCAAACATAAAATAACTCTGAATCTCATGGTTTACAACACTAGTGCCTTATCCATTGGAAAAAATAATGGAGAAAACACGAAGAAAACTCCGAACAAGGAAAGGGAAACAAACACAACAAAAACAAAGCAAAAACAAGAACTATGTATAACGGATGACAACCACTCAACACTTATACAACTTGAGATACTGCTGTCTATAAGGCAATGGGAGAGAAGTCCCATCCATATAGGCTAAGTAATATGAATTTTCACTAGTAAAGTGTCAAATTTTAAATGGACCATGCCAAAGGGACTCAAACTTAGCACGACTCCTTCGAGGCTCCCTCCTCTTGTCCCAGAGCGAGAACAATATCTCCAACTTGGAAGTCACGATACTTGCACTTCTTGCCAAACTATTTAACGTGTTTTTGATGGGATGAGATATGATCAACCACCCATATCATTTCATCCTCTAGCTTCTGCAAGTACATGATTATCTTGTCAAATGCATCCTTGAACTGTTCATCTTCAATGGTCTTGGTTAAGTGCATGGCTGGTAACTTAAGAGTAACATGAAATTGAGCATCTATTCCTTAAACCAGTTGAAATGGAGACATTCCAATAGTTCTCTTTGGTGTTATACTATCAACCCAAAGGGCATCATATAACGTTTTATGCCAATTCATTGTGACTCATCGACCAACTTCCCGAATACGGTCACCAAATTTTTGTTGGTTGATTCTACTTGCTCGTTTCCCTATGGGTAATAGTCGGAATAATGTGAAAGGGAAATCCCATATCCATAACAAAAATCTATGAGTTCATAAGAGGAAAAGTTAGGATCATTATTTGTTACAATTTTGTTAGGAACACTAAATCGAACCAAAATATTCTCCTTAATGAAATCACAAATGACTTCGAAGTTGTTCTTTTAGATCGGGATGAATTTCACCAAATTTGTGAAATAGTTTGTTATGGTCAAAACATGGGTGTGTCTCTGCACCGGAGTTTGATTGAGAGTTCCAATGAAGTATAATCCCCATTGCTGAAATGTTCTTCGACTACAACATGCTTCAATGGAAGAGTTGTCAATTTAGGTCATCCAATGAATGTTTGACAAGCTTCACATTTTGAAACCCACTAAGCTACATCTTTAAACAAAGTTGGCCAATAATAACCTCCTCGAAGGATCTTATGAGCAGTGACAGGTGAAGAGAAATGTCCTCCGCAAGCTTGATCATGGTAGGCCCTTGAAAATATCTTCTGTTCTTCCTTATCTACACACCTTAAGAAACAACTATCAATCCCTTTTCTAAAAAGAGAGTGTTACCAAAGAATATACGTTGCAGGTCTAAGATTAATTGATCTCTTTTCTTTAGCATCAAGATGTGCAAAACATTCCCCATATGTGAGGAAGTGAGTAATGTTGGAATACCAATCATTTGTAGAAGTCGAAACAAAACAATTGGCATTTTAGAAAACTTATCATTACTCGAATCTTCTTTCAAACCTTTTGCTTTCAGCTGACATAGACCTCGTCCTCGTACCAATTTCGTAGGCTTAGTATTAAGATCATACTCATGAACCTTTCCAATCCAGCTTACCCTTTTGGATTCAAAATCTTGTTGCGTTAGTATAGATTTTCACAATGGTATATGAGACAAGAATAGTGGAATGTGAATTAAGAACATAGAACCTGAATGTTTTACAACTTCGACTACAACCAAGGCATGCTTTTCGATATGAAAATATTTCAACTCATGGAACTTAAGAACATAACTCATAAAAGAAATTGGTGCCTCAATTTCTTTAGAATTTCTCTAAACTAGAATGATAGAAAGGGTACACTCATATGCATAACAATAAATTATGAAGTCTTTATCAAAATCAAGGAAAACAAGAACAAGTGTTTTTGCAATTGCTTCTTTTATTTCATTGAATGCCTTCTTTCCTTAAGCACTCTAATGGAAAGAATGTTTAATCTTCATCATATCTGCTATACTTCGAGTCAATTCTACAAAATTTGGGATGACTCTCCTGAGAAAATTGATTTTACCAAAGAAAGAGTGAACTTCTTTCTTACTGGTAGGGAGAGATATCTTCTGTATAGCCTACACTCTCTCCGGGTTAATTTTGATGCCATCCTCAAACAACATGCCCGAACAACTTCCCTTCGTAACTCCAAAAATGGACTTCTTGGGATTGAGAGATATGCCATGATCTCTACATGGTTGAATAATGAGCTTAAGGTGCTAAAAGAGATCTTCCTTGCTCTTAGAGAAAACTGTAAGATCATCCAGGTAAACGACAATACACTTGTTTTTTAGATCTCCAAAAGCTAAATCCATAGCTCTTTGAAAAGTGCACCTGCATTAATGAGACCAAAAGGCATTCTCCGATAGGCAAAAGTACCCCACAGAGTTGTAAAGGCAATTTTGTGTTGATCTTGAACATCTACTTCAATTTGGTTGTAACCATAAAACCCATTAAACATTGACAACATTTGGAACCATTCTACCTACAAAATCTGATCCATCATGGGAAGAGGATAGTTATATTTTAAAGAGGCTTGATTTAGATTGCAAAATCTACACAAATCCTTATTTCTTCACTTTTCTTTCGCATCGAAATAATATTAACAACCCAAACAGAATGGTGAATAGGAAAAATTATCTTAGCATTCAATAACTTATGAATCTCTTGGTAGATTGTTCCTATAGTTTTAGGGTTATATTTCTTTTTTTTGCCCGAAAGGACGAATGCCCAATTTTAGGGGAATATAGTGTTGCATTTATCTCAGCTTGAAAGTATTCAAATCTTCATAAGAGTATGCAAGCACATCCATGTATTTTCTTAACAATTCAACCAATTTCTTCTTTTCCTCAGTAGAACAACATTTCCCTATATTAACAAGCTTAGGGTCCTCATCACTTCCCAAGTTTACCTTTCACACTCGGATGACTAATCCACATTATATGATATCTTGCTTTAGAAAAAACGGTCATGCTTGTAAAATAGATCTTCTAGACTGACGACTATATCCTTATTTATTTTATTACCATTTAACTTAATGTATCCATCATAATCGAGACTTAGATTCAATGCCTTCCTTAGTTGTGGATGAAAGTGACTCTTTATAACCAACTTCACTACCCTCAAAATACAACTGATTTAAATTATATTTTAATTCGAGAATTAAATACCTATCAACTATCTGCATTGTTTGGACCGCTGGGTCTAAAAATCATCTCAAAAGTGAGCTTATCATGATTGAATTCGGGATGAGATATTAGCAAAGAGTCGAGAGACTACTAAGGCATCTGCTATGGAGTTGTTGTCTCTCGTCACAACATCAATTGAAAAGGATTCAAAGAGCTCAATCGAATCCCACACTTTATTATGATAATGCTTTAGGTCCTGTCATTCTTGGCTTGTAATAAACCCAAAATTTCTTGACTATAAGTTCTACATCCCCTTGTGCACAAACATGATTGATTACCATCTCCTTTCTTGCTTTGTTAGATCAAGAAGAGAGCCTCATACTAAGCAATGATATTAGTATTAGCAAACTAGAATTTGTATGAGAACGGGTGAATTTTGTTTGAAAGGTGAGACAACAACGATCCTGCTCCAAACCAACCGTATAACAACTTCCATCGAACTCCGGGGTCCAAATATCATTTGAATAATCTCAAATGAGTTCACGGATATTTAATTTTGGGCCAGACATTATCATGTAATTGCCATGTCTAATATCTTCATACACTATTTGTGCTTGAGGATCATCAGTCTTTTGAACTATGTACTTCGCTTCTTCATTTCTCCCTTCACATGAATCAATGCATGGGACCAATCCATTTGAATTTTTCCTCCTAGATCTTGACAAACGCTTATGCTTAAGAGCATTTCATAAGAGGGGGATATCAACAACCAAGATAGTAGCTTTAACTCTTTTTTTGGGAAAATCTACAAAGGATACTTGAGCATCCTTTATCCTTCCTACTAGAGGCACCTCTTTGGTCTCCATGGAAAAACATGAACCAAATGTCCGGGTAAGGCTAAGGCCTAATGCATGGGCTACTTGAGCAGGCAACACATTATGCGACGCACTTAAATCAATAACATAATTACCTAATCTATGCTTGAATATCAATAAAGTTACATAAAAGGGTTGAATTTTCTCAGATGTGGAAGGAGTAGATGCTAGAAAATTTTATGGGGAATGGTCCTAAGGGGTGCGCAGGATTCCATTGGAAGAGGGAGCAGCTTGTGTTGGCTTGATGTTAACAAACTTGACAATTTGGGAAAAAGCATTCGGGTAAGTTTGATAATATTGAGCTTCAAAATCTAAATATTGGTTTACTTGATATGGTGAATTATATCAAAAGACCCCAAAGAAGCTTCTTGATTGGACACAACAGAGGTTTTAGGATTATCAACTTTAGAAGTTGTAGTTGTTTTAGAAACAAATATTGGAGAAGCAAGGGTAGTTGAAGGTGCAAAAGTACTTACCTTCTTAGCAGAGAAGGAACGGGACATCCTCTCTTTCAAAAACCGGAATAACAACATGAGCCTCTTTATCTTTCTCCATCTTGTCTAGTTGAACAATATCTTTCTTTTTACTCAATTGTTCTCTGGTCATGACTACATAAGATTCACTATTCACTCATGCCAGTGTTTCTTCATAATCCTCTTCTTCTGATTCATAGACAACACAACCAATTTGAAAATCTTCAACCTCCTCATTAGTTTCCTTAAGTTCTTCTGAACCTTTTCAACCTCTTCTGCAATGATTTCCTCCGCCGCTTCTTGAACTTCACAAGTTGCATTCCCTGGAAGCTTTACAGAGGAGATTGAATAACAAGCTTAGGTTGAATGGCCGATAGACGATTCTTTGGTTGAAAATTCTTCTTAGGAATGTATTTATAGGGATATTATGAGAAAGCTGCTTCTTTATAGCAATTAAATCATTAGCCAATTTCTGGACTAATTGATCAAAATTGGTTATACCCGAGGTGGAGGCCTTAGCCTTGGAAGGTTATTTATTTAACTTACCAGACATGATTAAGTTATCTTCGACACTTATGGCTAGTTCTTGATCTTCATTCAAGTTTGGAAACCATGCTCTTCTTAATGTAAAACTCACCTCTGGAAGTTAATTGTTGATGAAAAAACTTTTCATATTCTCTACAATGGGTCGGGCATTAGTTGGAATATTGTGAACCAATCTGTTAAAATTTTCCACAAATTATCTCGTTGGTTCCTAGGGTTATTTCCTCATCTCGGGAGAGATGTTCCAAAAGAGCATGAGCATCTTTTGCTGGCTCAAACCTAGCCTCAAAATTAGATTTCATGATATCCCAATTGGTGATGCTGTTAGCAGGAAGATGATAGAACTAGTCCACAACATTATCTTGCAAAATTTAAACAAACAATTTGATAGATACATCTTCGTGTGCAACACCAAGAACTCCATGAGCAACATAGACTACCACCAGTGTTCATCGGGATAAACCTTGCCATCTCCTCTAAATTTCAGGAAGTTCTTTCAACTTCCTTTGGGTAGATCATGGAGAGGTTGAGCAAGGGCTAAGAGCCCAATATTTTGTCCCTAGGGCACTGGTGTAGCCATTCTGGGAAAAATAGTTTGCAGAGGAAGGGTAACCCGACTAAAATCAAAGCTTGAGTTTTACTTACTTGTGAAGGAGAACCAGGCTTCCTTTGAGTTGGAGGTGTACTTATAGACCTCTTTCCTTTACCCCTTCTTTCTGGAGATAATAAAAAATAACGTTGTTGTTGAAACTGAAAGTAGGATCTTCGATACCTTGGGATCTCGGGCTTTTGGTATATATCCGTTCAAACTAGTTTAAAAATCTTCATATAACAATTGTTATTCAACCATGGTGACTATTTAAACAACACGATACGTGGCCCATAGTGGGCGCCAAAAAACTGTTGGTTGAAAAATTTGTCATTACGAGATATAATCAGCGAGTTCAGGGAAAACAATCCCTCCTCTTTAATGGGGAGGTTCCCTTATTCAGACCAAAATTTGGAACTCTAAAATATTTACAATATTTACAAACTAATAATTTTTAGTGAGGATGTTGGTGACATTGATTAACTTCATGATTTCTAATACGAAGAAGAGTTTGGGGAAGAATGATAAAAAGAACACAAGAGTGTAGGATTCTTGGAGAGACAAACAAACTTGGGACACATAATTCCTCTTCAAATCGGTTGATCAAGGACTCACAATTATTTCTTGGTCATGGAAGATCACCACACCTACACAGATGAAAGCGGGAGAGAAAGAAATAACACAACTTTCGAATAAGGAGAGTGCAAATCTTATTCTACTCATACATGCCAAAAGAACTTGAGAACATACATGTCTACATAATGGAATTTATCACAAGAAACAAGATTTAAATTGAATCATAGTTCAACAATTCCTGATCTATGCATAAGAACACAAAGTTTCAGAATCCAAATATTGCAAACAATATATAAAATATAACAGAATTAGGGAAAGAAAGTAAAAAGAACATGAAAGGAGAGGGAAAGTGTTTTCTTATGTATTCAAAATCAATATTTCTTACATCCAAAAATGCACCAACATCCAACCCCTTTTACAAAGAAAATGAAGCCTTATATAGGCAAAGGGGAAATGAGTAACCACCCTAACTAACTAGTTGCTTTAATTAAGTGATAAAACACTTAATTAAATGAGTTACATTCAAATGAATTTATATTACATATTTCCTTTTCATATAATAAAGTTAATGAAAAATAGAAAAAGTAGTAGTATCATGAGCTCGAAGAGGAATGCAAAGTGAGGAAACATAAGAGGAAGTAACTTTCAACTTGAGAACATGCATCCGAAACTTGGTGACCGCAGCTGAAATTTCTGTCTCCTTGGCACAACGGTGTTGCTCAAGTTTCTCATCCATGCTTCCAGAGAATTCTCCATTTCGAACTTGTACCTCCATAGTTAGAGAGTCGCTTTGCAACTTCTACAATAACATTGTTGAGCTATGAAAATTCTTCCATCTTTTCCTTGTTAACAAATTATGTTTTGAACAAATTATGCTTTGATTCGATCAACAAAGTTCGTTTTGGATGAATTTGTCTTTAAAGAGGTGACAACGAAGAGCGTGCATATTTGTAAAAATCTTTATTTTCTAAGATTCTCCTTTTTGAACCACATTCTACAAGTCCATTGAGGCTTCTTCTAGGACCTTCATTCTCCCTCGATATTGAATGACCAATTTTTGGATAGATTGTTTTTATAGTCATAAAAATATTCTCAGAGAGAAGGATTTTATTGTCTGTAAGGGCCATGATGCAAAGATCTTGAATGACATCTACCCAAATCTTGATCTCCTTATCAATGTTGTCAATACTTGAATTGATTTGTTCTTGTGCTGAAATAATGTTGTCATAGGTCTTGCAGGCTTCATCAATGAATTCCAATCCCGTGATTAGAATTTTCTCTACCCAAGCCTCGATGTTTTGCCAAGAGTGACATGTTTATGGATTTTTGCTATTGCCTTTACGTCAATGTCGTGTAGTGACAATTGGTGGAAGTGCAGACAAAGGAGTTGGATCCAATAGAGTTCTATTGGATGATAGAAAAGATTTAATGAAAATTTCCAAAACTTGTACCTATTCGTGTAACTAGTCATGAGGTTGTTTTCCTTTTTCAACTCTTTCAATAACTTTGGAGACAGTTTCCCTAAGGTTGTGCACTTCACCTTCGAGGGTTGATTCTCCCAAGGAGATTCTAGTCAACTCAAAATATGACATTGAAATATCCTTCTCATTTTTATCCTCCTTTGGTATGGAAATATCTAGGAATTTCTATCATGTAGAATCGAGACAATACTAGAAATAGTATTGGCTTTCTTGGGAGGAAGAGGAGAAGTGCTAAGAAGAGCAACTACTGCATCATGTTTGGGAACCTCAATCCTAGATTGAGCCTTTCTCTTTTGTTGTCTACCATGGGTTGAACCCAAGTGAATGAATCTCCCGATGACATTGTCGGAGGAGGAAATACAAGAGAGATTTGAGAACTAGGAGGTTGAGGAATAGAAACTCTTTCAATAGAAGTCATAAGAGAAGAAGAAGGTATTCTCACATCTAATTTAGGCCTAGAAAGACCGATATTTCTTGAATCGGGGGCAATTACCTCAACTCAATCATCTTCTCAATCATCACTTTCTTCACTCTCTTCTCCTTCTTCCTCAACTTTTTTCTTTTCATCAATCTCTTCCTTCTCACCCTTTTGTGCTTTCTCAGGGCTTCTTCCCTTCTCCTACTTCCCTGTGTGTCTTTGCCTTCTTTTCTTCCTCTTTAGATTTATCTTTCTTAGTATAGAGTTTGGTTCTAGAGTGTAGAGGAGAGGAAGGATTTTCTTTGGGAGGGGTAGCCTTTTTGTGAGGAATACGCCTCTTGAGAAGAAGCATCGTGTTGAGAATCATTGAATTCCTTGATTTTCTTGTTCAACCAATGTCTTGTCCTTAAGAGAACATGAGTGTTAAGGTCATATGGATTATCCTTCTCCTTCTACGACCAATCAATAGTGGGAAAAGAAGTGTACTAAATGGAATTTGTGAATTATGCAAGAAAAGAGACTTGAACAATCATCAATCATCCCCTTCGATGCATCTGCATACAATTTGAAATCTTGGATTTGCTGTAAGGTTAATCTACCAAAGGCTCTCTTCCCGACCTCATAGTAATCTTCACATTCCTCCCAATAGTCCTCAAATGCTGGCTAATGATGATATGTCAACCATAGATTTTTTCCAATAAAGTTTTTGCTATCAAAGTAAGCCCTCTTCTAATAAGGGTGCAAGTTGAATGGAGAGATAGTTCTTTCGACATTTTGTGCATCTAGAGTTGATCTGCATGCGTAATTTCCCAAAGTTATGGGAAATTGGATGCCAGAGATCATATCTCTCTGCGAGTTTTATGAAGGAGGTCTAGCTGTCTACAAAGTTCAACTAGAAACGATCTTGTCACTACAATAGATCAAAAGTTTGTATGGAGCTCCCTCGAACCTAGTTGTTTGGATATAAGAAAATTTCCTGAATTGGATGAACAGGCTTCCATAAATTGAGATCAATTATCTAGCCTCTTGAGAAACTCTACTTGTTACATTCCCCTCTAGTAGCCTTACCAAGAACATCGTGAATGGTGGCTTTTGCTTTGTTCTATAGATCAACTGTGTGTAAAAATCAAAGATGGACAAATTTTGTTTGATTTATCGGCTCAACAAACCAATCCATATCCTATACCCAACTATGGTCTACATCAAATAGGAGGTCATGTAGGATGTTTTTGTCTGGTGCACTTAGGTGAGCTATTGAGTCAAATTCTCGAGACGATCTCTTCCCAATTCAAAGGTTGTGTACCTTCATAGATCAAGGTGATGTAGATGCACATCCATTCTTGGAATTATTGAGTTGAAGGTAAACTTATTACTCTTGCCAAGATTGATAACTCTTCCACAAAGTCAACACTGTAAAGAGTTTTGGGCATCTTTGAAGGTCCTATCTTCTTGACTTTTAGCCAAGATTTGACTATCATGACTTGATATTTGTTGGGAGTAAGGTTAAACTCTCTTTGGACTCCATCCTTAGTTATAATCTTGGAAGTTTCAAATATTGGAATTCCCAATGCCAAGTTGATCGATGAACATCTAATTGTGTGATAAATTTCCCTTGAGGGTATTTAAATTCCTTCGTGTGGGGATCAAAACAAGAGGCACATGATAAAACTGTATCAGTACATTGAAATGATGTAGGAAAACCCCCGACATGAGCCAATCCACTATTCGTAATGCTTTAGGCTAATATAATTGGGTTGTCATATTTCATTTTGGCCCAGAGTCATCTAAATTTATGTGTTTGATGTCATTGTCCCGTATTTCAGGAACACAAGTCTCAAGGGGGAAATTTGTTCGTATCCGACATATTCGAACTTCATCTTGGAAAATTGGATACAAATCAGGGAACAAATTGGTTTTGCAAAGGATCTTTGAAAGGATTGGAATGGAAGGGAAAAACAACTAACATAATTGCATAAGTGGTGAAACATGGATGAAATTACTCACCTGATGGATAGAGATGAAGGCGACTTCCTAAATTTCACAAAGTGTAACTTGAATTTTTTAATTTTGTTACCAAAGGAGGAAGAAACGAGCAAAAAGTACCTTTGAATGCAGGAGAGGAGGAAGGGCATAAATTGAAAGTGGTAGGAGTGATTTTGCAAATGTGGGGAATAATGTGGAGTGGGAGTATTTATACTACCCCTGTCGGCGCCTTATGCTAATAAATTCCTTGTAAGATTTTAAAATAGTAAATCGATGAAATTATGCCCTATTGAACAAAACCTCACTCCCCGTGTTTTTGTTGTGCATTATGAAAGGTGAATCGGTTATTTTGGGAACTCGATGGAACTCAGGAACACTTCCTTGGTTCCACAAAATCTCTTGGTGACCGTATTGGCTGAAAATGGAGGATTTGGGAGGAGCGGGGAATCGAGGAATTGGAGACCGAGAGGAAAGATGACGAAGGTTCTCATGGTGCTTGCTTTCAACAAAGTGTCTGATGTGACAAGGCAAGCAAAGAGGCGGGGAACATAGGAAAGCGTGGAATAGGGACAAAAATTCCTGCGGTACCCAATAAGGCCAATATGCCTGATAGAGCTTGTGGAAGGGAGAAAGGTGATAAAGCGGGGGAAAGGAGGAACAAGGGAACGATTCCTTCTATTCCTCATATGTTTGATTTATCTGATCAAGCCCCCACAACACAAAATTTGGATAACTCCAAATTCCTTTCTCCTTAAAATGAACTAACAAAAAAATGTGACCAGAAAAGGAAAACCCTTAGTGAAAACTCATTTTTTTGAAAATTTCTATAGCTCCAGTTATCTGTTGGTTCCTTTATGCATAGACATGTTTTGACTGAGACTCTGATATATTTTTGGACATTATGCTATGTTATTTATCCTCATGGACATTATGGTATTTTGGGCGCGTAGTGCCAATTGGACTAGATTAGTATATTGATATATTCCTTATGATGTTGATGACATTAATAGAGTTACATGATAGTGATATTTTTGGTTAGATGTTGATTTCTTGTAGTCGATTTGATCAATGATATAGTTTTATGGATTTAATAATGGTAACTCATGCTAGCATAGGTGTATGTTGTTGTAATTATATCTGTGGATGATTCATGGTGGAATATGTGTATAATTATATGCGTTGCACTATCAATTGTATAATGATGTTAGGATATTATAGGTTCGATTAATTTTGTGACGAGTAGATGATGTTTATTATATTAGACAGATGCAATTAATGTGTGCAATGAGTGTGCAGTGACAGGTTATAGGAGAACGTGGGTTTCGTGGAGACTACACAGTTGTGCACAAGCGGCCCACGAGCTAAGTCCTAACCATGCTAAATGTTTGAAGCCTTAAAATAGGTGTATTAATTGGGCACCATGAGTGAACCCTCAATTGTAATGCATTTATGTCTTGTAAAATTAATTATGTTTAGGGTGTATTTTATTTAAGTAAACTAGTTTAGGAGTGTAATGATTTCATTTTATTTTAGTGATGGTTTTGGGTAATTGTGTTGGTAGAAGGGATTGGGGCCACATGTGAACCTTGGGTGGACCCCACACCCTTTACCCTTGTGCCCAAGTATGCTAAACCCGAAATTGGGCTATTTTAGGCATTTTTAGTGATCTCTTTTTAGTTTGGGAGTTCACTTAGCATGAAAATGGGCCCTTGGACCCTACCTAATAGGTAGGGGGGATTATTTCTAAGGCTTGGAGGGATTTTTCCTCCCATTTTGCCCTCCTTAGTCACTATCCATGTAAGGTGGTTGGTTGGTGTGTATTTGTTAAAAGTTGCTCCACTTTGTTTTATTTACATTTTTAGTATTTTGTGTGATAAGGGCTAAAATGTGAGTTTACTTTTACTTATGTGGTTTTTGGGAATCTTTGACTTGAGGGAGAAGAGGGGTGACACATGTAACTTTCCTATTGGAGAGGAAAATTTTGAGTTCCTGTTGATATTCTTCCTCATGGTGAAGGAAGGGGACTTTTTCCTTATTTTTTTGGACTTGGAGAATTTTTGGGGAGCTTGAGGATTGCTTGGACAAAGTGGAAAAACTTAGAGTCTTGGAAGCTTGTAGAGGTAGGATTCTTAATCCCTCTTTCCTTGTTGTTGCTTGTATTGATAGCTATGCATTTGTCAATAAAATAAAGTGTGTGAATTTTTATGTTGTAAAACTTGTATGAAGAATGTAGTCTTGGTTGTTTTTTGTTTTTATTTTACTCTCCACCATCATATGGCTTGATGGTTTTGGAGATTGTAGGGGAAGAGGGGGATTTCCTTTTCGAACCTCATGGCTTGTTGGCCAAGCCATGCAGAGTTTCTTCTCATCCCCTCATATGGTTTGAGGCGGGAGAAAGGTTCATATGGCTTGAACCTTTCCCCATTCTTGGAGAGAAAACCCATTGGGTTTGAAAATCCTCTCAAAAAGGATTTCATTGACATAAAGGAGAAATAAGGAGGATGAATGGTGGGAGAAATAAGGAGGTTATACAATATGTATTTTGTGTATCCTATGGTTGGACACCTTTGTTTTTGGGCATCTTATTTCTTCTCTTCCCCCTTTTTGTGAGGGTGATCTTGTTTCTCCTCATAGTGTTGTCTCATCATGTGTATTATGTCTAAGTGTATAAATGTTTCTATGTATTCTTGTTGTGCTTATCCTCTTTATACTTGTGCACATTGTGGAAGCTAGTTCCTCTCTCCCATGGGCTTAGGGGAGGCTATCATGACTTCCAACCATGGAAAGGCATGTGATGATGCCTATTGGTTGGGTGGTAAACAAGCCATGTCTCTTGATTCAACATTCTTGGAAGAACACTCAAAGTTGGAGATAGTTGGAGTTTCCTAGTCATCTTGGTTCTCATTGTATCTTTATGAATGTGACTATGTGAAGCCTTACTTTTCTTGTAAAACACCTACTTTGTATGTGATGTTACTTGTAAACTTAAGCCATATTGCTTGAGAAATTTTCCTTCAATATTGCAAGGATCTTGTAAAAAGGTTGTCTTGAATAGCTATGTAATTGAGCATATTTTTACAAATGTGAACCTTTGCCCTTGGAAAAGTAAGCTTGTAAAATAGATATGAAAATCTCTTCATAAGAATTGTTGCAACTCCATTTTGGAATGAAAGTTGTTTATTGGAAACATTGTATTACAAAAGAAATAATGTGAAGTTACTAGCATTAAAAGAAAATTGGTTTTTATCCCTTGTTGGAATCCCTCTCTTGTAGAAATCTGCAATAGTTATCTAGTTATGCATTACATGTTAAATCTGAAATTTTTAGTGTGCTTACTTTTAAAATGGAAAAAAATGATAAAGACTACGCCCTCAAATTATTTTTCATACCTAAGATGTAAACAATCATCCACAATTTTCCATATGGAAACTTTCTTTACAACGCCATCTATAGTTTAATTTTCATATATCTTTTCTATATGCTTCTCAATATTATCCAATTTAAGTTGCATTGTCTTGTGCCTTCCGAATTTTCAGCTACAAATTGTACATTTGAATTCTTAGGCAGAGTTCAACCTTATTTTCCTTTTCAATAGATTTAATAAATGGATACTTAGAAACCAACTTTAACCTAAAACTCCTTCGCAAGTCCCATTTTATTTCTTTTCCCTTTGTTTTAGTAATAGGTGTCCCCTAAATATTTTCCACGGTAGAACTTAAATTTCGCTGATCGCCAAGAGTTTCACCTCCAATATTCAATTGGGCGGTGATGACGTCCTAACACTAAAGTGTAAATGTAAATCATCTATTGTTGCAGCTTTAAACTTCATTTAGTGGGATGTCTTCAAGGGGAGGCATTTCATTGTCGTCATCATTAACAAAATCAATCATTAAATCATCAATGAACTTATTTTGAGTTTCATCTTTAATGCAAGAATTATCCCTTGATTGTGCTGGTCCTGATAGAGAAGGATGAGATCCCTTAGATGGGTTCTCAACATATGATGTTTATTTTCAAATGCCAATACCTTGAGGTGTTGGAATTACCTTTTTTTCTTGATGTTCCCTTTTTAGTTGCCATTTTCCTGAAACTTGTAATGATAATGTTTGAGTTGGTAGCGATGAGATGAAAATTGATTAAGGCATTACAAAGATCATGACACCCCTCGATACCATAATTTTTTGACATAAATAACTTTTAAAAACAAATAAAACAATGTGACATGATAGAAAACAAGTTATAAATATAGACTTGCATTAAGTGTTTGTAGGATGTAAATTGCAACATAGTAGACAATAAGACCTCAATTTATTTGATTTTTGTAAGAAAATTACAATATACTGATTCACTAAATCCTTTTCTACTACTTTGTAAATTCACAAATCGGCAAATCGGAAAAGATTAAAAAAACCTTTGAAATTTGCTTAGTGATTCTACAATCTAGATCTGTGTGTGTGTGTGTGTGTGTGTGTGTGTGTGTGTGTGTGTGTGTGTGTGTGTGTATCTATGTCAAATTTAATCATTTTAAAAAAAAAAATTCCAAACATGTTGATGAATGAGACCAAAGTACTAGGAAGGTTCCATAGATTTCTTGGCAATCCAAGAATGTTTTAAAATATCCGTGCGTTGATCACATGACGATTGAATAAAAATATACATCGGGATCAAGATCCATTGGCTATTCACATGGGACAAATTATTGTTTGTGAAATTTTTGGGCGAAACGTGGTCACTGCCATGGTCGTAAAAATAGCCAAATTCATATTCCTGAATTCCTGCTATTCAAAAAATTATGAATATTTGTCGCTAAAATTTTCCCTACATTAGTTAAGTATTAATGTGTTATGATATTGGATAATTAATGTTGGAAGTTAATTAATTAGAATAACCTCATGTAGCTCCCCTTACATCCTTTAATGTACTTATTTCACTAATCTTAGATTTCACATAATCTAATAAGGGTGTAAATAACCACCACTACCGGTGATATAAAATCACACACTTTGGATAATTATCTAGTCTCGATCACATACTACTATTTATATGATTCATAAGTAAGAAAAGTACTTATTAATCCATGTCGTTAGCCACCTTTCTTTACTTTCTATTGTTATTTTTGTCTTGCACTCTTACTTGCTTAGTATGCCTTTTTATTTCTCGACATTTTTCATCTTGGAGACTAGCGCCTACGGCCTAGGACACCAACGTCAGTGCTCGTCCCCTCCGGGCGCTCACCGTCCCCCCAGTTGTACTTTACTCTCAATTTTTGGGTCCTTTTTAGACATTTGAGCATCTTATATTTTTGGTAGTCAGCCTTGTCGTGGTTAATTATGAAATTCAAGTGAAGAAATCATATAAATATAAAGTTATGTGATCATAATAAGGCACCAAGCACTAAGCACTATCTATCTCCACCTAAGGTTGCTAAGGCATTTAAAAGCTCCATCGCATCTATCGAGCTCCATCACAAGGGACATAATGACCGGTTTTCTGCATCACACTTCATAGGAGGAAAGTTTATTCTATTCCATGCACACATTTACTACATTCTACATCTAGCTACTTGCTTTGCTATTCCAAGTACAACACATAAGAGAGAATCCTAGGAAAATATTTCACACACACAAAACTACATTGGGTCTGAGATGTAGTGCAACGCCGAGTTGAGTGCAACGCCGAGTTGTAAGTCCACCATCGTGGCTCATGAGACACCAACCCTCATTTTACATCTTTATTTTTGGAATTTGATGTGTATTTGGGGTTTTGCAGATATATTATTTATAGCAGGTTTCCAAAGTGACCTCACGATCATTGTGTGAATCCACAATGACAAAAGGTGAGCATCAAAGAACATCCGGTGACCCAGAGAATTTAGGTTTCTAAACATTTCCACATACCTAGGCACCTGAAAAAAAGGCTTAGGGCACCCACGACGCCCTTGTCCCTCTCCAGCACCCTACTCTAGTCAAATCCTCCAAATCTGCAATTTCATAAGCTCTTGTGTGACGGTCGGTGCTTCACGTTTCTCTATTTTCTATCTCTATGCACTCTCTTGAACTCGACGAATAAGCTAAGCCTCTCTACCCTCTCCTTGCACTTTATGGTTTTATATTTTATTGCTTAATTGTTTATATTTATTTGAGTAATTTATTATTTATTTATTTACTCCAAACTTGCATTCATATTAGGCATTATAAATTACATTTTAGCTTAATCATTTTGGTGAACCCGATCAATCAAACCCTCCCTTTTGAGTATGTCTTCACCTTATCAAGTCATGACTCAATCGTCGTATCCTTCTTTCGCACCCACTAAGGTTTCAGGAATAGTTACTACCACTGTTGATTTCATGCAAGTTCACACTCATCATCCTCCTCTCTTTATTACGCCTCAGGATGATCCCTCCATCAATGTGGTAACTACTCACCGCACTCGTCCTCCTACAGCTCCACCCATTTCTATCCCACCACCTATCACTTCTTCGGCTCCTCCTACTACTTCTAAGGGCTATGATATCATTGAGAAACTTAAGAATATGCTAGCCAAAATCTCTCTATGACTTATTGTACAATGCGCCAAATTGACGTAAACAATAAGAGGCTTCCTTCGTTTTATACATATAGAAAGTGATAATTCTGCGGTAGCCTTCACACACCTCATTCAGTCTCTTAAAATTTTCCACACGCTATATCATTCACCAATGAGGATATATCTCCATTTGCTAAAGATAATCTGTGTGTGCCATTACTTATCATGACTGTTATCATCACCACTTGCATTAAACATGTGCTTATTGATAAGGGATCAACCGTCAACGTATGTTTTTATTCCCTTCTAAAAAATATGCATTAACGATAATCTAATTTCTAAGAACTCTACTCTTGTAAGGGGGTATGACTCAAGTACTCACACATGGGTAGGAACTTTTATTACATATTAGAGTTGGGCCTAAGACTGCTTCTCACCGACTTCTTCATTATAGATGCTTCATTGCAATTGAACTCATTACTCGGTAGACCTTGGATTCATGCAATGCAAGCGGTCCCATCTATACACTAATGTGTCAAATTCTTGCATAATGGATATGTGCATACTATTGCTGCAGATCATGAACCCTTCAAATTTTGTCACATAGACACTGTCAAGTATTGGTATGCCCATTACTCCTACACAATTCATTCCATATAGTAGTATTGATACATATGACGCTCTAAAGTGCGTCGCATCTTCTTTTCGCCGCTCCAAGCACTCTAGTTATTTCTACTCACACTACTGCTATCATTTCACCCACAGTGCCTTCTCCTACACAAGCTACTAATCAGCCCACCGATGCTTCTATTACATATAGTGCATAACCCACCAACATACTTGATATTGTAATAAAACAAGACAATGCAAACACAAATGACTCTAACGACGACGTTGATCATGTTGAACTTACTGATGAAGCATTAGGCAAACTCAACTTCACTCCTATTGATGTAGATGAATCCTATTTCAATGACACTTTCGTGGCCGATGGCCCCGTGAATACAAGTTCAAGACACCTCCTGTACTTAATGCTATGATACTATACCAGGGATCTGTTCATACTTTAGACATTGTTTCACCCTCTCCTGAGTAGTCGGCATCTACACCACCTCCTTTCACATGCACGCTCTTAATCAATAAATCTTATTGGCATCATATTCCAGTGGATCATACTTTTTCTGATACTATTTGCACATATGATGGCTTATCTAGGTTTGGATTGACACTTAATGATATTTTACCACCTCCTCACTCACCCCATCTTTATCATAGTTATTTTCACATTACGATGGCCTATGGTCTTCATGTTTTTCATTAAGTAGTCTTTGTTGCGCATAGTTTCCGCCTTCTCCATTGCCACTCGACCAATCTTGGCTTGATTATATTGAGGCATTATAAAATTGAGTCATACTTCTCTCACTTTTCCCATGCCATTTGGTAATATTTCTATTGGTAGCGATTCATCTCCTGGACATTCCCGAATCTTACTCGTTGGTACGCACATGGGTGTTCATCAACACTATTTACTAATGAGGAATATGCAATGACCATATACACTTTGTGTCGTAATAGCTCTCTATATGAACCTCTTCATCTCTGTTTCTATCAAGTCTCCTACGCCACTCCAAAGAGGCTTCGATCAAAACAATGATGATCTTCTCAATGACACTTGATCTTCCTCATTGTCACACGCTTGGGGGCATTACGCTTATTGCTCCCCTAACATCAACACATGTCTTATACTTGCATCATTTCATACGTATGCTTTAGCATATACATCCTCGCCACATGCTAGCATCATCATTACCCTATGACACACTCTCTTACTTTGATTCACACTTAACTCGCTGAGGGCATCTTATACACAAGAATCTCACACACTTTGCACAATCAACATTACACATCTTCGCACATCATGCATTTCTCTACATATACAATTTTTCAACTATCATTCACACTTTGTGCTTTATACATCTATACATCATACACATACTATACACTACACTATTATACACATTACATCGCACACACTTTACTCTCGCACACTTATATCATCTACACTCTAGCATTTCATACTACACATTCTACATTCTACATTACATACCTTATACATTACATATCATTTTTCTCATCACCACATCTATTGCACATTTTACCCATCACATATTACATGTTGTACTACACAGAACATACTTCTCACATATTGTCATTACCATACAATCCATACAAATCACCCATCTCTCATACAATCAACCCAATACACCACCCAATGACACACTCTAGTTCAATGGTTCATACTTGACTGCTGAGGGTCCAAATCAAAATTTAACCTCACCTCATCACACCTACATCATTCTACACTTTGATCTTCACAACCAATCAATCAACCCTTTTTCACACTATGCGACATTTTTAGCCATCACCTTCTTCACACATTTCATGATATACGCTTCATGCTACATCATAATGTTTCCTATAATTCCATGCATACATTTCGTGATATACACTTTGTATTAAATCATCACACTTTCTAGCATTTTATCCATAGTTACATTATCACGTTCATCTATTTCGTGATATACGCCTTGTTGATGCGGAGCATCTTGTATATATTAAATTTTGGCTTGAGTAAGCTTGTTATGGTGTCTTAGGAGGTTTAAGAAGTGTTTTAGTCCGTTTGGACCTACGTGTTTGTAATAAGGGCACATGAGGAGTTTTCCCTCCAAAATAGCTCATTTGAATATTTGAAATTGTCTTGAGTCATGTTAGTGAGTTAGTAGGCCTAGGAGTTAGAATGTTAGTAATCTATTTGTTAATATATGCATAATAAGGGGTCATAAATCATGTATGCATCTGTAAATGACTTATAGGATCCTAACTAGACCCTAAACCTCATATAGTTAAGTCTAAGCCTAGGTGAGTTAGTGGTTTCTCAACCTAACTACCCTCTTTTCCTCTTAAAATCAAATGTATTCGAATGAATGAGAAGGATGTGAGGTTGTTGAAGTTGGTGAGAGGAAGAGGAAGGGTTTTTGTATCAGAAATGTCTCAAGGAGTTTTGAAGAACTGCATTGATCTAAAGAAACCAAGCTTCTTGAAAGGAATTTTGTGTATTATTGCTTTGTTGTTACTTTGTGGATGAAATTCATGCATTTTGTATAAGGAAGACATGTTTGTTTATATAAATTTGAATCATTATTGATCTTTAGTGTTGGAAAAATATTGTGTACAAGTTTATATGGTTGTAAAGTCCCTAGTATGCCAAGGAAGAAGCATGAAGAGGTGATTAAGGACAAAGAGACACTTACAAGCAAGAACATTGAATTGTGTGCATAAGGTAAGGACGGGACAGTCATGATAACTTTTTATTTCTAAATCAAAATGATCTAAAATTTGGTATTTAGGTGAAGGAGGTAATTCTCCGATGGGTTTTAAATAGTTTATAATAATTTGGGTTATTTTTGAATTTATGAAGGATTTTCCTATTTGTTTGAGAATGCAAACAAAATGTTTGCTATAATGTATGTCCGGTAAAACAATCATAACTTTCAATTGGCTTATAATCGGTTAAAATTTGGAACATTTGATCCTTGAATATAGTTACAAAATCTATCAAAATTTTAGAACAATTGACTCAGTGCGAAAAAGATATAGGCATGAAAAAATTTCTGAGAGTGTTTTGTTCTTAACAAGCATTAAGAAAATTTTGAGGAAAGGTAAGAGAGTTGAAGATTTTGTTGGTTTACATCCTTTTTATGGTTGATATGGCATGTAATAAGGTCTAGGAAGAGGGTGAAATGTTTTTATAATTCCATTGAACCTCGGTCCTTGAAATTTGTAAAATTCATCAAAATTTGCCTTTAGGAAGGGCTACAAATAAGTAATAGAGATCTAAAAGGAGAATGATGATAAATGAATATATGAGACTTTTTTGGGTGCATGAACATGTTTGATAGGTGTGTTCAATTATGTGTAATGTTTTATAGCCTTTGTTTCAGCGGTTTAAGCCATTTGAGTGTTTTGAGCAAGATTCGAGATGCTTGAGAAGGGGGTGTTTATAACATGTTTTTAGTGATTTTTGCTAAGTGATGAACCTAAATCTTTATTTAGTGACTAAGTTGGTGTAATAAGAAGAGTGTATGTAGGGCTGACTACATCATTTTTGTATTAGAGTGTGAAGATCAAGGTGTGAAGTTCATTTTGTTAATGAAAGAAGTCATTTTAATTTAATCATTTGTATATAGTTGTTTTGATGAATTTGTATGAGTTGGTTGTGGTGTTTTGAGTTGTGGATGACTTGATTGAAGTTGTTGAAGATGAAATTTGCCTTCTTGAGTTGTGTTGGACTAAGTGACAGGTTTATCCTTGAAGAAGAGAAGAATTAAGAGTGAGAAAAGTGAAGAAAGTAGAGAAGAGATAGAGAAGAAAACAAGAAGTCAAAAGACTAGGTGTGAAATAGAACCTAGGTGAGACTTGGGCAAGGTGAAACAAACTTGCTAAGAGGAAAATGGATGAAGATAGAGTGAAATTGGTTAAGAAGTTGCTTAAGTTCATAAGCAATGAGAGGAAAGAGAAAGAGATGAGAGAGAAAAATATAGAAGAAGAAAGAAAGATAGAGTTAGAGGAAAATAAAAGTGTGGATGGAGGAAGAGATAAGAAAATTGAGAGAAGATGTGGAGCAGCTAGAAGTATTGTTGATGAAGCAAGGACAAGGCATGGGAATGGTGATAAGAAAGAAGGTTAAGTGGCCACTAAGGTCACTCATGAAAAGAGAAAATAAAATACACCTAAGAAAGAAGATAAGAGAGGAAGAAAGCAAGCTAAAAAGGATGAGAAAGAAGGAAAGCAAACAAAAGAGAGAAGAAATCAGAGATATAGTGGAAGATGAGTGTATTTGTGAAGAAGAACTTGAAGAATGTGAAAAATCAGATTTTCAGTTTGTATATATCAATCAAGAACAATTAGAGGATGAGATATGGGCACTTGAATGTGCTTTGTATGGTGAAGAAATGAAGTGTGAGAAAGAGAAAGTTGAGGAGATGAAGGAAGTCATTTTTGAAGAAAGCATGCAAGTAAAAGATGAAGAAGAGGTAATAGGGATATTTTTAGCTTCCATAGGAGAAAAAGAATCTGAAAATGAAGAGTGGATAAGTGAAAGATTTGAGAATGAGAGAAAGGAAGAAGATAGAGGAAGTGAAGAGGAAGTAGGTGAAGAGACTCAAAAGTCTCTTGTTTTTACATCTAAGGTTTTGTGTTCATGTTTGATTGTAGGTACACTTGAAAAAGAGATAAAAACATTGAAAGAACAACTCATCTAAGAGCTCAAATGAAGAGAAAAAGACATGAAGACCTCATTTTTTAGGGTAAAGTCAAGAATAATAAGATGAAGATAAAGATTGAAGAACAAAGGAAGAATGTAGCTGATAAAGATGAAGAAAATGCAGCAGTAAAGAGAATAATATTACAAGTGGAGCACAATTGGAAAACAAGAAAGAAGAAGGCCTTTTTGTATGTAGCATTATTCTCTCCACATGGGGAGTATGATGCAAGAGCATCTTTATATATTAAATTTTGGCTTGAATAAGCTTGTTAGGGTGTCTTAAGAGGTTTAGGAAGTGTTTTAGTCTGTTTGGACCCATGTATTTGTAATAAGAGCACATGAGGAGTTTTCCCTCCAAAATGGCTCATTTGAATATTTGAAATTGTCTTGAGTCATGTTAGTGAGTTAGTAGACCTAGTAGTTAAAATGTTAGTAATCTATTTGTTAATATATGCATAATAAGGGGTCATAAATCATGTATGCATTTGTAAATGACTTATAAGATCCTAACTAGACCCTAAACCTCATCTAGTTAAGTCTAAGCCTAGGTGAGTTAGTGGTTTCTCAACCTAACTACCCTCTTTTCCTCGTAAAATAAAATGTATTCGAATGAATGAGAATGATGAGAGGTTGTTGAAGTTGGTGAGAGGAATATGAAGGGTTTTGTATCAGAAATGTCTCAAGGAGTTTTGAAGAACTCCATTGATCTAAAGAAACCAAGCTTCTTGAAAGGAATTTTGTGTATTATTGCTTTGTTGTTACTTTGTGGATGAAATTCATGCATTTTATATAAGGAAGACATGTTTGTTTATATAAATTTGAATAATTTTTGATCTTTAGTGTTGGAAAAATATTGTGTACAAGTTTATATGGTTGTAAAGTCCCTAGTATGCCAAGGAAGAAGCATGAAGAGGTGATTAAGGACAAAGAGACACTTACAAGCAAGAACATTAAATTGTGTGTATAAGGTAAGGACAAGACAATCGTGATAAATTTTTATTTATAACTCCAAGTGATCTAAAATTTGGTATTTAGGTGAAGGAGGTAATTCTCCAGATGGGGTTTTAATGGTTTATAATAATTTGAGGTATTTTTGAAGTTATGAAGGATTTTCCTATCTGGTTTGAGAACACAAGCAAACTGTTTGCTATAATGTATGTCCGGTAAAATAGTCATAACTTTAAATTGGCTAAATGAAATATGCTAAAATATGGAACATATGATCCTTGTATATATTTATAGAATCTCTAACTAGAACGATTGGAAATTTTTTAGAAAAATATATAGATGATAGAAAATTTCTGCAGACTGTTTGTTCTTAAGAAGCATTAAGAAG